>JBBNAA010000029.1:0-1200000 GCA_037974945.1 Mucor circinelloides | reverse complement strand
AGACGATTGGAAGCAGTAAGACGGGAAAATGTGAAAAATGATGCAACTTTGGATGAATATTTCTCTATGATTTACTAAGTGAGTTGATGTTGCGTAGTGCTTGACTTTTGTCTCTCTTTTAATTTTCTATACGATGGTATGGTTATTATTAGTATTTTCAAAAATATGTCGGGTAGTGCCCGCTTGAGGCAAATTAAAGTACATGACTTTGAGTTATTTCATGAAGGGAACGTCTATTAGGTGTTTTTGGCTTTTAGATTATGTTGGGGCTAATGTAGACCTATCAAACGGTTGTTGTTTTGTTCAAATCTGCTCAGTATTGGCAGAGATATCACAAAAAGTTATGTCCTTGAAAAATTGGCCATCTTTGACCAAAATTGCCTTACCCTTACAGGCTAGAGAATTAGCTGACGATTTTTTATTCAGACGTTTTTGCTCATTTCTCTACGTAGAGTCAAGCTAGAACTCCCAGTAAGAGCTCACATGATAGGAAATTTTTGGCTTTACAATAATGATGAATGCTACAAGTAGGTTTATTTTGACAGAGATGGAGATATTATTGAAAAAGCATCAAAATTTGACAAAAAATGTTCTGCCGCTTTGAAACACCTAGTGTTAATCAAACTAGACAAGATTAGTACCATTTGATGCATCTTGTAATTCTACACAAGTTTGATATATACTTGAGTAGGCGTTTCCTATCAGCAACTGCCAAGTTTAGGTCATGACAGATCCCTGGATGCATGGATATTCATTCTAAACAGTAGGGTTTTCAATCTCAGTTCAATGTCAGCTACTATATCTCGAGAGAGCTTCTCATGCTGTCATCCTCTTTGAACTCGGAGCGTGGCATAATACACATAATAAGTTGCTAATCTATTGTTATAGATGGATACTTTACTTGTTAATGAGTGTTGTTTTCAAGACTGGGTAATTGTAGCTTACTTTTTCTTGTTTCTTTTATGCATTCCAAAATGAGGCATGCATCTACTCCCCGCTTAAAGATGTATCCTCCAATGTCAATTATCTCGTCAACAAAGCATTTCCAATACCATGTTCTCAGCTTAAAGTTGCCTCCTTTTTATCATACTACAATAGTTTCAGGTTATCTCATATTGTGTATGGGCCCTCATATCTGGTCATGGATGTTGGAAACGATTTTTGATTTTGGACTTTTGGACTTTTGGACGATGGAAGATCGAAAATTTGAATATTGATGGTAGAGCTTTGAACTTGGCATGTTGCTATACCAGGTTTTTGCGAAGAGTTTGAAACTGCAATTGAAATTTGCATAGCTATTTTGGTTGCTGAGATATCAATGATTCTATGATTTTAACAATTCTGAGCAGATGGTACTAGTAAAAGTCATTGGATTGATATATAAATATTGGTTGTTTGCATAGTAAAAGTTGGTTGTGGCACTTTGTTTGATTAGGGAGTATTGGAGTTGGGTTTGTAATAGACGATTGGAAGCAGTAAGACGGGAAAATGTGAAAAATGATGCAACTTTGGATGAATATTTCTCTATGATTTACTAAGTGAGTTGATGTTGCGTAGTGCTTGACTTTTGTCTCTCTTTTAATTTTCTATACGATGGTATGGTTATTATTAGTATTTTCAAAAATATGTCGGGTAGTGCCCGCTTGAGGCAAATTAAAGTACATGACTTTGAGTTATTTCATGAAGGGAACGTCTATTAGGTGTTTTTGGCTTTTAGATTATGTTGGGGCTAATGTAGACCTATCAAACGGTTGTTGTTTTGTTCAAATCTGCTCAGTATTGGCAGAGATATCACAAAAAGTTATGTCCTTGAAAAATTGGCCATCTTTGACCAAAATTGCCTTACCCTTACAGGCTAGAGAATTAGCTGACGATTTTTTATTCAGACGTTTTTGCTCATTTCTCTACGTAGAGTCAAGCTAGAACTCCCAGTAAGAGCTCACATGATAGGAAATTTTTGGCTTTACAATAATGATGAATGCTACAAGTAGGTTTATTTTGACAGAGATGGAGATATTATTGAAAAAGCATCAAAATTTGACAAAAAATGTTCTGCCGCTTTGAAACACCTAGTGTTAATCAAACTAGACAAGATTAGTACCATTTGATGCATCTTGTAATTCTACACAAGTTTGATATATACTTGAGTAGGCGTTTCCTATCAGCAACTGCCAAGTTTAGGTCATGACAGATCCCTGGATGCATGGATATTCATTCTAAACAGTAGGGTTTTCAATCTCAGTTCAATGTCAGCTACTATATCTCGAGAGAGCTTCTCATGCTGTCATCCTCTTTGAACTCGGAGCGTGGCATAATACACATAATAAGTTGCTAATCTATTGTTATAGATGGATACTTTACTTGTTAATGAGTGTTGTTTTCAAGACTGGGTAATTGTAGCTTACTTTTTCTTGTTTCTTTTATGCATTCCAAAATGAGGCATGCATCTACTCCCCGCTTAAAGATGTATCCTCCAATGTCAATTATCTCGTCAACAAAGCATTTCCAATACCATGTTCTCAGCTTAAAGTTGCCTCCTTTTTATCATACTACAATAGTTTCAGGTTATCTCATATTGTGTATGGGCCCTCATATCTGGTCATGGATGTTGGAAACGATTTTTGATTTTGGACTTTTGGACTTTTGGACGATGGAAGATCGAAAATTTGAATATTGATGGTAGAGCTTTGAACTTGGCATGTTGCTATACCAGGTTTTTGCGAAGAGTTTGAAACTGCAATTGAAATTTGCATAGCTATTTTGGTTGCTGAGATATCAATGATTCTATGATTTTAACAATTCTGAGCAGATGGTACTAGTAAAAGTCATTGGATTGATATATAAATATTGGTTGTTTGCATAGTAAAAGTTGGTTGTGGCACTTTGTTTGATTAGGGAGTATTGGAGTTGGGTTTGTAATAGACGATTGGAAGCAGTAAGACGGGAAAATGTGAAAAATGATGCAACTTTGGATGAATATTTCTCTATGATTTACTAAGTGAGTTGATGTTGCGTAGTGCTTGACTTTTGTCTCTCTTTTAATTTTCTATACGATGGTATGGTTATTATTAGTATTTTCAAAAATATGTCGGGTAGTGCCCGCTTGAGGCAAATTAAAGTACATGACTTTGAGTTATTTCATGAAGGGAACGTCTATTAGGTGTTTTTGGCTTTTAGATTATGTTGGGGCTAATGTAGACCTATCAAACGGTTGTTGTTTTGTTCAAATCTGCTCAGTATTGGCAGAGATATCACAAAAAGTTATGTCCTTGAAAAATTGGCCATCTTTGACCAAAATTGCCTTACCCTTACAGGCTAGAGAATTAGCTGACGATTTTTTATTCAGACGTTTTTGCTCATTTCTCTACGTAGAGTCAAGCTAGAACTCCCAGTAAGAGCTCACATGATAGGAAATTTTTGGCTTTACAATAATGATGAATGCTACAAGTAGGTTTATTTTGACAGAGATGGAGATATTATTGAAAAAGCATCAAAATTTGACAAAAAATGTTCTGCCGCTTTGAAACACCTAGTGTTAATCAAACTAGACAAGATTAGTACCATTTGATGCATCTTGTAATTCTACACAAGTTTGATATATACTTGAGTAGGCGTTTCCTATCAGCAACTGCCAAGTTTAGGTCATGACAGATCCCTGGATGCATGGATATTCATTCTAAACAGTAGGGTTTTCAATCTCAGTTCAATGTCAGCTACTATATCTCGAGAGAGCTTCTCATGCTGTCATCCTCTTTGAACTCGGAGCGTGGCATAATACACATAATAAGTTGCTAATCTATTGTTATAGATGGATACTTTACTTGTTAATGAGTGTTGTTTTCAAGACTGGGTAATTGTAGCTTACTTTTTCTTGTTTCTTTTATGCATTCCAAAATGAGGCATGCATCTACTCCCCGCTTAAAGATGTATCCTCCAATGTCAATTATCTCGTCAACAAAGCATTTCCAATACCATGTTCTCAGCTTAAAGTTGCCTCCTTTTTATCATACTACAATAGTTTCAGGTTATCTCATATTGTGTATGGGCCCTCATATCTGGTCATGGATGTTGGAAACGATTTTTGATTTTGGACTTTTGGACTTTTGGACGATGGAAGATCGAAAATTTGAATATTGATGGTAGAGCTTTGAACTTGGCATGTTGCTATACCAGGTTTTTGCGAAGAGTTTGAAACTGCAATTGAAATTTGCATAGCTATTTTGGTTGCTGAGATATCAATGATTCTATGATTTTAACAATTCTGAGCAGATGGTACTAGTAAAAGTCATTGGATTGATATATAAATATTGGTTGTTTGCATAGTAAAAGTTGGTTGTGGCACTTTGTTTGATTAGGGAGTATTGGAGTTGGGTTTGTAATAGACGATTGGAAGCAGTAAGACGGGAAAATGTGAAAAATGATGCAACTTTGGATGAATATTTCTCTATGATTTACTAAGTGAGTTGATGTTGCGTAGTGCTTGACTTTTGTCTCTCTTTTAATTTTCTATACGATGGTATGGTTATTATTAGTATTTTCAAAAATATGTCGGGTAGTGCCCGCTTGAGGCAAATTAAAGTACATGACTTTGAGTTATTTCATGAAGGGAACGTCTATTAGGTGTTTTTGGCTTTTAGATTATGTTGGGGCTAATGTAGACCTATCAAACGGTTGTTGTTTTGTTCAAATCTGCTCAGTATTGGCAGAGATATCACAAAAAGTTATGTCCTTGAAAAATTGGCCATCTTTGACCAAAATTGCCTTACCCTTACAGGCTAGAGAATTAGCTGACGATTTTTTATTCAGACGTTTTTGCTCATTTCTCTACGTAGAGTCAAGCTAGAACTCCCAGTAAGAGCTCACATGATAGGAAATTTTTGGCTTTACAATAATGATGAATGCTACAAGTAGGTTTATTTTGACAGAGATGGAGATATTATTGAAAAAGCATCAAAATTTGACAAAAAATGTTCTGCCGCTTTGAAACACCTAGTGTTAATCAAACTAGACAAGATTAGTACCATTTGATGCATCTTGTAATTCTACACAAGTTTGATATATACTTGAGTAGGCGTTTCCTATCAGCAACTGCCAAGTTTAGGTCATGACAGATCCCTGGATGCATGGATATTCATTCTAAACAGTAGGGTTTTCAATCTCAGTTCAATGTCAGCTACTATATCTCGAGAGAGCTTCTCATGCTGTCATCCTCTTTGAACTCGGAGCGTGGCATAATACACATAATAAGTTGCTAATCTATTGTTATAGATGGATACTTTACTTGTTAATGAGTGTTGTTTTCAAGACTGGGTAATTGTAGCTTACTTTTTCTTGTTTCTTTTATGCATTCCAAAATGAGGCATGCATCTACTCCCCGCTTAAAGATGTATCCTCCAATGTCAATTATCTCGTCAACAAAGCATTTCCAATACCATGTTCTCAGCTTAAAGTTGCCTCCTTTTTATCATACTACAATAGTTTCAGGTTATCTCATATTGTGTATGGGCCCTCATATCTGGTCATGGATGTTGGAAACGATTTTTGATTTTGGACTTTTGGACTTTTGGACGATGGAAGATCGAAAATTTGAATATTGATGGTAGAGCTTTGAACTTGGCATGTTGCTATACCAGGTTTTTGCGAAGAGTTTGAAACTGCAATTGAAATTTGCATAGCTATTTTGGTTGCTGAGATATCAATGATTCTATGATTTTAACAATTCTGAGCAGATGGTACTAGTAAAAGTCATTGGATTGATATATAAATATTGGTTGTTTGCATAGTAAAAGTTGGTTGTGGCACTTTGTTTGATTAGGGAGTATTGGAGTTGGGTTTGTAATAGACGATTGGAAGCAGTAAGACGGGAAAATGTGAAAAATGATGCAACTTTGGATGAATATTTCTCTATGATTTACTAAGTGAGTTGATGTTGCGTAGTGCTTGACTTTTGTCTCTCTTTTAATTTTCTATACGATGGTATGGTTATTATTAGTATTTTCAAAAATATGTCGGGTAGTGCCCGCTTGAGGCAAATTAAAGTACATGACTTTGAGTTATTTCATGAAGGGAACGTCTATTAGGTGTTTTTGGCTTTTAGATTATGTTGGGGCTAATGTAGACCTATCAAACGGTTGTTGTTTTGTTCAAATCTGCTCAGTATTGGCAGAGATATCACAAAAAGTTATGTCCTTGAAAAATTGGCCATCTTTGACCAAAATTGCCTTACCCTTACAGGCTAGAGAATTAGCTGACGATTTTTTATTCAGACGTTTTTGCTCATTTCTCTACGTAGAGTCAAGCTAGAACTCCCAGTAAGAGCTCACATGATAGGAAATTTTTGGCTTTACAATAATGATGAATGCTACAAGTAGGTTTATTTTGACAGAGATGGAGATATTATTGAAAAAGCATCAAAATTTGACAAAAAATGTTCTGCCGCTTTGAAACACCTAGTGTTAATCAAACTAGACAAGATTAGTACCATTTGATGCATCTTGTAATTCTACACAAGTTTGATATATACTTGAGTAGGCGTTTCCTATCAGCAACTGCCAAGTTTAGGTCATGACAGATCCCTGGATGCATGGATATTCATTCTAAACAGTAGGGTTTTCAATCTCAGTTCAATGTCAGCTACTATATCTCGAGAGAGCTTCTCATGCTGTCATCCTCTTTGAACTCGGAGCGTGGCATAATACACATAATAAGTTGCTAATCTATTGTTATAGATGGATACTTTACTTGTTAATGAGTGTTGTTTTCAAGACTGGGTAATTGTAGCTTACTTTTTCTTGTTTCTTTTATGCATTCCAAAATGAGGCATGCATCTACTCCCCGCTTAAAGATGTATCCTCCAATGTCAATTATCTCGTCAACAAAGCATTTCCAATACCATGTTCTCAGCTTAAAGTTGCCTCCTTTTTATCATACTACAATAGTTTCAGGTTATCTCATATTGTGTATGGGCCCTCATATCTGGTCATGGATGTTGGAAACGATTTTTGATTTTGGACTTTTGGACTTTTGGACGATGGAAGATCGAAAATTTGAATATTGATGGTAGAGCTTTGAACTTGGCATGTTGCTATACCAGGTTTTTGCGAAGAGTTTGAAACTGCAATTGAAATTTGCATAGCTATTTTGGTTGCTGAGATATCAATGATTCTATGATTTTAACAATTCTGAGCAGATGGTACTAGTAAAAGTCATTGGATTGATATATAAATATTGGTTGTTTGCATAGTAAAAGTTGGTTGTGGCACTTTGTTTGATTAGGGAGTATTGGAGTTGGGTTTGTAATAGACGATTGGAAGCAGTAAGACGGGAAAATGTGAAAAATGATGCAACTTTGGATGAATATTTCTCTATGATTTACTAAGTGAGTTGATGTTGCGTAGTGCTTGACTTTTGTCTCTCTTTTAATTTTCTATACGATGGTATGGTTATTATTAGTATTTTCAAAAATATGTCGGGTAGTGCCCGCTTGAGGCAAATTAAAGTACATGACTTTGAGTTATTTCATGAAGGGAACGTCTATTAGGTGTTTTTGGCTTTTAGATTATGTTGGGGCTAATGTAGACCTATCAAACGGTTGTTGTTTTGTTCAAATCTGCTCAGTATTGGCAGAGATATCACAAAAAGTTATGTCCTTGAAAAATTGGCCATCTTTGACCAAAATTGCCTTACCCTTACAGGCTAGAGAATTAGCTGACGATTTTTTATTCAGACGTTTTTGCTCATTTCTCTACGTAGAGTCAAGCTAGAACTCCCAGTAAGAGCTCACATGATAGGAAATTTTTGGCTTTACAATAATGATGAATGCTACAAGTAGGTTTATTTTGACAGAGATGGAGATATTATTGAAAAAGCATCAAAATTTGACAAAAAATGTTCTGCCGCTTTGAAACACCTAGTGTTGATCAAACCAGACAAAAGTAATACCATTCGATGCGCCTTTGAATTCGGCATAAGTTTGATATAAGCTTTATCAAGTGTTTACTATGAACAACTGCCAACTTTAGGCCATGACAAATTTCCTAAATGATGAAATAGCATTTTGATCAATAGAGCTTTTAATCTCAGTTTGATATCAGCTACTATATACAGAGAAACCTCGTGACGTCAAATGCACAATAGTTTGCTTTTGCACTCCCCCGTTTTTCCTTCCCCCGTTTTTCCTTCCTCCGTTTTTGATACTATCTTTACAGTTACAGCAACAGTTCTACTACTATTATTCTACTCACTCCAATGTTTTTGGAAACAATAGCAACAACAAGTTCATCAAGCCTGTCATCAGTGTTGCCATATGCTAGTGAGTGTATTTGTTGCTGAATAGATTGTCTAGCACTAGTATTTATCAATTGATTTTCTTTCTTTTTCAGAATAGGTAATCACTGCTTTGAAGCAAACAAGACGACGACGACAAAGACACAACAATTCGACTTACTGCTATAGCTACTTCCTTGGAATCTTTGATATCTTTCATAATAGTAATTCGGTACGTAAAGTAGATTGCTACTTTTATTATTGAATTGCGCCTAACTGAACTCTTTTATATTTTTTTAGTAGACAATGGTTTTATTTGTTCTCAACTACTTCAACAAAATATCTGGCGCTGCCTGCTGTTTCTGGTTCGATACTGTCTGCAATTTATTGATAGTGGTGCTGCTGTTCTGGTTGGTACTATCTGCAAATTATCTGTGGTGTTGCTTCTCTCTTTTGGTCTGATACTATCTGCAAGGCATATGAAGCGCTGTTTTTCACTTCTGGTTTGGTAATATCTGCAAGTCATCATCAGTAGCAATTCTTCTCTCTGGTTTGGTACTGTCAGCAAGTAGTAATCATTAGCAATGCTGTTCTCTGGCCTGGTGGTATATTCAAGTCTTATATATTACTGCTACGTATCATTGGTTCAATCGATCGGGTAAGTTTTGATGGTGTCTGCTGCTTAATAATACCATACTGACTATCCAAATTTGATAGAATATAGGCATCAAGCACAAGGTGGTGTTCCAGAATACTAGATGCAGAACCTGTTGTGAATTGTTCATCAAGTAAGTATAAATGACGTAGATTGTTGGATACATTACTGACTACTATTACTGTATTATTTAGATGTGATATGTAGGCAACAAGTATAAGGTCACGACGACTACTAATGGATGATTAATGCTCGATACTACTGGATGCAACCGGAACTGATAACAGTCAATTAGGTAAGTACTGTATATAATATGATGGCGTTGATGATTGAGGAAGAATGCAATACTAATTATATTATTTTGACTATCTTTTATAGGCAAGCGTATAGCAATGATCATGGACACTACTGCTGGATGATGCTGCAAGATACTAGTCAAGTTATTATTTTTTTGTCGAGAACAACCATAGCAATAGTTGTAGATTCAACCCGTTATTATCCATTTTTGATTGTTTATATTTCTCCCCTTATTATTTGTCTTATTAACTCTCTTTTTTCTTTGGCTTTTCGCCCTTATTTCTTTTAATTTTCATCTGCATGTAATGTTATTACCCTCACTATTTTTCTTTCTTTCTATGTTTCTTTGAAGCATATCTTTTTTTTTACGTTGAGTGGATGTGCCTATCACTGAAGCTCAACTATAACAAGATTCCGAGGCTAGGATTAGATAGGCTGGTCCAAACTTAATTGTTGTTTCTACTTACTTAGCGACAGTTGAGGGTCTTAATAATTAAACATAATTCCTCATGTTAGGGGTGTAGTAAGGCACGCTCTAGCACCTGAGGGGTGGTCTAATTGAAGTACTACCTAACTGCATTTTTGGGCAGTACTTCAAATTCCGCCTAACATCGTTGCAGAGGAGAGCCTTGGCAAAAATTTTCTAGGTTTTTTTGTATATAGAGGTAATAAACAGACATAGTTTTTCTACGTTTCTGGGCTGTTTCATGCGTTATTTCAGCTGTTTTAGGTGATTTGTGGCTCCCAGTAGCTGAAAGAACATGTAAACGTTTATAGATTTGGTGGTGTTGTGCCAGAAGGTTACAACTGTCTGCATAAGATTAAAGCATTTTTTCATAGGTGGTGGTTCCTGATGTAATGGAATATTATGCTACTAGTAGATTATATCTCAGTTTCTAAGTAGTAGATCTACTTGCTACTGAATAACATCAATAAGTGTCTTGTGTAATGATTACCACCGATAAATTTAGTATGAATAGCTTTTTAATTTCATGAATAAACTTCAGTTTATATTTGGGTCTTGTTCAATTACTATGCTATCTTTCGCTGTGCTGGTTACTGTATACGCTGGCTCAACAGTTTACAACAGCAGCAAGAACAAAGATTTGAACAGAACGAAAGTTCTTTGAACAATTACATCGAACAAAATAACCAACAAAATGTTCTTCTCATGAACATGAATCAACAATTGGCAAGAGATGTAAAAATCATCATGATGCAACAACAGTGCCTAAACGCACAAATGCAACTATTCATGGCCACCAACAACGCTTCCTAAAATCAAAACTTCAGCAACAACAT
Source organism: Mucor circinelloides (assembly GCA_037974945.1). Lineage (NCBI taxonomy): Eukaryota > Fungi > Mucoromycota > Mucoromycetes > Mucorales > Mucoraceae > Mucor > Mucor circinelloides. Next base: position 1,189,481 of record JBBNAA010000029.1, on the reverse strand, counting down.
GCCGCAACCACCAAATCTTCCTATGTTTCCTGCTATTCCCCCAATGTAGCCTTTCTCGTTCTCTGCTCTTCCTATCCCTCAAACTACTACTCAACCACCAGTTGCAATAAGTCCTGCATTGCATTCAAACAATGATAGTAGCAATATCAGCACCTCACCAAAAAAAGACCTAAAAAGAAGGCTAGATGGGTTAGCTACGAGCCTAGCAGCTCAAATTAGTTTTTTTTTTATACAAACCTTCTTTATTTTATATAATTTTTATCACAATTATTCAATATATCTCTTTTTATTACATATCCCTTATACTTTATTAAAAAATACAAGAAAAAAAGCACCTTCGTCTTGATGAACTTCTAAAATCTCATATAACAATCATATTTGCAATATAAAAAGAGCATTTTCATGACAAAATCCAATTTTTTTTCCAGTTCTATCACGCACAGTATGAGATTTTAGTATTGACATGATTTTTTCCCGAAATGGAAGGATTTCTATTTTCAGTAATTTTTCTGCTACTCTAGCGTATAGGCGAGAGAATTTTTTTATTGGCCCTCTCTATTTGGAACAGTATCGTTTTTATACCGCTACAGTAATAAAAACGCATTTAACTGATTTAGACTCTTCCAATGAACGCTCATTTACTTGCTGCATCAGTATTTTCCACACTAGTATTGATAGTTGCGAGCTCTTGTAAGCATACACAAGTGTAATGGGTACAATTGTCTTGTAGTGGTGAAGACGGATGTACTAAGGTGGTGTTGGGCTTGGTGTTACTAATTGCAGGTCCTTATAATTTGGGTAACACTTACTATATAATATATGTGTATATTATTTGGACAAGCAGTAATTAATTAAAAGTGTGAAGATTGGAGTAATTTTATTGTGATAAATATGGTGAAGGGATTAGACAGATATTTTCACTAAGGTTTAATATCTGTCAAAATTAGCTATTATTTATATATAAGTTGGTGATGTCTCAAATCGCATGATTGAGACATATGTAATGTAAATCATTACAACAAGTGCCATTGCAAGACGTTCCTCGAAGGAAACGTCTACTATCTCTTATACATGGTGTTATGGATGCCATACAGATATATCACTTGATACATCGTTTCAGATCATTTCACAGGAGCAAGGATTGGCAGATCAACGATGGTGTTAACAATGAAATATGCAGTCAGGAAAGATAACTGTTGAATCGAAAAACTTTATTGGAATACGTTGTAAACCTAATATATTCATCAAGGGTGATCAATCTGCAGATATTTTTTCCTCTTCCTCTGCCCTCTTTTTCAGCTTTTCTTCCCGTTTTCTTCTCTTCTTCTTGGTCCATCCACGCTCTCTTTGCTACAATACATTCCGTTCTTATTGATCTGTCAATACTCATTTCCAAATACATATTTCTGATTATAATACATTCCATCTTTACTGGGTTTTCAAAGCTCTTCCTGTCTCAATAAGTCTCATCCAAGTAGGATGAAGGGAAAACGAGAAAGAGACGATCAAGATGGTAAATCGGAATAACTAATGTGTAGATCATGGCTCATAGCTCATCATTTGTTAACAGACGATCCTAAGCCTATGTTTGGCCTCTTAATGGGCAAGAGGAAGCGTCCCACCCTATATTTATCAAAAAGTAAGTACAAACAGCGTCCATCATCAACACTACCTCATACAATGTATATGAGCAGCGAGGCCCTCCCCTGCTTTGGTTCCTGGCTCTTCGCAAGCATCCTCCCAAAAGCTTAGCACAGCGAAGCCAGAGCAGCTTCCGAGGCCACCTCCAGTGAAACCTCTGCTGTCTTATCTCCTGTTATAGTGGATGGTATGTACAAAATTTTCATTGTATATACAGCACAGAAACTCACATTTTTTATAGATGAATCGGATAAAGAGGAGAAGGATGCTCTTATCACTAACTCACCAGATCTCACTGCCAAGGAAATCCGTGCTTTGGTTGCTATCTGTTGCGCTCTCTGCCAAGCACCTGAATATCCCGATGGTGTCACTTCTCAGGATATCAAGCAAAAACTGTACCACGACAAGCAAGAGAGCATTCCTGCGCATTGTTTAGATACTGGAGCCCGCTTGATAAATGCCGTACGCCGCATCACTCCAAAGAAGAATCAGAATTTCTTGATGGCAAGCTGGTGTCAAATGCGCACTTTGAGAAATATCCTTGTAGTTTTTGCTGGTAGAAGGACGAAACGTAATCCAGTCAAGCTCACCATCGTCAAGCAGAAAGACAATGACGATCAGCATGCCGTCAGAATCGATTCTGGCGCCTTGTATCATCTCTTTTCCTCGGATTACGATTTTTATCAATCAAATGGTGCTGACAAGTTTACAAGCGTCTCTGTAGTCAAAACTGAGGAACAAAAGTTGAACCTCTTCAACAACTTCTTCAGGGTGAATCATGTCAAAAGTGAGCTTGCCAAACAAAAACTCGCCTTTGCTGGGTATTTCATGTTTGTCAATCAGTACGACTTGCATTTTAGTGGATACAGGATAACCCAACAGATCAAGCAAGCCAAGCCGATCAAAAAGGTTCCTTGTTTAGTCGATGAGTAGAGCAAAGAGGCCGATAAACAGGCGGGGAAAACTCTCAACAACGATGAAATCAAAGCAAGTCGACAAACATACACGGCCTTGGCAAAGCAGTTGAAGCAGCTGGAGCTAGCAAGGATGGCCGCCGGTAACAAGTCAAGGGTGTTCGAGAGAAAGCATAAGAGAAGGGATCCGCGGTTATATGGTGATCTGGTAGCTGCCCGCAAAGCTTTCAACAACGTCCGCAAGGAACAGAGCAATCTCTTGCATGTCATTCAAGAGAGGCATTCAAGGATGTACCTTCTTAACAAGAAGGTCAATGGTCAGTCTGCTCCATCCAAAGGCCGTCTTACGGATGCCAATATCAGGCACATTGTAGCAGAACCCACTACCATTATCCAAGGCATCGACCCAGGCATCGTTACGGTCGCGTCCGGTATGGCTACCTCTCCCGCTTCCCTCTTCAGCGCTGTCAATAGATTCCAGGCTATATCTGATGAAGCGATGGTACCTCACCCAAGGGACAAGGAGCACCGATTCTCTCTAACCGTGAGTAAGGCCAACACGGATGTGATGTCCAACCAAGGCGACAGAAAGTAAAGGGAGATGACGAATATGAGCCTCAAGAAGACACAGCGCAATAGAGTGAAGCGTAGATGCAGACTGAAGAAATACCATCAGCGAAAGGTGGCTAGCGACAAGGCCTTGAATTGTCAACCAAAGGGTAGTTTTACTGTTACCTTCACGGGGAATTGGTCTGGATCTGGGGCTTACATCAAGGGTCATTCTTGTAGAAGCACGAAACCCTATTACAAGCAACTGGCTGCTAGTTACCACGACTCGGTTGTCTCCGTTGATGAACACAAATCGACTGTAACCTGCTCTTCGTGCTTTGGAAGAACCAGCAAGTAACCACTCATCTGCGCTGGCAAAGCGACAAGAATTCCAGGGGCAGTCGTTTGCCATAATGTTCTCTGCCCAAGACGGCTAACAACAAGGTCTACTACAATCAACCGTGATTTGAATGGTGCAAAGAACATTGCCTTGATAGGCTTCTCTAGTCTGGCTGCTGAGAATGGTCTTCCTCTCCCCCCATTCAGACGCACACACAACCCAAACAAGTAAGTCTGTTCAATACTATTTGCTTCTGCGGACAAGTCATCCTCACACTTTTCATTTCAGGTTCATCTTGTCTTCAACATTTCTTGCCCACCAGACTCATGGTGAGGGAAGAATCTCCACATAAAGTGGTGACTTATTCACGTCCTGTAGGATTCTTATTGTCTAAACTCCAAAAACACTTGAAATAGGAAACAACAATACTACATTTGATACGCTCAGACATTTGAAAATTCAAGTTATTCATATATTCTCCATCCTAACTATCATTTGCAGTCTATAGTAATCTTGTACAGAATCAAAATGAGCATCAAATGATACTCTTCTTTGTGATTAATAAAAATAAAAACGGTATGCTACAGATACAAAATTGACCTATTGCCAACAGACTGTGGCAAACTTAGTTAAGTACGTTTTTGTTTTCTTCAATAACGTAAACGCACAACAGTGTTATAACGTAATATAGCTAACTGGTGTGAATTGTTGTTTGTATAGTCTTCATCAGAAGACACGATAAAACTATACTGCTATTTACAGTCAGTGTTGTTTGTTCGAAATGAGTATTTCTTTCAATACGATGCATTGAATAGCGAGATGCATTGGCGGATGAGCTCTGCTAGTTTTGGTATGATGGTATCGTTGTTATTGAAAATTATAATTAGACTCAGGACGAAAAGAGGTTGATTCAATTCCAACGATTGTACCTGCCTATGATAATTTTGCTAAGACATTGTGCAATGTTATTAGACGTTCGCCAACAAATGTTTGAATCTTGGTAACATTAGAGTTTATTCGTTGTATGCCATCATTTTGTTACACTTGTTATGTAATCCGCTCTCCCTAAAAAGGATCAAGAATCCATCTTCCCGCCATCTATTATGGATGACGGCTGTTAATGCAATTATGCCATACCTAAACACATAGAAGTGTCAACGTGCATTTTAGATTGTTGTTATCGTATATTGTTGGCTGTTCAAAGAATAATTTCCTTAGAGATCAGAAAGTTCTCGAACATGTCTGATTCCGTTAGGAAATCCTATAGAAATTATCTACTTTGCTTTACAGGCATGTGTTTCTCTTTTGGTATTTGCTTGGTCATCATACATGGCTAGTTACTACTTTTTCTTGATCGCATGCCCTTAGGTATGACGCTGCTTTTTTTTTTCTATGTACAAATGGTATGATACAAGAAGTCAAAGATCTCAAGGTCCATATTTCAGGTACAATATATGTCAGGAACACAATTATTTCTCATGTCGAATGATCTCAGCTGGATGCTCTTCCTGTTTCGAAACAAAAATGGGTATTGTGATTACTTAAAGAGCTAAGATTTATGTCGATCTTATAGTCTAGCAACGATTTAAACTCGGGCTCCTGAGATTACACTATATTTAGCATGGCAAATTAGCTTCAGCTTTGGCTCACGTTCTCATATAGTTGGAACGCATGATTGCTTGCTGACTTACTAAATTGCTTTCTCATGTTAGCTATTCAATTCGAATCATCAGCTCTTAAGAGGCATTATATGATTTCTAAATAACATGGCTTAGGCGGTGTGGGGATGGCCACATTGATGTAATTCATATGTGTATCCAATGCCAATGATCACATTAGCATAAAGTGGAAGCAAAGATAAAGAAGGACGAAGGATGTATAAAATATGTATATGGCTTCTTTCGTCATAATGACCAAAGGTAAAAGAAAGATGTAAATATAAGACAAATCATCCGCTTATCTCTTCATTTCTCTCAATCTTGGCTATAATATAAACGGTCAGTTCACAGCTAATGGTAAAGGAAAAAGTGACGTAGAAAGTCTGGACTTGTATGACATTCAAAGGTTATTCCAGAAGGTGTATAGCTCCTAAAATAAAAAGGCTCAAGCAGAGTCAATTTAGCCAAGCGAAAATGACTGAGCCAGAGAGAAATAGAGAGGGATATCCAATGCCATTTTCAGATTCTGCGCATGTACACCGTCAAATTCCAGCGCTGTAAATGAGAGATATATTATACACATACCTCGGATCGGGTTGTCGGTTACAGTGTTACATTGGCATTATGTACGTACGGCATTTTCTTCTTTACCCAGAATAACAATGTAAAGGGGCGTCTCTTTTTTTTTCACTCTCCCATACTAAACATGTGCACAATGACACCATTTGAATAAGCAGGTATTGAATCAGCCGACCCATCTTTTTCCAATCGAAGAACTTTAAAATGTAATAAGTTTTGTATACGGTATACGATACAAAAAAAGATGATCTAGAAAGATTATAGTGCAAATAGCTATGAATAGCTCGTATGAATCATTCATCATTCATCACGTATCAATAGTGATAGCTTTAAAGGTACATACAGAATGACAAGTCATCGTATAGAGCTGACGAAATTCTTGTTAGGTCATGGGTATTGGGGGGTCTATGTTACAGCCTGAAATCTCATGTATTTCTGTAGATTGAGCTTGAGATCTTCACACTGCTTGTTTTTATCCAACTAAACTATTCCACATGTGAAGTCTTCTATATATATTTTCACATTGGTGATACACACCAAGAAATATAACGCTCACTAACAAATTGTATATAGGATGAGATGTAGTAGCTGTGAATGGCAACCTCTTCTAATAATCACTTGCATCGTGTGTTACATTTCATGTCATCATTTACTTTCTCTCTCTCACTCGTTATGAGGAGGCCCCTTGAAAATCGTATTATATTCTTTTTGTTTCTCTGGTACATTTCAAAGCAGGAAGGCAGGTGTTTTAGATGCATGACTATTTCTAGTGTGGTTCATGTAGTTGTGCTTTGTTTAAAACCCTCAATTTCTCCTTATGTCTGGTTGCTGCATCCCAAACATAAAGCAAATAAATCTAATAAATATTAGTCAAGTACTACCCTTCTTTTCACACAGATTTATAACAGAAAATAGCAAGGTTTTTCAAGTTTATTTCATATAGTTACACAGTGAGAAAGTTGTCATGGTTACCATTATATACGAGTTGTAGCGGGATAGTAGAGAGTAGTAGTTTAAATGTTGCAAGAAAGAAAGGCAAGAGAGAGATGCAAAAAAAAAGCTCACATGCCAAAATCCAGTAATTTGAATTTTGATTTGTTGATGAGATAATATTTATCTTGGGGGGAGGGGTCCCTTAAAGATCAAACTGCTCTTGCTCCCCCCCCCCTCCTTTTCATGTGGAGTGTTATATGTGGGGTTTTTATAAAACAAGAAACCCAAGTATTTTGTCAATGACGATATATCGTTGCTTGATATAGTAAGTGATTTGGCTAATCCTGTTTAGTATAGATGTGGGTCCCCTTATCAAATCGTTATCAATGTTGATCAAGCATAATATATATCATTCGAGACAATAATTTGATGGATATTTTAACTGTTTATGTTTAAAATAATGATATGATGAGTAAACGAAGCATGACGGCAGGCAGACAATATGGATTTTAGGTATTTTTACACCTAAAACATGGATAAATATCATTATAAATATCATTCAGGAAAAGAGCTTTTAACTTTATAAGGGACATATTGTATATTTACGTGCGTGTGTTGTGTGCACAGGGCTTCTTTTTTATTCATTTGACAAATGCTCCGCTGAAAAAAAAGGTTCATAGCCTTATACCAATTTAAGAAATTGAAAAAAGGGGGGAGTCAATAGTGAGAGAAACAAAATGTGAAAGACTATATAAATAAAGCATCGCATTTCTTTCTGATTTGAACAACAAAAAATTAGTAAAATAAATCAGATACAATATGGTTGTCTATCGTAATATTCAAAACACACATCGTCCTACAACTGCCTCGTTGACTTTGGTTATCAAGGTGGGCACATCTTCCATTTGTGATGAAGTCTCGCATTATCCATTGCTGGGTAATCTCTCGAGAATCGTAGAGACAATCATCCAGCTCAAGAGATTGGGCCATCGTGTTGTCCTTGTAACCTCTGCTGCTGTTGGTACCGGCTTGAGAAGACTCAACTTGTCAGAAAAACCAAAGAAATTGGCCTCCATTCAGGTAAAGCATGTGAGCATCAATTCCAAGCGTATTTCTATGTCGTTATCGCAGTGTACTAACTCTTTCTCTCTTCTACAGGCTATCGCTGCTGTCGGTCAAGGCCGCTTAATGAGCATGTATGACGACCTCTTTGGCCAATTCAATCAGCCAGTTGCTCAAATCTTGTTGACCCGCAATGATTTAGCTGATGTAAATACTAGCATTTAATCACAATTGAACAAGCAAAACTAATATTTTATCAAATCTGTAGCGTTCTCAATATTTGAATGCTGTCAACTGCTTAGAAGAACTCTTAGATATGGGCGTTGTCCCTATCATCAATGAAAATGATTCCATTTCAGTCAAGGAAATCAAATTTGGTGATAATGACACCCTCTCTGCCATTGCTGCTGGTATGGTCAAGGCGGACTACCTCTTCCTCATGACAGACGTCGACTGCCTCTACACTGACAACCCAAGAAGCAACCCTGATGCTCGCCCTGTGCTTGTCTGTGATGACATTGAGCAACTAAAAGACCAGATCAAGGTCAGTGCACCTGGCTCTTCTCTCGGTACAGGCGGCATGATCACTAAATTGGTGGCTGCTGATTTAGCCACTGCAGCTGGTGTCACTACTGTAATTGCACGTGGCGCCACACCTGAAAACATTATGCCCATCATCGATCCTCTTGTTACTGACTCCAAAAAAATTCCTCTTCACACTCGCTTTGTTGCTAAACCTCAGCCATTGATGGACCGCAAATGGTGGATTCTACATGGTTTACACACAGCCGGCACAGTCTATGTTGAGAGCAATATCACTGATGCTATTCATGATGGTCAAGTTGACAATGATCTCTTTGCTCACTCCATTTCCAAGGTGGAAGGCACTTTTGTCGAACATCAAGCTGTGAATTTGGTCGTGCAACACAAGGATGCTCAAGGTCTGGTAGACAATATTACCATTGCTAAGGGCATCGTGAATTACTCTTCGGCTGAAATCATGCGTATCATGCTTGCAAAAGAAAGTAATATTGTTGATTCGCTTGGCTACAAAGATGCTTCTTGCATTATCAACCGCGACAACATGGCCATCTCACTGTAAAACGGTCTCTTTCCTTTCCCTCCAGCCATTGATACATTCTTCTTTCATACAATGATTACTTTGCATTTATAATATTCTTTATTATTCCTATCCTCTTTATCCCCCTCTATATTGCATCTCTCTTGACAGTTTCTTTCATTCTTACTATTTCTCTCAAAATATTCATTCTTTTTCAACAAAGGTGAAGTTTTTCTTTATTAAACAATATCTCCATATTTTTAAAGTGTGTGTATTCATGAGAACAGATGGTGAGCTTAAAAAGAAAGGTCGTTTGATGAATGATTTCTTATTCTATTTGCATAACCATCTTGAGAGTTATTCAGACGCTTGTTTGTGCTCATTTGAATGTTATTGAACTCTCACTAGCTTGCTGGTCGCTTGAAGCATGATGTGTGCAACAATAAATTGCACTGTAAAAAAGAAAAAGCTTCGTAGAAAAAATCATGCAAGCTGTGCTTTGTGAATGTGATTTGGCCATGATGACACGAAAACGATCAGAGGATACATATGTTCTGCATTGCTTGCGAATATTCAAGCTAACGTCATTATCATGCGCAAACTCTTATCTGAATTAGATAAAAATACACGTTGGAAGGATTTATTATATACAAAGAAGAGAGTTTAATAGTATGGGTTGTTACTGTAATGCGGCGCATTATCGTAGTAATTCTTCATTACGTTGGGTGTAGATGATTGAGGTTGATTTGGCTGCTGTTGGGGAGTTTGAGGATCAGAAAAAGGCTGGACATTGTTATTGAAATTAGAGTTCAGGGGCATATAATGCTGTTGCTGTTGTTGAGGGTCATCTGCTGGATGGTTCAGCAAGATAGGCTGCGATGAAGACGGAGCAGCATTGGTATTTGCAGAAGACATATGTAGCCAAGGAGGTGGAGACATGCTATGTGATGGCGAATTTTTATGGTTGGGTGTATTGACACTGGAGGAAGCAGGCGTTGCGATATTTGATCTTGCTGGCGCACTATTACCATTGAAACCAAAATTATATTGTTGTTGAGATGGCGATGAATAATGCTGTTGCCGCTGGAAATTGTCATCGATTGTTGCCGCATAATCTGGCTTTTTACCTTGTTGCTGCTGGCTAAAATCTTGTCTTCCATTTGTATTGGGTGATGATACAGCTACGCCTGGCAACATGCCTGCATTGTTGACAGCGGCTGAATAGTCCAGTAATGTGGGCGTGTAAACAAAATCGGAAAAATGCATGTCTTCTGAAAATGTCTCGGTTTTGTGAATGTCGAATACAGACGACGCGGATGCAACATCAAGAACGTTGTAAATTGGGTTCCTTTGGGCGAATTGATTTGTTAATGATATAGGCTGGATATCGCTTTGAGATGTATTGATTGGGACTGAGCTAGTTCGGGCATGTTGACCTTGCCTTAGGGATGTTGAAATAGAAGTTGCTGGTGTTATTGGTTGTGGTTGTGATGTGAATGGCAATGACTGCTGCTGCTGATGGTGAGGTTGTAGTGCTGATTGATTTGGAGGAGGAGGAGTGGATTCAGCAGGTATGTCTGTTGCAGCTGTGACCGGAGGCTGAACTTCTGCGCCTTCTTCTTGCTGTTGTTGTGAATCATTTGCAACCCTTGACACAAATTCGCTGGGTAAAACTTTACCATCGATCAGTAATTCAGCATTTAGAATTTCTTTAAAGATGAGTCTAATCTTGCTGACAAGCGTAAGCACATATTTGTGGTGTCGCACAGGAGAGTTCAACAAAATCTTGGCTATTTTTTCCAAATTTTTTATTGCAATTTCCCGTTCACCATCATTGGGCTGCGTCAAAATATTTCCATAGATCATTGTAGTCATCATCAGATTCTCCAGCGAAAAGTGACACCACAGCTGCTTCAATTGAACCCAGCATTCGAGTAATTCCACAGTGTTGCGAGCTGCTTTGAGGCAGATTTCTCTAGACAGCACTTCAATTGTTGAGGGTTGTTGCTGCTCGGTCGATTCGTCGTCATCAGCTCCAGATTTCGAAAAGAACAATCCATACAGTTGACATAATTGAAAGTTGTATTCAAAGTTTAATTTGATACACGCTTGTTCCCTGAATGAAGTCGAATCCCAGCGTCGTTTGTGAATATCTCCAGCCTCGTATTTTAAATACGATGGCAGTGCCGCTCTCCAATCTTCAAGCTCCCTGTCGATGGCCGATATTTGGGATAGTAATGGCTTTTCGTCAGTTGTTCTATAGATAATATTTCGATAGATGCGAGTAATCTTGAATCTCTGAATCATAAACTCCACCCTGTATCTTGCTTCTCCTTGCTTTTCGTGCTCCATCAGTGTAGGGAATTGAACTGTCACCATATTTCTAGGAGGCAGAGAAAATGGTTTATCTGAATGAATTGATCCCAATGTCTCTAGAAAATAAAGCACCCAGAAGAATCGTCTGTTTCTCTCCTTGTCGTAAGGATCAGAGCTGCTGGATTCTGAGTTCATCTTGAGGTCCAGGCACATTCGTATCGCCAAACCCAAATAGATGTATGCTTCTGATTCGACTTCAGCCTTGTGCTCACTGGGAATGCCGATCGCATATATATACATGATCAATAAGCTCTGCATGGTGTCTATGCTTGTCTTCATGAACCGGTCCTTGACGAGTGATTTTGCCTTCAAAAAGAAACCTTGACCTACTTGATTGGGATCCTTTCCGGGAAATAAATTGTGGTATATCGCCGCATGTCGAGCTGTCCATGCAAAGACCGCATTGGCTAGTAGTGGATCAAGTGTCCCATTTTCAAATCTGGTAAGAATCGACCTTTTTGGTTCAGGGCAAGGAAAACACAGAAAGCACTCACAAAATATGGATACCATGCGGTGCAATGTCTCTTTTGGTATGGATTCGGAGAGCGACAAAGTTGAAGTGGATGATACTGCACTACTGCTCCTCGTATGACCCGAGCTTGATAAAGCTTCCATTTGGTAATTACTGCTGTTACTTTTCACCTGAGGCTCCCAACTACTATACAATGGAAATGTCTTGAGACGGGTTTTCCAAAGAGGTTTCTTTCTCAAAACAGTTGCGGTTTCAGGGCGCGGACTTTCCGGAGCATAAGAACTTGAGCCTGAAGATTGAGATGATGAATCAATGGTATTGCTTGTCTCATGCATGCACGATCCACCGGATAAATCAAATTGAGATACTCCAGATAGTAAAATGTCGTACAAGTCATGTAATGAGACAATGTTGGTATCAATTCGAAGCCCCTTTGGCGTGAGGGAAAGTGACCATTGCGTATTTGACGTAGCTAGTAGGCTATTCATACTGTTCGTTCGAGGACTCCGTGCGATGCTGTTTGAAGAGCTGACAACGTATTCTTTTTTCTGCTGCTGCTGCTGCTGCTGTTGTTGTTGTTGTTGTTGTTGTTGTTGTTGTTGTTGCTCGTTTGGATGAATGTCGTTATTCTTCTCCGAAAATTGATTTCCACCAGCTGCGCGAGTCATTCGAACTTCATTTGCTACGTACTGTGTATTGCTACAAACATCCTTAATATCAGTCTCTATCGATTGTACTCTTTTCTGCAGAATATCCACAGTTTCATTTAGCTTGACAAGGTTAAACAGATCGACTTGAGTCGCACTTCCATCATAAGAGCATTCCGCTGGGAGGCATTCGTTTAGTGTCCATTGCAACATGACTTGTTGACACTAATCTGCTTACCTTTGGCTGCTTGACATCTTGCACATTGAGGATGAGCAAAATCACACTTAACTAATTGAAAGAGAGTGTGTGCGTGAGAAAAAACACACTACGAACTTTTGATTTCCTTTAGAAAGTCAGGCTTACCTTTTTTTGATCTTTGATATCGAACGATGGTGGCATTGAATGTGAACGAGTTAGTTTTAATCTCGAGAAATCATCTGCAAAACTCACCTGCAACGTTCACAAGCCATTGTCATTCGAATCTTTTTGGAAGCTGGCGCTCCAACAGCATTTTGTTTTGAGCTCATGATGGCCTATTCTGTGTAAACGAGAGAGATGGTACCGCAACGTTGAGATTACAGTCTGATGAAATTGATGCAATATGATTTCTTTTGGTCTTGTTGTTTTCCCTCTGAGAATGATAACAGAATGCTAATGTGAAGGAAAAGGGAAAAAAAAAAGAGAACAAAGATTTAGAAGGTTGTATCCAATTCATTTAATGGAACAGTTGCTTGTGTTCAAATGTGACTCCGGAATTTGCAAAACGGATTCCAATCTACCATAGTATATGCATTTGATTGATTAGAACCAAATTAATTTGTATCACAGATCGATAAATGAAGTTTTTAGGTTTCTCCCTTTCACACCTGTAGACACAGATATAGGCTGAATTCTTTTGATGTCTTGAAGAGAAATTTATGAAACTAAAACATCTGTTTTAGTTGCATCACATACAATGGAGTAAGCAATCTCAAAGAGGTGTTTGAAAAGCGGCTTCTTCTGCAGTGGAATGAAATGGCGCATTGCACCAGCCTATACCAAAGCCGCAAGTGTATAGCAGATTGAACTAGCAGCAGACCCTTATTCCAACATAAATTGCCTCCAAATCAGCAAGGAGCTACGCCTGCTCAGCAAGGCGATGCTGCTACGCTTTCTATCATGAACACACGCTGTTTGCGCCAAGTAAAAGTTGAGTGAGTTTAATGATACCCAATGATCACATTACCTCGGAACCAAGCTTGCACTGAGTTGCCACATGTAGAATGCAAATCTCTACTGTCTGGGTGTCGTGAAACTCAATCAAGAATATTGCTTTTGCATCAACTACACAGCGTGTAATTTTCAATCTATCCTTCCATTGCTACTCTTTTGCTGAACAATTCAAATATGCTTTAAATTCATACCCGAATCAAACAATTGATTTGATCTTGGGCGATTCTTCAGATCATTGTGGTTGCTCGATTTGCAAACTTTTTTTTATAGGAAACTAGACAGTGGCTGGACCGTCGTGTTTCACAAGTCATGTATCAAATAAAACTTGCATTGGATGAACATGTTATCAAATCAGGTCAAACAAGATATCTCCAAAATCAAAATGGGCAGCATATGTAGAGCAATGTTTTTGATTCCATGTTTGATAAAGCTATTGCACCATCTTGGCAAACTTGATAAATAGCAAATATCCTGCCAAAAAAGATATTACATTGTACAAACAAGACATATCGTTAGCATTTGACCGCACTTTAAGCTTTCAGATCACCAGCAAGCAGCAATGAGGGGCCCGAGCTTATATGGACAAAATTAGCGGATACTAAAACGAGCACATTACTTTGATTAGCTCAACGCAATATGAAATGTCGTTGCATCACTTCAAACCGCATAATGCGTGACTTTAACCAGCGACATTTCCCTCATTTTATATTCTCTGTTGTTGAGAACTGCATCAAATGATTGCTCACAATCAATAGATGTGCTCTGGCCAATTATACAGGCTATTTAATAGAAATGTTCGCAGCAAAATAGCTGTTATCCCTCTTGAAACATGCTATCAAAATCAATGCCTATCAACAGTAGATGCTCTTACATAATTTTTAGACAAATGGTAAATAGTCTTCAAATTAAATCTTCTATTTCTGATACGAAACAAGAAATTACGTCTGTTATATTACATTTTGCAAACAAAATTTGAGATTAAATCTAATAATCTAGGAGACATAATCAGGAAAGTCTATTCATATAGAATATAACAGAAAAACAACCTAGATCAAGACGCTAGCGCGTTAAATTCATAGTCTACTCCAATATACAGCTTAGGGTAAAATGTCTTACATAAATTGATAATGTAATGTTTTTCGTATTTTTTGCATTAGCCCATTCATTCAATGGGACTATTTTGTTCCTAGTTTGCTACTAAACTTCGTAAATACTTTTCTACGTCTGCTTTGCTGATAGGAATCACACTCAAGGCCCTTTAATTTCATTATTCTCAAATGAAAACTACAACTATCTTCGTTAAAGTGAGACTTCCAAGTTGGGAACAGTTTGACATGTAAACTCAGCTCAGGGGCAAGCGTTGATTGGACGCAGTGCAGCTTACCCATCCAATGTATTCTTTGCAGTTGTAACCGAATATATGAGACTTGCAAAGAAATAGAAAGAATTGGAACAAGTTACAGCATAATAACACCATGTACTAAAGTATTGTAAAGTAAACTTGATGGGGTTACAGAGTTTGTGTACATATATGCATTGTCTGGATACAGTACCTAAGATATAAGATCATCAACCCCAAACACACGAATGAAAAATAAAAGACATGCTTCTGTTTTTGTTTTTGTTTTTTTTACATTGACTTTAGACAACACGATATTTTAATTTTATTAGAATTCGGTTTTGGAAAAAATATGCTATTTTCTAGTATAGATGAATGCGATGGAATTGGTTTTTTTTATGGCTTAAACTTTGTTTAAATTATTTACAAAAGATGAGCGGTACGGAAGTTCTCACCAGCGTAGATGGAGTTACCCTCACCGAGTTCTTCTTCGATACGGAGAAGTTGGTTATACTTGGCAAGACGTTCGGAACGGCAAGGAGCACCAGTCTTGATTTGACCAGTACGGAGACCGACAACGAGATCAGCAATGGTGGTATCCTCAGTTTCACCGGAACGGTGAGAGACCATGACACCCCAACCGGCAGCTTGAGAGTCAAGAGCAGCTTGAATAGATTCGGTGACGGTACCAATTTGGTTAACCTTCAATAAGAGAGCATTACAGGCCTTCTTCTCAATGGCAGTGACAATACGCTTGGGGTTAGTAACCAAAAGATCATCACCAACAAGTTGGAATTCAGACTCGGCGTTCAAGTGAGCCCAAGCAGCCCAATCATCTTGATCGAAAGCATCTTCAATGGAGACAACTATAAGAAAGATAAGATGTAAGTAAAGGAGGTTATATGGAAGATTTCATACACAGATACGATTCAGGAAAAAAAAAAAAAAAAAAAAAAGTGAGACGTGAAACGAAACATGCGATCTTCTTTTTTTTTTTTTCTTTCATCGATAAGTGATAAATGTTTAAAATACTTACTAGGATACTTTTCGGCGAAAGAGTTGTAGAGAGCAGTGAGCTCCTTACCATCAATCCACTTGGACTTGTCAGAGTCAGGGTTCTTGAAATCAAGATCGTACTTGCCATCCTTGTAGAATTCGGAAGCGGCACAATCCATACCAATCTTGACCTTACCAGTGTAACCAGCCTTTTCAATAGCTTGGACCAAAAGTTCAAGACCTTCCTCGTTCTTTTGAATGTTAGGGGCGAAACCACCTTCATCACCAACGTTGGTAGCATCGAGACCGTACTTGGCCTTGATGACAGATTGGAGGTTGTGGTAGACTTCGGAACCGATCTTCATGGCTTCCTTGAAGGACTTGGCACCAGTGGGGAGAATCATGAATTCTTGCATGGCGAGCTTGTTACCGGCATGAGAACCACCGTTGATAACGTTGAAAGCAGGAACGGGAAGAACGAAAGGCTTCTTGGAACCAGAGAGATCAGCAAAGTGAACGTAGAGAGGGACACCCTTATCACCAGCAGCAGCCTTGGCAACAGCAAGAGAGACACCAAGGATGGCATTAGCACCGAGCTTACCCTTGTTGGGAGTACCATCGAGCTTGATGAGGAAGTCATCAATAGTCTTTTGTTCGGTAACGGGGATCTTGGCATCAATGAGCTTAGGACCAATGACATCGTTAACATTGGCAACAGCCTTGAGGACACCTGAAATTAAAAATTAAAGTTTAGTATGCAATGTACTTTTGTAAAACGCGTAATTCAAATTTGCAACTTACCCTTTCCCATGTAGGCAGACTTGTCACCATCACGGAGCTCAACAGCTTCGTGAATACCAGTGGAAGCACCGGAGGGGACAGCGGCACGGAAGACACCCTTAGGGGTAGTGACCTCAACCTCAACAGTGGGGTTACCACGGGAGTCGAAAATTTGACGAGCAAAGACCTTGGAAACAGTAGACATATTAAAAAAAATGAATTGAGGAAAAGAAAAGAAAAACAAGATAAAGCAGCATTGAAAATGTAGCATTTATATATACATTTTTCTTGATACGATCAAGCACGCGGCAGTCACCAAAGACACACTTATTCGGAAAGGTAAGACCCATGCCATGAATGGGAAAAAACCATCTTTGCATCAATCTATGACAATACTCCGCGAGTGTTAGTTTTGTAACAAATTACTCGTCAGTCGCTCTTGTTTGGCTACTAGCGAAACTCTGTTTCTTTACGCCAAATGCAAAGCGTGTGAATGTTGCATAAATTCTTTACTTTTTGTTCGTTATGTTAACATATCATACAAACAAATCATTAACAGCACAGTAGAGTTGTATACATTTAGTCGCGTGTAGGTGAAATCAGCGATAACGATCATTTTGGATCATCCCAGAATTACACTGAGCCAATCCTATGATACTATCTGGCAAGATCAGAGCTCCGAAATGAAACTCTTTCATAAAGTCATCCATGAAAATTTTTGGTTGCATGGCAAAAAAAGACGGTTCAATTAGGTTTAATTAGCAAATTTAAGATTGGGAAAAATCCCCTGCAAAGTGGGCAGAAGAAATATTACTGCTTCCATACACGCTCAAGAAGCTTTTGATCAGGATGACTTATTATCGCCAAAGATCTCTCAGGTTTAAAAGTGAAATGTTGCAAGTAATACAAACTGATTGATTTCTACAGAGATAATGGATTGGCATTGTTTTCCCGCCAACTGATAAAATCTGTTTTGTGTAGTTGGTATTTTTGTTTGAAACGACGCTAGATTGTTTGATTCTTTTATACACGCCACATTATAGGCAGTCATTATTACACTCCCCTTGAATAGCGCCAATACGGGGTTCGTGGTGTTGGTAATTATCATTTTTATCAATCTTTTCAATGAATCAAATCATCCCAAAGACCGGAAAACTAGTGTCAAAGCTTGGATTTGGAAGTTATCGCACATCAAAGCCTAGCCATGCCAAAGCATTGATTGCCGCATTGGAAGGTGGTGTGAATATAATCGATACTGGAAATAATTTTGAAAATGGTATATAGCATCATAAAGCAAACAAATAATAAAAAAAAGAGTAATGTGAAAATAATGACAAAAAAAAAAGGTGCTTCTGAAAGTTTAATTGGTAATACCTTGGAATCAATGGAAAAAGAGGGGAAATTATCAAGGGATTCGATCACTCTTGTCACTAAATCTGGCTACCTGGGAGCATCAGACATTGCAGACTTCGACCCAAAGCATGACTACATCCAGTTGAGCGAGAAAATGTACCATTCGGTCAGTCCCAGAGTCATTGAACAGCAGATTCAGACATCCATGCAGAGATTGAAGACGGATAAACTGGATATCTTCATGATCAATTCTCCAGAGAGAATGCTCATGTCCAAGAATAGAAGATACACATCTGCTCAGTTGTACAAGGATTTATCTGAAAGTTTTCGTTATCTTGATGGTCTTGTAGCGAATGGTATGGCTGTGCAATATATCATTATGTAACAAATTAGACTAAAATTGAAAGGGTGGGATCATTAGGTAAGATTGGTGGTTATGGTGTATGCTCAAACACAATGGCATTTCCCTCTGCTGTGGACCATGTATCTTTGCCTGAAGTCATCAAATCGTGTTCAAATCTTGCCAACTTTGTAGCTGCTGAGGTTCCATTCAATCTATACGAAAAAGAAGCGATTGTTCCATCTGATAACGACAATACCAAAACTGTCGCTCAAATAGCAAAAGAACACGACATTTACCTAATGACAAATCGACCACTGAATGCTATTGCAAACGGACAGATTCGAGTGCTGGTGAATCACGAGTTGGGAGCCAATGGAAAAGGACCAGGTAAGCATGATGCACAAAAAAAAAAGAGAATAGAACAATATGAATCTGATTATACTGTATGAAACAAACTCATCATTTTTTTTTTAGCCGAGCATGAAATCATGGCCAAGATGCAATCATCATTCGAGCACGTCGCTAAATTAGAATCAGACGTCATGTCAGAATGTAAGCTACTCAATCTGCATGGCAGTATGCAAAATACTAACATGTCATTTAGTGCCTGTTGAGGAAGAATCATTGACATCAAAGTTCGTTTGGGGCCAGGTTCTATCTGAAAATCTTGCCAGATTAGCTCAAAACCACTTTGCAACGCGCCATTATTTGACACTGCAGGTTTTACCTGAACTCGAAAAAGATTTGGTAGAACTCCACAATTATGCTAATCAATTGGGATCAGATGAAGATTTAGCGGCTTATCAAGATTGGATTCATAATTATAAAGAGGTAATTACTGCTATCTTTTTTCCATCTTGGAAAGGTGGGCTGATTCATGTTGGATATGCTTTAGGCTGTGAATATTTTGACAAAGGACATAGTCGACTACGCCTACATTGATACCCTCCGAAAGAATAATGATTTGGACCGCATTTTGAGTGCTTTATGTCCCTCGCTCAATAATTCCCTGGAAGATGCATATTCACCTCTCAGCATCAAGGCTTTAAGAGTGCTGTTGTCTCATAAAGAAGTTGGAACTGTGTTTACTGGCATGCGTGACCCTATTTACGTGAGAGACGCATTGTTTGCTGCAAAGCAGGAGCCTTTGGAGCAAGATGATTTAGATGATTTATGGCGCTGCCCTATTTTCCAGTAATAAAGCTTTAATACTACCTCTTTGATAGGCATTTTCTCATCTCTCATGCAATCCATGGCAGTATAATGGGTTAGCTTTTTACCAGACTAATGCATTTCAGGAGCATAGAAAACTGTCGTACTTGTATAATATGCATATCAAAACAAGTTCTTGTGCGTACTTCTGTGGATGGATCTTATAAATCGCTAAAGTTTTGAACAAAGAGCTTTAATCCTACCAACCCAGGTAACCTTAAACAGCCAGGTACCTCACCAGCACAGGGAAAACTGCTCGCTAATAAAGTAAACCAGGATTCCTTCAGATTTGCTGCTTTTGGAACCTGTAAGCGCCTTGTATAGCTCTTCATTTCAGGCGTAAATGTTATAGCGTATAGAAATTGTAACGTCTGGTAGCATAAGAAGCATGCGTAGTACGTAATGTCTTTATAACAAGACATGTAGGCGGCAGAACCACTCGTTAAAGCTGTATTATATTGCTTGAACCTCGAAATCTAGTGCTACATATTCTGCCAACTCGCTTTAAAACTAAACTACGGAGCACATCTTCTACAACTTCGTCTGGATCATTGGATGCACCCTATTCAACTTCATACAATATCAATTTCGTCACTCTCAAGCCATTAATAGACCAAAATACAACAAAATCTGATGATATTGAACTCGTTATATCTCCCTTTATTGTCTGTTTTAGATCGTCAGAGTAGTATCAAATGATTGCGCTCGATTAGCAGCTACTTCCTAATGCTTTATCTCAATTTTTTTTCGATCATGACAGATTGATGAAATTCTTTGTTTCCTCATGAGTGGTAACAAGGAAAAATCATCAAAAATCAAACAATTGCATTTTCCACCCTCAAAACGAAGTTTTTTGTCATGACATGTATTATTGAAAGAAGACTTAAACGTTCAAATTAGTATATAGAACTGCTATTTTAAGTAGTTGATAATACGCAATTTGAGTTCTCGACCAAAAACACAATTTCAGTTTATCCTAATTTAGAAAGTATTTTTGGTGAAACATAAAAGAGTTATTGGTACCATTGGATAGAGCGCCTAAAGAAGCCCTTCCTACACTGAATGCGCCAAGTAGATTAGATATAGCGCTTTTAGAGAAATCTTTGATACAAAGGAATTTTTTGTCAAATTGATTACGAATTTGGTCCAAATCCAAAGGCCAACCAACCAACCAACCACCTTGACATTTTGAAACTCAGAACGTTGGCAGTGGCAGAGGTGGTAGTAAGGACCTTGATGTATTTTCAGCCGGTTTCTGGACACGACTTTCAACTTCAAAACGCTATGGCTACATCAATTTAAAAGATAAAAACGTAATTGTTTGCGCCAATACTTTGGTATATCTTTGCTTTTTGATGGTGGTACTTTCATGTCTATAGCATGCTTCAACAATGCCCATCTCGATGTGGAAACTTCCGCTTCCAAAACAAGCTGTACGTATCTGATCAAAAGTCTCATTTCGAAATTAAATGATTGTAAACTACAATAATTTGATATCAGAGAACATAATGTACCTTTTTGAACGAAGAACCACCTACAGTTACAACATCACACTTCCTGATTTCCCAACAATCAAGCTCATCGACACTAGATCTGAATAAAATATCAAGTTTAGCGCCAATGACCTTTCCAGATCCCAAGGTAAGCGTTCAACGAGCTCTTATTTCCTTGGCTATTTCTGGCTCTGATTCTCTCTGGTTAGGTGCTATTTGAAAGCTATCTCTAGCTCTTTTTCTTCGCTTTTGCTAATTACTCTTCCTTGACAGCATTACTTGAATTGTCAGCAACAACATTCCAATCAACTTGCATTTCTGCATTTGATGTTTATTTCCAAGCATTGTTAACTGCTTGTAGGTAGAAGATACCATCCCATTTCTGATGGATAGAGCCTTATCTGTACCATAAGCACTTTAATTGGGCCTTTTTTTTAAGAGGGAAAAGAGGAGAAAAAGAACAAAAGAAATAAAAAGTGCTACTAATATATCATTCTAGCAACACTCTTGGTGGACACATTTTTGATTTGATCAAACCTTTCGTTTTGTCTGGAGAGTGTATGAAAAATGACGGTTTGTAAGATCCGTAAATAAACTGTAGAAACATGTAGACATTAACAAAAGTGCTCTGATATCTGTTCTTCCCTGTGGATTACGCTTCACATCCTCTTTGTTCTTTGACTTCAGGGCAGCATAAATTCTACCAAAACCTACAAGTCATGCTAGTATGGGATCGTGCAGGAGTATGTATTTTCAGGTAAACCGAGCTGGTAGGCTAAACCATGGAGGTTCGATGCTATTACAGGGCGGTTTTTTGTAACACCTGCTCCAATGAGTGTACCTACATAAAGTGTGTGTGTGTGTGTGTGTGTGTGCTCAAGATACAAGCATTTCTTGATCTTTTCTAATTTGATCACAAGAGCCGGTAATGTATTTTTAGAATATGGTCAGATTGTAGCGTTGATATTAAAGAGCATCTATTGGTGTTATTACAGAAAATGATAATAAATGTATAGAATTTACTCTAAATAAGGAAGAAAGGTGAGGTCAGAGATAGTGACAACAACAAGCCTGGCGTGTGTGTATGCAGCTGGGTGTGCGCATGATTGATTTTGAAACGAAGAATGCATGTCTCCTTTAATCAACTAGAAGCTTTTCCCAGATCCAAATAAAACTCTCCCTTCTTTCCCTCTCTTTTTTTTTTCTTATCACTTTTTTTTTTTTATCACTGTACAATGAAACTTGACGAGAAGCGTAATATCGAGGAGCAAATCTATCTTGAAGAAGAAGATATTATACAGCATCAACATAGATGGATGTGGGTTCGCCGTTTTATTCTTTCCATCATCTTGATCACTTGTTGTGTACAATCATTCTATCATGTCAACCAGGACAAGGAAGACGTCTTTCTCACTGCTACAGCGTTGCACAACGAGAAGAAATCACATATAGTATTGCACACTGGATTTCCACCCACACAAGATGTTACTGGTTTACTCATCGAAAACAACAAGGCCGCAGCAACAGCATTTTCACCCAATCCAAGCAATAGCAACAAACAAATTGACATGAAGCACGTAAAGTCAAATGATGAAAGCTGGTGGGATCGTCTCTTTCCCAATCGACACGTCCACCTTGTTAGTGTCCAGCTGCCTGTTGTTGGTGCAAACACTAATTTTGTTAATGCAACATTATCTGTTTGTGCCAGCAAGCGTTTAAGATTTGGACCCAACAGTCCTCAGGTACCCGATTTGTCTAAATGTGTCAAATCAGCCTCTGTCCAAACTCAAGATGTGGATGAAGAAGACCCATTTGGCGTGCTGGAATGGACACCTGATTCTACTATCGTATTAAAGAAGTCCAAGATGTACTGGCTGGTTGTTCAGACACCCTCTGGGCCTTTTGAGTGGGTGTATGCAGAAGGTGGATCTAATCAATATGGAACCGCCTACGAAACTGAAGTTGGATGGGAGTTTAAATTGGAGGGACAGCCTATTCCTAGTGCTATGCTTATGGTCGAGGATCACAAGTGAGGATGCAGCACATTTTAGTCTAAAGAGGCAGCGTACATGACATCGTTCTTTGTTGATAACAGAATAAACTTCTTTTTTTTTTTACATCCGTATTTATACATCGTAAGTTCTTTTTTTTTTTTTTTTTTTTTTGTACTATTTGCACGGAAATGTCATTTGTAATTGATTTTGACGTATTGAACGGCGTACGGCGAAATTATGAAGCGAAGGATTACAGAATTGTAATTTAGAGTTCATCGTATTTAAATGTTTCAAAACAAGAAAAAAAAAAAAAAAAGTGGGTTCTTTGAATCGCAGACAAACAAACAAATAAGGTGCAATTCAGTACATGACATGACATACAGTGAGGATAAATCCACATGCAACCACTTTTTTTCGTGAAAAAAAATTTTTTTTTGATCGGTCCTTTTGTTCGGCCGTTCACAGAAGCAGACGTAAAAAGAAGGTCGTGTGATACAGAAACCAGCGTTTTGTTCCATGGCACGATGGCACCTGTTATCATGTAATGTGCATTTGTAGATGGATTCGGCACTCCAAGCGGCCAGACCCCACTGGTTACGGAGAGTCAAACAAATTTGATTAATGTGCAACCTCTTGATCAAGGACTTTAACAACATTTGAATGAGCACTTGGTTTACATATGATTCAACAAGGTAAAAGGCACGTGTGGTGTGACAAATTGTCATGTAAAAATAAAAACAAGAAACTTTTTGGGCGCTGAATGGCTCGACTACTGTCTGAAAAGAAGAAAGAGGAGAGGCGACGAAGGAGAAGAAGAGATGTAATAATGAGTTTCAAATTAGACATTTTTTGGAAATGTCTATGGTATTCATAGCAACAATGGCATTGTGTACGTCATATTACATCCCCTTTGTCATTTATCAATAATCAATCATCGTCGTCATTGATTGCTCTACTCGCTACTACGCAGCTCCCTCATAATCAGAATATATAACCTTTTTTTTTCGGATAACGGGTCAATATTTGTGTGCAACAGTAAAATTTTTCTTGGGTTTCCGTTGGTTACATTTTGATAAAAGGCCATACTTTTTAGCCGGGCATATTCGGTTAAAATCTTTGTTAATGCTTGGATCGTGATTTATGGGATTTCTAATGATTTTGTGAATTGCTCATTTTATCATTAGGAAATCAGGGCATTGAAGTTGATGTCTAACAACATTATGCGATGGATGCTTATGGCTGATCCCTGTCCCAGTACAAAGAGTCGAGAGTACTGTGTACATTGAGCTGCTAGCAAGAAGCATGTACGGTTAAACTGAAGGGGAGATGCTGTTGTTGTTGTACATCTATATTCTACTGTCACACGACACGAAAAGGGTATATAAATACCTTATTCTGTTAGATTTCTACCCTTTTTCTTCCTTTCTTCCTTTCTTCCTCTCTCTTTTCTACTTGATTTAAACATTATACCCTAATCACATAAACGCACAATGATGTTGCTAGCAAAAAACCGAATCATAAGCAAGCTACCATCATCAATGACATCAAAGCAATGGTCTTTGTTCGATCTCCAATATGTGTTGATTGCAACAATCATGCTTATCGACTTTATTTTGATCCAATCACCGACATTCATACCTCGCCTTTTGTTGGCAGTATTGTTGATTGCTTCATTCTGGATTCCTTACATTAAACGATTTACAGTACCTGCTTTACCTATTTTCACCTGGTTGATCACATTTTATGCTTGTCAGTTCATCCCTATTGATTATCGACCCACCCACATCTTTGTCAACCTCCTACCTACACTCGAAAGAATTCTCTATGGTGCTAACCTATCCGAAATCATTTCGAAACACACCCATCCTGTGCTTGATATCCTGGCTTGGATCCCTTATGGTATCGTTCATTTCTCGTTCCCATTCATCCTCTCTGTTTTGTTGTTCATCTATGGTCCTCCCGGCTCATTGAAGGTATTTGGCAAAGCATTCGGGTACATGAATTTAGCTGGTGTCTTGACCCAGCTGCTCTTTCCAAATGCATCACCATGTAAGTTAAAATACAAATAGCCAAAAAAAAAAGGAAAGGGGTGGACAAGAGCAAACTAACCAATTTCCATAAAAACAATGATTAGGGTATGAAATCATTTACGGCTCTGCTCCTGCCGACTATTCCATCCCAGGCGAGGCTGGCGGATTACTTCGTATCGATGATATCCTAGGTTTAGATTTATATGGCTCAACATTTGGTACTTCCCCTCTTGTATTTGGCGCTTTTCCTTCCCTTCATTCTGGTTGTGCCACATTGGAGATGTTGTTTGTCGCCTACTTGTTTCCTCGTTTGAAACCAGTAGCTGCCATCTATGTTATGTGGATGTGGTTCGCTACAATGTACCTCACTCACCATTACATGATTGATCTTGTTGGTGGTTCTATCTATGCCATCTTGGCATTTGTAGTCGCACAAAACTTTTTGCCCAAAATCAATCCAGACTACCGTACTCGTATGGCTTACATGAGTGTAACTAAATCTAGCATTCGAACTTTCATTTACAGCATCGAGCATGATAATTGCAGTGAATACGACTCGATTCAATCCAGTAATCATGACGACGAAGAATCTGCCATGAAACTAGTCATCAAACAACATAGACCTGAACCATTGAGATTGAGCAACATGAATGAAAAACGCATGGAAAGTGTCGAACCATCACCTGCCTTGTCATCCTCCTCGGGCTACTGGTCATCTACCTCAGAACCAGCTTCGCCTATTACACCTCATTCTTCTTTGGGTAGTCCTCAAATGCACTTTAACAAAGTTTAGATGTTACTGTGCATCACATGAGACTATATATACAATTTCTTGCCACTTTCAGCATTCCTTTCCTTTGTAAATTTACTTGGATTTCCTGCATTTCTATCAACTCACAATCTGTAAACACACACACACACACACACACACACTAATTACTTACCTAATAACTACTATTATTACTACTACTATTACTACTACTACTACTATTATTATTATCACTTAATACTACCTAATCATACGCCTCCTACTGCTTAATATTGACCCACTTGTAATATCACACTGTGTTTCACCTCAATTTACTTTATTGATCAAATATCTAATAAATAAACTTGTAAAACCTAATCTTAAAAGAACGGCCACCAGAACAGCAAGGCGTATAGATGAATAATAAATCTTGTCCCACTTTGCTTTGGCTCTAAAAAAAAAAATTGATGTCAGAATTTGTCTTTTTTCCTCACCATTACTTATACACAATACCTCATCGAGCTTGAATTGGGATCGAATTCCATCTTACCATATCGAATAAAATATCGCAACTGAGTGATCAAAACCGCCAACACGCCAATGTCTTTTCTCGAGTAGATAGGCTTACTCTTTGTCAGCTTCAAGAATGCCAAGTGATTCTTTTTGGTAAATTCAATAATGTCGTTTGTCATACCAAGTGTTAAACCCCATAGCTTGAAAGTAGCTTGTGAATTTACTGGAGTCGTAGGAAGATGAATGGCTGGGAATGTAACTGATCCCATTAAGAACCGTATGCATCGATTCACAAATCTACTCTTGACTCGAACTAACGTCAAATGTTCAGTGATGGCATGGTTTGCATATGGCTGGCTTGATGTGAAAAATGACAAAGGGACCCCTATAAACGTTACGCGTATTAGTCATAAAAGTGTGGTTACACTATAGAATAAGTATCATGTACAAACATTCAACAGCTGCAACCTCATCTGTTTGGAGTTGAAATGGTTGGGATTCAGGCACGACTTGCAAATAAACTATTTCACAGGATGTGTCAACACTTGCTCTTACATGAACACACGTATCCAAGTTTACCAAAGGGACACAGCATCATCAATAGCTTGTTATCCTTGATGGATGTGATCTCCCGCTCATCTAATTGTCCAACCTTAAGGAACCCTTCATTCAAATCTATGCCAATCTCCTCCAAAACCTCTCTTTTCACTGTATCCTCGTCTGTTTCCCCTGGCTCATTTTTGCCGCCAACAAATGAGACATGTCCAGACCATCTTTAATGAAATCAGTCATGTAATCGCACAATTCACTCAATTAGACCCCATACCTATCACCTGCTCTGGATGCTCTTTGCATGAACAAAATTTCGGCTTGTCCATGCTTGACCCAATCCTGTTCAAAGAACTCGTCTAAATTCGTAACTTGATCGCGAAAAATGCTTGGAGGCGAGACAGTATGGCATCTTATGATGGCTGCGACGGCTGCTCTACGCTTTTGATATGAAGGCGAGGGTATATGCAGATGCTGATACGCATTCAAATTATAGCACAGGTTCTTAAAGTCTACCATGAACATGCAATTGGATGAGTCTAATTCCTTGCACTGCTTGCTGTTGCTAGCGATTACCTTGATATGCGCTATTATCATCGTCCATTTGGTGTGAGAGTTGAGACAGAAAGAGAGAAAAATAAAAGGTACAAATGACTAATGCCCCATATTTCAAGTCCGGGGATTAATATGATGATTCGAATCAATTCAATCAATGCAGTGTTTGTCTGTGATTGAGATTATAATCAATTCAAATAGCTAATCAATTTAGAGGTTATATCACTCTTTTGTCACTCCATGTCAAAATTGCACTTCAAACGTCAGCCTACACGTTTACATTTTAGGCTTTTTCATGATGCAATTGTGCTTGATGGATGACGATATTCAGCCGATCAAGACCTCTATAGACTCTTGAGAAGCAGAGCTGCCTTAAGAAACAGCTGTCTTGACAACGTTTCTCTATCTGCATTAGCAATAGCTATTTGCAACTGTTGGCTACATCCTTGATCTTTGATAAACAATGAGCCTTTGTGTGACTGGTAGAGATCCTGCAGTCAACCCAGGATATCCAGTCTGAATGGTGCAATAGATTGCTTCTCTTCAGACAACTGTACTTACAATGCTCAGACAACTTGCTCGCAGTTCCTTGAAGAATACCACTAGAAGAATCGCAGTAGCGCAATTACCTCGTAGATCCTTCACAAGGCCGTCAGGTGTGCTTGCTCCTTGCATTTTACAATCTACAACGGGCAATCGCTACTTCAGCTTCTCTTCTGTTCGTTTCACTGAAAGTCCTTCTTATACCATAACGTAAGTACATCTAATATCAAGACAGTTATTTCTTATACTTACTTGCGTAAACAGAGATTTGACAACCGAAAGATATCATCGCTTATCTGATGAAGTGTTGGACCATATGGTCACTAGATTGGAGGAACTTGCAGACGAAATTGAGATGGAAGGATTTGATGTAGAATACAACGTAATGTAGATGCCCAAAATATGGCCTTACAAAATATTGACGTTCCTTTCCATTTTATTAGCAAGGTGTAATGACCATCTCTGTAGGCGAGCATGGCACGTATGTCATTAATAAGCAACCACCTAATCACCAAATTTGGCTTTCATCGCCAGTCAGGTAATATCATAATTTGACATATTCTGCAGCCCAACTTAAGTCTCCATCTGTAGCGGTCCACAAAGATATGATTTCGATGAAAAGCACCACAAGTGGTTCTACCATAGAGACAATCATACATTAGATGAAGTGTTGAATACCGAACTTTCAAAGGCAATTGGACAAGATGTTGATTTATTAGAAGGATTTGAACCGGAGGAAAAGTAATTAGGCGGCAGTGTTAGTTAGAGGGCGATGATGACTCGCCGCCACCTACAGCATCCATATTGACCACCTTTTTGTATTTTCTCTTTCCAAAATCAAATGGAACGTATCTATATCGAATCATGTGTTGGATCTGTCTTCTCATTGTCAATGCAAACAATAAACAAAAGTAGACTAACAATATTGGCCAAAAGACTGGAATATCAAATGCTGGAACGAAACTGCAGACAAGTGCTATGGCAGTTGCTTTGGTTGACACATACCAAAACTTGAATTCTGGCAATCGACGAATGAATGGTCGAAATTCTTCGTCGTTTCTTGTGGGTAATGTTGGCCCTTCTTCATCCTCTTCTTCCTCCTCTAGTGAAGGATCAAACTTCGGCGTTAAAAACGCAAGAAACATGTTGAGCAAGTAAATGCCTAGAGTTAAGAACCAAACAACATTAGCGCAAATGTTAGAGGTGTCTAGTATACTTGTATGATGTACCTAAAGCGTAGCTTGATAATATGAGTAGCCATAGTCAATACAGCTGTTATTACAAGATGAAGCCTATGCCGATACTTACCAAATGATATACCATCCTTGCGCAAAAATGATACGCAGGAGGAATAAACTAAATACAGCACCAAAAGATATCCATCGGTAGGTTGTATAAGGAGTTGATCTATCTACGAAGGCTTGCCATCTCTAAAAATATATGCCGTCAGTAGTTACACGGGTGATATCTAAAAGGTTCTGTTTAACCTACAGCTACAATGCTTGATTTACGCTCCATAAAGCTATTTTCAGCTGACTCTTCAATAGTTTCCATAATATAAAGAAAATGAGAACAAGAGTAAAAGGAACAACACGTCCTTTATTCTCTCCTGTTGCCCCCAATTTCAGCTGCGTGGAGTTTTGAATACAGCATTTACACTTGATTGAGCCCTTGATAGGCATTAAAGCCTACCTATTGTAAACGAAGCAATTTTGCAGTTCTGAAAGCTACAGTGCTTATCAAGTCTGTACACAATTTCTTCTTCTAGGATGCTATTATCGTTTATCATCGAGTGAGAAAGCATTATTAAGCAATACAACATTTCCAGTAACAATAATAATGTGAAGGTATCAAAAGCATTACACATCTTGAGCGGCAATTGATAACCATTCAGTGTCAGTTTCAACAATAATTGTAATTAACAAAGACTTTAGATGTTCATAGCGGATTGTACTCACTATTGTAAGCATCGAAACATCACTTGGAAAGATATTCTACTCTCCAGGCCCAAGATACTCCATTTTTTTTAGTGGCACAGCACACTAACGCAATTTATGGATTTCAGGGCCTTTTTCTTGCAAACAGCAAAGATAAACCAACTATGTCGTATGTATCTGCAGCTTTTTACTACGGCAAGCCGTGTTATTCATCTTTTGTTTTACTCAAATTGATTGTTGTAGGCACTAGCCGGAGTATTTACTACTAGTTTCACCAGATCACACGCAAATCTACGCTTTAAATGGAGCATATCTCTGTGTTTAAGTTTCTCCTAACGTTCATATTTATACCAAACAATTTCTTTCATCCAGGAGAACCTTTCTATAGCATTATTTCAATTTTTTTGAGTCACTGATTGTGAGGTCAAACTCCTGAGGTATACCTCATGTTTTCTCGTGAATTTTGAACAATGCGGGTTTTCACCTCAAAAACGGGATTTTTTTCTATGATAAGTTATGACTCAAATTAAGCGCCTTGGGCCAATATTTTATCTAAGGCTATTTGTAGAGCTATCTATTATTGGTAATCTAGACTTTTGGGCAGAAACGGCTTTTTTTGAAAAAGCTAAATTTCTCAAATTTTTCTGAGGAGAGAGTATTAGATATTGGTGCCAGAGTATAGCTTCAAACAAGGTCTACAACTACAGTTAATGTTGTAGGGGCCTTTTCCTAGTACTTTTAGGAGATATTTGATAAAGACCTTTAAAAAAAATTTCAAAACATGGTTCCTGAACGATCCAGAAACAAAAATATCATTTCGTATTTCAAATTCCGCCCTTCGCAAATTTTGCTGTAAGGTTTGAATGGATTAAGTGTGATTAAACCAGATTCAGTAAAGTGAGTACCATCTTAACGACATGAAGAGTATCGCAAAATTTACAGAATTGTTAATAAGCAGCCTATGTCTTCGGCCTTAGTAGTACGCTGTTACAGTGTTTTGCCATCAACTTGGCAATTTTAATTTTTATTTGGTCAAACCAGTCTTTCAATTTCGTCAGAATTGCTACTTGATGGCAACTTATAAAGAATTCCTTCTTTGACCATGCGTCAAGCGAAGAATTCAAGATAAACAATATTAAGACCCATAGTAATTCTCTTTTAGTAATATCTCTGTATAATAAATGTTATAATGATTCACTTGTATTTGCCCTGACACTTTGTGCATTGTGTATAACGTGATTATGTTATCCAACGTTTACCATGTATGTCTTGCTCTGAGAAATTTTGACCCAATTAAGTGAATTATTCCATATACCCAGAAGATAGATGGCCATCATTATATTACTATCACAGAGCAGTGTGTCTTTACCCTATGCTTCAAATCCAACTTCACACTTCGCTATAGAGTAATCTGAGTAGAACTATCTCAGTACATGCAGCCAATAATGCATACTATGTTAGACTATTTGTGAATAGTACCCTTCATCAAACGGATTGTCCCAGTTGCGTATGTTTGGCGATTCGACAAGATTTTCATTTTGATTATTTGAATGCACATAATGAGCGTTAATCAGACATTTCTAAATGGTCATTTTCAGTCGCCAATACTGCATTACTTATTTTTCTGCATAGTTTAGACAGTAAGCAAGAAGACAATGCTGCATCTTCATTTATAAGAGCTGAAGAAATTTTTGCCATTTAATCAGATCCACCTTATATCTTTAGGGCCTTGTATGACATGGGTTTATAGATCTCAATACTTGCATAGTAGCAGCGTATATAGGGTATATAAATGTATGCAAGATTACAAGCTTCTTGATTCGTATTCAAAACATAGGATGTTTACAACGTATTCATTTCAACATTTATGGAAAAAGAATAGAGGACATGATAAAGTTTGGCATTTAATAAATAAATAAAGATAGGGCATATCTATAATAATGCTCTAATTTAAGAAGAGCCCTTAACAAGAGCTTGAGCACCAGCAAAGGAATCCATGATGTGAGCATAAGAAGGCAAACGCTTGGCAAACAAAGCAGCCATACCATTGACGTCCTTGCGCCAATCACGGCCTAATTCGCAAGCAACACTGAACCAGTTCAAGAGTTGAATACCACCTTGTTGCATTCTCAACCAAGAAGCATCACGAACGGCTTCGCTGAAGGTACCGGAGGCATCGGTAACAACAAAGACTTCATAGCCAGCCTTCTTTGCAGAAAGAGAGACAAAAGTAACACAGACATCAGTAACGATACCTGAGATAATCAATTGCTTCTTGCCCGTCTTCTTGACAGCCTATATATATAAAATGTGGTGTATTGGTTAAACGTGAACGACTGTCAGTGTTACAAAGTAAACTTACGGCACGGAACTCTTCAGAATCCCAAGCATTGATTTGGCCAGGTCTGGCAACATAACTAGAGTTGGGGAACAAAGCCTTGAGCTCAGGGAGCAAGATACCATTAGGGCCGTCTTCACGAGAAGTGGTAAGAACAACAGGCATCTGGTAGAATTAGATATTAGTATCGAGACATGTTGACATTGACAAGCTGCAATTTACCTTAAAGTATTTGGCAGATTCGGCCAAACCCATAACATTGTTCAAGTAGGTATCAGGGTTGTAATCTTGAACCAAGTTCAAAAGACCAGTTTGGTGATCAACAAACAAAAAGGCAGCATCATCAACGTTGAGACGGTTGTAAAAGTCAGCAGAGACAGAAGAGATCAAGGCAGCAGCACCAACAAAAGCAGCAGTAAGAGAGAAACGCATTGTAGAGAATGTTCTTGAGCAAAAGAGATGATTGTGAGGTAAGAAACCAAGTAGATTGTCAATTTCGTCTTGTATTTATATGATTTGCGCATTGACGTACTGCCTGTTTGAGTAATTATTTCGGTGGCCTTATCAGGAAATTTGATCTCTGTTTGATTCTCCTCCACGCATGGATGCATAACCGAAGCTTACAGTCTCCCAGGTCAAAGCCCCCTTTCGTGTGTATTTGTAAGCGTAGTTTATAATAAATGATCAAGTATACAATCATATAAAGCTTGATCATTGCAATGGAAAGCTCTATATTATAGCTAATATCTTGCGCAATTGAATGGATTTCATACGTCTTTTTCATCATTCAGTTTGAAATTTGTAGATTGTCAATCAAGTGTTAAACCACACCGCGGCAGGGCTCTAACAATCTCAACAGGTAACAGCTTACTGATACTCACATAATCAAATGCCTCGTCTTTGTGATAGTTAGATTAACTAGTTCATCTCTTAATCATCGCTTACCGTTGCCCCACATGTGCTTACATGCTGTTTGAGGGAGCACCATCTTGGTGTCATAAGTGTTCAGGGCTGCAATTCGTTCACTTGGGCAACAATATAGCTTATTGTTTCCCGTCTAAACGGTTCTGATCTACTCGGGTGAGGGCGACAACCAGCGCATTATTTTTTCATGGTTTAGTGCCATTTAGATTATAGACAGCAAAAAAGCTGATGTGTGGCTCAAACTATTATCAAACATCAAATCTCTCATGTGCAAAGCAATTGGTTGATCTGCATTGATGGAAGCAACAATTTTTGTGTATACTTTCCTAGGCATCGAGAAATTAGATGGAGGATTATGTTGCTCTTTTGGCCCAACACACCCCAGATTTTTGTGAAGCAGCATATTACCGTAATACACTGCTCTGAAAGGTACAGTCTGCAAGCAACAGTAATAAATCTTATATACAGGTCTTGCTACTACGTCAATCTATGCTATTCGCTTTATGTCTTATGTACATCGACTGATATTGGCGTAGACTAAAGCATTTTACAGTGTATGTTTCTAGAAACTGAAAACTGCCTTTATTGTCATCACGGTACTTATTAAACAGGAACGTAAACCAAACGAAGAATTTCAGCAACAATGTCTGAGGGTATATTCGCATCCATATCTTCCTTTTCCATTTGATCGTCTGTTGTATTCACCATCAATACATGTAGGCGATGACTAAACACCTTTTCGGCTGCAATAGTAACTAAATCCGGTGTCAAGAAACTTCTTTCAAACAGTGTTGCTAGTGATCTAATGGCTCAACTGATAAGTACGTGAATGTAGCTGAATACAGCCCGCTTACTTTGTCACCGTAACTAGATCTTGGCTGCACCTGGCTGTCAATCCACCTTTCACTCGAGGGTGTGTGCGTATACCCACTACAATGTCCCTCACATATCTTGTGATGTCAATATTCACATGCACTTTGCTTGCCTTTTCCGCTAAAGCTCTGATCTCGTCATGTTTCATCAAGGCAAATCTTCGAGAGCTTGGTTGGCGTACCAGTGGATTGGGTATAGACATACTCGAATGCAAAAACATGTCTTGTTCAAAGTTGTAGCTGACAAAAAACCGATCCATCTATTTTAATGTAAAGGTGAGCATAAGAAAAAAAACTCCCTGTTTGTAGTGCTTCTCACCAATTGCGAAGATATCTTTAATCGATCATAACCTTGAGGTAGTACAGCAATGACCAAAAAGAACGGCTTGGGTACGTTGTATTTGACGTTAGATATTCTCAATTCTTTTGTCACAATCAGCTCTAATAGAAGCGCTTGAATGGAGGCATCTGAAGCATCCAGTCCTTGCATAATTAGTGTCTGAGCGAGTCGTGTGGATCCCATGGCAATGGTAGAGGCTGCATAAGACCTCTTTGTATCCTCATGATCCGACCATCGAAATTTATCTCTCTTGCTGTGCATCTCTTTTGTGGAAATCGAATGGGCGTACGCTGACGGAGAGGCTCCAGAGTTTCCTCGCAGTATTCTCTTTTTTGTGAGGTTGAAATCAACAGGATTGACTGGAGTAGAAGAGTGTAAATCATCGTCTCCTAACAGCGAAAACTGAAAAGCGTTATGTTCATATGGTAATAGCTCACTATGCTTATGAGAATTACCTTAATGCTTGTGTTTCTGCTGCCAGTGTGCTGACTCGCTTGTGATCGTTCGGAATTCCTTGAATCCAGTGTTTGTATTGATCGACTAGGTTTATGCGATAATTCATGAGGTTTTCTGTATTGCGAATTGGGGTTTAGTTTCTCCACGGACACATCCGAATCATCCTTTGTATTGAAGAGTGTATCGACGAGATCCGTTCTTGTTTGCTGTTCAGTGCAGATCATTTTAGCAGTTGTGAATCCAAATAAGCAGCGGCTAATCTACGATAAAGCAAATCAGATTATTTTCAAAGGCGTAACGATTCCCTCAAGCTTTACCTGCGAAGCCATTTGAGTAACTTCTGCTAATTTCTCGGGAGGAGCAGTGAGTATCAAGTGTTTGTCTTTTCCCGATATTAAACATAATAATATTGATATGAATAAATCTTGATTGAAAGAGAAATTGGCTTGCTTTCGTAGTATTCCCATCCGCGTTTTAATCCACTCTTTAGAATCTTGCGACATCTTTATCCAACAACCAGAAAGAACAAACAGGGAAAGAGAAAAAGGGCCATTTGCATTGAAATACAAATGGATACAGGACTCATCTTATCAAAGCTCAGCTGAGTGGCACAGACACATTTACAGTTTTAGTGCAATGTTTTCACTTATGAATTAGCAATTAAGAATGGAAAA
This sequence comes from Mucor circinelloides, assembly GCA_037974945.1. Classification (NCBI taxonomy): domain Eukaryota; kingdom Fungi; phylum Mucoromycota; class Mucoromycetes; order Mucorales; family Mucoraceae; genus Mucor; species Mucor circinelloides. The sequence goes on along the minus strand of JBBNAA010000029.1, from coordinate 1,154,048 downwards.
AATCAACACAATCATATGAAAGGCGTTCGTACTTACTACCTTTGAAGTTTGCAGAGTATGTGCTATCTATTAGCGCATACAATGCTTTCCAGTAAAGTAGTGTTCATAGCTTAATTCATTTCCATGAAGACAGTCCAATTTTTTTCGCTTTTCAACAAACTAAATCAAACAGGAAAACAACACAAACCTTGTGGTTTCTGACAAATACATACAAAATGAGCTTCAAGAAACGAAACGTTGACCAGCAACCTAAACTACCATCTGGCTCGAGATTGAGCGCCTATAACGGCCAGCTCTTGATATCAACTGGTGTACCATCATTAGACGATATTCTGGGTGGAGGACAGCCTGTGGGCACAGTTATGCTCATCAAGGAGGACCGTGCTACAACCTATGCACAGCTCTTGCTCAAATACTTTATTGCTCAAGGCATCAGCTCTGGACACCATTGCGCTATTACATCTCGCGACGAGGACCCTGAGGAGATGCTGAAAACTCTCATGTGGCTGTCCACTTCAGACAAGGACGACGATGATGATCTTGACAAGACAAAGAATACTCGTACAGATGCTGAAAGTGATCGCATGAAAATTGCCTGGAGATACTCTCATTTGAAACGTTTTGAAACTGGTGTCAAAGCCAAGACAGGTAGTGTATGGGCCAGAAAAGGACTGTAGATTGGAAAACTCATTATTTGTCATCACCTCACAGCATCGCCTGTACCTCAGCAGCAGCAGCAATTAACAGCCAACTCCAAGTCAGATCAACCACAAAAGCCTGTAGACGAGCCTAAACCATATTGCAGTCAATTTGATCTAACAAAAAGAGTTCCATCCACAGTTTTAGAGGAAGCCAACACAGAAATCATGCAATGGGACATGGTGGCTGATGGAGAGGAGGATCACGACGACTATGAGAGTTTGATCAACAAGATCAGAAAGGTCGTCTTGGATGGCAACTTTAGTTCAGCTATCCCTGTTGCTCCAGGAACCCCTCGTCATGCTTTGAGAGTAGCCATTCACTCATTAGCGTCTCCTAGCTGGCAGTCAAAATCGCCCTATGTAAGTGAGTGAAATTTGGATAGAAGGGCTTGCTGAACTCACAGATTCAATCAGGATTTATACAAATTTTTCCATGCCCTCCGTGGGCTACTTCGATTTTCATTTGGTACTGCCGTTGTTACCGTTCCAGCTTATCTTTACGACGAGGTGCCTAACGTGATGAAGCGCATTGAACATATGGTGGATGCAGTCATTGAAATCGAGTCATTTGCAGGTAAATGAGTGTGATTTGTGTCCATTGGTCTATATATTAAGCTGTGGAATAATAGGGGATCCTGTTCATAACGAAGCAGCCTACACACAAAACTACCATGGCTTCTTCCATGTGCACAAACTTCCCGTCTTGAATTCACTCTTACCACCAAGCACCAAATTATCAGTGCTGTCGGCGGGTGGCAGCAACGATTTGGGCTTCAAGCTCCGTCGTAAGCGATTTGCAATCGAGACTTTCCATTTACCTCCAGAGGGAGGTGTTGTCACACGCCGAACGGAACCTCCTTCTTCTGCTTCAACGTCTACAGCGTCGTCCTCGCCTTCAGACGAGAAAAAGAAGGAAAGCAGAGGACTCTCATCGCTTGCTAGTCGTGGGCCCAAAAAGATTGGAGGCGGTGGTGGCATCGGATGTGGCTCCACACCAGGCAAAGTAGATCCACTTGAGTTTTAATATAAATAAATCAATCAATTTAGACCATGTTACAAATATTTATTCCAGGTTTCTTTCCATTTACAAACAACAATGCTGAAGGACGTGGTGTCGTATGTGAAAGGCCTGAAGAAGCGACATTTGATGGGCGTCGGCTTGTTCTTTATCTTGTTCTTTGTGCTGTTTCAAATCAATTACCTAAAGAACACAGAACCTGCCATTGTCACAGAGGACCTTGTAAGCAGCCAAAAACGATATCTAGTGATAATAGGTACAGAGGCGAGATTTGCCACTAGACGAAGTGTCATCAGGTCAGCCTACTTCAACATTGACGATAACTTGATACCCGCATCAGACTTTGACCAGGTCGAATACGCCTTCTTGGTTCATGGCGGCCCTCCCACATCCAATTCCCCAGAAAGAAGAGCATTTGAGACCGAAAAGATGGAATACAATGATATATACACATTGCCAAATGACCAAACATTCACTTCAGGGACGGCATTTCACTGGGTTAGTTGAAACACGAGTAGGATCTGATAAGCCAGTGCTGACGCTCTTTGATATTTTACGCCAGATCAATGCAACTACTTGGTCGAAGCCATTTGATTATGTGATTATTCAGGATATACACAGCTTTGTCCATCTGGATCGATTGATACATGACTTGGATAGTGCTACTACAACAATGGATCAAATGGGAAATAATGGAAAAGGGATGGTGGTTTCATGGGGCAAATTTCAACACTTGTTAAACAATCCAACAGCAGCGGATGTATCAACAGCAAGCCATGCAGCAGTTTGGGAAAACAGCATAGAGTCGGTCGACACAAATAACCTCATCATCACCAATGTATACCAAGATCAGGACTTTTTGGATTTGAGCGCCTTGTATCAACTTCAGCCTATTTTACCAAAGAGCAAAGCGAAATCCATTGCCGTGGTAACATCGTCTTACATCTACGATTACTGTATGGAGCCAAGCGGTACCAGAGCTTCATTGAACAAGCGATCTTATGCCGACAAACATGGCTATGCTTTTGTTGCCCGATCTAGAGAATTTGCACAACAAGCTATGCGGCCTGATCAGAGACGCACTGTATGGGGAAAGATCGATGTAATTCAAAAGGTGCTTCCTAAATACGATTGGGTGTTTTGGTTGGATATGGATGCAGTAGTGATGAACAGCAAACAGACTATCGAAGGCTTGCTTCAGAGACTAGAGATCAATGATTCAACACATTTCATCATTGTTCGACCCGGCACTGATAAAATGATTAATGCGGGTGTATTTCTGATCAGAAACTCACCATGGTCATTCCAATTCCTTCAAGAGATCCAGAATCAAAGCGAATGGTACAGGCAAGGGCCCTCCTACGAGCAAGGAGCCATGTGGGACGTAATGCGCCGAGAAGAATTTATTCAGCACACCAAGTTTCTAGACAGAGAAAACCATTTGTTCAATACGTTTCCCAAATTCTACCAACAGGATGACTTTATCGTCCATTTTGCACCGGATAAATGTCCCAATTCAGCAACACTCAAAGGCTTGGCGGCAGCTGACAGCATACAGAAGGGACATGCTGTAACGAGTCAAGATTTGCTCTAATAAAGAAAAGCATCAATCCAACTGGCTTTCAACTGACATCATTTCATCTCGGTGCTTATTGCTTTGAAACACACACAAAGCCATTTGTATAGAATAAAGCTGGTGGATACACACACTCTAAATTTTTGTGCAATGTTTTTTAAAAAGAAAGGGCTTTTTTCGTTAATTTCTTTTTCCTTTTTCTCTTCTCTTTTTTTTACTTTTACTACATATTCATAATACACCATGTAACTATTTACCAGTGGACTCCCAAAGCTACGGAGCTAACATCTTGTATAGGTCTGAACCCTATGATCCCTATATTCCCAACAACCAACGCGGTACTGATGGCGTCGGTGGAGCTGGTAATCAAAAGACTGCCCGAGTGCAACAACAAGTAGATGAAGTTGTTGGTATAATGCAAGAGAACATTGATAAAGTGATGCAAAGAGGTGAGAGATTGGATGACCTTCGTGGAAAGACTGGTAAGTTTGTTTACAGAGGTTTGTTTATTTGTGTGTTATTAACATCAAGAAACACAGAGGATTTGCAGGCAACTGCAGGCCATTTCCGTCGTGGAGCTAATCAAGTGAGAAAGAGAATGTGGTGGAAAGATTTAAAGTGGAAGATTATCATTGCAGTTACAATTCTAGTTATTCTCGGTATTATTATTGGTAAGTGCTTTAAACCCTCTTTTTTTTTTTCGTTTGCGTCTATTCTAACTAGACCATATCATTTTAGGTTCTATTGTTGGTACACAGGTAAAGTAGAGATTTCCCCTTTTTGAGCTGAACATTGCAAATCAAGAAAGAGAAGTGGGCTCAGATTTACTAATCCCGATTTTGTAGACAAAGAACAACTCTTCCTCAAATCAACCAGCAGCTACTCAACCTGCTGCTACTTCACCATCTTCTTAGTTTCTTATTAATTACATTTATTATTAAAAATCCTCTTCTTTTCATAATTCTCCATTCTCATTCATTTGCCTTTCAATCGTTTCGTGTCTAAAGTTGTATGCGTCTGCAATGACCTAAACAGAAAAATATTAGTGTCGACAGCTAACATGACAACAATCATCACAATCTTATTACCATTTCCATGTTTAATAACGGTAATCTAAGCAGCATGGTTCTAATCTCTGACTGTTCTAAATCTTCAAGGGCTTCTTTGGCGCTTAGTAGGATGGCTGGTTTAAAAAAAAGGTTAATTACTCTATTAGTAAAAGCGGATGTGTTACACTTACAGAGACACACAAAGGGATGAAATGCAAAAGGATCTGTCATTGCAAAATAAGTATCTATACATAATGGCAATAAATACACATGTCAAGCGAGAGAGCAACACACATTTTACCCCACAATCGAACTAAATTCTCGAATCTCATCTCCTTGGCCAACAAATTTTGCAGCCAAGATGTTGACCACTCGTTCAAATCAACCTCTTCCTCGTCGAAATAGCTACATAGTTCAGGTAACCCACATCTAAACAGTGTCATGAACTGAGCCACTTGTTCCTTCAAGCTGATGTTTGTATTGTACTCCTCTATTGCTTGCATCAATCGCTCAAAGCAAAAAAAGGCGTCGCATTCAGTTTCCATGACATAAATGAAGGGCGCACACAAGGATACTAGGCTGGAACTGTATTCAACATCATGATTGCTATTCAAGTAGGCTAAAATGATATTGACAAACGACTGGACATGTTCGTTTCCGTCTAATTCGGGCACTCTACGCTGAAATCGGCTCACTTCTCCTCGAATCCGTTTAGCTGTTTCGCTGTCTGTTTTATCTAATTGATCGTATTCTTCAGTTCTTGCCTTACTTGAACTTAATTCTTTGGCTGCAATTAAGTATTAATATGGAAATAATTTCTTGAGGGCAGTATAGATAAAAAGCTTACAGCGATCTGCTTGTTGTACGCCTAGCAAGTATTTCCAAACTTCCTGTTATGATTGACATTAACGCCCAATATACAGTGCAAAACGAACCAAAGAAACATACCCCTCGTAGTTGGTCGGGCACTCCGTGTCTAGCTAATATACGTAATCTCTCCAAGTCCACATAAACTTCAGACTGCAATATCTCTTGAAAGTCATTCAAATAGGACAGATCGTCTTCATCTTCATTCATCTTTCTGTATTTGTGTTATTTGTAAAAGAGAAAAAAGAACATGTAGTGTAAGGAAATATATTGAAGGAGGAAAAAAAAAATGCTGTAATAAATATGATGAAATTCACCAATAAACCTATCTCCTACTCAAAAAATTGGCTTGGGCCGTAAAAAAAAAGCACATCATACAAACTGTTCCCCTGTTGACACCGTTGCTGGCTGGAGAGTGTTTCTGTGGTTGTTGTGCCAAGCAAGGGATTTGTCTAATAACGGCCTTCAAACAATCGTCTGCTACGCTGCGAGACAGAAAGACCCCTGTTTACATATTAAACAATGCTAAAAAACGTGCACTGTTGACAAATTTGTCAAATGATTCATGCAATGAAGAGCAACACATTCTAGTGTTGACACCTAACAGTGTATAGCATGACAGATATAGCTTTTAATAGATAGCTCTGGCGATGGAATTTGCGATAGTCTCGCTAAACATCTTATGCCTGCCAAATTTTGGATTCCATGCAATCAAGAGAACTGCTAGTAACATTGGATCACATTGTGTAGGTTTCAAACGATTGTTGGTTTTGTGCTTTTTGTGTCAAATAAAGCTTTCAGGGGAGGAGACAATCCAATCAATGGCAGCATTCGAATTCTCAAATGGAATGAGCAATCTTTGCCATACCATCATTTCGAACGAGTATATCTTCATGGCAAACCATCGAAAATCCTTGATCACAGTAGTGTATTGTTCATCGAGAGCAATTGTTTGACACTGTTTTCGACATCAGAGAATGCGGATTAACCGATTAAAGACTCAAATTATGCATTATGCAGTGTTACAAAGACATTGAGCAAGAAAAAGCATCGAATTGATACTAATGCGCTGGAACCATAAGCCAATTAAGAAAATTAATGATTAAATTTGGTATGTAAATCACCAAATGCACACATTTACTGAAAGCAGAGCACTTACAGCCTGAGCTACTAACAATTATTTGATTTGCTATTCTCGCATGGTACAATTGGCTACTAAGGGTGATTTCTATGCCGTTACAGTATGTTTACCGTTCTTTGTATTGAACTATAGCGTCTTTCTGTTGCAGAGAAATTTCTCTGTGTTCATTGAATAACGCTTTTTATTTTGAATAAACTCGATAACCTGAAGTCTTCATTTTGAAAATGATGCAAATAGCAATACCCAATAGTGAAGCAAGCAATGCCATTTTTACAATCTGGTTTTCTTGATGTGGTAGCAGTATTGTTGGTGTTGGGTATTGCAGAGGACGAAGAGGGAGGAGACAATGAACGTGCACTGCGGGTATTTAGTAATATATGATTGCTTGGAGAAGCTGTGCTATTGATGCCCATGCTGGTCGTCATTGGAGCCATGAATCTGTGAATCAAAAATTAGGTATTGCCTAGAAACAACAGCCATTCTACCAAATGATGATGGTGTGATGGTGAATGAACTTTATATTCCACTTTCGTAATTGTTTAGATTTTTCCGCTTATCAGAAATCTCGCCACCACGCTCAGTATCTTTATTCATTCTTTTGTTTGGTTCGATAATTTCTCAGGGCAGTGTTACCTGTTGAAATTTTTACATATGAAAAATTTCTGTGCCAGAAACCCCAGCTTTATCATTAACACTGCATAAATTTTACCATGCTATTTGTTTATGAAACAAGCCCTAAAGGCCCATACATGTGCTAGTCATCTGGAGCGATAGATTCATTAAAGGAAATGCTTGCAGCAACCATAAAAAGAATGCTTTAAATTTACATGTAGCTGCTAAACAAATCCCCGGATTTTTAAAGCAAATTTCTTCCCCTACTTTCGGAATTATAGTAATGTGATTCACAGAAGCTTATCTTTCAAAACATCAAACAAATGACTCTCTGCCTGACCAGATCAGGGGCAACAAAGCTCAAAAATTTTTGGCATGCCTAAAATTTATTGTTTATTTACTTGGGTATGTGTGTGTGTTAGTGTCCAGAAGAAGGGAAAATGATAAGTGCAAATAATCTTTTTCGATTGGTCTTTTCATTTAATTTGTCAAATACTAGCCATTGTGATATCATTTGCGCTTTTAGCCAATCACTTTATATGCCCTTAGTGTATATTAAATCAAATAAAGTTGCAAAAGGATGATTCCATATCCATCTCTCTTTCCTTCTCTCTCTTTTATTCTTTGAGTACCCACCAACATTATGACTACAGCAACAATACTCAATTCATTACCTATCGAAATTATTGAACTAATTTCTATAAACACAACCACCCAGGATTTACTTGAAGTGATACTTGTATCCAAATCATGGTACCATTTCTTTTACAACTTCATCTACCGATCTCTTGCTATTGATAACTATGACAAACAACAAAGAATCCTATCTGCCTTCTACACTGGCAAACTACCTGGTCATTATGTGAAGGCATTGACTCTTCAGGGCATTGATCTATCGGAATACGACACATCTCACTTGGCAAAGCTGTTTCCTGAGGTCGATACATTGGTCTTGGACTGGAGCATATGGTCTTCTTCACTACAATTTAATGCTCATTTTGACTCTGAGGCACCCATCTCTTACATTCATCCACCTCAAGGTTTACCACCCTCCATTGCTCAAGTGTTTTCCTATTACGGCTCCCACAACCTTAGACATCTTACCATAGACGCTGTACACCAAGATAGCACTGATGTCTGGTCCATTCTTGCATCATGTCCTCGTCTCAAGACACTAAAATTGCTGAACCTGAACCATGAGCACATCATTACATTGGGGTACTTGGAAACAATCCATCAGCTCTGTCCACACCTAGTAGATTTGACCATCAAATGCACTCGATCGGATCCAAACCCTGCTTTACTGCCTCAATTCAGTGAAAATCAAGGCCGTATTGTTCTAACACCCTCCGTACTGGAATCCTTTTCATTGGCATCGAAATCTGGGTCTGCTAAATGGCCATATTGGCTGCCTTACTTCTCAGCAAAATATCCTCATTTACGACATATCCAATTCAAACATTGTGGGTTAGGTAAAGATGGTGGAGGCAATCAAATTATCCCAGACCAAGTTTTCACATTATTCACACATGGTTGTCGCCAAGTCAAATCTATCCGTTGGAGCAACATTATTGTGCAACATGATCAGCAAAAGGGGTTGTTTAGTTTGTGTGATCAGCATCACCAGAAACAACAAAAGCAGCCATTCTTGCATTTGGAGCGTATTGAAGCATATGAAAACTTTCAGATTCCTGGTTCAATTCAATTCTCTCCACTGGTTCAGCAAGACTCTCTCATGTCAGATTTACTCACTTCACTTACGATTGGTCAACCACCGGCTGATGTTACAACCGCTCAAGTTTTGGAAGCGATTGGTCATTGCCGAAATCTAGTTTCGCTCAAGATCCAGGAATGCTTTGTTGATCCCGAAGTAGCATATGGCATGGATGATGTTTTAACCTATTGCACATCCCTGCAAACATTGTATGTGAAGGATGTACATCTGGTTGCAGCAGCAGCATCCAATTCAAGGATAGCAAACCATCCATTAAAGAAACTAAAATTGAAGCGAGCATCATTCAATGAAGGGGTATTCGATGTCATCTCAAGAGCTTGCCCTAAATTGGATCATGTAGAACTGCTAGGCTGCTTCCAGCGAGATAGAAGAGATCAAGTCCGAATTCTGTTGCCTCGCCAAGAATTGACTACACTGAAGATCCAAGGACTTCGAACCCGTCGATACTATGCTGGCTGTCGTATTCGGTTCTTTCAGGTCAACCAGTCATGGTATTACATGAGCCAATATGACATTCGTGCACATCCGGTTGGACAAAAGATTGCATTTCAAAAATACCGCAATATGGAGTTTGCTCATACACTTGACAGATTGGATGACCGGGACATTCAGGAATTAAAATCGCTTGTAACGACGGAAACTCTAAAAGCTTGGGACATTGAAGCTGTAAAGCGAAACTTGCAAACACCAAACACTTACTTGGATGCTTCTTTCTGGGATCCGGAGAACCTGTATTATAGTGGTTTTGTTAAAATAGAATTTAAATCAGTTCAGCGTTTATTGATTAATAACAAGCTGTTGCTTAGATAAAATTTAACTTTAGTTCACTCTTAATGATTGGTTCTGCATAAGCTAATTCGATTTGAACAAGAGGGTAGTAGTTGTAAATATAAATACTACAATTCAGGCACCGTCTAATATAGAATAGGTTCAGAACCTTAATACAAGAGAGCTACATTAATTTGTTTCCTTCTTCTTTTCATCGTTATACCTTTTTCCACTATTTATTATGAGCTCAATTCCGTACTTGCCTTTTGAAATCGTTGAACATGTTAATTCCTACTTATCACATCAAGATCGCTTCGAACTGTTACACCTAAACAAGTCATTTTATCGCATATTTATTATACTACTATACCGCACAATCACGATTGAATCACCAAATCAGCTCAAGCAACTGCTCTGCATATTTAATCAAACTGAATCTACGCAATTACCACTAGGAAAATGCGTCCATCAATTGAACATCTTCCTGGACGAGCTATCGGAATACGAACTGACAACGCTTCAAGCCTCATGTCCTTTTGTTCAGTCAATACATGTCGATTGGCGTATATGGAACTACTTGGCATTTATTGAAGAATCACCAAATACAAGCTTGCCGCGGAATTATCACGCTCGCCGTCTGCTTCCTCCTGCTGCAACCCGATTTTTGTCCAATTACGGTGCTTGCAAATTGTCATCCATCACATTAGATTTGTACTCTATCAATCTAATTGATGCCAAATCACTGCTCTGTTACACACCAAATTTAAGAAATCTCACGCTCATGGGAATCAACCAGCATCAAAATATTACAATTCAGTATGTCGAGTCGATACATGAACAGTGTCCATATTTAGAAAGCATTACCTTGGAGGGGTATAGAGCAGAAGCCGACGATTTTGTCAGGATGATTCAACCCACGCATGTCAATTCACTACCGCGAATGAAATCTTTCCAGTTAAAGTGTCAATACGGTGCTGATCGATACCATGATTGGTTACCTTACATTGGAAAAAAATATCCAAACCTTATTTCACTGGACTTTCACCACTTGGGAACTGGCAAAGATATCATTGAACCTTGCCCAATAGAGTTGTACCGTCAGTTTATTAGAAATTGTCCCCAGTTGACGTACATCAGATGGAACAATACTGCCCCTGATTTTCGATTTTTTCAGGAACTAGATAGAGCGCAACACAAGAAATTGAAGAGATTAGAAGTGTACGACAATGTTACAGTGCCATGTTTGTTGACATCTGCCTTGTTTGAAAGCCATCATCAAATTTTGAGCAATCTCACACATCTCACATTTGGTCCCATTCCTCGTGGTGTCATGCCAAACACATTGGTCCAATCCATTGCCAATGCCTGCCCTCGTTTGGTACATTTACATTTACGAGAACCTCATTGCAACCTCAATATTCCTTTCAAAATTGACTCTATTTTGGACTATTGCCGAAAATTGGAATCTCTCGAATTATACAACATTGCTCTTCGGGTATCATTTGATCGTCGTCGACAAGAACCTATTTGGGACAATCATCCTTTGAAGAGTTTGGTCATGCGACATTGTAGTTCATTCGACGGTGTATTTGATCATATTTCGCCTCGATGTCCGCATCTTGATGAATTGACCCTCTTTGCTTATACACAACGTGATCGTCGTTACAAGGTTCAAATCCATATGCCATTCCAAAGATTCCGCAAAATACAATTGCATGGCCTACGCACAGAGACGTTTGATCTGGATCGCCGCATTCGCTTTTTTTCGATTGGACAAGAACATCAAGCAACATGGTATTACATGAGCAAATTTGTGTTAAAGGATCAAGAAGTACTGGGCAGAGGGTTTAATTACCGTGGCATGGAAATGGCTCTTGACATGTCGCAGTTGAAGAGTGCTGAAGTGTACTTATTGAAATCATTTCTAGAAAAACCAATGTCATGGTCCTCGTTGGAAGTACACAAGCAAGAATATCTCAGATGGAACAATGCGTCTATGGTCGAAGATTGGCAACCGAAGGATATTTACGATGCTGGTTATGTAGATTTAGTATGCGAATCTGTTGATCAAATCACTGTCAATAAAAAGCGCATCATTCTATAATAAAACTGCTTTCTACATCGGCCTTTTAATGAAATGTTGCTCCTACTACTACTACTGATGCTACATTCATAAAAATTTTCAAGATGCGTTTCTACACACAGTTCCTCTTCTTCTTTTCTTGCATTCTTTATAAAATACATTTTCATCGACATGGCATCCCGCTCTGATCTTGGAGATGTTACTCCCAACAACTTGGGCCAAGTTAGAATTCTCCACAAAGTTTTGTTTCCAGTAAACTATGGCGACAACTTTTACAACGATTTGTTGGAAGCCGGAGAGTTTGCAAAATTAGGTACATTACTTGATACACGACGTAAAACTGACAGCTATTAACTATTAACTGATTGTAGCCTATTACAACGATGTTTGCGTTGGCACCGTGTGCTGTCGCAAGGAAGCTGATGAAAGCAATCCTGAAAAGTTCAACGTTTATATCATGACGTTGGGTGTCTTGGAGCCATACCGTCATCTTGGTTTAGGTAATTCTTTGCTTGCATGCGATGAGTAACTTGATATGTTAATACATTTTTAGGCTCCCAATTAGTTCAACATATTTTGGAGCAAGCTAAATTGGCCAAAGATATCACCAAAGTATATTTACACGTTCAGACTATCAACACAGCTGCTGTAGATTTCTACAAAAAGAACCAATTCGAGGTTGTCAGCACTGAGAAGGACTACTACAAGAATATTGAAAATAGAGATGCCTATCTTTTATCAAAGGACATTGAGCAATAAACGCAAATACTGTATAGCTATATAGAAAATGAAGCTTGCGCTTTGATCAGACTCCTTCGTCATGCTTTTGCTCTCGATTACTTCTGTTTTGTTTACCACAATAGCTTAAAGCAGCTCAGCCTAATTGCACGCTACCGAGCGAACATCAGTAACCTTGAATCACATAATGTCTATCTCTGAAATACAAATGCAACAACATTGTCTTCCTCCAAGTTCTGTCCTGTTGTGAGTGGACTCTACCAAACAAATCGCAGCCTCATTTTCCAATTCATTAATCATGGTGTGGGGACATTGTAAGCGGTTGCTACTTTTGCATAAATAGACAGAAATGTAAAGAAAATTGATAGAATATAACTCAAAAGTACTGCATTAAATACAATCATACTTGGATGTAGACATTGTTTAGATGAATTAAATATTTCTTGGTTTCATATGGCATGTATTCCAGACACTGATAAATATATCTCTTTTCGCATTCTTTATACGCAGTAGGTATAAGTGCTCATCACTCGCCGTGAGGTTTTGGACAGAATCTGATGGCTTTTTCACCTAGTGTATTTACTATAATACAGCAGCATCATCATGATGGGAGTCAACCTTGTTGAAGATTGTATTATTTTTACTTGTATACCCTTCTAAAGTTTGAACATTAACAGGCAGCTCGCATCAAAATAAAAATAACTTAAGTACCATAACTGACTAACATATACTGTATCTCTTATACTAGCTCATACAAGCCAAATACAGCCGAATTACAAGCAAATTGACAAGAACAAAAATATTACGTAAGCAAAAAGGAAAAAATGCCAAAAAAGATTGCGGCTAAAGTGGATCGAACACCTGACCTTTAGATCTTCAGTCTAACGCTCTCCCAGCTGAGCTATACCCGCATTTCCATATTTAGAAATACTTAGCATTTTATAGATACTAATTGCCAATTTTAATATCACGTGACCTGTTGTTGATAACATTGTTCTGCCTCTGCGTTTACGTAACTCAGATTTGGTTTAATATTAATTATATTAGCAAGTATGAAAGGTTGTCTTTACACTCGTTAATGAGAAAAGACTAATGTTCCACGCACGCACCGAAACTGCTTGCCAAGGTGTTAATATAAATGTGAAATACATCCACTGTGATCTGCATTCCGTACACAGTTTATCCAGTTACCATATTCTGATATAAACTATGATGTACACTAATGAATTAGATGTACGCTACAGATTTATACCATATACAAACATAGGCTATAGATGGCACCATTAGCATGGATGGCGCTATAGACTGATGCTTGTATCCCGACATTGACTACGGATATTTCCCATATTTGGTTAAATGCCAAGATCGATGCAATATAAGATGTATGCATCAGATGTGCACCACTTGAAGATCCACACTATATGACATATGCTTATATCCTTGATACTAGCTACAGATACATTATGTACTACAGACTTGTACTATATATGTTATGCTATATAGACATGCACATAGTGACATGCTATAGACATGCCATATACCCAGATATGTGCTAAGATATATACAGAACAATGATATACACTCAGACACATACCACTGATATAGACTAAGAGACTGTACCTATTATAGGATACATGCAACTAGATCGATATTAGTGATCCTCATACAAAGGACAGATCAGGGTACTTCGGATAAGAGTCTATTCATTCATCCAGATGAGCTAAAGCATGTTTAGTTCACTGAGATTTCTCTTAGCATGAATTGCTAGGTTAATTAATCTGAATTGACTTATATGTCAATCCTTCATAGTAGAACTTTTATCCATTGTTAGAATATATAAGAAGAATCATCTACCTGGCCAGTAGAGATTCTTCAGTCTATTTTACACCTGTCAGTCTGATAATAAAGAAATACCTCTATCAAGTTGACATTTTGTTTTTTTATTCTTTTTTTTTTCCGTGAATTTATATCTACAAATAGCTATAAATTCCACACAACAGTTTGCTAGCTTTGACTTTATAGTGTTTGAATAGCCTGTTAAAACTGGTTATTATATATTAATTTTAGTATATATCATCTAAAAGCTACAGTTCTCAGCTTTCAGAAAATACTAAATTTGTAAGATTTCATTAATTTTAACGCGAGCTGTGGTTGGTTAAAATCATTTTATACATTGGGACGACAGTTTTGTGAGAAGTTCAAAAAAATAGATTTCATTATATTCGAAGGGATTAATACTTTGTCCAACAACCTTTAGCTTTGATGCAGGTTTGGATACGCCTCGGCATGCTTTCTATAACTTTTTAGCGCTCCTCTTTCTTTATTTGGTCATACCAAACCTCAATTACGCTCTCATAAAGCTCATTCCTTTAACAGCTATTTCGTACTCGTTTAAGCGCCTTTTCAACAGAGCCCACATATTTTCAATTGGATTTAAGTCCGGAGACTGTGCAGGCCACTGCATAACTTGGTATGACTGTTCTTGGAGGTACTCCTTGACCAAATTGGACGTATGCTTAGGATCATTGTCTTTGGAATAAAATTGGGATCAATTTTATGAGAATAGAAAAAAAATATGAAAAAATAAACCAGAGAAAATACAATTATAGTCTTTCCACGTTTTATTTCGATTAAAAGAAATCTGAAGAAAGGATACATGCTCTTTAAGAGAGCTTGTATTTATATCAATTGTAAAATAGCTTCATTACAGTGAGAATGCCTATTTTACAGCTTAATTAAAGAATGTCCTTGTTGACACTCTCTCACTTTGGATTGTAGTTGAGATTTCGATATGTTGGTATTAAAGTCGATACTATTGTTTCGGTCAGGATTGTGATCCTTCAGAATCCAGATTGCAACTGAGCTTAAGTTATTGTTCTATAAACAAGAATGTTTACATTTAGAGTTATTGCCACTGCTTTAGCAGGTGCCTCGTTTATACATATTTAGAACATTGTTTATTTATGAATATAATCAGCATCGTTCAACAATAGCCTGTGCCACAATTGTAGAAGTCTGTACTTTGATCAGGAGTAGAAGCTTCCACAGACTCTAGCTATTGTTTACTTATGCTTTCCATAGATTTGGTTCCTGGATAAATCGGCCATGATTCATCTGGGTTTTATTACAATGTCAATTTGGGTGCCAGAATAGGTGCTATTTCATTACAGTCTTGCTGAAAAATGACCTGATCACGGCGGAAGCCTAATTTCTTGGCAGTGTGTTAAGCACAAAGAATAAATAGGTTATAATTTGTAGTTTATAAAAAGTGTTCAATATTAGAAAAACAAGAAAATACTTATTTGAATAAGATCAGACACAAAAACTAAAGATTTATTGATGAAGACAAAATCTATCCTATTTATACTATTTCTGAATAATGTCAAAAGAGTAATTTATTTTGTGCCACGTTCATCACATCTGATGAACCTTGGCACCTTAGTAACTGAGATACACCTTTAATCATCATAGCTTATTCCATGTTGTTCCATAACACAGACATCTTTACCCATCAAGAGTACCTTAATCTTCACAGACAGTTGTAGTGATCCTGGCACAACACAGTAGTGAAAGCAATAGTTTGCTCCAATTCGTCTTCAAGAATTTCCTTATAGAGAGTTTTATCCATATTACCACTAATCTTGCACACCAGCATACGTAATAGCACTCCAAAGCATAATACTACTACCACCACTATGTTTGACTGTGAGCTTGACATGATGATTCTGAAGCTGCTCACCCGATCAGATCCATGCCCATTGACGCCCATCAGAGCTAAATCGATTGATCTTAGTTTTGTCTGTCCAAATAACGCGTTTCCAGTCATCTACAGTCCAACCTTTGTGCTCCTGACACCACTCTAGTCTCTTCTTGATATTTTTGACAGAGAGTAAAGTTTTAGGTTGCTTTTCGATAGCGCCTAAACCAGCCTTACGGAGTACTCTGCGAACGGTTTCTGGGTTTACCTTGATCCTATGGTCCTCCTCCAACAATTTCGTTACCTTAGCGGCGTTTGAAACGCGTTCCTTGGTCACCTTACGGACACAATTGATTTATCAGAAATAAATTATTTGTAAAAGAGTATGAAATTAATCAGGTCAAGAATCTCTTTTATTACATTGGAAAATAAGAGGGTTTATATACTATTCGAACTGAGGGATTTGATGTGCGGATAAGGTGTTAGATGGGAAGATCTGGGTGATAGAACAATAGATACAATCTATTGTCCTGAACATACGATGAGTAAATCAGTAACTGAATCAAGTTTCATGTTGACATTTTATGAACTGATGTGATCTGTGCTTGAACTAAATGTTTTACTGTATTTTGAGATCCGGTTTGGAAGTGATACATCATTACCCCACACCAGCTTAGAGACCGTATGTCGATATAGCGAAACCATAGGATTGCACATCTTGATTCGTGCATGTGATGTTGAGCGATAAACCGTGAAAAAAAAAAAAAAAAATAAAAGAAAAAAAGAAAAATAAAAGTAGTGATTTTGATGTATTGATGAAGTAATTTTGCTACATGATAAAATCCTCGATTCGCCAGTAAAAACCTCTATGCATTGAAAAAACCAAATATTTTTGAAATGGAGAAAAGACCAATGTAGTTTACAAGGGAAAAAGGCAGAATATGTCAGTCAGATGACTATTGTGGTGTTGGTCGTCTATTTTCAATCAGACGTGCATGTCTCCTTGAAGATCTCTCCTCACGAGTTGCAACTTTACGCTTATTGACTGATTTGGGTGCTCTTTGCTTCTTCTTTGAGTTGCCTTCAGATGCACCTACTCTTGACCAGTATAGTTTGATTGGCTCTTTTGAATCAAACAAATGTGGAGGTTCCCATGAGTCATGACTTGAATCGTATTCCTTCCAGTGTACAAGGTATTCATAATTTGGAGCCTTGCCTCTATGCTTGAGGATAGCTTCAACTTCATATTCCTTATCAGCTGGTTTTTCAGGAAGTGGATTTTCACTAATTAATTTAATGTGTGATGTGGGAACATCTCTTGATAAGAATGTGTCAGTCTTATCCTTCAGAATGTAACTGCCATTCTTTGTATAGCCATGAACATAGAAAACTCCTTCATATTTAGGATCTGTTTTGCTGTTTCTATTTTCAACATTTTTTATCATGACTGAAGCGCCTATTGGGAAAGGGTTCTTTAGGATTTTGTGTCGCTTCATGAAATAAGCATTGTCTGCTTTTTGTGTACGAACAATTTGTTCTTTAATAGCAGGTACAAGAATTCTATCGATTCTTTTGATTTTGTCCTTTAATGCTTTTATGTCTAAAGTCTGTTCTGGTAGACTAACCTCCATGTCAGAGTAGTCCTTCAATTCATTTGGCAATCTTGCAAACATGACCACGTATGGTTTCATGCCGTGTAACCTTGATTTGTGTAAATTTAGACTGTAAGCTGTACCATCTATGAATAAATCCCAATTTTCAGCACATCCATCAAGCATCTTGACAATGATCGCCTTACTGCTTTTGACCGCGGCTTCACAGGCGCTGTTTCCTAGAGGGCAGAACGGTAAAGAGAGCCTTTGCTCTATCTGTGCATTGGTAGCAATGCTTTCCAGTAGTTGGGAACTGAATTCCTTTCCATTATCATGCGAGATAATTTTAGGATATCCAAAAAGACTGAAAATTGAAACCATTTCCTTAGCTACAGTAGTAGCAGTCTTATCTGGCAATGCTCGTAATACAATAAAGCGCGAGAACAAGTCCATTGCAACTAATATGTAGTTATTGCCTCTTGGAGTAGTAATATCAAAGGTTCCTAAGTCAAAAACCCAATGATCTCCAACTGAATTTGCGGTATGATTTTTTGGTGGATGGTATACATGTTTTCCCAAATTAAATACTCTACATTTACTGCAGTTCTTCACATACTGTTCAATGTCTTTTCTGAGTCCTTTCCAATGCATTTGGTAGTCTTCATGTATAACTTGTTCCATAGCCGTTATACCATAATGTCCTAATAAATGAGATTTTTCTAGTAATTCTTGTTTCTGCTCCTCTGTAGTAGGTGTCTCATAGACTTCTAAATGGGATGCATAAATGAATAAATCTGTCTCATTTTTGCTATCAGGAGATGTAGCTTTAGATTTGCAATCATTCACATTATGTAGATGCACGGCTGCATCGTTGTTACAAGTCTCTTGAATCTTATTCTCAGTGTCAGTTAAATTGTTACACACAGTTGTGGCGTTCTGATTGTTAATATCTGGAATAGATTCTTCTGTTGGATTTTCAATCCTTTTTTGCTTTTTAGCATGTTGAGGATTATCAATAGACTCTGTTGAATTAAGTGTTCTTTTTATGACAGTAGCTCTTCTAGCGAGAGTTCCACACCCCTCCAGCTTCTTTGTATCGGGGACAAAGATGCGAGAAAGTCGATCAGCTAGAATATTATTCATACCACTTGTATATGTAATATCAAAGTCAAGCTCGAAAATAGTTTCATAGAAATTTTCTATCATGCGGGTAAGTTTCTCTTGTGAATGAAGGTACAACAGACCACGATTATCCAAGAATAAATGAAACTTTTCTCCCCACAGCCATTGACGAAATTTGGTAAACGCATAAACCACAGCAAGGAGTTCTCTTTTGGAAGAGCCATAACGTAACGCTGTTCGCTAGGTGATAATTTACGTGCAATAAAGCCGTTATAAAAGATACGTTTGTTAATAACTTGATATAAGCAAGCACCAATGCCATATGCACTGGCATCAGTGACAAGACAAAATGGGTATGCTAAATTGGGTGCTGAAAGAACTGGGCTACTGACTAGCAATTGTTGGATATTTTTCATAGCAATGGTGTGCTCATCTGTCCATACCTTATCGATATTAGGTGCATTTTTTATAGCATCTAAAGGAGCCGTTAAGGTAGACAAACAAGGTAAATTATTGCGAAAATAATTAATGAGTCCTAAACGTGATTGCAATTCTTTACAATTAGAAACTTTGGGATTCCATTCCAAAACATTGCTGACTTTGCGCGAGTCAAGAGCTAAGCCCTTCTCTGATAAGCAAAAGCCTAAAATGTTGATGCTGCGCTGAGCAAAATGAGTCTTTGCATGATTTATCTTAAGATTAGCCTTTGTTAAACGATCAATAACCTGTTTAACGTATTTTAAATGCGTTTCCATGTCTGATTCTGTGTGTACCGTGATATCATCGATAAAATTAGTAGTCACGGAGCCTAAATCGGAGAATAAATGTGTCAAATGTCGTTGCACAAATGAACTGATTGGTAATAACCCCATGGGGCAATTTTTGAAACTCCACTGCAAGCCAGTTAATGGATCAACAAATGAAAGATACTTGCGTGATGAACTCATGATACGAAAACTATGGAAGCATTGAGACAAGTCGAGTACTGTGAAAATAGAATGCTTCGACATCTTTCTATGTAAGGTGCTAATCAGAGGTAATGGGAATCGATCCGACTTGTCTGGATCTAATGCGGCATTGACAGCTCTGCAATCCACTACCACTCTATAACTGCCTGGAGCATATTCACCTGTGCTAGTTTTCTTACGCACACAGAAGATGGGTGAATTGTAAGGTGTACCTGGTGGTGCTGGTTGAATGACACCATTTTTAATCCAGGTACTCATTTGCTCTTTGATAGCAGGTATGAATTTCTCCTCAAGAGGCCATTGAGGTTTGTACATTTTGTTTTCATGATCCTTTAAGATATGCAATTCCAATGTGCTACCAGGTATATTGCAGTATGCTTTGGGATCAATGTTCTTATTTGCCTCAATGTAAGGCTCAATTTCTTTCATAAAGTGCTCTCTTTCAGCCTCTGTACCATAGGGAGAGTTGTTAGGAATATATGGATTTGGATCAATTGGAGGAATTTCAGGATTGTTATTATCATCCCAATCCATAGCCATATTAGAGATAGTTATGCCTATTTTCATGATAAGATCCATGCCGATTACAACATCAATGTCATCAAAGATATCGAAAATCTCAAATTTGGAATGACATTGGCGAGAATTATATGTAAGTTTAATTGCCTCTTCTGTAGAACCAATTCTATCAACAACAGCATCTTTTTTGCAAGTTTTTATAGTGCCTGTAATACTTTTCTTTATTGATACTTCTAATAATTTTGCTAATCTAGGGGAAATGCAGCTGAAAGACGATCCGGTATCCAACAGAAAGTAGGTGCGGATCTTAATGCTATTGTTTTCTAAAGTAATGGGCAAAATAATAGAGTTTTTGTTTAGTAAATTGCGAGGTGGTTCTTTCATATATTGATACTCACAATCTTTAATATTCATCGCTGCAAAAGTCAAGTTTTGCTCCTCTGAGTCCTCGGTGTCAGTGTCCATGTTGTCATCCGAGTTGTTTCCATCACTGGTAGTAGGAGTTGGAACAATTGCTCTCTTCTTTTGCTTGGATTTATTGAGCTTCTTGCAAACTCTGTTGTGCTCAGGAGTCCAATTTGGTTCCTTACAATACATGCAAGGCCTGTTGTTGTTGTTACTGAGCTTTTTGTTGGCTGCAAGTCTACGCTTCTTTCTATCCTCTGAAAGATTGCAATCCTCTGTTGAATGGTTGCTGAACTGAGGGTGGTAGATGCACTTCAACTTATGCTTGTCACTTTTGCTGTTACTGCTGTATTGAGATTTTATTCTGGGTGCAGATGACGAAGCAGCTGTTGTTGTTGATGAAGAAAATTGCTTTTCCTTTTCCCACTTGTCCTTGAAGAGTGCGTTGTAAATCGCGGTGATCTTGGTGACAGCAAAATCGACGTTGATTTCTCCTCTATCTGCATTGGTGTTCAAGTAAAACTTGGTGTGGTTGGCGAGTTCCTCTGGCAAAGCTTTTATCAAGTAGCGAACAACACAATCCTCATCTTGTATCTCTGCCTGACCACGTAATTGTTGAAATTTGTCCATGAATGCGTTGAATGCTTCACCAGGTTGATATAGTAATCTCTCCAGCTGTTCACGAGCCTCATCTCGCATGTCTACCATGGATTTGCCATACTTGTTGATAACTTCGGTACGAAATTGTGACCAATTCAATCTTCCTTTGCTGGCAATAAGGTTGGCGTACCATCTGGCCATGCCTGTTGACAACTTGGCAGGTACGATACGTTCCCAGTTTTCGTTGATAGAAAGACGGTGAGCTTGCATGACTCGTTCAAAGTGGTCTAGACAGTCGTTGGGAGTTGAAAAAATTGCTCTACGCTTGTTGAAATGATGACCACGCCATTGAAAATATGGTGTTTCGTTAGGTACTACTGTTGTTTCGACATTGCCGAAGACGAGTTGATAAGTTTTTTGTGCTGTTTCCAACTGGCGAGTCAAAACTCCAAGATTGTCGGGAACTATGGTGCCTTGAGGACACTTGATGCTAGTAACGGTTGCTCTAAAAACTGCAGCCTTGAGACGTTCCATCTCCTCCAACAAAATCAATCGCTCGTCAGTAGTGATAGATGAAGCAAATTCTATGTTTGCATTGAAGTTAGTAAGTGAATTGACATATGAATTACTAACAATAGAATGATAGTTACCTTCAGGTACATTGACATTCGAAGAGAAGCTTGAATTGACAGTGGAATTATCATTAGACAAACTACCCAAATTCAACGATGCACTCTGTTGAGCTCCATCTTGAACAAGATTGCGCATACCACTGTTAGAAGGTTCTGCAACAACCAAAGAAGATGAGGGAATGCTCACTGTACTCTTTCGAGTTCCAGCTGCACTATCACCAAAAGATTCATCCACATCCATTGGAGAAGATGAACAAGATGCAATAGCATCAGAAGAGACACCCTGATTTGCAGAAGCAGCAGAAGTAGAAGCAGCAGCAGGAGCAATCGATCCAGTACAAGAGGGATCACTCATAGTAGGAGAACCAGGAGAGTCAGATTGTTTGTTGGTAACGGATTTCTTGGTAGTAGGAGCCATAGTAAGAGATAGACTTGAGTAATAAGAGATCCAGAGTAAGTGTAATAAACGAGATTGGTAAATACAGATTAAAAAATGATTTATCAGAAATAAATTATTTGTAAAAGAGTATGAAATTAATCAGGTCAAGAATCTCTTTTATTACATTGGAAAATAAGAGGGTTTATATACTATTCGAACTGAGGGATTTGATGTGCGGATAAGGTGTTAGATGGGAAGATCTGGGTGATAGAACAATAGATACAATCTATTGTCCTGAACATACGATGAGTAAATCAGTAACTGAATCAAGTTTCATGTTGACATTTTATGAACTGATGTGATCTGTGCTTGAACTAAATGTTTTACTGTATTTTGAGATCCGGTTTGGAAGTGATACATCAACAATAGCGTTTGTCGGCTTCAGTCAGCGCACAAGGACGGCCACCTTTCGAGCTTACCACACCCGGACAGTGCTCCAATTTGATTTGCCCAATAGTAGACTTACTCAGTGAGAGCTTCTGAGCAATTTCCCGGATTGAAGCACCGCTTCTCCGCAAGGTAATGGCAGAGTTGACCTTAGACGTGGGGTGGCTTTCATGGCTTAATAAGAGACTTAATTGATACTTGAAACTCCGAGTTGGTTGTCGAAAGCAGTTTGGGGCAAACAGGGCTGTCATATAAGGGGCTTTTGAGGTTATCCCAAATTGTTGTTTTGATTTCTGGCCCATTTTCTGATTTTTGTAGCTTCTCAAAAAACTGTCGTCCCAATGTATAAGATGATTTTAACCAACCACAGCTCGCGTTAAAATTAATGAAATCTTACAAATTTAGTATTTTCTGAAAGCTGAGAACTGTAGCTTTTAGATGATATATACTAAAGCCAATATGATCAACCAGTTTTAATAGGCTATTCAAACACTATAAAGTCAAAACTAGCAAACATTATTGGGACAGTTTTGTGGGTCACGGTATTATGTATACACACGAAGAAGAGGAGTAGGAGTGATTGATATTTTATAGGATAATAGTTTGTAGGTGGAGGGACAGGAGCAGCAAAAAGAAGAAAGTATTGGCTAACAACCAGGCGACTTGTAACATTGTTTTGCAAATTGATTTGATATTTATACTAATTAAAAGGTTACACACAAAGTCAGTGTGTACCTGACACTACCTCCCTCCCAAAAAAAAAGTACGGGTAGGCAGCGTAAAAAAAAATTATTTTGCTCTAGCAACACGAGGAATATACCAAGATTTCTGGGGTTTGGCACCATCATATTGGACAGAATGCAGACGATCAGTATGAACCCAGGAATTATAGACTTTTCCTTCAATTTCTTGTATCTGATAAATGTTGTAATCCAGGTTTGTCTTCAAAACAACATACGGACCCATCCAGTTAAATTCTAGACCTTTCTTTGATTCATGCCTCAACATGACATAATCACCAACTTCAAAAGTTTGAGTCTTGTTGTTCTTGAGTGCAGCATCCCATCGCTCTTTATCCTTGCGCGCTTGGAGAATCATTTGTTCTTTAGCCTCAAATCTCTTTTCTTTTAGATCACGAATACGGGCCAATACATCTTCAGCAATCAACTCTGGATCTTCTTCGGTTAAAGGATCCATAAATGGACGGCGAGAATCACCAGGCAAAACCGGTTCTTGACCATAAACTAGATAGAATGGACTGTATCCAGTAGTGGCATGCTTACGTACCCGACAAGAGAACAATGACGAATCCAGATATTCATCCCACGAATGAACCAGTCCTTTGACATATTTTGTCAACATGTGCTTAAATGTTTGATTCAATCGTTCACACTTGGAGTTGGTGCGAGGATGAAAAGCAGAGGTGAACATGTGTTTCGATCTGATTTTGTGCATATACTGTTTGAGGATCTTGCTGAGAAAATTCGCACCACGATCACTGACAACTTCAACAGGACAACCAAACTTCATCACGATCTCTTCGTAAATAAACTTGACAATTTCATCCGCAGAAGCAGACTTGAGAGCACGAGCAATAGGCCAATTTGTGGCATAATCCACAGCCATCAGAATCCATCGATTACCGTTGCTAGTAGTGGGTAATTCACCAATAAAATCTATGTGCCACCGAGCGAAAGGAGCAGGAACTTCAAGCGGTTTCAGGGGAGCATGATGAACAGATTTCTCGTTACGAGAGTGTAATTGACATTCAGGACACGTTTTCAACCAATAATTTATATCCTTTCGCATAGAAGGCCACCAGACACGTTGTTTCATTAGATGGTAAACTGTTAATTGACCCGAGTGACCAAAACCACGATGAAAATCTTCAATAAGATCAGCACGACGAGCAAAGGAAATGAATTTCAATTTTGAGGCTTCTCTACCAGTAGGGTTTGGATTCAAACGATACAACACATTGTCAATCACTTCGAAATTTGACTCCTCCTTCTCCAGTTGAACACGCCATTTCTCAGGCCAGTCTTCCTTCCTTTTCTTGTAAAAGATAGGCCAATCTTGACAAGGATCCGTCAGCAAAGAGGTATCAGAAGGTTGTAGCACCTTGTTCAAAATGGTAGTAGACATTTCATATAAGAATTCAGGTTCCATGGACACAGGATCAGGCTCGCAATCAGGGCCTTCACGACGGCTAAGCGCATCAGGCACCACGTTATCAGCACCTTTTTTGTATACTAAAGATGGTTGATACATTTCAAGATCTTGCATCCAACGAACCAAACGAGGAGAAACCTTACTTGACGACTTATAATATTGCAAAGGTCGATGATCCGTAAAGACTTCATAACTAGAACCTTCGACAAAGCAACGCCATGTTTTACACGCAAACAAGATAGCCAGCAATTCACGCTCTTGAGTAGGATAATTCCGTTCAGCATCAGACAACTTCTTCGAAATAAAAGCAACAGGTTTCCAAGCATCATCACATTGCGGATCTTGTTGCAATAAGACAGCACCAACAGCATAGTCACTAGCATCGCATTCAATGCGGAAAGGGCGAGACATATCTGGCATCAACAACACAGGAGCAGAAGTAATCAGAGACTTGATAGTTTCAAACGCTTTTTGACAATCATTTGACCAATCAATCTTTCGATTCTTTGGACCAACCCCTTTAGTCAAGTCAGTAATACAAGCAGCAACATCAGCAAAGTTAGGCATGTAAGTCGAGTAGTATTGACATAGACCCATAAATTTACGCACATCTTGAACAGTTTTAGGCACAGGCCAAGAAGCAATGGCATCCACCTTTTGTTTTGACGGCTTGATTCCTTGACCAGCAACGATATCATGACCCAGAAATGTAATTTCCTTACGGTTAAATTTACACTTTGCTTTAGACACCACGAGGCCAGCGTCTTGGAGCTTCTTGAATACCATATGGAAGTGTTTCTTGTGCAATTCAATATCGTTGCCCTTTGTATATATCAGACAGTCATCAATATAGCATATAACAAAGTCATCAATAAACTCTTTCAAGACATCATTCATTAAATACATCCACCTAGCCCCAGAGTTTTTCAATCCCATGGCCATCACAGACCAAGAAAATTGACCATACCTAGTGTTTATGGCACTTTTGAGAGAATCAGATGGAGTCAGTCTTTGTTGCCAAAAACTACTGGTCAGATCAATGGAACTCATAAACGTAACACCATGTAGCTGCTCTAGACATTCATCAATACGAGGCAAAGGCACCCGTTGAGCCACCGTCTTGGCATTCAAAGCACGATAATCACAAACCATTCTAAGAGAACCATTGGGCTTCTTGACAAACAAAACCGGACTACCCCATTCAGACACACAAGGCTCAATAAAGCCTTTGCTGAGTAAATCATCTAATTGTCTACGCAATTCCTTCAATTCCAATGGAGACATCCTATACGGGGCACGAGAGATAGGTTTAGTACCCGGTTCCAATTCTATCATTTCACCATCAGTGCGTCTGACAGGAGGCAGAGTATCCAAAGACCCTTTGAAGACATCAGGATATGCCTTTGCAAATTCAGTACACCAAGCTTCATTCTCCTTTTCTTGATCAGACAACACTACATCCACATTGTTCAAATCCAGTAGATCATGTAATTGCCTAGGAGACACCAGAAAACACTCTTCAACTTGTTTCTTCCTCAACAGTCTCTCAAATTGTCTTGCAGTAATCACAAAATCACACTCATCAACATCAGCCATGCCCTCAGATCCAACATCAACTTCAACATCAGCACCATCATTTGCCCCAGAACCTTCCATAATATCCCCAGATCCCATATTAGTTGCACCATCAACTACATCTATACCACGAGCAGAACCAATCATAGCAGCACCATTATCAACACCAATAGCAGCAACCCTAGCAGCACCAGCACCAGAATCCAGAACCTCATCATGAACATTTAGTATAGGCTTCGACTTCATCTCCTTTTGAATTGGCGTGATTAAAGTGAAACCACCATTAGCGAGCTGAATGGACCAGGAGCTGCGGAACCAATCAGGAACAGGTTGCACCTGACGCAGCCAAGAATTACCCAAAATCAAGTCAAACTTCGTATCAAATACATACGCTTCCATATCATCAGAATAATCACCCAGTTGCAAGGAAAACGTAGCAATAGACGAGATAGCCGATTGATGCCCATTCGCTGTTTCAACAGCTTGACCTTTGACAGATCTAAGTTGTGTAACAACCGACAACAAATTTGGAGAAATGTAATTAGCCGAAGCACCAGAATCAATCAACACCGAGCACGAATGACCATTCACCAAAGCATTGTACAAAGGCAATTTAGTATCGATTCGACCAGCCGTTAACACAAAGTCCAGATCCTTTTGGATTATAGAGTCATCAATCAGAAGAGGTTCGATATATGATTTAGAAGTGGGCAAGACACAATACAAGTAGGCAGATGAATCAAAGTCTTTATTGTCAATACAAGCACCATCAAAATCATTGTCATTAACATTTGTTTCAGCGTAATTCAGTTGATCTCTAGGCGGAGAAGGACACTCTCGCATAAAATGACCATAACCTTTGCAATTGTGACATTGCAAAGAGCGACTAACGCCTTGAGCACGACCACCTCGATGCTGTTGTCCACCACGATTACCACGAGAGCTATTGTAACCTCCACGAACACTGCCACGTCCACTACGAAAGCCATTCGCATTACCACGGAATCCATTGAAACCACCACGAGCACCACCACCAAAACCACCACGACCACTAGAGTTGTTCCAGGATTTCATCATGTTGTACAATTCACGGCGCTCCGCAACAGACAAATCCATTGGATCATCCACCTGAGGATCCGTAGTAGACCCCGAAAAACCACGAGAAACCACAGGACTAGAATCCATACGATTGCCTTCATAGTTATGAGCGGCACGAATAGCTTCAGTCAAGACAGGCGATTCCATGTAAATACTATCCTTGATGTGAATACGAGCATTGGGATCCCGAAGACCAGACAAAAACTTGTCGACTGCTTCTTCATCTGTCATTCTTGGAATACTAAGTTTTATGGTCATAAACTCTTGTACATATTGAGCAATGGTAGATGTCTGTCGCAAGGCGCGCATACGATCCCGAGCAACAGAGATAGCATTATCAGGTTTGAAAAATGCTCTTAATTCGGCCTTGAAGTGTACCCAATCAGTAGGAGCAGAGTTTAACAAACGCAGATTTTGATACCAGACCTTGGCAGCACCTGTCAAAAGAGTGATACCTAATTTGGCAGTTTTGTCATTGCCATAGTTCTTGACAGAAGCAAAATCCTCGAGAGTCTGGATCCAAGATTCGATAACGAAGGGATCCCTGGAGCCATTGTAGCTTTTTGGTCTTTCCAAAAAATCGAAATCATCATCCTTGGAGTTCTTGGCAAGGATTACTTCCTTTAGTATTTCAGCCAGCTTCACAATATCGCTACTATCACCAGTAGCCGAGGATGAACTTCCACCTTGTTCATTCATATTACAGTTATTTGTATTCTTAATGTTGTTTTCTCCAAAATATTTCGATGCAAATGAGTATGCCAGATTATTCCAATGTTGATTTCTGGCTTTGTTTATTTTTAATCTGTCTTCAGTAGTAAATTGACCAGATTTTGTTCTTCTTAATTTCTCAGTAAAGTACTTGATGTGTTCTTCAGACTTTAGTAACGATAAGACCCGTTCTTCAATTTCAAATTGATTCTTTAAATTCTTGAGTTCTTCAGATGTCAAATTATTCATTCACAAATAAATAATTTCAATAATTAAACGATCAATTGGTTCTGCTGCTACCAAATGTCGTGAGTAGAGATATAGTTTTTAGAGTAGATTTAAATTGATGTATACAAAAGAATATATATGAGATAAAAAGATGGTCTTTATTATTTTACAAATTGATTTGATATTTATACTAATTAAAAGGTTGTCAGGTACACACTGACTTTGTGTGCAACCTTTTAAATAATATAAATATCAAATTAATTTGTAAAATAATAAAGATCATCTTTTATCTCATATATATTCTTTTGTATACATTCATCTAAGTCTATCCTATATACTATATATCTGAACACGACATTTGGTAGCAGCAGAACCAAGTGATCGCTTATTTTATTGAATTTATCTATTTGTGAATGGATAATCTGACAGAAGAAGACATCAAGAATTTAAAGAACCAGTTTGAAATTGAAGAAAGGGTTGTCGCGCTATTAAAGTTTGAAGAAGATATCGCTTACTTTACGGAGAAGCTTAGAAGAACGACATCTGCACAGTATACTACGGGAGAAAGACTAAAATCAAACCAGAAAAGAGAACTATACTGGAACAATCTGGCTACATCATTTGCAGTAAAGTATTTTGGAGAACAAAATATCAGACATATTGATAACAACAAATACAACAACATGAATAACACAAGTGAAGGTTCATCGAGCAACAGCGACATTTTAAAGATTGCCGAAATTTTGAAAGAAGTGATTTTGGCCAAGAATAAGAAGGACAATGATTTTGATTTCATTGAAAAACCCAAGAAATATGATGGCTCAAGGGACCCTCACGTCATCGACTCCTGGATACACTCGATTGAAGATTTTGGATCTCTCAAGCGATATGATTATGAACAAATGTGTAAATTAGGTGTTACACTACTTACTGGATCTGCACAAATATGGTATCAAAATTTACGCTTGTTGAATTTGGCTCCTCAGGATTGGCTCTCCTTCAAAAGAGAGTTAATTAACTTCTTCAAGCCTGAAAATACGGTATCGATTGCTCGGGACAAACTACGTGCTCTGAAGCAAACATCATCTATATCACAGTATGTCCAGCAATTCATGACAATCAAGCTTAGTATCCCAAAAATGACGGATGACGAAGCTGTTGATAAGTTTTTGGCGGGTTTAAAGGATCCCAATGCGCGCATCCATGTAAAGGATGTCATTGATATGAATGATCCCATTCTCACTGAGGCAATTCGTGCGGCCCACACATACGAAGGCAATCGCTCTGAAATTGACTATTCCAGTGGTACCTTTGGTGGTTCAATCGTCGATGATCCTATGGATCTATCGGTTGCGGAGCGCAGGGAGTTGTACAACATGATGAAAGCATCATGGAATAACTCTGGCGGTCGAGGTGGCTTTCGTGGTGGCTTTCGTGGTGGTTTCCGTGGGGGACCTCCCAATAATCGTGGCAGTCGTGGCAGTCGTGGTGGTCGTGGTGGTCATCACCAGCGTGATGGTCGTGGTAGTCGTGCTCGCGGGGGTGGTCGAGCCAATGTACAGTGTCATAACTGTGATGGTTTTGGACACTACATGAGAGACTGTCCCTCTGCTCCTCGGGATCAATTGAATTATGCAGAAACTGGTGATGATTACAGCGAATCTTACACTACTTATTCAGACAATAAAGAAACTGATGTTTCTGCTTATTTGTATTGTGTCTTGCCCACTTCCAAGTCGTATGTAGAACCTCTGGTAATGGATAATAACTTGATTAAGAAGGATCTGGAATTTGTATTGGCTGCTAGTAAAATTGATACTAAATTACCTTTGTACTATGGTTTGGTGAATGGGTATTCATGCTCTGTTTTGATTGATTCTGGTGCTTCTGCCAATTATATTAGTCCTAAACTTTCATCGATTGTTACGCAATTAAGAGCTGTCAAAGGTCAAGCTGTGGAAACTGCAAATGGTCAGCAATCAGCTATCTCGTCAGTTGCTATGTTCTCTTTACAATTGGGTGATTACAAGGACGATATGGAAGCTTATGTATTTGATACAAAATTTGATCTGATTTTGGGAAATTCATGGCTACGTCAGGTTCAACCTACACCAGATTGGTTCCGTAGCTCTTGGTCAATCAAACTTTCCGATGGTAATATTACCGTAATCACGCCAATCCAACAGGAGGTCAAGTCTGGACACGTTCTGAATGCTCAGGAGAAGGTTCTAGAGTATAGTGCTGATGCTGCTGGGAATGATGCCATCGATCATAGTCGTGATGTTACTCATATGGGTTCTGCTCATGATAATGGAGGTGGTTTGCATGAAGTCGTTGTCGGTTCTGAGGGTATTGATGATGTGGATGGTGTGGATGATTGCAATTTTGTGATTACTGCAAGACAATTTGAAAGGCTGTTGAAGAAGAAGCAGGTGGAGGAATGTTTTCTAGTGTCTCCGAAGGAATTGCATGAGCTGCTGGATCTGAACAATGTGGATGTGGTGCTGACGGATCAAGACAAGGAAAATGATGCTTGGTGTGCTGAGTTTGCGAAGGCATATCCTGATGTTTTCAAAGGATCATTGGATACTCTGCCTCCTGTACGACGTACTGATGGCGAGATGATTGAGCTTGAGCCTGGTACTCGCCCAATCTCTCGTGCTCCTTATCGGATGTCACCATTAGAGTTAAAGGAATTGCGTCGCCAATTAGATGATTTGCTTAGCAAAGGCTTCATTGAACCTTGTGTCTCTGAATGGGGTAGTCCAGTATTATTTGTCAAGAAACCCAATGGTTCGCTTCGGATGGTTTGTGATTATCGTGCTTTGAATGCCAAGACGGTAGCTCAAAGGGTGCCGTTGCCTCGTATTGATGAGTGTCTGGAACAATTACATGGTGTTACCTTCATGAGTTCTATTGATCTGACAAGTAGTTTCTGGCAACAAAGACTGACTCCATCTGATTCCCTCAAAAGTGCCATAAACACTAGATATGGTCAATTTTCTTGGTCTGTGATGGCCATGGGATTGAAAAACTCTGGGGCTAGGTGGATGTATTTAATGAATGATGTATTGAAGGAGTATATTGATGATTTCGTAATTTGCTACATCGATGACTGTCTGATCTATACAAAGGGCAACGATATTGAATTACACAAGAAACATCTCCATATGGTATTCAAGAAGCTCCAAGAAGCTGGTCTCGTGGTGTCTAAAGCAAAATGTAAATTTAACCGTAAGGAAATTACATTTTTGGGTCATGATATCGTTGCAGGTCAAGGAATCAAGCCATCAAAACAAAAAGTGGATGCCATTGCTTCGTGGCCTGTGCCTAAAACAGTGCAAGACGTACGTAAATTCATGGGATTGTGTCAATACTATTCTACCTATATGCCTAACTTTGCCAATGTTGCTGCTTGTATCACGGATTTAACTAAAGGTGTTGGTCCAAAGAATCGAAAAATTGATTGGTCAAATGATTGTCAAAAAGCGTTTGAAACTATCAAGTCTCTGATTACATCTGCTCCTGTGTTGCTGATGCCTGATATGTCTCGTCCTTTTCGAATCGAATGTGATGCTAGCGACTATGCTGTGGGTGCTGTCCTTTTGCAACAAGATCCTAAATGTGATGATGCTTGGAAACCTGTTGCTTTCATATCCAAAAAGTTGTCTGATGCAGAACGAAATTATCCTACTCAAGAACGTGAATTATTGGCTATTTTGTTTGCTTGTAAAACTTGGCGTTGCTTTGTGGAAGGGTCTGGTTACGAAGTTTTTACTGATCATCGTCCTTTACAATACTACAAGTCGTCAAGTAAGGTTTCTCCTCGTTTGGTTCGTTGGATGCAAGATCTTGAAATGTATCAACCATCTTTAGTGTATAAAAAAGGTGTTGATAATGTGGTGCCTGATGCACTTAGCCGTCGTGAAGGTCCTGATTGTGCGCCTGATCCTGTGTCTATGGAACCTGAGTTCTTGTATGAAATGTCCACTGCTATCTTGAACAAGGTGTTGCAACCCTCTGATACGTCGCTGCTAACGGATCCATGTCAGGATTGGCCTATATTTTACAAGAAAAAGAAGGAAGACTGGCCTGAGAAATGGCGTGCTCAACTGGAGAAGGAGGAGTCCAATTTCGAAGTGATTGACAATGTGTTGTATCGTTTGAATCCAAACCCTACTGGTAGAGAAGCCTCAAAATTGAAATTCATTTCCTTTGCTCGTCGTGCTGATCTTATTGAAGATTTTCATCGTGGTTTTGGTCACTCTGGTCAATTAACGGTTTACCATCTAATGAAGCAGCGTGTTTGGTGGCCTTCTATGCGAAAAGACATAAATTATTGGTTGAAAACGTGTCCTGAATGTCAACTGCATTCTCGTAACGAGAAATCTGTTCATCATGCTCCCATGAAACCTCTTGAGGTTCCTGCTCCTTTTGCTCGTTGGCACATCGACTTCATCGGTGAACTGCCCACTACTAGTAATGGTAATCGCTGGATCTTGATGGCGGTGGACTACGCTACAAATTGGCCAATTGCTCGGGCTCTCAAGTCTGCTACAGCTGATGAAATCGTCAAGTTTATTTATGAAGAAATTGTGATCAAGTTTGGCTGTCCAGTTGAGATTGTTAGTGATCGTGGTGCCAATCTGCTCAGCAAGATTCTTAAACAATACATGCACAAGATCCGATCGAAGCACATGTTTACGTCCGCATTCCATCCTCGTACCAATTCAAAGTGTGAAAGGTTGAATCAAACATTCAAACATATGCTGATCAAATATGTCAAAGGTTTGGTACATTCCTGGGATGAATATGTTGATTCAGCATTATTCTCTTGTCGTGTTCGGAAACATGCTACTACTGGATATAGTCCATTTTATTTGGTGTATGGTCAAGAGCCAGTGTTGCCTGGTGATTCTCGTCGTCCTTACATGGATCCTTTAACTGAAGAAGACCCAGAGTTGATTGCGGAAGACGTGCTGGCAAGGATCCGGGACTTGAAGGAGAAAAGATTTGAAGCTAAGGAGCAAATGATCATACAGGCTAGAAAAGACAAGGAGCGATGGGATGCTGCTCTAAAAAGCAACAAGGTTCAAACTTTTGAAGTTGGGGACTATGTCATGTTAAGGCATGAAACAAAGAAAGGTTTGGAATTCAATTGGATGGGCCCTTATGTGGTTTTGAAGTCGAACTTGGATTACAACATCTATCAGATCCAAGAAATTGAAGGAAAAGTGTACAATTCTTGGGTTCACACTGATCGTCTGCACTCTGTCCAATATGATGGTGCCAAACCCCAGAAATCTTGGTATATACCTCGTATTGCTAGAGCAAAATAATTTTTTTTACGCGGCCTACCCGTACTTTTTTTTGGGAGGGAGGTAGTGTCAGGTACACACTGACTTTGTGTGCAACCTTTTAAATAATATAAATATCAAATTAATTTGTAAAATAATAAAGATCATCTTTTATCTCATATATATTCTTTTGTATACATTCATCTAAGTCTATCCTATATACTATATATCTGAACACGACAAGGTTACACACAAAGTCAGTGTGTACCTGACACCTGACACAATCTATTTTAAACTCCGTTTAAGGAGTTGCAAAAAGCGCTCCCGGGTGGGCTTGAACCACCAACCTCCTGATTAACAGTCAGACGCGCTAGCCAATTGCGCCACGGAAGCAGATGTTGTTTTTGTCAGATGCAAATATATAGATTCAGTATTTGCAATCTGAAGTCGAGTCGACGTCCACTGCAACTTTCTGGCGTATTACTCCCGTTTTAGCCTGGTGTAAAACGGTGGATATATTTTAGGCTGTAGAAGGGTGGAAGATAGAGTTTATAATACGCCCGATTTCTAAACAGAAAATAGTATTTACAAGTTGGGATTTTAAGCGAATGTAAAAAATGATAATTAGAGTAGTAATATAGATTAAAAAAGGGATAGTAATATTCAACTAATCCATCATTTTACTCAAATTAATATACCAACGTTTTACCATTCAAAAAGTTGCAGTGTTTCCCAAAAAGGAAGAGATTATGTAATAGTAGTGATAACAATGAATGATTCAAGGTGTGGATCTACATTTATTTTGGCTATGATTTATTTGAAGGGTGTATATTTGTGAATACTCAAGATGTCTATTTGGTTTCGACAAGTTATCGTGATTTGATCTCGTTGGTTCTCTCATACAAGGCCACATTGTTCTCATTTTTGTTCGTACATGTGATTTACCGTGCACTCTATTGTATTGTTTGAAGGTCAACGTGTATTTTAGACGGTTAAATCTACATACATTTTTGGTTTACCCATTCTGATATCAAGTTTATCCGATTGTTAGTTTGGTTAAGGCAAGGCGCGCTCTAATCTGGTAGTTTGGTATTTGGTCTGGTCTGATTTGTACATGAAGGATTGGAAGAATTACTATTTAGAACTGTGAATTGACTCTGGAATCAGACTCAGGACTACAACAAACCAATTGAACAAGACGCAAGTCTATTTTAAATTGGAATTAGAATGAATTGACACGGATATATGATCATGACATTGAATTGAAGGATACTTAATTCATGTGGTTACATTTTGATCTGGGCACTGACAACATTTGAACTTGAATTACTTTGACAGGTGAACAATAGAATTAATTACACAAAGCACTCAATTATCGATACATATAAATAGCATTCTGAATTACATCTAAATAAAGATTATCCATTTTTCTTCTTCTTAAATCTGGAGTCTAGTTACTAGTGCCAATCTAGTACGAACATACCTAAAGAACACTTTAAATTCATCTCATAACTATTGGGATCGTTTCTTACAATCTTCCTTTCCATACAACAATATTTATATCTTGATTACCAATTCGCAAAGGTAATCATTAAAGAGAGCTTGATATTTATCATTGTTGTGATAAGTGTCTAGTTTATTATAGCTTGATGGCTTTTTTACTTGTGCTTCTTAACTTTCACTACAGTTCTCAGTTGTTCTAGGAAGTCTCAGGGATCCCTAAAACGACTTTACAAAAGCCACTTTTAGTAAAGTCCATTGCCGGCGTACTTTAGCAATTTTGAACTACCAATAACAAAAGACATCAATTCATAAATTAAAATTTTTCATCCCACAATTTTTTTCGACTCTTAATGTCTACTTTTGGGTACATCAAGTAGTCACTTACAGTAAGGCATTCTAGGGCTGTACCTGAAACCTCCAGTTCAGGGTCACTCTAGTACGACACACGGAAACGCCGCCAGTTACGGATTATCTTACTGTAGAACTGTAGTGCTGTACTGCACTG
This sequence comes from Mucor circinelloides, assembly GCA_037974945.1. Lineage (NCBI taxonomy): Eukaryota > Fungi > Mucoromycota > Mucoromycetes > Mucorales > Mucoraceae > Mucor > Mucor circinelloides. Next base: position 1,118,310 of record JBBNAA010000029.1, on the reverse strand, counting down.
CTGCTGCTGATTGAGATAATAGAGATAGTGTATATAAGATATGTGCAGGAATACATATATCAGGGATCTTATTATATACTGTGGTTGCGGCACTGTTGTCTTCATGAATATGCTCCTCCATCATTACAATAATAGAGAGCTCATGTACCACAATACAGTGTTCACCAAAGGGTATTTTATAACGTTAGTAACGCAATGTTGTCCACTCAAAACTTGTTGTTCTGTTTACCTTCCTTAATCGCATCGGTGACGACAGCTCCATTCTCGTCTACTTTCATTTCTTTGAGAGCCTGCTTTTGTCTCTCTTCTGATAATTTCTTCAAGCCCTTTCTTCTATATCTATCCTGGGCAATCTTGTATCTTTTATACGCCATTTTATATTTTTTTGTATCGAGAACGGACCATTATTCAATTAATGTTTTATATTCGGTTCCGTTGGATTTCTTCATGGCGGCGACCACGGCTTCCAAGTCTTTTTTTTCTCTTGTTGTCCAATGAATGGCGCTACTTCTTTTTCGTATTCCTGCTTGTTGGTCATTCTTCTAAACAGCTGTTGTGTGCAGCGATCACCTTCTATAAACTTATTTGCTTCTTTCATGTCCTCAAACTTGCTGTCTTGTATCATTTTGACAATGTCCAAAGTGGAGAAGGTGCTTCCATACTTTGTATACTGCACGGCCGAATTGGGGTGATGGCCTGCGAGTGAAGCCGCCTTAGAGTTATCAGCTAGTGTCAACGCCTTCTGTATAAAGAAGCGTCGCAACTCATATGCTGTGATATCTGCAAGGATATTCACATAATCAGTAAATGAGCATCACAGGCATTCCCTGCATTTACACTTACTTTGTTGTTGGTCGTCTTTTCAAACACTTTTCTAATTGCATGTGATGCATAATAATACTGTGTGTTCCGTGGTAGATTCGCCAAAACTCACAGATGGCTAGGATCAGAAAGTCGGTATTGAAATCTTTTGCCATTGCATTTAACACTGCTTACCCTCCGATGTCTTTGTTACGATAGAATACAGGCTACAACTTCACAGCATCCTTCACAGAAAAAGGGGTCATTCTGCCACTGTCATACCACTCCGCAATGTCGTTTGTAAGATATTCTCGTGCAACCAACAGTGCTACCAAGAGAGTTTCAACTGCCTTGGATACATAGATAGTATGATACCTAAAAGAATTGAAACCGTTATCAAAAGCAAAGGTGGTCTTACAACCTATTTAAAATAAAAACCCGTTTTTCTCGTAATTTGCTAGTTTTATAATTTCAATTTCGAACAGTCGTCACTCCTCTTAGACCTAGCTTCCAGCAAATTTGTCTACATGATTTTATAGAGTAGAATGTACTGTTTCGAATGGTATAAGTTTTGTACTGATATCTTCATTACTTCTGGACCTAATGGTAAAAAACAGTAGTTTTTGAAAACACGCGCGCGAACCATTAACTTCACTACAGTATATATACATACCGTATATACATGAGATGAAAGATATCCTTCTTTGTTTTACAAACTGATTCTTGAAATTGAAGCTGATTAAAAGGTTATCCACAAAATCTGTGTGTACCAAAAATAAAATCATTGTTCTGTGTAGGGATATGGTCTCAGAGTAGGCTTGAATAAATGTATAATATAAAAAAATGGAATTGAGTTAAAAGAGGATCTTTATTATTTTACAATTTGATTTGATATTGATACCAACGTCGTGATCAGGGAGGATATGCTTTAGTGTATTATAAATATACTGTTATGTGATAAATTGGGTCATCACAAAACTGGGTTTTGAAATTATTAGAGAAGTACTCACTGGATCGGGACGTTCTTAGTAGTCTCATTGAAGGTGATGTATCATTTCTAAGCCGGATGTCGAATTAAAGTAAAACAACTCAGTTCAATCACAGATCACATCAAATCATCATAAAACATCAATATGAAACTGGGTTCCGTTACTGATCCATTAGTGGTATTATGTTCATGACAATAGATACAGTCTATTGTTCTATCACCCAGATCTTCCCATTTAACACCTTATTCTCACATCAAATCCCTCAGTTCAAATAGTATATAAACCCTCTCACTGGGCAGAATTGCATATACTAGTAATAAAAAATCAGCTAGTATTTTACTAGTATTTTCAGGGGCAACGATTGCGGAAGTACATTTGAGCAATGTTCACTTTTAATTACCATGGCCAATGGAGGTATTGATTTTGCTGCTTGAGAAGCCGAATAAATTAGTCATCGCTTGTAATGCCTGTTTTCCAGGAGCTATTGGATAAACTATTGCACTTTGAAGCCATTTCAGTTCATGAAGGATTTTGTAAAAGTGCTATCTATTCAGTTTAAAAACCTTCAGAATACCGCTTATACAGTGGTGTTACTAATGGTTCGCGTGTTTGCAAAAATAGCATATATCGTTTTGTAAATCCACGGTGAGCCATTTAGTAGACTAACGTTGTATATAAACGTAAAAGCCTGGGCTCTTAGCTTTCGAATGGTATGCATATCAAAGATGTCCAATACGATTGGACTGCAGGGGAGCTTGTCAAAGTTAAATACCCCTGAAAGCCAAATTTTAAAAAAAGCTAAGTTTCAAACTTAACTTATAATATCTTCCGTAATATTTATTGGAAAGTTATAAGATTTTAAACGACAATTAGCTGACATCTGAAGTATTGAAATATGCTGCCAAAAGTATAAAAAACTATGAAATATCCAGATATTTTTCTTCAACTACCTTTTTTTGTAGTTATCACTATGACCAAGCCTCTTTCCATGGATACTCAGAATTCTTTAACGATTTTGTTACAGAAGAAAACGCTGTACTCTGAAGTTATGAATATACTGCCAAACGTTTCAAAGACTAGAATTAACAAGTATAACAAGAGATTTTTTGCTGGTGCCAGTCTTACCCATGTCGGAAAAAAGATTTAAATCACCGAAAAAACTCAGCTATACAATGCCAATAGTATTTGAAACGATAAAGTAGATAAATACAATGGTGCTGGGAAAGTTTTGGCTTCTTAGGGTATCCCCATGACAAATGATGGTGTAAAGAAATTGCAAAAAAGAAATAACGGCTTTAAAGCTAGAAGAAAAATTAGGGCCGACATGATAAGCAAGACTAATATGAAACTCCGTTTAGCATGGACTAAAACTTGTAGACATTACAAGATAGACGGGTGTTTTATGAGCAGACTAGAGTCATTATATGAGGCTCTGACGGTGTTTCTTACTAATGTAGCCTTCAAGCAATTTCCTTTTAGCATTTTCTTTACATCATCATTTTTCCTGGGGATACCCTAAAGAGCCAAAAACTCGACAGCAGCATCATATACATTCATTTTATTGTTTCAAATACTATTGGCATTGTATAGCTGAGTTTTTTCGGTGATTTGAGTCTTTTTTCCGACATTGGTAAGATGGGTACCATCGAAAAATCTCTTGTTATGCCTGTTAATTTAGGTTTTTCAAACGTTTGGCAGCATATTCATAACTTCAAAGCACGGCGCTTTGTTCAGTAACAAAATCGTTAAAGAATTCTGAGTATCCATGGAAAGAGGCTTGGTCATAGTGATAACTACAAAAAAAGGTAGTTGAAGAAAAATATCTGGATATTTCATAGTTTTTTATACTTTTGACAGCATATTTCAATACTTCAGATGTCAGCTAATTGTCGTTTAAAATCTTATAACTTTCCAATAAATATTACGGAAGATATTATAAGTTAAGTTTGAAACTTAGCTTTTTTTAAAATTTGGCTTTCAGGGGTATTTAACTTTGACAAGCTCCCCTGCAGTCCAATCGTATTGGACATCTTTGATATGCATACCATTCGAAAGCTAAGAGCCCAGGCTTTTACGTTTATATACAACGTTAGTCTACTAAATGGCTCACCGTGGATTTACAAAACGATATATGCTATTTTTGCAAACACGCGAACCATTAGTAACACCACTGTACATGTCTTTTTAGCTATATAGATAAAATTGATTATTCAAACGTGTCTGTAATGTTTTTTTTATGAAATGAAATATTATGCTATGATATTATGTATTCATTTATAGTCGATATCGAAAGCAGAAATAGCCTTCAAATGCTTAGATAAAGCCTCTCTTAGCAGCTTTGATTTTATTTTATTTCAAATCGAGAATTGATAAATTTATTCTCTCCATTTCAAAATGTTCCTAATTTAAAGCAAGATGAGATAGCTTTACTGCACTTGAGAAGCTTCGTCTATTATGGAATGTTTCTGGTTTCTCTTATGCCCAATTTGATAAGAAACAGACTTTTGAATTCAAAAAGAGGGAAATTGGTAAACAGAGAAGATTTATTTTAAGAATTGTATTCCATCTAGCAACATGATGAAACATAGTAATAATGGTAGTCTACCCAAGTCTCAATCCATTGAGACTTGTAGTATCCAGGCTTTATCAGTGATATGCTTTGATCATGAATGTACGCAGAGTATGAAAGGGGCTATTATGAATAAAGTAAGAAAAAGAGACATTCTAATTGTATGTAGTAGCATCACGAAAAGGAAATGGATCTGACTTCCATTTTAGTGGCAATTCCTGTTGTAGATCATCCAGATTGCTTATTACCCTGACGTTGTAGTACAATTGAAACCGTGCTTGCAGTGGCGCTTGTTTTTTTGCGCGCATGTGGACAGAATGAAGGGGCTTATAGCGATGATAATCATTTTCAATATTATTGAAAGCCTAGATGGATCTTATTGCATATCCTCCTCTGCTGCATTCAGGCTTATGATCTATGTAGCATCTTATAGACATTTGGTAATGATATTGGCCGTTCATAAATGTAGCGTATGATAAAATTGAACCCAACAACCATCATACTCACAACATGTCTTTGATTTTTTTGCTCCATTATTAGAATTCCGGGATGAACCATGATGGCTCAAGACTTAGTAGAATCTCCAACAACTGTAGCTTCCCTTCGTACTTGAATGCTGGATTAGCTACACTAGATGATGCCCGAGTTTCTTCTTTTTTTGAGGCTGATACAACATATTGAAATATATCAATAGTAGAGTATTAGGTTATGTGATATAAATCGTTTAGTGGTCGAACCAAATATCATACGAACATTTGAGACAAGAGGTAACTGACTTGCTTTTTTTTACCATTGAAATTAAGATGTTATGGTAATTAACTGATGATGTTGTCCGAGATGGTATCATCACTAGACTGCCTTGATGTTTCAGGCTGATTTAAGTGAAGATGTTAAAGAAAATTCTCATAAAATTGAACAGGCGGCAATCATTGAAGTGTACCCGATAGATTTTGGGGATATACTAGGTGAGAAATACTTTGGGGATGCAATGGATGAAAAAAAAATATAAATAGCTGGAGATATCGGCATGTACAAACAGCACTCTTTCTTTTTTTTTCTCCCTTTTCTTTTCTGCTATAATATGATTCTCAGTTTCTGTTTACCGTGTGCCTAATGTAAGTAATCTAAATGTATCTTTGTGACCAACCTCTGACATTTACTTTGATTTTTTAGTCCAAATGCTTCGATCAATCTACACTTAATGCATTGGTTACTTTATTTGTTGGTCGCTGCTGAGCAATTCCACAAGCAATGGCCTTACTTTCTTGTTTTATACATTTGTGCTGTCATCAGGTATGTTATAGCACCTTTACACTTTGTACTACAAACTTTAACATGGTGATCTTAATTATAGTTAAACTAAATCAATTGTTGGCCACCACGTAATAGTAGACGTCGTAATCTTGCAAACAAATCGTCAGTAGATACTTCATCAGAAGGTAAATTTAAGGCATTTAAATTGACACCGCTGTACATGACATGCTAACTTGCCTTTATATTGCAGTGAATACGGTATAAGACTACTGATTGCTGCTCCTCTTATTAACGCTGTGCTATTTCCATGGCTTCCAGTTATCAACACAGTTTATAGCACCATCAATCGTTGTATATGCCCATCTCTAGCTACTGTCGTGCCGTGCCCTCGCCGCTTCTTGCACTTTTGCTAGCCATTCCTCACTATCATATTAATATAGCTATTCAATACTGGCCCAAATTCAATAACATTTTTTGATTTAATAAATTACCCGTAATAGAAGCCTATAAAATCCCCAATAATTTCCATTTTAACCCATGATTTTGCATTTTATTCTGTATAAACCAGCGATTTGCTATCGACAATCTGATAATACTAAATTCAGGAACAGCTAAAAAAACATCGTCCATTATTGCGTTTATGCGTATGGCTAGAACCTTTTTTCAAAACTCATTAAGCCTATGAACACATTCTAAAGCATGTTTGAAACAGTGTTTTGTATACTGGATTTCGTAAACAGCAATCGATTAGCTTGAAACAAAAAGATTTGATCAACCCAATTTTAGATGTCTCACTCATTTTCGGTGATTACAGAAATATTCTGATCTGTTGAGTATCTTGACTTGAATTAAGCACATTATATCCACGATTCAAACTGGCATCTAAATAAATCAATTCAATTCCCTTTAAATACTAGTCAAAATACTAGTGATAGGTATTCATCATTTGCAAATACCAGCTTGCTAATACATTACTAGTATTTTACTAATATTTCAAATATTAGTCAAATACTAGCGGATTATTTTCACTAGTATTTGCAATTCTGCCCAGTGTCTCCTCATATTCCAACGTAATAAACGATATTCTTTACCTGATTAATTTTATATACTTTCACAAATAATTTGTTTCTGATGAATCAATTATAATCATTTCTTGTGTAGAGAACGAAACTGCAATTAAAATTCCTGTAGCTATCCTGGTTGTTGAAATATCCATGATTTCATGAGTTCATCGATTCTGAGCAGACACTACTAATAATAAAAGTCATTGGATTGATATATGAATGTTGGTTGTGTGTATAGTAGAAGCTGTTTAGGGTACTTTGTTTGATTAGGGAGTATTGGATTTGGGTTTGTAATAGACGAATGGAAGCAGTAAGACGTGTTTAGAATAACGAAATATAGACAGAAAGAATACAATTAGAACTGAATATATTTATTAGGTTATTCCAAGATTGAATGAGGATTAAAACTAGTGTAAGAATCGAAGGTATTTATAGTTATTTGACAGTGCCGCAGCAATAGGACCTTGATCCAGGATAGAGGATAATTGTATAAGCATTCCACCAGTCAACAAGGGCTTCGTGGATAAGAGTTGACAGATCACTAATTAGACAAAAGTCAAGGTACGAACAATGGATAGAATGTTCTTCAGAGTAGACTTGGTGGGAGAACATTTATCAGAATTGAAACCCATTTCCAGGAACGCAATGCCATAGGCTACCACACTACAGGAACATACTTGCACCAGGATATAGATCAGCCAGTTAATGGCACCACTCACATCTCCTTGCTATGTCTTATTAATAAAGCTATCCTATTCTACTACGCAGCCTTGCTCACTCCTGCTGTATTATGCGCAGCATAATGCCTGTTCCTTGCTATGATTTGATCTATATCCTAAACAAGACGGGCAAATGTGAAAAATGATCCAACTTTGAATGGATATTTCTCTATGATTTACTAAGTGAGTCGATGCTGCATAGTGCTTGACTTTTGTTTCTCTTTTAATTTTCTATACGATAATATGGTTATTATTAGTATTTCCAAAAATATGTCGGGTAGTGCCCGCTTGAGGCAAATCAAAATACATGGCTTTGAGTTATTTCATGAAGGGAACGTCTATTAGGTGTTTTTGGTTTTTAGATTATGTTGGGTCTAATGTAGTAGAGCTATTGAATGGTGTTTGTTTTGTTCAAATCTGATAAGTATTGACAGAGATATCACATAAAGTTATGTCCTTGGAAAATTGGCCATCGTTGACCAAATTTACGGGTAAGAGTAAGGCAAAAAAACTAGCTGATGATTTTTTGGTCAGACGTTTTTGCTCATTTCTCTACGTAGAGTCAAGCTAGAACTCCCAGTAAGAGTTCAAATGATAGGAAATTGTTTGCTGTACAATAATAATGAATGCTACAAGTAGGTTTATTTTGACAGAGATGGAGATATTATTTAAAAAGTATCAAAATTTGACAAAAAATGTTCTGTCGCTTTGAAACATCTAGTGTTAATTAAACCAGACAAAAGTAATACCATTCGATGCGCCTTTAAATTCTGCACAAGTTTGATATAAGCTTGATCAAGTGTTTACTATGAACAACTGCCAACTTTAGGCCATGACAAATTTCCAGAATGATGAAATAGCATTTTGATCAATAGAGCTTTTAATCTCAGTTTAATATCAGCTACTATATACAGAGAAATCTCGTGACGTCAAATGCACAATAGTTTGCTTTTGCACTCCCCCGTTTTTCCTTCCCCCGTTTTTGATACTATTTTTTACAGCTACAGCAACAGTTCTACTACTATTATTCTACTCACTCCAATGTTTTTGGAAACAATAGCAACAAGCTCATCAAGCCTGTCATCAGTGTTGCCATATGCTAGTGAGTGTATTTGTTGCTAAATAGATTGTCTAGCACTAGTACTTATTAATTCATTTTCTTTCTTTTTCAGAATAGGTAATCACTGCTTTAAAGCAAACAAGACGACGACGACGACGACACAACAATTCGACTTACTGCTATAGCTACTTCCTTGGAATCTTTGACATCTTTCATAATAGTAATTCGGTACGTAACGTAGATTGCTACTTTTATTGAATTGCGCTTAACTGAACTCTCTTATATTTTCTTTATTAGTAGACAATGGTTTTGTTTGTTCTCAACTACTTCAACAAAATATCTGGCGCTGCCTGCTGTTTCTGATTCGATACTGTCTGCAATTCATTGATGGTGGTGCTGCTGTTTTGGTTGGTACTATCTGCAAGTTATCTGCTGTGGTGTTGCTTCTCTCTTTTGGTCTGATACTATCTGCAAGTCATCATCAGTAGCAATTCTTCTCTCTGGTTTGGTACTGTCAGCAAGTAATCATTAGCAATGCTGTTCTCTGGCCTGGTGGTATATTCAAGTCTTATATACTACTGCTACGTATCATTGGTTCAATCGATTGGGTAAGTTTTGATGGTGTCTGCTGCTTAATATATATAATACCATACTGACTATCCAAATTTGTTAGAATATAGGTATCAAGCACAAGGTGGTGCTCCAGGACATTAAATGCAGAACCTGTTGTGAATTGTTTATCAAGTAAGTATCAATGATGACGTAGATTGCTGAATATATTGCTGACTATTATTTTATACTATTTTGATATGATGTGTAGTAGTAGGCAACAAGTATAAGGTCAAGACGGCTACTGATGGATGATTAATGATGAATACTACTGGATGCAAACGGAACTGTTAACAGTCAATTAGGTAGGTATACTATTATGATATGATGGCGTTGACTGAGGAATGCAATACTGACTATATTCTTTGAATTATGTATAGACAAGCAAATGGGAATGAACATGGACACTACTGGATGCTGCAAGGGATCAATCAAGTTATTTTTTTCTGTGGATGACAACAGCCAGAGTAATAGTAGTAGACACAAGTTATACATTTTTATTAGCTTCTTTTTCTCCCCCTTTTTTTCTTGGCTTCTTGCCCTTGTTTCTTTTAATTTTTATCTGCATGTAATGTTATCACCCTCACTATTTTTCTTTCTTTCTATGTTTCTGTGAAGCATATCTTTTTTTTTTTTTTACGTTGAGTGGATGTGCCTATCACTGAAGCTCAACAATAATAAGATTCCAAGACTAGGATTAGATAGGCTGGTCCAAACTTAATTGTTGATTCTACTTACTTAGCGTCAGTTGAGGGTCTTAATAAACATAATTCCTCATGTTAGGGGTGTAGTAAGGCACGCTCTAGCACCTGAGGGGTGGTCTAATTGAAATACTACCTAATTGCACTTTTGGGTAGTACTTCAAATTCCGCCTAACATCATTGCAGAGGAGAACTATGGCAAAAATTTTCTAGGTTTTTTATATATGTAGAGGTAATAAACAAGTATAGCTTTTCTACGTTTCTGGGCTGTTTAATGCGTTGTTTTCATCACTTGAAGTCATTTGAACATTACACTATACGAAAGTACATGTAAAATTCTGTAAACAGCCTGTAAACTTGAAAGTTTGAAGTTTGACTAAAGTCTTGTATGCTTATTGTGTAAAGCAAACTTGTTGACAGATATTTAAAAGCTTTTAAATATGTACTTCTTGCAGTAAACTGTATTGTTGTTCTTTCAGATAACCTAATAATATAGACTAACTCGATAATACAATCCAATATAATAATACACTTTTCGCCAGATCTCGAAAAAGTGCAGTAAGGCTTTTAATGCGAGAACACATCACATTGCTGCAGATCATATATAAATGGGCTATGATTAGCAAACTAAGTTGTTACAGATTTGATGTAACAAAAGAAATGATTTTTGCTTCTTCGACAGAAGACATTATTAACAGCTATTATTCGTGTTCTTTTCAAGACTGATGGTTGTAGCTTTTTTTTTGTTTCTATTATTATGCATTCCAAAATGAGGCATGCGTCTCCTCCCTGCCAAGTTGTGCACCCTCCAATGCCCGCAGCAGTTCTCTGGAGGAGGACGACAAGGCATTTCTAAGACCATGTCCTCAGCTAAAAATTTGCCTCATTTTTGTTGTGCCTGAATCGCCACAACTGTCTATATAAGATTAAGGCACTCTTTGATAGGTAATTATTCCAAATATAATGGAATATGCTACTAGGTTACATCTCAGTTGATGGGCAGATTCAGCTGCAAGTGAATAACATTTGTTACTGTCTTGTGTGATGACTCATAAATTTAGTATAAATAGCCCTTTAATTTCATTAATAAACTTCAGTATATTTGCGTCTTGTTCAATTACTATACTATTTTTCGCTGTGCTGGTTACTGTATACGCTGGCTCAACAATTTTTAAAGTACTACTACAATAGTTTTAGGTTATCTCATATTGTGTATGGGGCCTTATATATCTGGTCATGGATGTTGGAAATGATTTTGAGATTTCGACTTTTTGAATTTTGGACAATGAAACATCGAGATTCTAAATATTGATGCTATAGCTTCAAGCCTAACATGTTATTATGACGAAATTTTGTGGAAAAGATGAAACTGCAATTAGATTTTAGATAGAGTGAGTTGTTGTTGAGAAATAAAGTAGTTGTGAAAAATTCAAGATTTGAGCGGATGGTACTAATAAAAGTAATTTGATTTATATGTGAATGTTGGCTGTATGTATAGCCAAAGTTGTTGGGGGTACTTTGTTTGACTAGTACGTGTTAAATTTGAGTTTGTGATAGACGATGTGAAGCAGTAATAAGAGAAAAAACGAAAAATGATCAAGCTTTGGATGGATATTTCTTTATGATTTACTAAGTGAGTGGATGTTGTGTAGTAGTGCTTAAGTTTTGTTTCCTTTTTAATTCTCTATACAATGGTATTGTTATTATTAGTATTTTCAGAAATATGTCGGGTAGTGCCTGCTTGAGGCAAGTCATAATACATCGCTTTGAGTTACTTCATGAAGGGAATGTCTATTAGGTAATTTTGACTTTTAGATTATGTTGGAGCTAATGTAGACCTATCAAATGGTTTTTGTTTTGTCCAAATCCGACAAGCCGTTAAAAAGATATTCCCAAAAAACCCTGCTCAGGGAAAACACTTGATTTCGTCCATTTTTGACCTATGAAGGTAAGGCCCCAAATCCTATCTGAGTTTTTTGGTCAGATGGATTTTGTTCATTTCTCCATGTAAAGTCGAGCTAGAGCCTTGAGTAAAAGCTAAAACGATAGAAAACGTCTTGCACTACAATAATGACTAGTATTGCAAGCAATGTTATGTTGATACAGATCGAGATATTATTGAAAAACCACCAAAATCTGACAAAAAACGTTTTGTCTGTTTGAGAAGTCTAGTGTTGATCGAATCAGACAAAATTAATGTCATTCGATGCGCCTTCAAATTCTACACAAGTTTGTTTAGGATATAGATCAAATCATAGCAATGAACAAGTATTATGCGCAGCATAATACAGCAGGAATGAGCAAGGATGCGTAGTAGAATACAATAGCTTTATTTAGACATAGCAAGGAGATGTGAGTGGTGCCATTAACTGGCTGATCTATATCCTGGTGCAAGTATGTTCCTGTAGTGTGGTAGCCTATGGCATTGCGTTCCTGGAAATGGGTTTCAATTCTGATAAATGTTCTCCCACCAAGTCTACTCTGAAAAACATTCTATCCATTGTTCGTACCTTGACTTTTGTCTAATTAGTGATCTGTCAACTCTTATCCACGAAGCCCTTGTTGACTGGTGGAATGCTTATACAATTATCCTCTATCCTGGATCAAGGTCCTATTGCTGCGGCACTGTCAAATAACTATAAATACCTTCGATTCTTACACTAGTTTTAATCCTCATTTTTTTCAACCTGGGAATAACCTAATAAATATATTCAGTTCTAATTGTATTTTTTCTGTCTATATTTCGTTATTCTAAACAAAGTTTGATATATACTTGATCAAGTGTTTAGTATCAACAACTACCAAGTTTAAGTCATGACAAAATTCATCATGAATAAGGTCTCATTTGAAGCAATAGGGATTTCAACCTCAGTTTGATATCAGCTACCCTATATCCAGAATACACTTGTGACGTCAAGTTTGCAGTTCTTTTCTTTTTTCCCATTCCCCCGTTTTTCCTTTTTTCTGTGCCCCCGTTTTTAATACTATTTTCACTGCTAAACCTATTATTCATCTTACTATTGAAGGCAATAATAGCAGAAAGATCATCAAGCCTGCCGTTGTTGTTAGTTGCTAGCATATGCAGGTGAGTGTATTTAATGTATCGATTGTCCAAGTCTATTATTAATTAATTATTCTTTTCCTTTGTTGGCCAGAATAGCTACCGACGACTGCTTCAAAACAAAAAAGAAGAACGCAAAAACTGGTGAACACTGCTTCGACTTACGGTATTGACACCACCACCGCTTCTCTGAATTCTTATCAATTGCCATTTCTGAATGCGGTACGTGCCATTGTTTATCACTTTTCATTGAATCGTAACCAACTGAATTCTCTCTTATTTTTATTAGGAAATGGTTGTGTATATTCTAAACTCCAGCAAGACCTCTGGTGCTATTTCTCGCTTCTTTGACACTCTCTGCAGCATGTCATTTGCAGTGCTCTTTTTGTCTGGTTTGGTGCTGTCTACAAGTCATTAGTAGCGCTGTTTCTCTCTTTTGGTTTGGTGCTGTTTGCAAGTTATGGGCAGTACTTTTTCTCTCTCGTTTGGTGTTATTTGCAAGTCATTTATAGCACTTTTTTTTTGTCTAGTTTGGTGCTGTCGTCCGCAAGCCATTTGTATTGCTACGTTTCTCGATTTCAGTGGATCAGGTTAGTTTCAACGTTGTCTGCTGTTTAATGATGTCTTACTAATTACACGAAACTGACAGAACATAAATGACAAGCACCACAAGGCGTTGCTCCAGAATATTAGATGCCGAAGAACCTGTTGTGGATTGTTGATCAAGTAAGTATAACTGACGTAAATTGCTGGAGACATTACTGACTATTACTATATTATTTCGATGTGATGTGTAGGAGGCACCAAGTATAAGGTCACGACGACTAATGGATGATAAATGATGGATACTACTGGATTCAACCGAAACTGCTAACAGTCGTCGATTATGTAAGTGTATTATAATATGATGGCGGCGTTGACTGAAGGATACAATACTGACTGTATTCTTTGGACTATGATGTATAGGCAAGCGTATAGCAATGATCATGGACACTATTGCTGGACGCTGTAGGATATCAGCCAACAAGTTATTATTTTTTGTCGAGGACAACGATAGCCATAGTTGTAGATACAACACATTATTCATTTTTGATTGTTTATTTTTCTCCCCCTTCTTGTTTTTCTTGACTCTTCCTTTTCTTTTTTCTTTGGCTTTTCGCCCTTATTTCTTTTGATTTTCATCTACTACATGTAATGTTATTAGCCTCACTATCTTTCTTTCTTTCTATGTTTCTTTGAAGCATATCTTTTTTTTTTTACGTTGAGTGGATGTGCCTATCACTGAGGCTCAACAATAACAAGATTCCGAGGCTAGGATTAGATAGGCTGGTCCAAACTTAATTGTTGATTCTACTTACTTAGCGACAGTTGAGGGTCTTAATAAACACAATTCCTCATGTTAGGGGTGTAGTAAGGCACGCTCTAGCACCTGAGGGGTGGTCTAATTGAAATACTACCTAATTGCATTTTTGGGTAGTACTTCAAATTCCGCCTAACATCAATGCAGAGGAGAGCCCTTGCAAAAATTTTCTAGGTTTTTTTTGTATGTAGATGTAATACTGTCGTGTGATAAATTGGGTCACAAAACTGGTTTTTGACATCACTAAAGAAGTAATCATTGGATCAGGGCGTTCTTAGTAGCTTCATTAAAAGCTCAAAAGAGTCTCAGCACAGGAAAGTGTAAGAAAGTGTAAAATTGTGTGATTGGCTGTTGAGAAATCGATCATAATGTAAAGCTGACAGCCAGCCAAAATGCGATGTTTTGAAATAGCCTGAAATTAAACAATCATCTACCGAAATACTGGGGCAGTTTTTTGCATATTCGTACTCATGGAATGTTTGTTGTATATAGTTACTATAAGTAGCACGTTTCTTCTATGTTTTTTACAACAACTTTCTTTCTTGGAACACTACTACTACTTTATTTTTAAACTATGCCTTTTAAAGTCAGTCAGGCTGAAGAAAACAACGTCAGACTGCGTACTCTTGCAGGTGAAAGCACTATCTGTGGAATACATCCACTATGATCTGCATTCCGTACACAGTTCATCCAGTTACCATATTTTGATAAAAACTATGATGTACACTAATGAATTAGATGTACGCTACAGATTTATACCATATACAAACATAGGCTATAGATGGCACCATTAGCACGACGGATGGCGCTATAGACTGATGCTTGTATCCCGACATTGACTACGGACGTTTCCCATATTTGGTTAAATGCCAAGATCGATGCAATATAAAATGTATGCATCAGATGTGCACTTGAAGATTCACAGTATATGACATAATATGCTTATATCCTTGATACTGGCTACAGATACATTATGTACTACTGTAATGATCCACATTACATATGTCTCAACCATGCGGTTTGAGACATCCTTAATTTGTATATAAACAGCTAATTTTGACAGATATCGAACCTTAGTGAAAATATCTGTCTAATCCCTTCTCCATATTTATCACAATAAATATTTACTCTTCCATCACACTTATAATTAACTACTGCTTGTCCAAATAATATACACATATATTATATAGTAAGTGTTACTCAAATTATAAGGACCTGCATTTAGTAACACCAAGCCCAACACCATAGTACATCCGTCTTCACCACTACAAGACAATTGTACTCATTACAGTATATTTTCACTCACCTGTGTCACTATTTGCATTCAAACAACAAACGTCATTGTCTCACTAATCTCTGATCTGAAACTTTAATTTGCATACAAGAATCAGTCTCACTTATCTGCATCAATCCAAATCAAATTTCAGAAACGCAATTTTCAAACAATGTCAACAACCAACCAAGCTAAAGCCCATGCATTGCAAAACAAAATTGCAACAAGTGGAACCGAAGCTTTGTCTGATGATGAACTGACGCAACTGACTCAGCTCTTATCATCAATTTCTCTGAGCTCTACGAAGGAAGGTTCACAACTTCGCGAGCCTAGAGTAAATGACCCCCGCCCTTTCAATGGATCAAACCATGATGGCGATGGATACAACAAATTAGAAAACTTCATTACTCAACTTAAAATGGTTTTCATCTTACAACCATCTCGTTTTCCCAACGAAGCAACAAAAGTCATGTATGCTGCTTCATTTATGGATGGTATGGCTTTTGAGTGGATTCAGCCATACATCAATAACATTGGTACTGCGAAGGAGGACCCCGTTGCAACCAACTTTGAACAGTTCACCGCCGCAATTCGTAGAATGTTTGGAGACGTTACATTACTATCAGACGCCGAGAACAAGGTCATGAAAATGAAACAAGGAAACCGATCAGCTGCAGAATACACCACTGATTTCAAACGGTATGCCGGTCTTACAAACTTCAACGAACACGCTCTCTTATGGGCATACAAAGAGAACATCAATAGCCAGTTACAAGATGAATTGATCATCCGGCAAGATGTACCAACAACTCTGATCGAATTTCAAGATCTCGTTATCAACCTGGACATGCTCTTTCGTGAACGGAATAAGAAAAAGGGAAATCAACAACGTAGAATTAACAATCTTACAAGACCAGTACCCAATATTATCAACCAGCAAAATCGTATTCCTACTCATCACCCTCATCAACAACATTCTTTTCCACAAATTCACAAAGAAAATAACGATGATGATGATGTTAGACCAATGGAAATCGACAACGCTACCAAGAAGAAGAAATATGCTCCTTTGTCAAAGGCTGAAAAACAACGAAGAAGAGATTTGAACTTATGCAGCTACTGTGGTAGCCCAGACCACGATGTCATTGAATGCGATCTCACTCCACCACGAAAATCGCAATCTATAAATGCCAATTCAATCCTTCACGAACACCCACCTACCAAGGGCAATTGCAATGTATTCACTTTTGAGGATTTTCTTCTAACCCAAAGCAAGTAAGGCACGCTTTGGGTAACCCAACTACTATGCCTGTCATCAACGCCAACTCTGTCGACTGCCCACCTTCTAACGACAATGAGCACATAATTGTGGATGTCATTATCACCTCTAGGGATAATCACCAGTTCAAATCATTCGCTCTTATCGACTCAGGATCAATGGAAAACTTCTGCGATGAATCTTTTGCAACTAGAAACAAACTACCTCTAGTATCTAAAGCAGCCCCTGTGGAAATAATTACGGTTGACGGCTCCCCAATCAGTTCTGGAAAAGTAACTCAAGAGACATCTATTCAAATGACTATGGGTTTACATACTGAAAAGATCAAACTGTCTGTGACAAGACTAGGACAATATCCAATCATACTTGGTATTCCTTGGCTCAAGAAGCATGACCCTAAAATCATCTGGTCCACCCACTTCATCACTTTTGATTCTGCGTCATGCGTACACTCTTGCTTCCAAAAAGTCCACCAAATCAAAGCTCTTCCAACCCATCCAAATTACTCAAAGTCTACAACCATTAATCTCTCTCTATTCGACCAATCTCCTGCAATCCCCCAAGGAAATAATATTGATTGTATTAATAAAATTGAATCTTTTGACGCTTATTCTGATCCGCCTACAACAAAAGTCGACAGCCCAAATGTCGATATCAAATTTGTATCATACGCTTCTATCAAGAAGGATCTCACTGATGAAAATTCGTGCTACATCAACCCTTCAGAAGTTATTCGAATTGCTGATTATCCACTTACTCACTATATTGCCTCTGCTTTATCAACTTCCGACTCTGAACTAACTGCCACTAAAGAAGACTATTCAAATGTGCCAGAAAAATATAGTGAATTCTATGAAGTATTCAGTAAAAAGAAAGCAAATACACTACCACCACATCGCCCTTATGATCACCAAATCATCCTTCAGGAGGGGAAGAAACCACCATTTGGACCAATCTACAGTCTCTCACAAGTGGAATTAGACGAACTGGCCAAGTATCTCAAAGAAAATCTTGCAAACGGCTTCA
This sequence comes from Mucor circinelloides, assembly GCA_037974945.1. Taxonomy (NCBI): domain Eukaryota; kingdom Fungi; phylum Mucoromycota; class Mucoromycetes; order Mucorales; family Mucoraceae; genus Mucor; species Mucor circinelloides. The sequence continues at coordinate 1,100,545 of JBBNAA010000029.1, read as the reverse complement.
TCAGTAGATCAACTAGCCCTGCTGCTGCCCCCATTTTATTCGTCAAGAAGAAATCTGGTGAACTGAGATTATGTATCGATAATCGAGGTCTAAATGCTGTCACCGTACGTGACCCTCCTGTGCTTCCCCTAGTTTCGGAAATGATCGACAGGCTGGGTAATGCTTTGTACTACACGAAGTTGGATGTCCGCAACGCATACTACCGAATACGTATAAAATCAGGACATGAATGGCTCACTGGTTTCCGTTGCAAATACGGCCATTTTCAATATAATGTTCTAAATTTCGGATTGGTAAATGCCCCAAGCACGTGGATGGCCTATCTCAACGACGTTCTCCGAGAGCATATTGATCAGACCGCCATATTTTTCTATGACGATATTTTGGTGTATACGAATGGAGATCTAAATCAGCATACAAAGGACGTAAAGGCAATTCTAAAGAAGCTATTAGATGCCGAACTCTATATCAAGGCTGAAAAGTGTGAATTCGATAAAACAGAAGTTGATTTTTTGGGCATTCGCATTGGCAGAAATGGTGTTTCAATGGACACTGAGAAAATCAAAGCTATCATGGAATGGCCGACACCTAAATCACAACATGACATACAAGTGTTTCTCGGATTCGCCAACTATCATCGTGCCTTCCTGAAGAATTATAGTAAATACACAACACCTCTCACCAACTTACTACAGAAAGGTGTTAATTTCAGATGGAGGGAAAAGGAAGAAAAAGCTTTCAACGCGTTAAAAACCCTTTTTACCTCGAAACCAGTCTTGAAAATTTTCTCACCGGACAAACCATGCATCATGGAAACCGACGCAAGTGATTTTGCTATAGGTAGCGTCCTCAGCCAATACGATGACAACAATGTATTACACCCAATTGCATACTTCAGTCGTAAACTCAAATCGTCAGAAATCAATTATGAGATATATGATAAAGAGATGCTCGCAATTGTCGACTCATTCATACACTGGCGGCACTATCTACAAGATTCTCCTCACAAAACCTTGGTCCTCACTGATCACAGAAATCTCGAATACTTCTTAGACGCAAAGAAGCTAAATAGACGTCAAGCCAGATACGCCATCAAGCTGAGCGACTACAATTTCGTTATCCAATATCGCTCTGCAACACAAAATCAACGAGCTGATGCACTATCAAGACGGCCAGACTTCCAACCAGATGAACATGAAAAGCAACCGATTCAATCCCTGTTCAAACCGGAGCAATTTTGTTTATCTTCTGCTACCAGTATATCAAATTGCGATATCACTATGGATCCCAAATTGCAAGAGCGTCTAATCTCCTGCCAGAAACAAGATCCTATATACAAAATTGTCTCTGAACCTAACAAATTCAGTCATAACATTGTAAGTCGACATGAAAATTACTTGATCGATAAATCCACAGGATTGCTTTTGAAAAACCACTTGATTTACGTCCCAAACAACAACGATATCAAACTCTATCTGCTTCGTATACACCATGATAGTATCACTGCTGGTCATTTCGGTCGTGCCAAAACTGCTGAATTACTATCCAGAAACTATTGGTGGAAAGGCATGACAAAGTTTGTCAATCGCTACATAGCAAACTGCCAGACCTGTATTCGTGGCAAGCCATCAAGACAATCTCCTCAAGGCCCGCTCATGTCTCTCCAAATCCCTACCAATCCTTGGGAATCTATCAGCATGGATTTTATCGTGAAATTGCCTAAATCAAAAGGATTCGATAGTATCTTTGTTGTGGTGGATAGACTTACAAAAATGGCCCACTTCATCCCATGTAACGAAAGCATGACTGCAAAGGAATTGGCGACCCTATTCATCAACAACATTTTTCGTCTACACGGTCTTCCATCCTCAATTGTATCTGATCGTGGTACTCTCTTCACATCCAAGTTTTGGAAACATCTATTGAACAATTTAGATATCAAAGCAAACATGTCTACAGCTTACAGACCTGAAACTGACGGACAGACCGAGCGTACCAACTCAACTTTGGAACAATATCTTAGAATGTATTGCAACTATCAACAGAACAACTGGTGCCAACTGTTATCCACGGCAGAATTTAGCTACAATAACCACTGTCAAGCTAGCACGCAATTTTCTCCTTTCTTCGCCAATTACGGCTATCACCCAAAAACCAGCATCAATATCAAAAGGGGGGGTAGCGAATGCGTTCCAGCTTCTGAAGAATTCTTGGCCCAGCTGAAACTAACACAAGAGCAAAGCAAAGTCAACATTACTAAAGCTCAAGCCTCTCAAGCTGCGTACTATGACCAAAGAAAAAGGAAAATAGAGAAGTTAAATGTTGGAGATCAAGTATACATCAATTCCAAAAATATCATTACTGCAAGACCAATGAAAAAGCTCGATCACAAACGTCTTGGCCCCTTCAAAATTGTAGAAAAGATCAGCTCACATGCATACAAGCTAGACCTTCCAACTTCCATGAAGATTCATCCGACTTTCCACATATCAAAACTTACTCCAAGAACCATCAAAGGCTTGGAAGATATTGAAAATCGAGAACTACCTCCTCCTCCACCAATCGTCGTTAACAGCAATGAAGAATACGAAGTCGATCAAATCCTAGACAGTAGGATGTATAGAGGAAAACTACAATACAAGGTGAAATGGAAAGGATATGAAGACCCATCAGAAGACACTTGGGAAGATCAAGAGAATCTAGAGAATGCTCAACTAGCAACAAAGCAATTCCACCAAGACTACCCTCATAAACCTTCTCCCACCTCAAACAAAACCAGATCTCGTTCATAAGGAGGGGGTAATGTAATGATCCACATTACATATGTCTCAACCATGCGGTTTGAGACATCCTTAATTTGTATATAAACAGCTAATTTTGACAGATATCGAACCTTAGTGAAAATATCTGTCTAATCCCTTCTCCATATTTATCACAATAAATATTTACTCTTCCATCACACTTATAATTAACTACTGCTTGTCCAAATAATATACACATATATTATATAGTAAGTGTTACTCAAATTATAAGGACCTGCATTTAGTAACACCAAGCCCAACACCATAGTACATCCGTCTTCACCACTACAAGACAATTGTACTCATTACAACTACAGACCTGTACAATATATGTTATGCTATAATAGACATGCACGTAGTGACATGCTATAGACATGCCATATATCCAGATATTATGTGCTAAGATGTATACAACAGAACAATGATAATAATATACACTTAGACACATACTACTACTGATATAGACTAAGAGACTGTACCTACAGGATACATGCTACTAGATCGATATTAGTGATCCTCATGCAAAGGGCAGATTCGGGTACTTCGGATAAGAGTCTATTCATTTATCCAGATGAGCTAAGAAATGCTTAGTTCGCTGAGATTCCTCTTAGCATGAATTGATATGTTGTTAATTAATCTGAATTGACTTATAACTTATAATATGTCAATCCTAAATAACAGAACTTTTATCCATTGTTATAGTATGTAAGAAGCATCATCTACCTGGCCAATAGAGATTCTTCAGTCTATTTTACACCTGTCAATTTTATAATAAAGATATACCTTTATCCAGTTGACTTATTGTTTTTTTATTTTTTTTTTTCCATGAATTTGTAGAACTTTTCAAGCAATAAATTCCACATAAATTACTCTTTTGACATTCAGAATTAGTATAATTAGAATAGATTTTGTCTTCATCAATAAATCTTTAGTTTTTGTGTCTGATCTTATTCAAATAAGTCTTTTCTTGTTTTTCTAATATTAATATTGAACACTTTTTATAAGCTACAAATTATAACGTATTTTTTATCCTTTGTGTTTAACACTTTTGACATAATAATAACAAAACTTCAAATTTACATGCTGTTGCTTACCGTATCTTGCATGCTCTTTCGCATAGTGTAGTGATCAAATCACTTAAATCAATGAAAACAACGCATGAAACAGCCCAGAAACGTAGAAAGCTATATGCAAGTACAATTTTTATTGGACTACAACAATTTAAAATTTAATCAGCGCTACACTGGTAAAGCAATAGTCGTCAAAATCGATTTGAAAATAGTAAAAACCACCATTAAATGCTATCTTTCTCTGTAATCCTGAATTTCAGTATATGAATCGAGCCTGAAGATTAAATGCTTTTTATTGTTTGAAAAAAAGGCATCGAATGGTGCAGCTTAAAAGTTGCTGAAACTTAACAGAAGGCCACAATCAGTAAAACAGCAGCTTAAATCAGTTTATGGGACATTACACCAGAATCAAGTTTACATATAGTTTTTTTATTATAGCAGATGCGCTTCTATTCAAGCTTTGAATTAAGCTATTCCACATATTAAATGCTGTATTAGCGCTTGAAATATCACGGATTTTTAAGATTGGCCATCAGTTCCCTTGCTACGACGCACGAGTTTTTGCATCAGATCATGAAAAATCAAATCAGCTATAATTCAAGTATGTTATAAAGCAATAAAAAAAAAGTAGATCTCGCTAAAAAGTACGCTTCAAAAACTCTTCCTTGAGAATATATTCGATAACAAAAACCAATATTCTAAACGGGAGGAAATGGGTATTCTGACATTGACAGCTCATTGAAGGTAAATAAAGCAAGATGCAGCTACCTAGATTTAAAGGCAATGTCTTCCAACTTCTCAGAAATATGTACATGCTTTCAGTTCCTGAACTTGGTTATCAATATTTTGCTTCGTTTTTGACATGAAGACGATGATGCGTGATTTTTGAAATTTGGCTGTGCTTAAATACATTTGTTGTCAACAACAGCTCAATTTCATGACAGAATTGCGTTTTTTGTGTAAAGTGTAGCCTCCCACTTGAACATAGGATGTAGTTTTCCCTGAATAAAGCTTGTAAAAAGCCAATTGTAAGTAAAACGTAACCTGTAAAGCCAAGATGTAGCTGAAAAACAAACATATGTCAATCAATTATATACTTATTCGACTTGCGATAGATTTCAGTACATCATAGCAGTAGAAGGAATTATAAATCTTGCGATCAATTCGTTTTGAAGACGTTCAGTCGTCATTATCCAGCAGATGGTAGCTTCGCGGCATTGACCTTTCAACTGGTCGCTAATGCCTATTATTAACAGAATGACGAGCTCCTATTGTATGAATCAAAACCACTACTGTGTTAATACTGATTCTATCAGTAGCAGCAAGGTAAAACTAACCTGTCTCACAATGTCTTAAATCTAGCCCTTCTCATTCCCTATTAATAGAAGGTAAGCAATCCAACTTTATTTTAATAAAAAGTGCAAGCCAGCTATTCCACTGTTAGTTTTTTTTTTTTTTTTTTTTTTTTTTTTTGCCAACTATGGTCTCGAAATTCAATATTTCGAAGGAAGACAGGCTACACTTTATGGTTTGTGTTTACGCTGAACTACACGGACTACGGCAATAATAGTGTATAATAAATAGGAGGACGGGATCAGTTTATTTGCAAATTATCAAAGGGGATAAAGGTTTAATTGAAAGCTGTGTGCTGCTTATTACTAAAGGGAAGTTAAGAAATGTATACATAGCAATCAAACATAGGCGCTTGAATTGTGCAGTAATGCAATTCAAAATAGATATCAAATATTATAAAAAGGCCGTTCGACACAGTGTTTTAAATAACCCATCATTTGATTCGTCCTGAAACGAATATGCAACTCACATCAATGATAACAACCTCTCCAGACCCTTAGTTTTAGGGAGACAGCCTCATCTTGTATAATATTCAAGAATAATATAAAATTAAACAAATGCATTCCTTTTTCAAATTGTTAAACAACAAAACCAGATATGTCTAAACATATACCAGAGAGGGCTAAAAGAAATCCATCAAGACTATCCATACCTGAGGAGAGCAATGAAAACGACAAACCCTATCCACATATTCGAGACATTTTTTACGAAGACTCACCACCACGGCTAACATTAAAAGTAAATACGGTTCATCCACAAGCACATTGTACATCCAGGCCACCCAAATCACCGCTACGACCACGCTCTGTGATTCCAAGGTCTTCTGTGCCGACTCGACCTCATAGATCAAGCTCGATTTCATCGACAACATCGTCTCTATTCTCAGCATCTTCCTCTTCCTCTACCATCAAGACGCCCATGAGTCCACCCACACCCACATGCTCTGAAAAATCCAGTCTTCGTAAGCGTAACAACGACTCCATGCTGCCGGAAACATCTATTATAGTACGAAAATCTATTTCTGCAAACACATCAGCAGAATCAAGCAAAAAAGATCAACAAGTACTACCAGAAGACGAAGAAAGTGGCAGAAAGCTGGCACTTTGTGACGAAGATGGAGCTGTGATTGCTAATTACCAGCTAGGTAACTGTATAGGAAAAGGACAATTTGGATCAGTGTACAGAACGCTTGATTTAGCTACAGGCGAAGTAGTTGCAGTCAAGCAGGTCAAAGTAGACGACGAAGACCTATATAAAGACATGATAAAAGAAGTCAATATCCTCAAGACATTATCGCACAAGAACATTGTAAAGTACATCGGTTTCATTCCAAATCAGTACAATTTGAACATTGTACTGGAATACGCGGAAAACGGGTCGTTGATGTCTACATTAAAAGCATTTGGTGCGTTTCCAGAAAAGTTAGTAGCGTCGTTTTGCAGCAAAATTTTGAATGGCCTTAGTTATTTGCATGAAAATCAAGTGGTGCATTGTGACCTCAAAGCTGCCAATATTCTGACAACAAAAACAGGCGATGTCAAATTGACTGATTTTGGTGTATCACTTAATCTCAAAAAGACGGTGGATGCCGCTGACATATCTGGTACACCAAATTGGAGTAAGTGTTGAATCTGAGTGCATACATGTTTACTAATGTCATGCCAAACCATAAAAGTGGCACCCGAAGTCATTGAGTTGAAAGGAGCTACAACAAAGTCAGATATTTGGTCGCTGGGATGCACATGCATTGAATTGGTGAGTGGTAAACCACCTTACAGTGATTTGTTAGCCATGTCAGCCATGTTTCATATTGTAGAAGATGAGTACCCGCCATTCCCTGACGATATATCGCCTGATATGAAGAATTTTCTGATTTGCTGCTTCCAGAAGAATCCCAACGATAGGAAGTCAAGTCTAGAGCTGCAGCATCATGAATGGATAACTATCAACCATCAGCAAAAGCAAAAGCAGCAGCAGCAGCAGCAGCAACAGAAAAAGAGGGAGTCTTCTGCGTCAGTTGCAGCTAGATATAGCATGGCGCCTTCCATGAAATACTATTCATTGAACGCTACAACACTTCAGCAACGTCAGCACCTTCATGAATCCATAGTAGTTGCTACAGACGAGAACAGCAGCCATCACTTTATCGAGACACCATTCGATAAAAGTAAATGCAATGTTTGCCAGGAGATTATGACCCAGGGATCCATTTTTTGTCAAGGCAAATAAGAGAGAGAGAGAGAGATACAACATTAATCTCCAACTATGCTAACAATTGCCTACATAGTTTGCTCTCTTGCATGTCATAAAGAATGTAAAAGAATTGCATTTTCATGTCCACCCAAATTAAATAATGACCAGCAGCCCACATATCAAGATGTAGGAGAAATACAGCCATAACATGTTCCTGAGTCTCATCGCTTTGTATAGTGGGCATCTTGCACCAAAGTCTACAATAGAAAAGAGGCCAAGCAGCGCTTCAGAGGCAGTGCAACATTGCCATTGTCTCTGCGTAATCATCCGCAATCAGAGAGTATTAGGAACTATGCGCGTGCTCTCAATCTGAGCAGACAAGAGCAGATTGCACTCTATGAGAACCCTTCATTGCTTGAATCCATGAACAATAAACCAACAAAGAAACTGATGAAATTAGGAGGAAAGGAAGAGCAATGCAACATAATGTAGTCTGATTTACAGGAGTTGCTGTCTTCTTTTGGTAGTATTCGGAACATGAATAAATCAATGGACCACATAGTAGACTCGAATTTCTTCTTCAAAGAGGGATTTCTTTTTCTTTCACTTTTTCTTTTTTCTTTTTTCTTCCCGTCCATACTATTTTCAATTAATAAAGAAGCATGGCTAAAGCTAAAGCAAAACAATCTCTCCCACTCCATAAGATCATTATGGTAGGTTCTGGTGGTGTAGGAAAATCAGCCCTTACACTGCAGTACATGTACGGTGATTTCGTTGAGGAATACGACCCCACCAAGGCTGACTGTAAGAATGAATGAACGAAAAATGTCTTTCTTTCTCTTTCTGTTAAATTAATAACTCTTTGTTGTATAGCCTACCGCAAGAAGGTTGTATTGGACGGTCAAGAGTGTCAAATCGATATCTTGGATACAGCAGGCCAAGAAGAATATGCAGCAGTAAAGTGTTATTCTCATCATGTCTGTATACAGAAATATTTATGTTTATTGTGCTATTATTAGATTCGTGATAATTATTATAGATCTGGCGAAGGTTTTCTTTGTGTTTTCTCTGTTTGCGAACAAGAATCTCTCGAACACACACAAGAATTCCGTGATCAAATTTTGAGAGTGCTGGATGACGAGACGATTCCCTTTATTTTAGTCGGAAACAAGGTGGATTTGGCACATTTGCGCAAGGTGCCTGCAGCTGAAGCAGACTCATTAGCAAGTGAATGGCATTGTCCCTATGTCGAGACATCTGCAAAGACCAGACAAAATGTCGAGGAAGTCTACACCATGTTGATGAGACAAATTAGAGATAGAAAAGCCAAGCAACAGCAGCAGAGTAGTCCAGACAAGGATTCTTGTTGTGTTATCCTCTAAAAAATCCCCTTCTTATGTTTTTTTTTCTTTTTTTTTTTTTTTTCTATGTGTATTATCAGGTTTTAATCTTTTACCTATCTTTCACTATATAATATAATATCTCTTTAATCATGTTTTAAATAAAATTCATGGTATACATATATAATTTCTCCGTTTCTTGAACGCAAACTCGTTTTTTATGTAATATATTAAACAATGTTGCACGTTTTTCTATATTCAATTCAGCATGGCAGCATGCGAGCTGCTTTCTCTTTCAAAGGTAAATCCCTTTTTCGCAGTTTGTCCCTGCAGCTCGACATTGATCACTAATCGCAGTGGAGCGAGGAGCAGCAAAAGTTTATTTTGTAGGCGGCCAAAACCTGTTGGACAAAGGGATCATGCTAACAACAGTATTTGACATTTGAAAATTGGCACTGACAGCAATGTAAACAAACACAATATGTTCAGAATACTGCTTTATCTCTACTATGTGCAAGTATAAGCACCAGAAAAAAAAAACGTTTATTCACAGATCATATTCTACAATCATGATTCGATTCAACAAGGACAAGCAAATGGGATCGCCGCCTTTGAAATATCCAACATATTCAGCTTGGCCTAGTAGAATCTACATGGCTTTTATGACAGTAAATGCCTTGCTGATTTGTTGTCGAGACAACGCATGTTTTGCGCTACAATTTAGTCAAGAAACGAGCTGTAGATGGCATTGCAAACCTACATTTTCGCACTGTAGATGACGTGACGCTGCCTGAACAAAGCAACGCAACAGAAATCTAACCTCAACTCAACCCAATCAACCTAACCTGCAATTTTTTTTTTTTACGTGAAGAAAAAAAAAAAATTGTCTCTCTTTAACTTTGTCATTTCATCATATATAGCATACAAAAAATGGTTGCAGCCAAACGTTCAGCACCCAAGGAAGAGGCAGATGTTGTAATGGAGACACCTAAAATCAACGACCAACTCGATGACATGTTATCCAACTCTGCCAAGAAGACCAGAATTATGTTTTCAACAGCTTACAGCCAAGCAGCCATGGACGAACAAGAAAGTCAACGTGTTAAATTAACCAGCAAAATCCATGACGAATATCAAGATCTCCGCACACTTCCTGAAGCATTGATCAAGCAACAAAAGGAAGCAGCTAAAGCTCGTATGAAGGCAAAATCAACCACAGTCGAAGAAGTGACCAACGACGATGATAATGAAAAGACAGCCGTTTCTCAATTGATCGATTCTATACCTGAGAAATCCGGACTCGATAAAAACGAAGGCGTTGTTGCTCTTCGTGGAAAGGATCAGTTTACAAGCGATATTTTTGGAGATACATTAGCTGGTAGTGGATCGCTGGTTCGTCGTGCTAGAGCAAAGACAATCCGACCTGTCTGGCATGCACCTTGGAAGTTGATGCGTGTCATTAGTGGTCATTTGGGTTGGGTTCGTGCTGTTACTGTAGAGCCTGGAAACAAGTGGTTCGCTACTGGTGCTGGTGATCGTACTATCAAGATTTGGGACATGGCATCAGGCACATTAAAGCTATCACTTACAGGCCATATTGCTACAGTGCGTGGTTTGGAAGTATCGTCAAGGCATCCATACTTGTTTTCTTGTGGTGAGGACAAAATGGTAAAGTGCTGGGATTTGGAGCAGAACAAGGTGATTCGTCATTACCATGGCCATCTTTCAGGCGTCTATTCACTTAGCTTACACCCTACATTGGATGTGCTTGTTACATCTGGTCGTGATGCCACTGCTCGTGTCTGGGATATGAGAACAAAGCAAGCTATTCATGTCTTGACTGGCCATACAAGCACAGTATCTGCAGTCAAATGTCAAGAAGCAGATCCACAAGTCATTACGGGTTCTATGGACAATACAATTAGATTATGGGATTTAGCAGCTGGTAAAACAATGGGTGTCTTGACTCATCACAAAAAGAGCGTTCGTGCACTTGCTCTCCATCCTACAGAATTTGGCTTTGTGAGTGGTAGTGCAGATGCTGTCAAGGGTTGGAAGTGTCCTGAAGGTACCTTTATGCAAAACTTTGATAGAAAGAAGGCAATCATCAACACATTGGCTGTGAATCAAGACGGCGTCATCTTTTCTGGTGCTGATGATGGTTCTTTGAGCTTCAATGACTGGAGATCAGGCCATAACTTCCAGTCTATGGATACCACAGTTCAACCAGGTTCATTAGATGCCGAAGCTGGCGTATTTTGCAGTACTTTTGATAAAACCGGCTCTCGTCTTATCACTGGTGAAGCAGATAAAACCATCAAGATTTATAAAGAGGATCCAAATGCTATTAAAGATTCTGATTTCTATCAATAAAGTAGAAAAAAAAAAGTTGTAATATTGTATTTGCTTCCATCGTTCCAGTCAATAGACTCATTCTGGTCATATAAAACAAGCCGATTTGATGAAGCAAGATGCAACACCAAGCCCGATATCACGAAATAAACAACAAGAAGAAGGGGCTTCACGAGTATTAGAATTATAATAAAGGTGTATATAAGTTTATTTAAATAATTATCGCATATCACGTAAATGAACATCTTGAGCTGAATGCAAGTTGACTTGAGAGTTGGCATCGCTGCTGATACTTCCACGACTTTGTCTTTCACTAAACATGTGAGAAAAGCCATTCTGGTCTTCCTTTTGTTGGTAAGGACTTAATTTTTCAGTGGAAGCGAAAAAGGGATTAGCGCTAGCTTGTGTGCCAGGTGTAGCGACACCAAATTGTTGTTGTTGTTGGTGGTGGTGGTGGTTGTTTTTGTTTTGGTCTCCAGCAGCTGCTGCGTTATCTAATGAACGGAAGACTTCATCATCGACATAGTAAGCCTTGAACAAGAGTTCCAAAATTTGCATACGTTCCTCAACACGAGACACTCTTTGTGCTTCAGTTTCTTGTCCCAAGTTTTGGAATTCATTGACGCTGAATCGGTGGTGAACGGGGTGGACAAGAGGAATACCAGAATCTGTAGTCTTGAACTTTTGTTGCAAACCTTGGAGCAGAGATTGCTTACGGCTACCAGTGGACCAACGATGGACAACACCCCAAGGAGATCTGGGACGGTAACCAAAGAGCCAGGCTTGTGCAGCAATCAACAGACCAAAGATACCACCGACGAAACCAAGAGCATTGACAAGAGTGTACATCTTGACTTCACGGTCAACCAAAGTAGCGAAATTCTCGGGGAACACTGCCAAGACGCCGAGATCGATATGACCACTGGTGTAGGTAGGATTAGGAGCCTCAGAGCGGAAATTGGACTCAATCTCGGGCGTACTGTTGGTAACAGGCAAGAAACCGACATAGTTCCAGCCAACGGGTTGCAAGTAGCGGTGATCGACAATATCGTAACTGAGAGCACTGTAGGTGAAGGGTTGAATAGTGTAAACGTTGGTAGCTTGCAAATCGTTGCGTTCAGATGTCTGCCAGTTGAGTACATCAGCCTCACTCAAGTAGTTGCTCATGCCATCATCATAACCATAGATCTTTGCATTGGGGTCCATTTCCTTGGGGAATACAGAGACATGAACACGGCCATAGGTAGTGGTTTGATCACCAAACATGGTAAAGAGCAAACGAGAGCCATTGTTCTTACCAGAGGTGGAGGTCATCTTGAAATCAGCAGGAGCGCGGAAGAGGAAACAGTTGACAGCACCCAAGTTGTCAGAGAAGGTAGGTTGGAAGACAGACATGTTGAGTTGCTTGATGTGGTCAGTACAAGAGTAGCCATTGTCGGTTTGACAAGAGACACCAGGAGGACCGTAAGTGGCACTTTGACTGGGATAACCATCGTAACAGAAACGAACATCAGGGACATCGACTTCAGCAGCAGCGTATTCGATTCTTTGAGTGACATTGGGACTATCTACAGCTTGACGAATGACGAAATACAAGAACATGGCAAAGATGAACAGGAAGAAAACTTGAGCGACGATGCGAGAAGTTTCAGCCCAAACAGGTTCACCAGTACGAGGCTTCCAAATGTCATTGTGAATACGGACAACTAACCAACGGATGTAAGATTGGAACTTCCAGAGCAAGAACAAGATGATGACAAGCAATACAACAGCTGCAACAGTGACACCTGCGATAAGACCCTTTGAAACGGAACCGTCACCGTTAGAGGCTGATTCATCAAATGATTGCAACCAAGAACTTGCAGTCAAATCAAAGGTGTTGATGTCGTTATAATAAGAATTTGATGAAGAACCTATAAAGAGGGGAAGGGGGAGTATAATAGAGGGATGGTGATAAGTAGGGGAGAAAGAGAAGAATAGAAGAAGGGGGTAATAGAATATGTTAATATATATCTCAACATGTATTGGTTCTACAGGTCATTACCAAATGCAACAGTGAGGTGTTTACCACCGTCTAAAAGACCACCAACAGCAAATGAACGGCGAGAGGGAGGAATGCCACCAATGCTAGGAATAGACCATGACCAGGTCTTGCAGTCTAAAACGGCAATGGTGTTCAAATATTGTCTTGTTCTTTGACCGTCAGCGCTATCACCTGTGATAGATAATGAAATTTAGTGTCAATAAAAAATGCATTGTTTATATCGTCAGTGCATACCACCAAAAATGATAATCTTGTCATCAGAGGCTATTTTGAGAAAATGTGGTCAGTATACATGGCCCTTTTTTTTTTTCTGTGAGACGAACAAGCAACTTACTAACGACGGCTGTGTGATCAGAAGCAGTGGAGGGGTAGCGAGAAGCAGTGGTTGAGAGGTTTTGCTCTACCCAGCCCTTTGTTGCAGGATCATAAACCCAAGCGGATTGAAGACTTGCGAGTGCAGGAGAGCCGTTAGTTGTAACACCACCAATAACAACCAGCTTACCATCACTATATTTATTGAATGTAGCACAAAATAAATAACTTTTTTTCATCTTCTTTTTCGTCTGTTAGTTTACCTTAAAATAGAAGCGGTATGACCATAACGACCGTAAGGTGGAGAGACGAGAGCAGTTGATTTGAAGTTGGCATCCAAGACATGAAAGTCGCTGAACACTTGGTTGGCAGCAGAGACAGCACCGCCCAAGATGTAAGTGAGCTGGTTCTTACTATCGTAGGTAGCACTAAAGTATTCTCTGTTGTAAATGAATTCGGCAGGTGGAGGCGAAGAGACGTTGGCATTATTTCCAGAAAATTCGGTCCATGTTTGAGAAGCAAAGTTGTAGGTGTGAATTTGAAGAGGTAAGCCTCTGCCGTAGGTGGCATTGGACATGCCGCCCATTAACACCATGTTCTGACCATCGGCAGTGACATAGGATTGACTGTAAAGTGTACCGTTTGGTGCGTTGATTTGAGGAACGATTTCCCAGTTGTAAGATGTGGCTGTTTGTGTCAATTTATAGAGGTCGTTTGTATATCGTACAGTTGCATTTTCGCCGCCGAAAAGATACAACGAATCGTTCTTTTGTGCGTATGCCATGCCGCCCTTGAAGGGGAGCGAGTTCATGAAACTAGGAACATAAAAGTATGCTTGTGCTGTGTTGACATAGGCCAAGATGGCTGTCGTTAAAAAAAGTATCGAACTTTTCATGATTTGATATTTTCAGGGCTGGTTTTTTTTTTTTTTTTTTTTCCACTCTAAATGTTGCTTTTTTTTCGATTTCTATCCAACTATGAAACAATAAATTCTAAGTAAAGGTAGATACTAGTTGAATACAAGGGAAAAGAAAGAAGAGAAAAAAAAAAGTTTAAATGACTGTATAAGAGAAAGAGAGAAGAAAAAGTAAAAGAAAGAGGAAAGAGAGGGGGGGAAATGTGGTTGATAGAAATAAAACAATAATATATATTTATATAAATAAAATCAGGGGAACACAAAAAGCAAAGGGAGAGAGACACAGAGAGGAAAGCGACATGATAGGGGAGGGTGTGTGTATTTTAATAAGCTGGGTACCCGTAAGAATAAAAGCTTCATTGATCAAGTTAGTTTGTGGAATTAGGAGGTAGGACATGATGTATACCACAGAATCAAAGTGGAGATCGAATCAATGCTATTTGATTTGCACCATGTAGGCCGAGACTCTCGCTTGTCTATAAACATCTTTGCCCGCTCTCGCTTGCTCGCTCTCTCTCTCTCTCGCTCTCTCTCTCTCTCTCTTTCTGTCTTTGATTAGGCAAATAAACTTTGGTTGGTTCACAACATCTACAAGCTATTATTTTAGTGCCAAACAGACGGCGACCACAAGTTTAATTAAAAAATGTTTTAGTATCCCGTCCTATCATTTTAATAAAACAAGCTATTATCACCACAGTCGTGTAATTTATTTATAAGATTGTAATTACATTCATCACAGTTATTTATAACCGCAGATCACCCTGCCTTTTCAGCAAGTGTGTATATATCTGTCAAAGCACGTGTGTCGTTGGTTTATATAGAAATCGAAAGGAGTTGAGATTGTGGTGGTGGTGGTGCCAAATCAAAAATCACATTTGTATAAAAAAGCGTTTGTTTTTTCTAATCAACCAGTAGGGGGCTGGGGACGTACGTTTCTTTTTACTCTCTATCCAGAACGACTCTCTTTGCCAAGCAGGCTTGTATAACAATTGCTTGCAAGACTCATCTCCAAGGAAATGTTACCCAACATTTCGGGCTGTAGCACAATCACATTCTACAATACCACTTTGCTCATGTCGCACTTGGAATTAAAATGACCATCATGTATGATACGATGGCATTGTTGTTTACAAGAGTTTTTATGCATACTCGTCAGTAAGATGAATGCACAACAAACATCATCAAATGACTTGCAGACATGTCAGTGTCAAGACGGCGCTTTTTGTTTGCATCCAAACATTTGCAATGCCAAATTTGACACCATCATCCGAGGACATATAACACGTCTCGTTTTAGGCGAGACAATAATATGATTAGTACAACAAAGCACATTATGTAGCAGAAAAAAAAATATTTATTTCATTATGGACATGTACAAAAAAGGCGTATTTAAACTTTCTAGTGGTTGCTAAAACCACCAGTGCCAGTAGTAGTGTCATTGCCAGAGTGGGGTTCTTTGTGTCCAGAGATCTTGTTGGCCAATTTCTCCAACATGTTCTCAACCTTGTCAGCCAGAGATTCATCACCTTGGTTGTTTTGTTGCTGCTGGTCTGATCCGTAGTTTTGTTGGCTACTCATATTGTTGTTGTTGTTGTTGTTGGCATAACCCGTGTTGCTGTCGTAGCCAGTGTATTGTTGACCTTGGCCTTGTTGGCCGTAGCCTTGTTGGGATTGATCATATCCCGCTTGTTGTTGTGGTTGCTGGCCACCAGATAAGGCTTGATCAAAAGACTGTCCTGGAGCTAATTGTCCTTGACCTACAAATTGGCCTTGTTGGCTGTTGATTTGGTCACCAAGGTCACCGTTGGATTTGCTGCGAGTGTTGTAAGGCATGTTAAATTAGATTAAATGTTGAGTATTTGAATGAAAACCATGGTCGAGATGGGACCGTATTTATACGCCTTTGAAAATTATGCGAGACCCATCGCATTCTGATGTCTCAATGATGCCAATGTTTTAACTATGAAACATGGCTTGTCAATCGCTTCTTGATGGCATGTGTTTGCATGTATATATATATATATATATGTGTGTGTGTGTGTGTGGGTGGGTGGGTGTTTCTTCTATTTTACAGTCTATCAGAAAAGGTCCGCATTTCATGGACTGCTTTCACTCAAATGTGATGATGTGATGGGCTTCTGGTTAGTGTGTGTATGTTTGAGGAGGAGAAGGGCTGAGTTCTCTAATATACGCGTTTAACTACCAAGTCTTTCTATTCACATTTATACATTGAAACATGTCAACAGGCGCTGAAAAATACAAGAGCTTGAAGGTCAAGGAATTACAAGGTATGTACCATCATGTGGATTCAAGTGCGTAGAAAGACAATTGAACATCGCTGTTAGAGCTGCTGACCAAGAACGGATTGCCTCATACCGGAAAGAAGGAAGAGCTCATTGAACGTCTTGTAAAGCATGACGAAAAGCAAGATAAAGAGCTCGCTTCTTTAGATGACGAATTTGGAGATTTAGATGAATTTGACGAGTCCAAGGTGAATTTAGAGTGAGTGTTAAGAATCTCGAGTTGGATTGCGTTGATTAATGGAAACTAGTGACCTCTCCGAGTCTGTCAAGCCCATTGAGGATTTGAGCACTGAAATTGAAGACATTGACGAGGCTTTAAAACAACCCGAGACAACTGCAGCAGAAACAAAGCAACCAGAGACTACTACCACGCCTGCCGAGACTCCTGCTACTGCTGCTGATGCTACTACTACTGCTACTACTACTACTACTACTGCTGCTGCTAGCAACGAGCCTATTGTTAAACCCAACTCCAATTTCAAATTTACTCCCATCACATTCGATAAACCAGCATCTACTACGACTGCTCCTACAAAAGCTGCTTCAACAACTAAAACACCAGCATCCCCTAGCAAACCTATAACTGCTGCAGCAGATGCCAAGGTGAAATCAATAGACGATGCTGAAAAGGCATTAGAGCGTGCAAAGAGATTTGGAATCCAATTGAATGAAAAGGCCAAAAAGGACATTCGTGCTCAAAGATTTGGCATTGCAAATAAAGCAGCCGCTACTGCACCACAACAAAAGAAGACAGCTATTGATCCTGAAGTCCTCAAGAAACGTGCAGAAAGATTTGGCATCTCGCCTGCCGCGGCTACCATAGCTTCATCCAAGGGCAAGGTGCCTGTTAAATTTGATGCTGCCGAAGAGGAAAAGAAGAGAAAGAGAGCTGAAAGATTTAATGTGGAGGCTGCTAGCAAGAAGCAAAAGGCGGAGTAGTAGTCTTGGTATTCTATATAATTTGTGCTTTTTCCTTCCATCCCCTTTTTCTTTCTCTTTTCATAAATAAATAAAACACAACATGAAAATAGGTAAAAAAAAAAAAAAAAGAAAAGAAAAAAATGATACACTTGAGTTAACATTGCAACTCATATACCATTGAAGCCTGCTGTCAATTTGATTCAAAGTGGTGTCAAGTTGAAGAAAACATGCAAACAGCCTCGACCTTGTTGGAAACGTAATGTAAAATTACTTGCATTTCATTTTTTCCCCATTTTGCATAAATGAATTGACATTGTGTGCTTGAATAGATACAAGAAGGGAGACATTGATATTTTGACACTACCAGAAATGGCCTTTACAGGTATGTGTATAGTGTGTGATGATGAGGTAAATCATGCTGATAGTGTCCAAGGCTATGTGTTTAAAGATTTGCAAGAAATCTCACCGTTTCTTGAGGATTGTGAAACTGGGCCAAGTGTGTTGTGGGCTAAAAAGCAAGGTAAAGAGACATATCCACATCGATCACAGCGCCATCTAACATGCTCAACAAAGCCATACGGTTGGAATGTTTTGTCATTGTTGGATACCCTCAAAAGACAGGTAAAGTTGAAGCCAACTTGGATATAGGGCGAAAAACTCAAAAAGTCGAGGCTATAGATCAACACAATTACAACAGCATCTGTTGTGTGGATCCAAAGGGAAGACTTATACACACTTATCAAAAAGCATTTCTATATGAAACAGACGAGAATTGGGCAGCGGAGGGACCAGGCTTTGTTTCCACTCACATTCATGGATTGGGAAAAGTAAATATCGCACACAATTCTTTTTTGTCTATATCAGCAATGCTAATGCTTTGATTATAGGTAGGGTTTGGCATTTGCATGGATATCAACCCATACAAATTTAAATCTGACTTTTACGCTTGTGAGTTTGCAAATTACCATGCGCAGGAAAAGACAGACATTATACTATGCAGCATGGCATGGCTCAAGAGCAAAAATGATCCAGTGAGTAGCACCATTCGATATTGGGCTACACGACTGTTACCGTTGTACCATAAGGCAGAGCCAGGCAAACATACCATTTTCGTAGCTTGTAACCGTGTTGGATTAGAAAGAGGGAGCGAATTTGCTGGTGCAAGTTGTGTGCTAGATATCACAGACGAACATATCACAATTTTGGATAATTTGAAACGGAATACAGGTGTGTTGTTGGTGGAAGTCTAAGCAGTTGAATAAAGAAATTTCTCGGACAGCATCTTTTTGTGTAATGCCGTTAAGATTGCAGTGTGAAGAAATAAGACGGGGTTCAGCTTCTTCTTTCTCCGTATACCCCCCCCCCCTATACAATGCCTGGAAATGAACTTCAGTCTGTATTCGCTCAAGTAAACGAGCAAAGACAACAGATACAAGACACGCTGGAAGAAAGCGCACAAAAAGACTTTTATACTACCTTTAGACCTTCCACTCACTGGCCATTCAAAGATTCTACGTCCGAGAAATGTCGTCTACTGGTGTTGGACTCGTCATTCAATCCGCCAACCAAAGCACACGCCAAACTATTGCAAACCTCTTTGGAGACCTATCCCACAGGCTTCTTTGATGGATCCTTACTGCTGTTCTCGACCAACAATGTTGATAAAATACTAACAGGAGCTAGCGTGTTGCAACGAGCCCAAATGATGGAAATGATTGCATTGCAGTATCCAAATACTGCTGTCGGATTCACACCTCATGGACGCTTCATGGACAAGGCCAAGTACATCCACTCCTGGTTTGCAGAAAACTACACCTCCAGCCAACTAGAGCTCTATTTTATTGTTGGATACGATACCATGGCCAGGTTGTTGGATCCAAAGTACTACAACGGCATACCTGTCAAAGAAGCGTTGACGCCCTTTTTTGAATCATGCCACTTGATCTGTGCAGACAGAGGCCAAGAAGACGTGGATTTCTGGGCCAACACGTACAAGATCTTTGACCAGAATCTGATCCAGCGCATTCAATTGGACCCCATCACAAGCCAATTTTCAAGCACACTAGCACGAGAAGCAATTCAACAGCGCGATGCAGATCAGCTCAACACCATCCTCGATCCCAACATTGTTGCCTTTGTCAATGAAAATAAAATTTATTGATTTCTTTTTACGTGGTTTTTTGCTTTTGTTGCTTTTGTTTGTATGTGATTCTATAAAAGTTGATGAACAGGAATAAATAAGAGGTCAAGATGGCACATCCAAATGCAGCGGCTTCCTCTGTTCCAGCGCACGAGCCAAAGTTGGGCAAGGAATCCGCGTAGGTGAATGCAAAGTAACTGTAGGTGACAGTGTAAATCACGACGAGATCGATAACAAATTGGATGATTTGCATGGTAGTCAGATACTGCTTCCACCAAATCTTGGCTCCAGTAGCAGTACGGAAGTAGTAGTAATACATCAATACGTGCACTGTTAGGTTCAGGATGATGGGTACCCAAGACTATCAGTCATAGGTGAGCTCTACTAGATCTAGATTTCCCTCCATGTATACCACTTACCACTGTTGTTCTACCAACTAATTGCGTATAACACAACGCCATTGTCATACTGTGATGAAAGTAGTGCAAAAACTCTATATACAGTAACCAAACGAGTGTCAAAATTACTGCAAACAAGCACCCATTACAACTTACCGAGCTTCTTTTTCTTAATCACCAAAAATCCAGTGTCCACCAATTCCCACCATTTTACCAAATAATTCAAATAATAGATCAATTCCAATTGAGGTGTCCAGGCGTTCTCAGAACAAATAGTGAAATAGAGCCCTTGACGATACAATTGAGGAAAGAGCTGTTCAAAGAGCAATGCTAGTAACACACCCGAGACAAGTGTTAAAAGCACATTGTGGACCTGGAACAGGAATTTGCAAGGCAATGGCTTGAAATTCGTCATGATGTAGCGGCCACCAAAGATGATGGTGAAATAAGCGACACATCCAACAAATACTGGTATTGCCGGGTTAGACACATATTCCAGTCGTGCTGACTACTGAAACATACCTTCGGGTAAAGTGGAGAGTGGGGTATAGCCCTGAGTAAATGTAAATTCTGTAGCTGATTTACCGACCACCGATGTGTATGCTTTGTCGAAATAATCAAACAAGTAGATACCAAAGGGCCTTTCGGCACTCACACTGTTCAATAGTGAAGCTGCCATCTTTTCTTTCCCTGCGTTTTTCAGAAAGGAGAGAAAAAGAGAGAGAGAGAGAGAGAACAAAAAAAAAAAAAAAAAAAAAAAAAAAAGAAAGTTTAGATATGTTACAAATTCAGGGACCAAATTTTTTTATTGCCTAAATGAATGATTACGGTGGTCCTGGCAGAATATCGTGGTATTTGTACAACCGTCTTTTTATTGTGCAGTGTTTCCTTGCTGCAAATGACAATACCCTTATTTACATATTTGAGCAATTGTGCATAAATTTGCTTTTTTCTTTTTTGCAGGTGGTTAACGTAATGTTTACTTGCTTGCTTTGTTTGTTGGTACGCTTGAATTGCCCTTGTTCCTTGTCGGTATTGCGTGTGTGTAACATGATGGGGTGGTCTGTGAAAAATGTACAGTTGTTGGGCATCTTCCACATGAAAGCAGCAATCCCTAAGACGCCACGCTATCTGCATTATATGCGAGTGTGTTTATGTACTTGTATGTGTGCAAATGGAGTAACAGATCAGCATATATTATTGGCACTCCAAGTATGCCATATGAACAATGTCGAGATCAACAATTGTGCCGTTTACACGATGAATTACAAGCTCATTTCAAGGTGAGCGCTTTTGAATAGCTCCGTAGCGCCAATGATTTCATTACTCGTCAGTGATTTTATCGTTGCATGTATCATATAAACAAACTCGAGAACGCTCTTTATTATGGCATTGGTAGCTTGGAACGTCAATAAAGCTTTACTAACATTCATGTAAAATGGCAGCATGGACACGGATACATTTCAAATGAGCACATCGAGTATTGCTATTTGCGCAACCAGAGTCTACTTTCTGTGCAAAACCTACTCTATTCCAAGTATGGCTATTAGCACAGTTTTACAGTATATACTGTACCATGGGCAGTACCGCGATTTAAATGCACAAATAGGCAATTGCTTCATGATATCGAGCCATAAACTGCGTTAAAACCTCTGTAGCTCCACCTTTAAATGTAAATATAGCTTTTCTACGATGCTCCAGGCCTATACCAATGCGAATAGTCCTTATACAGGCAAACAATATACTTCCATTCCCTCTTACTACACTATAGTTTGCTAAAACACTGCACTTTTGGCCAGTGATTTCTCGAGTTAGAAGCTGTTTTAAACCCTCAGAATAGCACCACGCAATTCCTCTCGTCTGGCAGTTACTCGCTGATGCATTTTCTCAAATTTTTTGAAGACCAAGAAAATATCGATGAAAGTCGATCCAAACCATGAGCTACCCCTTTACTCAAACATCCAAAATCATTTGATGGCGTTTTTGACCCCCAAAATGAAGACTTTTACTATGGCATATATAAAATCAAATGGATTCTAGTGATCCATTGCAACATCTGAAGATAGTTTTGTGAGACCTTTATATGCAAAATCTCGTGATTTTAGCAATAGTTCGCTTTTCATATTTTCGAGAGTTACTCGACATTTTTAGTCAAAATTTTTTATATAATTAGTACCATTCAATGAGCAGTAAAAAGATACACATAAATGTACTAGAAAGCATGGTGCGTAAATCACATATTATATAGTCGAAGTTAGCAAAAACGGTTTTTTTTTTAGAAAAAATTGGTTTTTTTTTTTTTTTTTTTTAAATGAAAGCCAAGTGAGGCAGTTTTATTAGATTTTTAACGTGTTACCCAATATATATTATAACTCCTACTTTAACGTGATAATAGCATAGTGTAAACTAGAACGTTCGGGAACAGCCAAGGGACTATGGGGACACGGGTTATCCTACCAGCCAAGACCGCGGACACACCAGCATCGTAACAATACCAACTAGTTTCAAAATTCCAGATGTTTGGCGTGCCTAGATAGGGAGAGTGACATCCAAACAACAAGTCCAAGTAAACCCAATACGATTGTTGGTACAAAACCCTGGCCAGCTGAGGAGTGGAATCTCGATTTCGCAGCTTTTGCTTAGACGACACCTCGCGCGATGTACACGAGAGCGGACCCATTCGGGACAAAATTGGTTTTAAGAAAATTTTACTACTGCTGCATACGGCGATGCTGCTGCTGTGAAAATTCAATCCCAGATGCTGCTATTGCTACTACTGCTACTGCTACTGCTATTATCTGCTCTCAGGTTGGCCAATTTTATGCAGACAGCAATACTTTGAGAAGAAAGATAGATCAAAAGTGATATAGTATATCATTATGCATAGCGGACCTATTTCATCCCACGCTTCAAAAAAAAGTGCTTTATTTTCCCTCTCTACTACATTACATACCAAATGAACAGCTTACCCATTGAAATCCTACCCACTATACTCAGTTTCATTGATTCAACAAGCCATTTAGCAAGCTGCCGACTGGTTTGTCGAATGTGGAATTCATTTGCTGAAGACGCTATGCTTAGCCGCAGGATTGATATCTGCCGAATTGAAGCAGCTTGGGCATTCTATGACTATATTGTGCGAAACCCTTCTAAAGGTAGATTGATCAAGCATTTGGACATGGGTGAATTCAATCTCGCCACATACGAGTTGAATAGAAGGCTTTTAAGACTGATCTTTACGCCAAACCTTGAAACATTGAGTGGTCAATACTGCCGACCCGAATTTTATGACGAAATGACCAGAATTGCAAAAGAAACATCAACAGACTTCAAGAAGCTAACAGTCATTCCACACCCGTCAAAGTTTCCTAGTAGTTATGGAAATGCTGCTGTGCTTTTCAAAGATACCTTGCAAGATCTATTTGTAAATATTTCCAGCAACATCTTCAATACAGAGCACGGTTTCGGATACATAAACCAATTCAAGCACTTGACCTCCTTTGCATTCAGTTTCTACGATACTGCATTTTTGGGAACTGTAGACAAGCTGCTTGGTGCATTGCCGCAAATCAAAGAAATCAAGTTTTATGTTACTGCTAATGCTGACGATTGGGAAGTGGTTTATCGTAAAGAGGACATTGAGCGACTTGCAGAAAACCATACTTTGAAAAAGCTGAAAATTTCAACGGGATTCTCAAAGATCGTGCATCTTTTATTGGCGCACTTTGTTGCTTTAGAGAGCTTGGAAGTAAATTTTGAACCAGAGAACAAGGGATTGGGTGTCCCTCAAGCACTTATGCTCGAACTAGAAACGGTACCTTCTTTTGAATTTACATTTACAGTACTCAAGAGCGAATTCATGAATAAAGAGCAAATCCAGGATGTGTTTGGCAAGTGCGCATCAATCACCAGTGCATCAAGATTGGAGACAGATATGTTTGGTGACGACAGATTTCTTTTGGTCTTTGGTTACAGAATTGAAGACAATGACAATGGAACTTACCTCGTTAAAGTAAAGCGTTAAACTCAGGCTATTGAATGAACCTCTACGTCGACACAATAAGTACCCCTTGCACATTGTAATTCATGTATCAATATCATAGTGTTTACTTTGAATAAAGCTTTATACATTGCAATGCATGTTTAAAAGACATTGATCTCTATATAGGCAGCAGCTTGTATCTCGATCTGTGCATTGTATGAAAAGAACGAGTAGGTGCATACCTGTCTTTATAGATCATTTTGATAATTTGGGTAGATCCAGCCTGTACAAAGCAATATTGCTTCAACAAGGAGTGTCAAAGTTGACCCACAATTGAACCAAGCACAGACTACGCATCGAGGTGGATCTACGGGCTACAAGCAGATTACTGCCATTGGTACCGAGTGCGCTGAAATGGGAATAGGCCGAGTGGTCGAGCGTTTGTCAAGTGGATGTATGCAAACCGCATGTTTTAATACAAACAAGAGCTGAGCAAAATATTTACTATGGTTTCACATGATTTCTTGATATATAAATAGCCAAGAAATAGACAATTCTTTTTCTTTTTTCTCTTTCCCAATTCTCTACAGTAATAATGAATTTTCCTGGCACTGGATATACCACAGGTGGATATCCCCCACAACAACCAGGTGGATACCCTCCTCCACAGCAACAGCCAGGCGGCTATCCTCCACAACCTCACTATCCCCCCTCCCCTTACAGCAGCTATCCTCCGCAGCAGCAACAACAGCCCATGGGCTATCCGCCTACAATGCAAGGTTATCCTCCACCACCCCCACCTATGCAGCAAGGATATCCACCTATTCCTCATCAAGGATACCAACAACCGCCTCCGTTACCGAATAGACAAAGCTATCTTCCTCCTTCAAGTCCTGTTGTGCCTCCTCCAAGTTCTAGAAATGTAAGCCATCAAATCAAATCATGTACCGAGACTCAATTGTTCAAAAATACGCATTTTAGGTACCACAACACTACCCTCCACCACCACGTCAAGATCCTATGTTTTCGCCTCATGACCCGACAGTAGCACAAGCCAATTATCCTCAACCACCTTATTCTAACCATAATCAATCGCCAAATCCAGGTAAAACGGCAAATGTGCGTTTATAGAAAAAATGTCAATTACTGATAATGCATTTTAGTTCCGTATGGGCAGCAACAAGACAATGTTAATGCGAATGATTTTGTCATGCATGTGGACCCTAAGTACAGGAACATGCCTCCACCCAACTTTCAATTGTCCAACTGTAAGTAGATGTATTAGTAGTAGCGGGAGCAGATGTTGATTCTCGGATATTAGGTCAAGGACGGAAAAGAGCATTATTAATCGGCATCAACTATTTCGGGACTTCCAATGAGCTCAAAGGGTGCATTAATGATGTCCATAATATCAAAACCTTCTTGATTCAACTATACAACTTTCGTGAAGCAGACATGGTTATCTTAACGGATGACCAAAGTGATCCTAGACATGTTCCAACAAAAAGAAACATCATTGATGCCATGCAGTGGCTGGTGAGGGACTCCAGACCTAACGATTCGTAAGTTCTTGTGTTAAGTATTATGGAGAGAGTATTGATGCATCAAAATACACATAGATTCTTTTTCCATTTCAGTGGCCATGGTGGAAGAGTAAGTGATGAATAATCGACTCATGTCTTTGCTCATGATTCTAATACTACTCAGATGAGAGATTACGATGGCGATGAAGACGATGGCTACGACGAGACTATTTATCCAGTGGATCACTCCATGTATGGGCAGATTGTGGATGATGTAAGATGATGTTTAGACTATGTTGATCCAGTGATTAATGACTGCGGTAGATGATGAACGATATCATGGTCAGACCGCTAGCTCCCGGCAGTAGGTTAACAGCTATTTTCGATTCATGCCACTCTGGCACTGCTTTGGATTTACCATACGTAAGTACTAATTAGCACTCTCATTTGTATTAGTGCCTAATTATTTTGATTGGGGATAGGTGTACTCTACTCAAGGCGCAATCAAGGAATCTAGTTTCTTTAAAGAAGCAGGCAGTAATTTAAAGAATGCAGGTTTGGCCTATGTCAGTGGTGATCCCTCAAGGGCAATTTCCAGTGTCATGTCTCTTGGATCAAGAATTCTAAATGGCGGCTTTGGCCAGAGTGAAGAAAAGAAGAAATTCCTTCGACAGCAAAAGGGTTCACCAGCAGATGTTATCATGTTCTCTGGCTGTAAAGATGACCAAACGTCAGCAGATGCGTCAGAAGCAGGTAGAGCGACTGGTGCAATGAGCTGGGCGATTACAACAGCATTACGACAAAACAAGAATCAATCCTATTTGCAACTATTGAACAATATTCGACAATTGCTTCGACAAAAGTACCAACAAAGACCTCAATTATCATCATCACATCCAATGGATATGAACCTACTGTTTATAGTTTAATAAAAAAAATATGTTGTTGTTTCCACCTGTATGCTTTGGTTTACATGTTTTCTTGGTATTGCAATGGATCAGTCCTGCTTTGATACATTACAGTCAAACCTAATAGAATTTGGCGCTTTCTCAAAAATAAATAGCAGAGAGACAAAATCAAAGGGATTCTGTATAGAGCACCCCTTTTTCCTTACGCAGCACCCCTTTTTGCTACTTATAGTAATTGCTAAGTTGTAATGGGTAGTTTCTATAACTCTCCAATACCAAGCATCTGTGTCTCTATTTTTACATCAGCATGTAAGTTATGATGTGAGCTGTACATAGCCACACTCCAATGTATTTTGATTTACATTTTGATCAATCAGTAGTGTACTTAATATAATGGTGTATCCACGAGTGTGAAAAGAGGGTGGTCGCTAAGAAAACTGGACGGTGAGGTGTTTATAGCTACAAAAAGGGGTGCTGTGTAAGGAAAAGGGGGTGCTCTGTACATTTTGCCAAAACAAATGTCGGAACTAGCACACTAAAATTGGTGCCTAATTGTCGTATATCTTCTACACTTGGTTTCGTCCCTCTCTCTTCCTGATAAAATATAAAATAATGAATAAAAGGTGAGTTTTCTTTTTTTAAACTTACTCAGTAAAACGGTCAATAGTACGCGTGCCAACGTTGTAGGCGAACCGACCCGCTGGCCTTCGCGTCAGTCTGAGCCTAGTAGCTATACTTCCACCACATTGTCGAGTATGTAAACGTTGTAGGCGAACGGACCCGCTGGCCTTCGCGTCAGTCTAAGCCTAGTAGCTATACTTCCACCATACTTCCATTGAGTTTCGACCTGGACCCGCTGGCCTTTGCGTCAGTCTAAGCCTTGTTGACGCTTGGTGGCTGTTGACACTAGAAATAGACGGTTTACTGACTTTTTTTTTATAGATACGTTCTCAACGTAAACTAAATATCCTTTTAACTATTGTTAATTCGTGATATTAGCCAAGGGCGCGCGGCAGCACGAGCCGCCTCCACGTAGGTTGGTTTCCACCGAAGCGAAGTGTAGATCAGGAAACCACCCGAAGTAGGGAAACGCTCGTATAGCTTAAAGTACATGTTTCAAATTATGGCTGTTGGTAAGTTTGCAATCATCAAAATAACGTTGTGTATACTAAAACTTTTTATTTTTATTTTTCTAGGAACCAGTGTACAAGTCAATATCAGCGAAGCAATGGACGATATACTGATGGTTCTTGAATTAGACTGTATTCGTTTCCCTTTATCACTTGATGAACTTTCTCAACTTGTACCGTACCTCGACCGACTTTACAATGTTGTAGGAGTGATCCATCGCCTATGTTATACAAGCAATAGATTTATTATCAGTAATAGTTTTAAGCCTGCTTTAGATGCAAAAGTAATCAAAGCAATAATGGAAAAATCAGCAGACAGAACCCGTAAAAATCCATTTTATCATCCACACCATTAATGCATACCTTCCGTCATAACGTATCCTGTAAATTTCTTTAAGTCATTCCATTCTTTTATTGTATATTTACTTGTAGTACATAAATTAAATAAATAGCATCAATTTTCATTTCACCATTATTACTGCATATTTATGCTAGATAACATTTGTTGTATACAGGCTTATAGCATTAATTTCGGAGATACCTAAAAACTTATGGTGTCTATTTCACCGTCCCAGGGCTTAAAATCGATTTTTACAGCTTAAAAAAAAAGTTACGAGTTGTAAAGTAGTGTATTTAGCTTAATTCCGTACCTTATTATTCTTACATTGCGCTATTACCATGGAATAAGCCATTATTTGTTCATCTTGCACAGGACAAGGTCACCAAAGAAAAACTCACAGAGATTACCCTATGAATCCGGCCAGAAGCAACCCGTTCGTAGAGAGTACGTTCACTTTTTGATATATGAGATAATTCAATTCTATAAAATCCTTATCCTCACGTTATAAAAATAGCCGTTAGATGTTCAACTTGCGGATAGCAGGGTCACAGAAGACGCACACATCGCAACTGCCCCATGAACCCTATCGATGCTGCTGTTACAACGACGGGCACAGAAACTGTTTGCTGCCCCTATTGGAATAGAATAGTAGAGCACAACAGAACAAATCATTGAAATTGCACAAGAAACCCTTCAAACTTGAATGATGTTCGCATTGCATGCAACCCTGATTTGCCAGAAGCAGCCCGATATAGCATTGGAGCAATGGATGCAGTATGCTCAACATGCGGCTAGCTCCATCAAGAACGCCTCTACGTATCATAATTGGTCTACTGACAAGGAACGACGCAATTACCAAAGAGTTCAAACATGATATCAGATCGTACAACTCTGCTCTGAGCTTCACCTCTATGAACGCTGATCTGGATAGACGATACGCTAATGAGGAGCATGGTGCTTACGCTTTCCGTATCCATGGAAGTGGTCATCATCGTATGAGTCCTGAATTGGTTCTCAACCCCAACAATACCATACAGCTACCGAAGTTTGCGCAAATAGTGTTTATAAAGCTGTGATAAATCAAACTGTTTAAACATATTGTGATACATATCAGCATTTCCGAGTCTTTTATTGAGGTCTAATAAGCTAAGTATATCACAGGTACACCATACAGTACATACTTATGCGGCTGGTAGCATCTCTACACAAGTCAATGTTTTGCGCTTCAAGATACCCTATGCTTGGCGCGATGCATCTTGGTGAAGTAGACCGCATTAACATCAATTTCTATTGGCTTTGCTACTCGCCTCACTGCTGAAATTTGTCGAATTAGTACCATACTATTTAGGACTTTGCAGAGCAAGTCTAAGTTATGCAAGTTTTTATGGGACCATTTCTCGAAAAAACAGTAGATACAGCGGATTTCTGTAATGCGTTGGTACGTGTAACAGAAATATGCGGTACATCATACACACAGTTTCCAAATACAAGTCTTCGCCGCTATAAAGATGCAATAAGTGTTTACCATCAGCATTTCTCAAATTCAACCACAAACATTTGCTCCACACGGAGCAATGAAATCTTCTAGAAATCAATGCAGCTATACGTTGTTAGCTCGGAAGGGGTTTCTACAGCTCTATTTGATTTCATACAGCACAAACTTTGAGATGGTGAATTTTCAAATGGACTGAGCGTTATGGCCAATATGTTTTTGTTGCTAAAAACTCACTGTTATATACGTTTTATATGCCATGTAATGCCACTTGTGTTGCATAAAGACGAGCATGTAGAATGCTCACACGTTCATCATATCGTGCGTAATGTTGGATCATCGTATTGTTTGTTTCTACAAGATGAAACTAAGAATGTAGAGTCATCATCAAAGGCGTTTGATGAATGCATGCATTTACAATGAGTGCGATGATTCTCACATTAGACCAAGTTTACATAAATTAATACGTAATGCACCACAAAAAAACATTATTCAAAAAACCTATAAAAGAGCTTGATATACCCTCCCAATTTATTATAATCATCCTCATCTACTCCTCAAAATGTTCAAGTTAACTTTGCTCTCTGTTGCTGCCCTGGCTGCCTCTCTCGTATCTGCTGAAACTGCTTACTTTACCCTCCAAACCCAAGAGCAAAGGGACTTTGTCATTGAACTTACTGATGATGCTAAGATTGCCCACGCTAGAAGAATCTTGAGTGGAGAAGAAACAAATGACGTTCATGTTATGGGAAGAATTGTCAAGAGACGACAAGATTATAACCCATCTTGGAGCTATCACTTGGATCCTCAAAGCATTAATTTCTTTCTCCATGCAATTGAGGTTTGCGATGCTACTGTTAGCTACGTCGAAGATTATTTGGATGAAGCCTGTGGAGCCTTCTTACCTGGTTGTTACTTCTGTCCCTGGACAAGCAGACTTATCAGAGAAAACAAATAAGAGTAAAGTGCCTCGTTTACAGTAGGTGCCTCTTCCCTACCAATGTTCTTATCACCATAAATTCATATTTCAATAAAGAATCATATATCTAAAAGATTGCAATCTATAAATGTGATCATGTATCTCGTTACTGTTAAAAAGCATGTATATTATACTATACAGTTAAAAAACAGCTTTCCACTGTCAAGCAGTATATGTATAAATGAATGTTTGTCAGCATCATTGACCACATTATGCGCACGTCAAATGCTTTGAGTTGGCTTTCTTCTCTGATGAATATGAATCTGCTGATGATTAGCGACACACAAACTTGAGTTGAGGACCTTTTTTTACATCTTAGGTTCCTTTTTCGTTTTAACCTTTATATCTCCTGCAAAATGGCATCAACACACCCCTATACTCATATTGTTTTATTTGGCGCAAGAATATAGGTATGTAGTTTAGATATAAGTGGCAGGATTCCCACACCAACACTATATCTATAGGACTCGATCACTCAGGTAAATATTCAAGTAAATGATATTCGTGGAGCAGTAATACGAATTGCCCACTAATCATTATATTATATCAGCAATATAAACAAAATAAACATCACCATATGAAATCAGGATGATCTGGATTTTCAAACTCCTATCAAAGAGACTTACATGAAAATATTTTTTTACACCTTTTCTTTTTCAATATTCAAGATACATGGCTACCAAAAAGCACTCGAAATTAAAGACTTTTGTAGAGTCCAACTTTACAGAATTTGCTCAGCAAGATTCAGAGCGCTTAAAAGCGCTATATTCTGATTTTTCCAAGCTGTGGCTATTGAACAAATATGCGTATGATACCAATATCAGCTATTGGCGTAGAGTGATCTTGGACTGCAGCCAACAAGGCTATTTGGAGACACCGGATTACTCTCTTATCATTGACAAAGATACCCTAGCTGAGAAGTTCCAAAGGCCCATCATTGGAAAGCCACTCTCATTTGATTGCGTCTTGGTAGGTTTTGACGTAGCATCATGCTTTATCACATTACTCAAATTTGTGATTAGGAAACGATGGAGAAGCAAGAGGAGTTAATACCGTTGGAAGCTTTTAACAAGAAATTTGCGCCACCTACAACATGGCTCGGTTGGATTGTTGACACGGTTGTAAAGAATACATGGCAGTGGCGTTGGAGAGCACTACCGGATTCTCTGGTTCATCCTGCAACCCAATACGTTGTTCTACCCACTGTCAAAGCTGTTGCAAAGGCCATCATGGCTCAGCATTATCACAACCCAACAGGCACACACATCATGACTTTGACACAGTTCAGGTCAGCGTATGCTCACCATTTTATCAATGAAATCAACCTGACTGAATCAGACATAACACTGCTACTGAGATATCTGCATTCACAGCATGGTGTTGCACTGGCAGATAATGTGAAAGGCTATGGTACAAATTACATGGTAATCAAGTTTCCTCAAAGAGAAGGTCAAATAGCTACTATCACTCAGCATGATGAGGCACTCATTAGTATTCGCACAACATGCTATGCATTGTCTGTTCAAGTGGACGAATTACATAAAAAGTCAGAAGAGTACGTTGGTTTAAAAGTGGATGGATGTGGTACTGTATACTGACCCTTTGTTGCTGTTCCACAGATTAGGACGTCAAGCGTTGGATGAAAAGAAGTGCGGACATACAGCAAAGGCTTTATATTGCATGAAGAGAAAAAAGAACTTACAAGAGATTCTGGAGAAACGGCTAAAATCAATGGAAACAATGGACACCGTTCTTATCAAGATTGAATCATCGCAAGATGACCTACAGGTATATAAGGCTGAGGCACTTTTTATCTCTTCTTCCATCTTGGATACTCATTTTCTGATTTAGGTCGTACAAGCATTCAATATGGGCGCAGATGCATTACGAGGTTTGTTGGGTCAGGATGGCCTGTCTATCGAATCAGTAGACGATGTAATGCAAAAGATTCAAGACACATTTGAGGATCAAAAGGAAATTGAAGATGCCTTGAAGATGGGGAATGAGGATATCGCTGGCATAGATGACGATGAGATTGAGAATGAGCTTTCCCAGCTTGTGCAAGACGAACACATTTACAGCAAGACGCCATCGCCTGTGCCAGTACAAGTGTCGCTACCAAACAAAAAGGCGGATACAGTCGGTGTGGATTCAGAATTATCCAGACTAAATCAAATATTATCCTCTGTAAAAAGTGTGCCTTCATCAATTACGCCTCCTCCTACCAGAGAAAGTGGCGAGAGTTTGAAAGAGAAAGAGCTTGCTGCATAATAAACTGTCTTTTGATCTTGTCTGTGTGTACACTTATCGATCTATCGTTTATTCTTTTACACAGGACCTGAGGGAATAAGCTTCTGAGAAAAAGTTGATGTCTTTATTACTGTTAGTACTTTTGGGATAATAAATGACGGCGGCATCGTCTATCAAATAGCAACGCCTGATAATTAGCAGAGATAAAAGAGATTGATAAGTGATAATACAATCTCTCTTGTGTATACAGTTTGGATGAATCTAACATTATACATCCGTCCTATCGTTTTCACTAGTATATCTATTCATGTAGACATACTTGCCCTTCCTGGTAGCGCTTTACTTGCTAGCCCTGAATATCAAATTCCTAACTGCATTGCAGGCTGAAACATACAACACAATCGTTAAATGATCATGATTTGTCATACCTGGTAACTGTTTACATAAAGGAGTATCACATAAGACGATTGTGTTAGCGAAAGCAATCCTAGTTCTATGTATTATCCAACGATTTAGAAACATGCTGTGTTTTCTATTGTAGGCCAGACTTATCTATTATATTGCCATGTCTTTGATTACGATACCGTAAATCTAAATAAGAGTTCAGTAAGCGTATAAGATGGATTTTCTATTGTTCGCGGTGAAACACCAATTACCCATCAAATTTCGTGGACTTCAAATCCATAAAGCCGGTTTCAGTCAATGATTGGTTTTTGTAGAGAACAATGGGATTATCTCCATTGATGAAAAGCGAAAAGAAAAGGGAAAATACATTAGTAGGCGTACAGACAACTAAATGTTTATTTGAAGGCGTAAATACATATGCAGCAATGACAACTAGCGTGTATTAATAGACTTTTAATTGCATGCGTGAAATCTAAAAAGTTGCATGATTTCGGAAACGCGGGAGTCGTGGCCGACGATTGAATGTACCAAAACAGATGAACTTTTTAAGCCTGTAAGCTAAACGAATACCATAAACACCTGATTAGATGATTGCTTAGAGTACTGCCTATGATACTGTCGCATAGTAGTAAAGCATAAAGGAGATGCATGCAAAAAGATGCTAATGTCCAATTTTAGTAGTATTGTTAAAGAATAAAAAAGGGGATAGTGGGTTTCTTTCTCCATCGCGACTCTAAAACGTAAAGTAGTATAAAAGAGGCATCCTTTGCGATCATTTCTCTTTTCTTTATTATTATTACATTAATCAAACCCTCCCCCCCCCCCTACTCTGCTCACTATTTATTATTGTTACATTGAACATGTCCTATTCAAAGAACGAAACTATCAATGATCTTGTTGAACGTCGTGTCGACAAGCTCTTTAATGAATTCTTTACTGATTGCCCTATTGGCCGCAAGTCAGTCTCTGGTTGTCCTGCCATTGGAGATGGAAAGACATCTCACCATTTGTCGTCTAATTACGCCACCCAGTTCTTCACCGAGTGCCCTTATGGCAAGAAGGCTACAGCTGAATGTCCCTATGGTAAGGAAATTCTTGAGAAGGCCCACAAAGGCAACAAGACTAGTCATTTCCATGGTCATGGACACAGCTCTGGTAAAATCCCTGAATACGCCACTGAATTCTTTACTGAATGCCCTTACGGCCGCCGCGTCGCTGATCAATGTCCATATGGTCATGACATTCTTGAAAAAGCTCACAAGAAGACCACCCATGCTCACCATCACCATGGCCATGCTCATCGTCCTGATTATGCCCAAGAATTTTTCACCGAGTGCCCCTATGGAAAGAAGGTTGCTGATCAATGCCCTTACGGCCAAGAGATTCTCGATAAGGCTCACAACAAGAAATCTGTCAAGTCGCATCATCACGGAAGCAATGGTCATCCTGATTACGTTGAAGAATTCTTCACAGAATGTCCATACGGTAAGAAGATGGCTGACCAATGTCCCTACGGTCATGAGATTCTGGAAAAGGCGCACAAAAAGACTGTAAATGCTCATCATCATCACCAACATGGTCGTAATGGACATCCTGATTACGTCGAAGAGTTTTTCACCGAGTGTCCTTATGGTAAGAAGATGGCTGACCAATGTCCTTACGGTCATGAAATTCTTGAAAAGGCCAACAAGTCTCCCAAGTCTCGTCGTTCGAGCAGTGATCACTCTGATTATGTTGATGAATTCTTCCTTGAATGCCCTTACGGTAAGAAGGCTGCTGAAGAGTGTCCCTATGGTCATAACCTTTTGGAAAAGGCTGGTGTTGATGTCCCTCCATTGAAGAAACATGAGGAAGGAAGTGAGGAACCCGCCAAGTGCCCTTTTGCTAGTATGGCTTCCCCTGGAGATAAATGTCCTATTTCCGGAGCCACTGATGCTAGTGCTCCTGCCACTAAATCTGCTGGTAAGTGTCCTGTTGGCGGTGTCATGCCTCAAAGCGAGAAATGTCCCATTAGTCCCAATTATAAGAAGCCTTTCACTCCAGTGGTTGATTCTTATGAGACTGACAATGATTTCAAATTCTTCGTTGAACTTCCTGGTGTTGGTAAGGGTGATATCAAGTTGGATATCAAGGACAAGTTGCTGACTTTGTCTGGCGAGGTCAAGGCCACTACGGAGGAAAATGCTGGCAATGCTCGTTTCACTGAAAGAACATTGGGTGCTTTCTCTCGTACCATTTCTCTTCATAACAATGTCTCTGTTGACAAGATCCAGGCAAAGTTGGAAAATGGCGTACTTGCTATTACTGTCCCTAAAGGTGTCCCTTCTGTGAAGAAATCCATCACCATCAACTAAATATTGCATCTTCAGCAAACATGATATGTCTGCTTTATTTATTTATTAAACGCTGTTTGCATCTCAAAACATAATCAAGTGTTGTCTAATTCACATGCTCTTTTTTTTTTTCTTTTTTTTTTTTTCTTTTTTTTTTTTTTCTTTTTGCCACCCAATGTCAATATTATTCCACTTGACATGACAGGTTACAATTTTAAGGTACAGCCACATGTTGGATGATGATCCGTTGTAAGGGAACGTAAAAAGACAAATGACGTGAAGAGATATAAAACTGACAGAGGCAGTTTGATTAAGCGCTGAGTAATCCCAATTTTCAGACAGCAGAAGACAGTTTGTCAAATCGAAATACAATGTGGAAAATCGATTTAAGCGTCTAGGTATTTCTTTACATCGTGAGAATCTCCATTAGCTTATAGCCTATATGTGCAATATTCGGTAGCATAAATTTTATAAAGCTAAATTCAGTGAGAACTGACCGAAGGATCCGTCCTTGTGTACCCGCTCCTTCAAACCTGGTTGCAGTGTAAATAGTATTAATAAGTCTTTTTACAACTAATTAATTTCTCACTCTAGCAATCGAGATGCCCCCATCCAAAATAAAGAATTGCAATCATAGCTACCAATTCGTACTAATCCACAGATGAATGTGAAATTAGCCATATTTCTCTAGTCGATATCATATCAGTACAGGCCGATCCTTGTAGATGTTGTTTGAGCATTATTCAAATCAAAGACTACCAGTTGCACGTGATAAGCGTTTTGCTTGAATATAAATTGGCCTCATTTACCCCACCTTTTTTCTGCTGGAGAATTTGCTTTTTTTTTTCTTTTTTCTTTTTATACATTATAACAACCAACTATGTCTGTCGTCGATACAACCAAAATCTTCAAAGAAGATCTCTTCAAGGGCAAAATCTTACTCTGCTCTGGCGGTGGTAGTGGTATTTGTCGTGGCATGACTGAAGCCATGGTCAAGCATGGTGCCACTGCTGTCATCTTCTCCAGAAGGTACTACCTAGACATGTATTGCCACATTACCCATATTAACTCGGTATAATTAGTAAGGACAAGTTGGAAAAGGCAGCCAAGGAGATGAGCGCCAAGACCGGCGGTGAAGTATTGTAAGTTTGTATTACTGTACAGTCATGACGATATCAAAAAAAGTCTCATCGATCAAATAGCGCTGTTGCAGGCGATGTTCGCAATCCTGCTGATGTAGAGAACGCTGTCAAGGTCACTGTCGAGAAATACGGTCGCATCGATTTCTTGATCAACGGTGCTGCTGGTAACTTTTTAGCTGCTTTCGATCATTTATCCTACAATGCTTTCCGTACTGTCATTGAAATCGATTTACTTGGTACCTTCAATTTGACCAAGGCTGCTGCCCCATACATCAAGAAATCAAAGGGTGCCATCATCAATGTTTCTGCTACTTTGCATTATACTGGTACACCTTTCCAACAACATGCTGGTGCTGCTAAGGCTGCTATCGATGTACGTGGTCAAAAGTAGAGATGTATTACACTGTATAGTTGTATTCATGCGTTTGTATATGTAGGCTTTAACCAAGCATTGGGCTGTTGAATTGGGTCCTCACGGTGTTCGTAAGTAGTGCATTGGGATTAAGGATAAACGTGGTATACTAATTTTATTTGCTTTGTAGGCGTCAATGGTAATGGATCCAAGTGAAAGCTAGAGAAAACAAAGGCACAATGACTAACCATCTTTTTTTTTTTTTTTTTTTTTTTACTATTTTGTAGGTATTGCACCTGGACCTATTGTAAGTGTATACTTCTATTGGATGAGATTATGGTAGACTGATTCATGTTATGAATAGGCATCCACTGTAGGCATGGAGAAATTGGGCCCTGCTTTTGATTTGACTGCTGTCCCTATGCAGGTAAGAGAGTGCAGATCAAGCTGTGGATTGGGAGACTGACTGATCGACTATTAGCGTATGGGTGAGGTGCAAGATATCGCACACGCTACTGTTTTCCTCTTTTCTGAGGCTGCTACATACATTTCTGGTGTTGTCCTTGTTGTTGATGGTAAAAAAAAAAGAGACAAAAAGAGTTGGTAGTGAACGAATGCACTGATACGTTACATACAATAGGTGGTGCCTGGTTGAATCCCGCATACCCAGCTTACCCTGATATCGTCCTCGAGCCCCCACAATTCAACAAGCTCTAAGTTGTTTACAATTTAATGATGTATAATAAATTTATTGATAGTTAAATGGATGAGATGATAATGCATAGATTGTAGTAGTAGTAGTAGTAGTAGTAGTATTACATGGTAATGAGAGATCTTACATTCCCTCTTTTATATGACCAAGCCATTGGTAGTAGCTCATGGCTGAATAAGGCGTTGTCTTTTGAAAGCGGGAGCTCGAAGCAAGATGTTGGCGATCTTCCAACATGTGTGTCATGAACCAACTGCACAACATGGGCTCACCGTCTTCTCGCACAACATACAAGGATGGATAAAAATTGCAGTGCCGTAAATCTGTACGAAGACATTTGATAATGCGACCTATTCTTTCGGAAAAGGGGTTGTTTAATACTGGCAGTGATGGTATCTGCCGTTCAAGTGATGTTAATATCAGCGATATACGGAGAAGATACAATACTGACCTGGCCTGACTTTACTTGGCTCACTTGCGGCACATTCAGTAGATCAGAGCATAGTTGAGGCACCGCTTCTTTGCCAATCCAGATCAAAATGCGCTGCCCGTTTTCCACAAGATAGCAACCATGACGCTCCAGCTTCTCACTCGATAAATTGACTGCAGGCGGCATAATGCACTTTCCATTTGCGTCAAATGTACCAGCCTAAAGAAATAGAAATGTTCAGTTGAGTATAGCTTGCTCGAGACAAGAGGAATTTGGTCCATTACATGAAGCGACATATTGTGAAGCGAATAGAATGTGGGATATACATATCTTGACCATAGACGTGCTGGCAGTGTTCGTAGCAATATGCCTGACTGTGTAGCAATGTTTGTAGGCACTACACCCGTGTCGTTGAATGCTTCCTAGAACAGACTGTCAATACAAACGCTCAGACATCCAATCTCATTGTACTTACGCTCTTTAACAAAGCCAGCATCATGACTGGCAGTAAACTAAGAGATCGACACACATTGAGCTGAGCACTTTTCGAAGGGACAATCCCAACGACCTCCTTGCTATAAGCGTTGCATATCGCCATCGTTTTCTGCGCTAAATACTCTTTACCATCCCTGATCTTTAATGTCACTGCCTTGTCCAACGCTATTGAGAATATACATCAGTTGGTTGTGGTATAGAAACAATCTCTTATGTCTTACCTTGAAATGCCATAGCTCTTACTGCGCTCTGTTGATCAACAGCGTAGAACAATTCTGTGATTTTTCTGGTCACAGGCAAGCATGTCGTCATGACACGAATGAAACGTTCACCAGCACTGGATGTGTACAGCATGCATGTTTGAAAATACGCCAAATCACCCTGAAGCTCCTTCTCGATAGACAGATCAATACAATAGCTGGCATCACGAGGTACGTTGGGCAAAACGAGTATGTCTGGTAACTGAAACGAAAAGTTACCGTGGTATAACTTGCACACTAATCCCGGAGAACATTTGGTGCGAACAATAGCTTCTAGACCTATTTCCTCCGGGACGAGTTTCATGATCTCTAGCTTCAGTTTCTCTCTATCGCCCATATTACTGGCATTGAACCCAGGAAAATAATGCATCTGTCCACCGGTAAACCTGGGTATAACATCTAGTGCAATTGATTTCAGTGTTAGACCAGAGATAAAACACATACGTACATATATATATATATATATATCAATATCTTACTTAGAGTTGCTACATCTATATTCTGACTGCCAAAGACAAACATATCCGCGCAAACATGTGATTTGGTACATTCCTCTGAAAACGACCTATAAAACTCGCTTGTGGGCTCCAGCAGCAAGTTTTCTCCTGCTGCAGTGGTGTTTTGCTTGTGAATCACAGACGACGAAAGCGCACCTATGCCAATATTGGGCAGGCTTGCTTGAAAGCAGATAATCTTGCCGCCTGTTGGAGACTACAGAGACGTTTGTTTAGCGTCAGTTGTGCATTCCAGCAAAAAATAAACATGGATTTGAAAACTCACCAAGAGCTGTCGAGCTGCTTTTAATGCAGCACCCAAACAATTGTCGTTTGTGGCACATGCTTCATTTGTAAACATCACCTTGAGCCGTTCAAGCAGGTCCAGTACCGCGGATTTGGCTTCATTCAGGTTGACAACGAGATCAGCATGCGCACGAGGGAGATAAATGTCGTCGATATCTGGCATCATCAGCAGCTCTGGTTCCTTGTTGCCAAGACCGTAGAATCCAATCGCATGGCTGACAGTGATGAATCCAACACGAGCTCTTCCATCGCTGTTTGGGATGCGGTCGATAGAGGCAACCAACGCCTCGGCAAGCACAGGGATCATGCCTGTACTGATGGCTTGCTTGGTGGTATCAATGACGAATACGTACACTGGAGGTTGAGGCGGCCTTGACATGAATTCAGATGTTGCCACATAGTCCACACAGCCATAGTTGAGCTCAGGTGTGCTCCATCGATCTGCTTTCTGTCTCGTAATGTGATCCCAATCGTACGCTGGAGGAACTGTAGATGCCGCTGTTTATTAGTAAGTTTGTCACACTTGACATCATGGCGCATATTTACCGTTGTTATCATCATGTCCACAAATGTTGCATTGCCACTTTAGACCGCCTTCAATGAACTGAATGAATGGGTTGATAAATGACTTGCAGCGTGTACAACGGCTGATTGTGCCGTGCGAGATGACAGGCACTTGATGCAAGTTGTGCTTGTCCTGAGGTTGCGTTCTGGGATAGGGCTCCAGTAACAGAGATAGTGGGAGTTTGGATTTCTTGAGTAGGCTGTTGTTGTAAGGTATAGCATTCAAAGTGCAGCGTTGATAGGTAGAGGCGCACTGCGCATGATCTGACATGGTGACAGATGCCTAGTGTGATTTGATGAGTATAGTCTCTTTTTTTATTATTACATCACATGTCATCTTACACTGGCTGGGATTCTAGGCGTAGGCAGAGGCAACTCGAAATCAGAGATCAGCGGTGCATTTCCCAGCAAGGGGACATCAAATCCCTTATTCACAGTGACAGGCGAAGCAATTGACATGCGAGAGAGATGCTCAAGCGCCTTATCATGACTGAAAGCAGAGGACGCAGCATACTGTTGTCTCTTGCTGTTGGATTGCTGCATGGGCTGTACATGTTCATTAACGGGGTAGAGTCGTCTACTAGACTTTTTGGGCTGGTTGTTGTCATGGTAACTGGTCTGTTGCTGATATAAAAGAGCTATGAACAGCATTTAGTATCTCATTTTCGATACAGCACTCCATACGCTACCCATAATGTCTTGTACAAAGAACGAGATGTATATAAAAAAGAGGGAGGAGGGAAAAAAAAAACCAGAGAGAATGCTTTGGTTTTATACATTTGACTTTGTCAAGAATTTCAATTCATACCAACAACAACAACATATTTTGACAACACTCTAATTACACTAGAAACAACAAATATTTATTTTCTACTCAGTTGCCATCATCAACTTGATCTTTGCAATAGCGGCACCGGGTTGAAGACCCTTGGGACAGGTCTTTGAGCAGTTCATGATGGTGTGGCAACGATACAATGACATTTTGTTCTGGAGTTTTTCTCTACGCTGAGGACCAAACTGATCTCTGCTGTCAATCATCCAACGGTAAGCTTGCATCAGTACAGCAGGACCAAGGTATTCCTCTTGATTCCACCAGTAAGATGGACAAGAGGTTGAACAACAGGCACACAGAATACACTCGTACAATCCGTCCAGCTTCTTTCTGTCTTCAATAGACTGTAAGTTCTCTTTGCCATCTGCGGGAGGAGTATTTTGCTTTAAATAGGGTTCAATGCTCTTGTATTGCTTGTAAAAGTGAGTTAAATCGGGCACCAAATCCTTGACAATGTTCACTAAAAATTCAATCAGTTTAACCAATCCAATGCAGATGCTTATTCATTGCCATTCACTAGAGTATACTACACAACTGGAGTTGCCCGATCCGCTCCGACCCTTGTGTTCCCCTTTTCCTCCCTTCTGCTACTACTACTACTACTACTTACTGTGGGGTAAAGGATAAATTTTGGCAGGCTTGCTGACATCCTTGTTGATCTTGGAAATACAAGCAAGTGTATTTCCACCTTCGATATTCATAGCACATGAACCACAGATGCCCTCACGACAAGAACGACGGAAGGTCAAGGTAGAATCCTGTTCATTCTTGATCTTGATCAAAGCGTCCAAGACCATGGGTCCACAAGCGTTTAAATCGACTTTGTATTGCTTGAGAATTGGCTTTTCTGTGGGTTTATCGGGATTCTGTATATATGGTTAGTATATAGGCAGAACGCGCAGCTCTGCTGTAGTGCGTAGTTACCCAACGGTAAATCTCAAATGTCTTGTAATTGGGCTCCTTCTTGGTCATGTCTGTAGCAGCAGGCTCGGCAGCAGATGCCATGGATGATGAAACGCTTGTTTGCAAGTTGCGCACCAGGGGCTGTTTGCAACTACATTAGCCATCTACAATCAACTGATAGTCTAAACAACTTACGTTCAATGTGCCAACCCAGCGATGAGGACGGATTGCAATTGATTTAGCAGTGATATATAAAGACATGCTGTGTAAAAAAAAAAAAAAGAGTGGGGAGTAGATGTAAAAGAGTACAAGAGAAAAAGAGAAAAAAAGAGTTCTGGTTAGAAACAACCTTTGATATATACTACAGCACTGTAAAACCCGGAAACCAATACATAGTGTGACAGAGCTTTATTCAAGTATGTAATGCAAAATGGAGTATTTCGGCTAAAGGTTATTAATTCAGCAGGTAGCCTCGAATCACATCACTCAGGGTTGCAAAGTTGACAGGCTTTGAAATGTACGTAGAGAAGCCACATTCCAGGCACTTGTTGGCTACATCGCTCATGACGTTGGCAGAAAGAGCTACAATCGGCTTGGGCTTCTCATTTGGCGCTAGATGTTGCTTTTCCCATTCCCGGATTTCACGTGTAGTTTCATAGCCGTCTAAAAGAAAAAAAAAAATGCATCGAGTTACACCAATGTACTAAACAGTGTGCCAAAGATTAGATATAAAAACTTACCTTTCACAGGCATGAATAAATCACACAGAATCAAACAGTAGTAGTCTTTGGGATGTTTGTGGAATAGCTCTAT
Organism: Mucor circinelloides; assembly: GCA_037974945.1. NCBI lineage: Eukaryota > Fungi > Mucoromycota > Mucoromycetes > Mucorales > Mucoraceae > Mucor > Mucor circinelloides. The sequence continues at coordinate 1,057,760 of JBBNAA010000029.1, read as the reverse complement.
GCATTCGCCTCCATGCACTGCCACATCTACATTGAGCCCCACTCGAGTCAAATACCGAGTCAGCACCTTTTGATTCACCAAATTATCTAATTAAACACTTAGCTGGGCGATATCAGCGTCCATGCGACCACACACTTACCTTCCACCAGCAACACTCGGAATCCTTTGCCTCCCACATCGGCAGCCATGCGTCTAAAGACTTCCTTTTGGCTGGCTGCTTTTCTGTAAGGCGTATCAGGAGTGGACACAGCACTGCTGTTGGGACCATAAGTGCCGTTCAACTGCATGCCATACTTGGTCTCTTGTTGACGCACGCCAAAATACCACCGCAATTTCGTTCTTTTCAAAGGCTTAAACACAAATCCACACGTATGAGGAATAACCTGATCTTCACGGCCCTTGGCGCTCTCTGTGATCAATGATCGCTGCATGGGCGTAGTGACAACCAATACGCTGGCCTTTTGCTGCTGCAATGATCCGCAAATGGCTCTTGTCAAAGATAGAATCTGCTGCTCTGAAGGCAAGTTGATCATGATGTAGTCGTAGGCAGGTGTATGTGGGTCTGTCAGTCGTTCTGTCGCCTCAATCTGGTTTGTCAGTGTGTCTACTTGATAATGACTCACATGCGAGTTGATGCCACATTCACTGTTGATATTGTTGCCCAGAATGGATTTGACGTGCTTTTCCATAGACTCACGAGAATGCTCCCATTGTGATACGATCAGTGCTCTTAGTGGTGATGAGCTGGTGGGCGTGCGAGGGGGCTGAATCACAGGCGACGTAGAGAGACTTCCAGGCCCGCTGCCGATGGTTGGTATGCGAGGCTCACAAAGCTTCACTTTGTCTGTTGCAATCAGAGATAAAGTAGATGTGTTGCTCTTGTTATGAGTAGTATCATTCTCTACAAGCGTGGACGAGACACCAGAAGTGGCTGGCAAGGTGTTGAGCATGACTTTGTTGCCAATGTTGGTAGCTGCTGTTGCTGCTGCTGCCACTGCTGCTGCTGCTGCTGCTGTAGTAGTAGTAGTAGTAGTAGTAGTAGTAGTAGTAGTAGAAGTCATGTTGTTGTTTCGAATGGGTGGTGGTTTGAGTTGCATGGAAGCAGCTTTGGTCATCAAGACATCTTGCAAGATATCAGCAGGGGTGGATTCGCCATGCTTTTCGGAAGCTGTCATGATGGAGGGTATATTGGTGGGCTTGTCTTGAGACTTGTTGTTTTTATTTACAAATGGCAGTGGTGAAAGGTTCTTTTCGTCTGCTGATGATTCCACAATCGCCTGTGCCGTGTTGTTGTTTCCATAACCATTGGATCTAAAGAACGGGTCACTGCTGCTTTCGTTTTGAGGTGTTTGAGGAAGGGGTTTGGTCTGGGACGTGGGTATGCCAAACTTGACTGTAAAGAAGAAGGTAGAGCCCTTTCCCTTTTGACTACGGCACTTCATGACACCGCCATGCAGTTCAATCAATTGGCGAGAGATGACGAGACCAAGACCACTGCCGCCGTGCTTTCTTGTGCTTGAACTGTCCACCTGAGAAAAGGGCTTGAACATGACAGATTCCTCCATGGCGTCGAAACCAGCGCCAGTGTCGACCACTTCAAACAGCAACGTTAGCTCTGATTCATCCTTGTCGCATCTCTGCACTGTGCACTTTGTAAACACCTCTCCCTCTGCAGTGAATTTGATGGCATTTCCAATCAGGTTCAGCATGACCTGTCGTAGACGCACGCGATCACCCACCACCACATCAGGCACATCATCGTCCACCCAGAAACTCAACTCCAAGTCTTTCTGAATAGCCAAGGTCGATAGCAACTCATTGGCGTCCTCAATCATGGTGACCAGACTAAAAGGCTCCCACTCCAATTTCATCATGCCAGCCTCTACTTTGCTCAGGTCCAAAATGTCGTTGATTACCACCAAAAGAGATTCAGCAGACTGTTGAATGGTATGCACATAATCCATCTGCTCTGCTGTCAGTTCTGTGTCGAGCAAAAAGTTGAGCATGCCAGTAATGCCAATCAGGGGCGTACGGATTTCATGCGACATGTTTGACAGGAAGCGGGTCTTGCTTTCAGTGGAGCGTTGTGCAGCGTCATGAGCCTCCTTGAGTTTCTTTTCCAGCAGCTTATGGTCGTTGATATCAGTGCAGGTACCAAACCATCGTACATCGCCTGTTTCCAGCTCGTCTACAGAGACGCATTTCACCAGGAACCACTTGTACTCTTCATTGACACTCATGAGACGTATTTCGCTCTGCCATGAAACGCCAGCTCGGTTGGGCAAAGCAGGCAAATCAGGTAGTTGCAGCTTTGCACGATCTTCGGGGTGGACACCTGACATAAAGCCGAGACCCATGGTTTGATCAAACGATTTGCCAGAGTATTGGCTCCATTTTCCGTTGGTATACGTCAGACCAGCACCAGGCGAGAATGTAAATACGATCTGAGGAATGGCTTCAGCCAGTAACCGGTACTTTCTCTCGTTGCTTTCAATCTCGACTTGGCGCAGATTGCTTTCTTTTGCCACATGCTGATCATGCACATCTGTACAGGTGCCAAACCAGTGCATAATTTTACCCTTCAAATCTCTCAGAGGCACAATTCGCCACAGAAAGCATCTATATACGCCGTCGAATCGTCTGAGACGATATTCACCCGCAAACCCGTTGCCTTGTTCGTACGCCAACTCCCATGCCTTTTTGCACTCGGGTTGATCGTCAGGGTGCATGTGAGACAGCCACTTGGGGCCGAGATGGTCCTTGAGAGATCTGCCAGTATACTGAAGCATGCGATTATTGACCCAAGTCACTTGTCCTGACGCAGTGGAGCATGTGCTATTATATACAGGTGTTAACTCATCTTCCAGGTTCGAGTGTGTTTTATCACTTACAAGACATGAATGGGGATGCCGTCAATGATGAGACGCAATAAACTAGACTTGGGTGCTACCAGGAACCGGTCTACGCCCGCATTGCGGTGGCGGCTATTGCTTGTACTGTGCGTTTGGTGGTAATGAAAGCCATCGTCGTCGTACTGCTTGCGGCTGCCAGTGCTGGTTTGCCGCTTGCATCTAGATCTTCTTTTGATTTTCTTTCTTGGCCTGTAGCGCACAGATCTTGACTTGGATGGCTGAGCAGGTGTGCTTGAAAGATGGTTGATGGACGTCGACAGGCTTGCACTGATATCGTCTATCGAGTCATTGTCATTAAAATCACGCTGGTGCATGTAACTGTCATCTGTCTCTGTTGTTTTGGCAAATATCTCATTGTCGTCATCATCTTCATCCTCGGTGTCTAGAAATGAGTCGTTCTTGTCCTTGTGCTTTTGGTGTTTGAGACAATTCTTATCGCTGCACATGTTGTGTGGTGGAATAGAGGCAGATATAGGGAGACCGGTCGTTGGAGAAACAGCGCCCCATCCCTCCATTACAGCGATCGAAGAAGGAGACAGCGACTTGAATGATCGGTTGCTGTTGGAGTGTCTTCTTTCCTTGAAGATGGCCGTGGAACATGTTGACTCTGCAGTTGCTATTGAGGTCTGGGACGATCGTTTTCGCTGCTGACTTACAGGCATAATTATGTCATTCTTTTCGTCATGTTCATCTAATAATAATCTGCCTTTATGTAAGACATCTGCAGGAGCCGAGAATGCAGAGTCATATGAAGATGGTGAGGAAAAATCAGTTGTAGTGGTAGTCGTGGTATGTTGCTGCTGTTGCTGCTCTTGTTCCTGGGGATGAATGGGAGTACACGGCGCACTCAGATTGCAAAGTGGCTCAGTCACTGTCTCTAGCGAACTTCGAGTGAAGTTGGACATGGAGCCTAAATGATCCGGTCGTCTCTCATTGCTGTTGGCGGCGGTAGGTGTAGTGGTTGTCGAGTCAGCCATTTGCTGCTGTCTCTTGTAGAAATCATCATAGTCTATTTCATTATTAGAATCAGAGTCTTCAGAATTCGACTGCTGCTTCTTTTGCGACCGAGCTGATCTTTTTCTATAGTTTTTAGGTCTAGTTGCGTCGCTGTTGGCTTGCTTATTGTTGCGTCGGTTGTTGTAGAATTGGCCCTGCTTTCTATACTGAGCGTTTTCATTTGCATTGGTAAAACTGGCAGCAATAAAGGGCGACAGAGATGCAATGCTAGACAGCAAGACTGGAGGATAAGGTACAATGGGCGCTAAAAAGGACAAGATGGCAATAGGTGTAGGATGATTATGTTGAGTTCGGTTGGCATGCGTATTAGTCGTGGTGGTAGTAGTGGTGCTATTATGAAAAGTTGTATTAGGTGTAATAGTAGTATTGTAGTTGGTATTATGGTTTGTCGACTCAATTACGTCAGAGGGATGGAATAAAGGTACATGTATAATCGAATGCACATTCGATATAGGAGGAGGAAACGGAATCGAGGAATTGTCATAGGACTCAGGTGAGACGGGATTGAATGCTTCATCATCAATATCAGGAGGAGACTGGAAAAAAGGATTGATCTCTGGATCCATGATGGCAGGTGAAGGAGCAGGAGACTGAGACCAAGGCGATGGCTGTTGCTGCTCATATTCATCGAAATCTTGCAAAAAAGTCGAAGTGACATTGGCAGCAGGTGTGTTTGCATTACTGGAAAGTTCATTGTGGCTGTTTGACTCATGCTGGCTGCTGCCATTATCGTCCGTCTCGATGTTGGAGCCGTCCACTAAGATCTCTGATGATTCGTCTTTTGAAAAGCAAGGTGTTGTAATGATAGGCAAACTCCAATTAGACTTTAGGCGAGACTTGTCTCCATCCATCAATGCTCGTTTAAAAATCTCCAATCCCAAATCTTCGCTTCCAAACTGTCTATTCGATGATTTTCGTCTATATTCTCTGGATAAAACAACAGGCGCATTTCGCTTCAAAATTCTCGATACACTGGGATTGTTGATCAATGGCTCGGGTTCTGATTCAAATGGCTGCAATCGATCAAAGCACCATGGTACATGTCGAGGGCAAGTTTCATGAACACTGTGACTGTGGAGGAAGTAGTCGAACTGCGTTTCATCCTCTCTTGTATCATCAGTTCCTGAGTACAAATCTTCATTGCTGTTATTGTCGACATGATCTGGCTCTTGGCTGATCGATCCTGTCTTGTTGTAAACTGCCTTTAAGCCCCAGGGACCAGTAAAGGGGTCATTTGGATCTTGAGGGATACTGAGCGCAATTCGAGTAGCATGAAATGATGTGCCTAACAAGATGCAATTAGCATGGATTGATACAAGCTTAGCACAGCAGCAAACTCACCAGAAAATATCTTTACTAAAGAAGCCCACCAAGCACGAATGTCAATTTCAGTTGTTAGTTTAAGCGAGGTATGGTACAGGTTGGGTGCATCAAATGATAACACTTTATAGTTGAGAGAGGTTGGTTTCGCTGCTTGAGAGGGTAGAGAAAGCTGCCTTTTCTGCTCTTGCTGTAATTGATGTCGCTTCTGTAATTGCTTCTGTCCAGAGTATAGTTGGGCATGATATTGTGAAGTCGCTGAAGATGATGTATCACTACAATGGTTTTTTAGAAAAAAAAAAAAAAGACAGAATTTAGATGTTTAATGTGTAACATTTTTAAATCTTTATTTACATTTCTTGTTCAAATTGATTGCAATGTTACCTGTTCATTTTATTCCTTCACCAATTCAAGAGAACCACAATTTTATAACAGACTAAAGTACATAAAGGAGAAAAAGAGAGAAAGAAGAGGTAAAGAAACAAAAAATAAAAATGTTTACAGTCTAAAATTTTGTATTGGAGCTTGAAAATGAAAATGTTAAAATAAATGAATATTTGAAGCTATTGACCAAATGACGTACATGATTTCAATGACGAATATCATCAGTGTCATTCATTTAGCAGTTGTCCAGTTCACTAACCAAATCAAGCACCACCTACGCATCTTTATGGGAATTGCACTTTATAGGAGAAATCCCCTGTTTCGATGTCGCACAATGGTGTATTACAATAATTTTACATTGAAGTCGCCATTTCCATCATGCAACCATAAATAAAGGGAATGAAGCAGTACACCGCACATTGTGGATCCATCCACTGGCCGTATACAATCCAATTGAATGAAAGTCAAACTCGGTATCCAATCACAAAAGTCATTACCACCAGGGGAAAAATGCAAATAAGCATTGTGGACACAACAAGGTTCAAACATGTAAAATTGGTCAAGGCATATAATACTAGCAGATCTTTTCGTCCCTTTTTCGTTGTTCAACATAAACTAAAGCTAAAAGGTGTTAGCTAGAGCTGTGCCATTTATGTCTGCCGATAAAATAAACTGTTATTCACTTTTCAGTCTAAAAATATTCGATCAGCTTCTGTTCAATCACAAAATCGAGAATGATAGAGAGATGCTGCAGGTTGAGCTGCAAAAAAGTTAAGCGTGTGTTACAACCTGAGAAATCAAGGGATGTGAAATACGATCTGTACTCGTTGTTACTTGCTCGTAAACAATGAGATCCATCAATAGGTGCATTGTGCTACGACTAGGCAGCGAGCAGCTACATGAGTTTACTCAAGGCCAACATGCATTCTTGGGTTTACAGTACAGAGAGGTTTTACCTGGAATTCACACACATGTGTATTTGCTTCCGCTGATTCGTTTCAGACAGTATTTCGATCTCATGGCATGGACAAATTCTTGTGTAGATTGTCAAGCGTCGTGAGCTACACACTCGGACTCTCAACAGCGCCACTTTTGGGCTTTCCTGCACAATCGTCACTCTTTGCGTTATTATTACTTTGTGCACAGCTAGCTATTATTCAGGTACATTGTGCAGTCAGCGGTTAGTTAATAGCATAGTTTGATGACTGAAAGAGCCCTATTTATAAGGTCATCAACTATTAGAGATGGTTGCTATCTTGGGCCATACATCGAGTCAGCAATAGTCATTGGGCAATACTGATAGTACCCTAGAAGCTTCAAATACAGTACTTCTTATATATAATTGGCACCACATAGCATCCATGCAGGAATAGGTACTAAAAAACATCTGCTGCTATCATGAATGGGCCATTTTGTCAGCTTAGAAGCAGCAGCAGCAGCATTAGCTGGATTTAAAAAATTCGCCGTCGCCGCTGTGAAAAATTCTGTTCGAAATCTGCTCGATTTGTGATTCAAAACAAAAAAATTGTCATTTTTGCCAAATTCAACTATACAAGTTGTCTTCGTCATGTTCTACTTCCTAGTACACTTAAGTGTAGATTTTTACAGCGCATTTAATGGTGCCAGCTGCATTGAAACTCTTGACTAAGATTAGCAAGCAATTCTCAAAAATACTACGGGTAAACTATTGCCGATATACCGAGATTTCACATATGAAGGTCTCACAAAAGTGATTTCAGATGTTGTAATGGATCACTAGAATCAATTTGATCTTATATATGCCATAGTAAAAATGTTCATTTTGGGGGTAAAAAACGCCATCAACTGATATTGGATGTTTGAGTAAAGGGGTAGCTCATGGTTTGGATCGACTTTCATCGATGTTTTCTTGGTCCTAAAAAAAATTGAGAAAATGCATCAGTGAGTAACTGCCAGACGAGAGGAATTGCGTGGTGCTATTCTGAGGGTCTGAAACAGCTTCTAACTCGAGATATCACTGGTCAAATGCATCCAATTCTGGCAGATTATTGAGCAGTAAGAGCAAATATAAGTATGTTGTCCATTCACATATGAGTTGTTATCATTGATATAGACGCAGAGTATCATAAAAGAGTCGTATCCACCGCTGCAAGTGAAATTAGGAAGGTTTTAGCGCATTTTGTGGCACTGGATGCCACAGTGAAATTGCAAATATGTGTCTTTTTTAAATAAATTGTTTATTTCATCGTGTTATAAATTTGTAACCAACATACGTATCGCTTTTACTCAAGCAATAGCTGGTCTAGGTGTGTATGCCTCTTCAAGGTATTCAACATCTTGCTCTGTAAGCTTGATAGCCAAAGCACCAACCAAATCGTACAATTGCTCAATACGAGATGCGCCAATAATGGGTGCGGATACATAGGGTTTGGTAAATTCCCAAGCCAAAGCGATTTGAGCGCTGGTAGCGTTATACTTGTTGGCAATTTCTTCAACTCTGTCGATGATGGTATTGTTGCTTTCTTGTTGTGTCGCAGAAAGCATGGAAAAGATGAATCTTGTTTGCGAGCGGTCCGTATCTTCTCGTTTTCTGCCTGTAAGAGCACCCATGGCGAGTGGAGACCAAGGAATCATGCCAATTGAAGCGTCGAGACAAAATGGGATCATTTCGCGTTCTTCTTCGCGATAAAGCAAGTTATACAGGTTTTGCATAGAGACGAATTTGGCCCATCCGTTGCGTTCAGCAATAGCATTGAGCTTTTGAAATTGCCAAGCTGCCATTGTGGAAGCACCAATGTATCTGACCTTTCCAGAGCGAACCACGTCGTTAAGAGCTTCCATGATTTCTTCCATAGGCGTTTGCTATATGGCTGTTGTTAGACGGATAAATTAATCTCAAAGACATACTTACAGTGTCCAAACGATGAATTTGGTACAAGTCAATGTAATCAACACCAAGTCGTTCCAAAGAAGCATCAACCGCATCCAAGATATGCTTGCGAGACAGGCCATAACCATTCACCATTTCGGGGTCCTTATCAATGTTTTTCCCATCAAAGAGCTTTGACATGTCCTTGTGGACAGGAGCAAAGACTTTGGTAGCAATGACTACACGGCTGCGTGGCACATTGAGTTTACGCAAAGCGTTGCCCAAGACTCTCTCACTTTCTCCGTTAGAGTAAGTATCAGCCGTGTCAAAAAAGTTAATACCAATATTTTCATAGGCTTCTTTGATGAACTGAAAAGATTCCTTTTCATCCTTGACCCAGGGACTCCAAGCAGAACTGCCATATGTCATGCAACCAAGGCAAATGCGAGACACCTAGCAAGAGGCAGGAGCATCATTCAGCTGTCGATCATGTAAGCGACCGAATACTTACTCTTAAACCTGTATTTCCGAGACGCACGTATTCCATCTTGGGTACTTTTTCAGTGCTGCTAGATGACATTTTACTTTTTCTTCTTCAGATATACAATTATAATCTCAAGAAAAAAGAGAGGTCGTCTATATATGTGCTTTCTTCATCTTTTTATCATTCTCAAAATGGGAACGAGAAGAGAAACAGGTTACGTTTGATAGTTGCCTTTTTAGGCAGCATGAATAAGAGGGCATTTTCATTCATTAAGCAAATGTATCATGCCATATCAACAGCTTCAGAATAAATGGTATGATGGTAGCTCGAATAATAAGGCAAGGTACTCGCTGTTGATAGACATAGAGACTTGGCTGATGAAATGGCGATACGTATTAGTATCCAAAGGTCGGTATTACATATGTTGAATACTGACCACTACTAATGAAGCATCCATATTTAGGCACACATTACGTTTGACTGTTACTAATTGCAGGTCAATGGCCGATGAATTGATGTACATGCTGATGATATAGTAAAGTTCGTTCGCTTCTTTTTCAATGCCGTAAAACCGCGAAATTAACTGACAGGCAAACCGTGGCCTTAGCGACGAGCAATTTGCTACGGCTCCTGTAGATGTATTTACTTTAATTCATAAATATGCAACAGAAAACAGTCATCGTCAGATAGATCGTTACACACAATGCATAGAGTTTCAGGGCATGTCGATGTGTTTTATCGTAGATCTTGTTAAACAATAGCTTTTGGCAACTTGTATAAGAAAGGGGGTAGAAGCATTATATATAATAACACATAAATGCGAAGGAAAGGAAGCTTGGGTTTCTACACAGTTCACAGCAGTTGTTTGCATGTATCATGCTATTTAGCACGAACTCTAGGACAAAATCACAAGACAACAGATGAAATTGCGAGATCGGTTTCAAAATACAGCAATGCAAATGTCCCGCATGTAGCTTTGTATTGTCCTTTCAAATGTGATCTAAATCAAACAACAGAACATATAATTGTGTCTGGAGTGATGAGCTGACCACACAGTACAGGAACGAGAAGTCAAAACTCAAAGTGGTGCTTGATAAATTAGAGTACTGATATAATTGGTACCTGTATCCAGCAATAAATGTAACATTTGCGGGACGGAGCTTTAGCTTGTCATAAATAGACAGATCATCGATAACACAAAACCATCCTTGCGTGCGGGGATATCTCTTTATCTTTTGACATGCAAGTGTAATCTGCTGTACCATGTTGATAATGATAGTGCTGTATGACTCATCTCGGCCAAACAAACAAGCAGTAATTTATATAGGATTTTTTCGCCTGGGAAAGTATCCGCAACGGCTAAAAGTAAGTCTTGAAGGAATATCCAAATAAAGGAAATTCAATACGGCTTTTATGTAATAAGCTTTTCAAATGGATTACAGCCCAGTATGTAATGATTTTCGCACGCCAAAGGAGCTTCTTGTATTCCAAGGATATGATAAATCCATTACTCTTTATAGAATACACTGTGCCTTGATTGGCTAGAGCTGACAAATGCTTGAAAAGCAAAAAGGTTCACTATAGCCTGATTGGGCAAACTAAATATCTTGATGCAATAGTATATAAACTCCAGCATCATCTTTGCTTCATACAACTTCTTTTTTTTTTTTCTTCTTTTTTTGTTTTTTCTTCATTCAGAAATTATTTATTATGTCTGGTGTATCAAAGCTCGCTCAATTCGGTAAAAAGCACATTGCCCATGGTATCGGTAGATCCACCGAGCTTGTCATTGAAAAGGCAAAGGGAACCTATGTATACACTGCCGAGGGAAAGAAGTATCTTGACCTTACCACTGGTATTGGTGTCACCAACACTGGTAAAGCTCTTGTTTGTTTTCGCTAGACAGAACATGCTATACTCACGCGTTTCGAATAATTAGGTCATTGTCATCCCACTGTAGTTAAGGCTGTCCAGGAACAAGCTGCCAACATGTCTCATGGCCAAGTCAACATCTTCTATCAAAAGCCCATGTTGGATCTTATCGATGGTTTGTTACCCAGAATGCCCTCTCCCAAGCTCGATACTTTCTTCTTTTGGAATTCCGGATCCGAAGCTGTTGAAGCTGCTGTCAAGGTTGCTCGTCATGCCACCAAGAAGCAAAACATCATCGTCTTCCAAGGTTCTTATCACGGTCGTACTTTCGGTACCATGGCCTTGACCACCTCGAAGACTATTTACAGTGCTGGTTTCTCCCCTTTGATGCCTGGCGTCCATGTCGCTCCTTACCCTTACTTCCAACAATGGTCTGCTCACAAGGCTGATCCCGAGAAGTTCTCTCCCGAATGGTGTGGTGAGGAAGCTTTGCATCAACTTGAGCTTTTATTGAAGCAACGCTCTGATCCTAAAGACACTGCCGCTATTTTGATTGAGCCTGTCCAAGGTGAAGGTGGTTATGTTGTTCCTCCCAAGAGTAAGTAGAATGGTTGAAATTTGTGTGGGATAAAATGACTTACAGATCATCGTTAGACTTCTTGGACGGTCTTCGTAAGATCTGTGATAAGCATGACATTTTGTTGATCTGTGATGAGGTACAATCTGGTTTCGGTCGTACTGGTAAGATGTTTGCTGTCGAGCATTTCGGCATTGTTCCCGATATTTTAGTCATGGCTAAGGGTATTGCATCTGGTTATCCTCTCTCTGCTATCGTGTCTCGCAAGGAAATCATGGATAAGCAACCTCCTGGTTCCATGGGTGGTACTTACTCTGGTAATGCAATCTCTTGTGCTGCTGCCAAGGCTACTCTCCAAGTATTTGACGACGAGAAACTTTTGGACAACTGTAATGTTCGTTCTGAGCAATTCTTCAAGGGTTTAAGAGAAAAGATTCCAGCCCTTTTACCTGAAGGTGTCACTGTTGATATCCGTGGTAAGGGTTTGATGATCGGTATTGAATTCATGGGTGTTCCTTATGGCTTTGCCAACAGCATTGCTACCGAGGCCTTGAAGCTTGATACCATCATCTTGACTACATCCATTTACGAAACCCTTCGTTTGATTCCTCCTCTCACTATCACCAAGGAAGAAACCGATCTTGCTCTCGAAAAGGTTGTTGCTAGTGTTGCCGCTGCCGTCGAGAATCTCAAGAAGGCCTAAAAAGAGTTTTTTTTTCCTGATATATTTTGCTTTTCTTTTCTCTCCCATTAGATATTTATTTTCTCTTCCCCTGTACGTAACATATAAATTCATAGTCAAATAAACGTTCTTTAGTTTCTTTACCATCATTAAGAGAAAAAGACCTTTTTCTGAACTGCTGTGCTCTCGTTCAACACAAGGATAATGTCGTTAAATACTTGAATAGTCGATAACTATGGCATTGGAGGCTATCATTAACACCATGAGCTTCTTTTTTGCGAATACGATAAACGTCAGCATGAATAATTCAACCAAGACTGTGCTACTCAATCCAGTTTTGACAGGGAATATACACTTTTTATCCGAGATTCTGTGAGGAACGCAACATTGCGATCGAAACCGAATTCAACCCAACATTTTTATTGAGTGATGAATGTATAAATTCCTGGATTTTTGGCTTATGAATCGCTTTACATAGTTACTCTGTCACAAAATGAAAGATTCTGTTAAAGTTCCATTTGCATTCTCTCTGATTTTGTTGTGGGCCATCATCGCATGGAGGAATCTAAGGCACAATAACCAGCAGCAGCAACACACCATCGCTCGGCGAGAGGCGCTCTCCTGGGATGGACGGCTGGAATCAACTCGATTCAAGCAGAACTACTTTTTAGATGATGGCTATGTAAGCGACACATGCCAAGATACGTTGGTTGGAAACATGGTATGCAACATTCATGAAAGACTGCGTATCTATTGAGTCTAAAATGCTGCGTGTCATAGCTGAGTCGATTCACAGCGATTGTATTCAACGACTACACAACCAACGAAGCTCAGGGCATTATCGGGCCATTGGCTATCAAAGGCAAATTTACAGGCGGAAGCTTTACCATCAATCAAGGCCATACGTCAGGTTGTCAAGACGAGACGAATTTGGATGGATACGGCTTGGTTGTAGGTACCACATTTGCAGGTGTAAATACGCACGTATTCGGTGCAGCATATCTTCCAACTGGCACAGATACCAAGCAACTTGAAGAGCAGACAAGTGGTTGTCCAATCTACACAGACCGAGGCACTGGGCTGTTTGATTTTGATATTGTAGAGCAGAACTTTCTGTACGCCTCCAAGCAGTTCTCAACAGAGCCTCCTAGCTTGCAGCTAGACTCCAACGGAAAGCTTACAAGGATAGGACAAGCAGACTCTCGAGGCTATGACACTGTCACTTTCAATACATGCTCTACTACAAGTCAAACTTGTACTGTTTTCTCCGGCCAATTATCAGACCCAAATGCAATGCTTTTTGGTGTTGGAAATTGGAATGGACCTCAAGGAATGACATGGCCAGAAAAGACTATATTCAATGTTGGTATCATGTAAATGCATACCATGTCGAACAGAACGTCTGATTTTCCTATGTTTGTTAGATTCCTGTGCTGGCTGGCTCCACAATCACTCTTGCTGGTAATCAATTAAGTCTACAAGTGGATCCTTGTAATTCTATTATGAATTTCTATCCATCAGATGCCGATGGAAATTATGTAGATGGGGGAACTTTTACTATTCGTCGTGAAACAGGCGGCCGTGTTGGAGGCATGATTCTAGCGCCTACAGGTAGGTTATTTCCACTCTCATCATCCTAAATCTAACATAATGTGTGCATGTAGCGGATGTCTTGGATAGTAGTATGGGATCATTTGCTGGTCAACTTATTTCAACCAACTACGGATGGGAGAGCAGTGGAGTGTTTATCAATGATTACGGTGCTGCTGGAGGATCATGCTTAAATTTTGCAGGTTGTTTTCCGTTGGTAAATATTACTGTTGCTTTAGACGACGCTACAAGTAGGAGTACAAGTAGTCAAAGTGGTACAAGCACCAGTACTAGCAGTAGCTCATCGTCGTCTTCAACTGAGCAATCGAGTAGCAGTGACGAACCTTCATCTACCAGTGAAACATCGAGTGATAGCAGCCCATCATTGCTTTCAAGCAGCGAGTTAAAAAGCCTTAGCATCATTCATACTGAATCCTCCTTTCTGCCAATTTCGACCATAGATTCAACTAGTAGTAGCAGCACTGGACCTTCATCTTCCCACACCAGTGGCACTCTATCTGTTGAGAACTTAAGCAGCAGCAGCAGCTCAATATCAGACCTGGTTCCAACCAAGTCCAGCCAAAGTTCAAGCAAAAGTAGTAGTACTTTATCTTCTACCTCTCATTCAATATACAGCAACTCCTTCACCATAGCCAGCGCAACAAGGACCATCGCATCAAGAGAAGCATACTTGCCCTCATCCTCAGCTATACTTATACCTACACCTACATCTACACCTACATCTACATATCGACATTTTGTAGGGCACAGATTTTACAGACATCTTGACCATTATCATGACGATACAGTGTACGTTTGCGATTTTAGAGATACTTTACCCGAAATACAAGACATGGCAGATGAAGATTGGCTTGATTTATGCTACGATACATTCATGAACGATACTAATTCACCTGTTTATGTGGATATCCACCCTAGCCTTGAGAATGACGCCAATTTTATATATAATTTCGATTTTGAAGCATACTACAGAGAGTAACTACCCATAAGAAGACTTGATGCAGCGCCGGTTCTTTGATATTCTTTAGAGAACCGTGTCTCGAGATACAAGGAAAGATCCTCTCCTCTGGATTTGATGACTTGAAATGATGTCAATGGTGCTACAATTAAATTTTTGCATAAATAGCACTTGTGGGAGGCGACACGCTTCAATAAATTCCTTTTCTCTTTCTAATTACACACAACAACTTGTATGCGAATCTTCAAACTACTCTTATCGCTGTGTGTCATCATTCTCTTTTCATTGCAGCTCTCGAGCCTGTACAGCAGTTCCAGTCAGAGCACACGAATAAAGAAACAGTTGGAACCCTTTTCATATTCTCGTAGAATAAAATGGAGGTGTAAAAATGCGCTCGAGAAAATGCTTGAACAGGCCCATTACACCTACTACGCTATAAGTCTAGAAGTAAGATATACAGCACTGACACTGCTAGACAAAATACACTTTGTTTATGTACTGTTAACAAACAGAGGTATCAGAACCACTCCTCCGACTTTTCCAGAACCACCATGGACTATACAAAACAAGACGTACGTTGGACTCGTATCGACCTTATCGCCGTACGAGAGAAAAGTTGTAGATCGGCTGCTGTTGCAATACCAAGATAACTCGACAAAGTTCTCCAATTATTTTGTCAAAAGGATAAAATTGCACTCTGAAGAGTGGGAGTCTCTCGCTAGATCATGGAATGCACCACTTGAAAGCGAACGGCCATACGAATATCAGCAAGATAAAATGGGCCAAAAAATAACCAGCTTGATTCTTGAACACAACCTCAGGATGATGACTCGAGAAATTGAAGTATTATATTGGCAACAGTATTATCAAAGCTTGAACTTTCAGTTCAGTGATTGCATTCATTCGAAAGCCTCGCACGAGAATAGAACCACACTCTATCAGATACAGCTGTTTCTAGATGCTCAGCGAAATGAGAGCTTATATTATACCAAACTATACATGCTCAAAAAGCTCTCACATACCAAGCATCACATTATTTCAAACCTACAAGACTCTCACCATGCTCTGAACGAATCCATCCATGTCGAAAGAGGACCTTATTACACCACACTGCATCCTGAAAGCAAGCATACCATCCATGTCAAAAGAACGGAATACAAGACCATATCGAGGCACATGAGAGCAATCTGGATTGACTGGCCACGAGCAAATCGAAGGCAAGGTAAGCCACCAAATTACTGGCAACAATGCTATGCTTTTATACGAAGGTTATGGGATCTTTGCGTCTATCTCTCAAGAAGGTGGCTCGAAATCAGGCGGGCCTACATGAGACGGCTGCTACATGGCATTGGCAGTATTCAGTCCAGGCTAGGCAGCATCCGTAATTATCTATTTGCATAAACATCCACTCAAGAAAACGCATCTTTCATCTACTCATCCTGTAAAATAAAGCTCTCTACTAATTACTTATTTTATTCAAACGTGAGGTATTACTACAAATATATAAAAACAAAAGCTGGATCTAGATTTCCCAAACACATGCTGCAGGTTTATCAATTGCCAATGCTGGCTCCTTCTTTCTCTTACGATCAATTTCAGTAGTAAAGAACTAATGCATCACGGGTTAGTACAGGAGAGCAGTGGTGCGCATAGATAGACACTTACTGTTGCATACGTATGGTCCAAGAAATCCTCAAGGTTGTATTTAGGCTTCAAGAATTGCTCGCTAAAGATTTTGGCAAGAGTCGACACATTTGCGTAATAATGCTGGCTCAAGGTTTGTACTTCCCAAAGTGATGATTCAATGGCTTTGCACTCATAAGGATTTAAATTGTCCATACTGAAAGGATCTGTAGCATCGTCGACAGCCTTGTTACTATGGATCAGGCTCATGCATGTAGGATGACGCTTCAAGAGGTTGTAAATAAATGGGATGATGATAACACTGGCTGCAGGTGGTGCTGTTAATGACAAGCGTGCCATACGCTTAATGAACGCAGCAATGAGTGCAGCAGGAAGATATCTGTATAGAAACCGTGTCAGCATCTGGCACTATCCCATTGCATAAGTACACTTACGCAGATGACAAGAAGAGCTCTAAAAGACGGAAAAATCGAGATCTGTACTTGACGTGCATGACATTTCTGTCCAGCAAAGAATACAGCTTTGTATAGAAATCAGGATAGTCCCTAAACAATCATTTCAGCCATTGGTTCCCTGACCCACAGCCCAATATTAACTACTTACAGGTTGTGTTCTGTGATCAATGTAAATAAGCCGTTCAAAGCCAGCAAGCTGACAGCGCCGCCTACATTGTATGAATCTGTCAAAAAATCCATCAATAACTTGGGCTCTGACAGATGAGGCAAGATGCGTTTGTGTAAAATCAAGA
Organism: Mucor circinelloides; assembly: GCA_037974945.1. NCBI lineage: Eukaryota > Fungi > Mucoromycota > Mucoromycetes > Mucorales > Mucoraceae > Mucor > Mucor circinelloides. The sequence continues at coordinate 1,040,703 of JBBNAA010000029.1, read as the reverse complement.
GAATCTTCTTGTACATTTCTTCAGACAAGGGCAGCTTCATTAACTTGAGCCAGCAATCAGTGAAGCCACGCTTGTGTACTGACAACTGCAGCAGTGGGTGCTTTCTCTTTTTAGTCTTTGTAGCGGGTTGATCTTGCTCAGCGTCTTCCATGTCTGAATCAGACAACAATCCTTCATCGCCCAATAAATCGTCCGTCTTTTTGGATTTGCTGGTGGGTTTGGCATCATACACGGAAGGGTTGACAGTCCAGAATTCATCAATCTCAGATGCCTCGGTTGGCATGGTACGAATACTCTCTAAAATAGCAAACACATTGTTTGCAACCAAACCAAGATCATCGCCATCGTCCTTGTCGTCTGCAGATAGCTTTGTCTTTTTGCTGCTCTTTTGCTTCTTGGCGGTTTCCTTCTTTTCATATGCTTGTTCCATCAATTCACTATCCAGGATTCGCAAATGTCAAGTTCAAGCTCTTTTGCTGCCAACAATGCGGGTTGTACTTACGCTGCGTCCTTCAAGAAATAATGTCTCAAGTCATCGTACACATTCAAATACTTGTCCACAACCTCTTTGCGCAAATGTTCGTTGAAGTTGGTGTTGAAGATGATTTCTCTGACAATAGGACCATACACATTGTTGGCAAAGTGGTAGGATCCATTGGTGTTCATGAAATTCTCGGATTCAGACTTGATGTTGTTCATCAAAATAGTAAATGCTGGCAACTGAAGACCTGGTTCGTCGCTGGACAACAGGCCTCTAACGTGGGCCAAATAATCGCTGTACTGCTCACGAAGCCAGGCATTGACCTTGGCTTTAGCAGATGATTCATCGACATTTTTCAATTTCTTCAAATCGCCAGCCATCAAGAGAGATGTGTATACACGGTTAAGAGAGTGAATAGCAGCATGAGCAATCTGAGCATTGTTGCTCTTGGTGTACTTTGTGATCTCTACAATGTTGTTGAGGTTGGATTTGTCGCTTAAACCTGCTTCAAGCGTTCTAATCTTTTGACGGACATCCTTGAAGTTCTCGGTCTATAACATGGGTCAGCACAACAATGCTTTGTGATATACTTTGCGCCACCACTTACGGTAGTGTTTCCTCCTCTCTTTCTCTTTGCTGCTGGAGCCATGATGTTATCGTTTGACAGGAAGATGAAAAATATTCCAGATGAATCAAAAAAAGAAAAAGAAAAGTACTTTAATAAGCCACCACTCATCACCACAGTTCATTACAAAATCCGCTCAAGGCCACTTTTCTTATGCAGTAGTAGAGCATGTTGAGGGTTTAGCGATGATACTTGTCCATCTTTTAAATAAACACATGTGGATTCAAGTCAAATAGTATGTCTCAACAAAGCAAGATGACTAAAAAAAAAAGACAGTTGGTAGTAAAAGTAGATTTCTGGCGACCCTGATGGGGCGCTCAGACATCAAAGATCGATATAAATCATAAGTATTCGAATAAAGGAGCATTCTCTGCAGAGAAGCTCATTAATGAATTGAGGCATATTGACAGAATGATCTGAAAAGATAGGAATAGACGACTTGTTGGAATTCATCATTTTAGTAAATTTCATGTGAGCACACAGTCCTTGATCTCAGCAATTCATGCAACAGAGAGATGATGATGGTGAAGCATGTTTTGTCATTGACAAACTATACTAATCACGGTCTTTGACCAAATATATACAGGTGCCTTATGCAAGTGTCCATGCATACCTGAGGAAGGAGGAGGGAGAGAGGGAGAGAGAAGTTCTTTTTCAGCGGAGAAATGAAGCTACAAAACTGAGAAATAGGAAAAAACAAGGGTTCGATGCTTCTCGTAATTCAATATATATCTCGTTCTCCCTGTATGGGACAAACACACTGTATCGAACGGCATGAAAAATGTCCCCTATTTTGCCGAGATAGAGTGAACGTGCAGGAGGGGGGGGGGGGAGGGAGCGCAAGTGAGGAAGAGGAGAGTTGATGGGGGGAGGGGGAAACAACAAGGAAGGTTTATGCTGATTCAATTTAGGCTCATCTATGATCTCAAGTCATGTATCCATGAACCAAATCGAAAAGGCTTCATCATTTCGATCAGGTCATAACACTTGAACCAGAACGCAGGTTAATTGCATTGCAAATAGCATGCTCTCGTGTCTGCGTGTATGTATGCTATGATTGTGCAGCAGCGTGGTTGATGAAGACACTATCACCGAGATCCAAAAATTCATATTTTACTAAATGTAGAAAATAGATTTATTCACAAAGATAAATGTAAGCCGGGAGAGCCGATTTTATGGTATTGAGGCATGTAGTTTTTGGATTGGCATCATCATCATCATCGTCGAAATTGCCATGTCTAAACAGTTTGAATGACGGAACAGGTATTAAACAGTATTGTATGTTTTAAACTCTACGATGCTACTCCAGAAATCATGCTTCCCCTCTGTCTCTGCTCCTATACATAGAGAAATTGAGCTACACTGTGTCTGTGGTTGATTTGTATAGTGATAGCAGTAGGGTGATATAGGAGATGGAGCCAATTTCTATACAGATTATCCGAATTCAAAGTGACCATGACAAATTGGAGGTTAATTTACCACTGAAATCAGGTTGATGTTCTCGGGTCATTGTGTACAAGCACTGCAATTTTGTTTTACTCTTACTCCACCACAGGCAAATCACTCAGCTCGTCATGGCATGATGGTTATTATAGTGTATACATAGACTGCCTTGACTTGGATCAAACCAGGGAGATTCAATGATTGAATACAGCATATTTCGAACCATAGCAAGTACGTTGATAATCATCTCTCTCGGGTATAGCAACGGCGGTAAACCAGTAATTGATCATTTATGCACCTTTCAATTACACGCACAATCATTCACACTCTTTTGGTGCCTGTCTTGCACACTCTCCCAGTTAGTTTTAAAAGAGCTTTATTTGATGCTACTGATTTTTTTCCCCGGTGCATGAACTCATAAAATTAATGCAAAATTCATAGTAACCTGATTCAACACTGACGCTTTCATACATTTTGTATTGTGCTATGAGAACTCTGATTTTATAAGAAAGTGATCATTTGCAGTTGTCTATTGATTCTCTTTTTTCTTTCTCTTTTTTTTTCTTTCCTTTTGAAATACCATATCTTTTTTTTAGAGCGACATTTCACATAGCCGTTGCTTATTCCGGGTTCTATTTCATACATACGCTCCTTTTTCTTTTGCACATCTCTCGTTAAATATTTCTCTTAAAAATATTGCTCGCTTCTCTCTTCTTGCTCACTGAATACCCAATACAACATGTCTAGAGGAAGTGTTTCACATAGTTACGAATATATACCAAATTACTCTACTGCCATCCAGCAAATCATTCCAGAGTAAAAAAAAAAAAAAAAAAAAAATACTGATGTTCACATAATTCATGCTTTCTCATAGACGCTTTGTACTCAAGATCCGACAACAGCCTGTTCAGACTCGTCTCAGTACTCACAATGAGAGAGGTATTATTCACATTCCTGGATGACTGAACATAGCATTGACACATATCACTCTAGACCGCAGACCGCTTGATCCTCCACCAATTGTGCAAATTGAACTGGACAACTCGAACCCACAAGAAACACAGTAAGCAGGGAAACACAACTAGCCATGAAAACGCTTTACTTAATCTTTTTTGTTTGTTTGTTTCTGCAGAGACTTCTTACAGAACCCATATCTGTTCATGTGTGTTTCTCTGGTGAATGCATCCACCCACGAAGACATTATTCATTCTACGCAAAATACGCTTTCAGGGCAGACGTCGTCTTCCATGTACAAGCTAAAAGACATCAATAACCATGGTAAGAAACATACGGATTAGAAATCATGGCGTCCACTAAACACTGCAAATGCAGATGGCGGTTTTTTCGTGTTTGGAGATCTTTCTGTCAAATTAGAAGGCCAATTTAGATTAAAGTTCTCCATGTTTGAAATATCCACATACGGGGCAACCAATTTGAAATCGATTTATTCTAATGTATTTCAAGTATACCCTTCAAAAACCTTCCCTGGCATGTTAGAATCAACATTTCTTTCTCGTTCATTTTCTGACCAAGGTGTAAGAATCAGAATTCGAAAGGAACATCGTGTGCAAATGTAACCATCTCCCTTGATTTTCACACTTCTCCTTGGTTTCTTACTAATCATCGCTGTAGGACTGGATCTCGCAAAAGAAAGCTATCATCACAAGATGATGCCCTGGAGCTGGCTGATGAAAGAGGCACCCATCCATACAGCCAGCACCCTCACCACAATCATCAGCCGCATCAATCCTCCATGCTCTCACCTTACACAAACGCATCAAGCACAATCTATCCCCCGCAAAATCGTTCGCCATGGCCATCTTTGCTAGACTATGATCATTTGCAACAAAGAAGAAGAAGCAGCATGAATAGCTCAATGACATCAAATAGTGATAGCCGTCGATCTTCTTACCATCATCTACAGCACATTGATCATAGACCTAGCGTACCTTATTCACCCCCTCATCAATCGTATGATCACCACCGTCCTAATAACAATGGTCGTGGTCCTGAACATGCTTACTATGATCACTCACGTCAGCACCTTCACCCTCACCATCCCCATCCTCATCCTCATCACCAACAGCAAAATTATGCTTATTACAGCCATAATAATCCCCATAATTATCATCGTGATAGCATGATACCTTCTCCACCCCCTCAGTCCTCCCTTTTCAAATCAGAGACAAGCAGAAGATTAAGTCTAGACGACACGTTACCGTTAAGAAGACAATCAGCAGATCCTCGCTATGATTCTACGCATCAACAGCAGCAGTTGAGTGGTCCAAGACGTCTATCGTTACAACAGTACTATGCTAGATTGGCAAACCAAGCTCCACCTCCACCTCCGCTTGCTACATCTTCTACCACACCCACACATACTAGCTCACCATTGAATGAAGAAATCATACACTTGCCTCCACTGCGTTCTGTCGTGCCCCAAACAGCTGCTTCACCGCAGTACAAACGACCATCTCAGGAAGGTATTGTCGAAGTTGACGCTGCTGTTGCGATGATGCAACTTGCCTCAAGACGTCAACTACAGCAACAGCAAGAAAAAGGACGTTATTCTGCATAGATGATACAGTGGTGGTGGTCTGGAACCATTCATAGTCCTCTTGTGGATTTCTTTCATCTACTGCTATTACTACTTGCCTGATTTTATATATTTTACTTGAGACTGGATCATCTCAATTTATATATGTTTTCCCTTCTTCTTAATTATATGTACAGTCTTCTGCTTCTTCCTCGTTGCTTCCCTCCCTTGTTTAAATTTTATATGGTCTTTATTATATATCCTCATTCAATAGTTGTCCGTCTCCTACAACTAAATTATGCAAACCTTTATTTATTCATTAAATCGAATTCTAATACAAGTGCGCTCATCTTTTGAAGCTTAGACTTTTGGCTTTTCTAGCCTCTTTTTCATCTTTGGCTGCTTGGATTGCTTGGTAAAACTCTTTGGGCTGCAAATGACCCATCAAAAAGAGCATTTCTTTTCGGAATTGATTGATGCCAGCATCTGTTTTCGAGCTAACGACAACTACATCTTTTACTGCATTTCGGAGCTGCTTGATATGATCTTCCACTGTGATGATGCGTTTCGCCAAGTTGGGCAATACCAACAAGTCGCATTTTGTCAAGACCACCTGGAATTTCACTTGCTTACTGTTGAGCATTTTGAAAAAGTCGACATCTGCCACCTTGACGCCATGTCGAGCATCTAGCACGACATAAACTCGTTTCAGTGTCTTGCGTTTTGTAATGTATGTTTCCATCTTGAAAAAAAAAAGAAGAAGAGTGAGAATGAGATGACATACATCAGTCGCAGGACCTTACCAGTTCTCTCCATTGCTCCCGCTCAGCATCATCCACAAAGGCAAAACCATAACCAGGCATGTCAATCATATGGAAGAGTTTACCCACATTGTAGAAATTGATCTGCTGCGTCAAACCAGGCTTATCTGATGTTCTGACAACGCTAGACTCTGCCACACTATTGATCAAACTGGATTTCCCGACGTTGGATCGACCTTTTTGAAAGACATTGTAAGAGAATAAGACAATAAGTAACCCACAATGACGTACCAACAAATGCAATCTCGTCTAATGATTCAGGTGGAAACGATGTAGGCACTTTTGCTCCTGCAAAAAAAGAAAGCAAAGGAAACTATTTGCCGATGAGTTACTGGCAGTGCAAATTGACATGAAATCCAAACTTACTGCATATTTAGGCTCAGGAGGAGGTCCTACACGCTCTGTGTACTGTTGGCGTTGCTGATCTCGTCTTGCCTTTTGTTTGTGTAAGCCTGAGTAACGCTTGGTTTTTAAAAGAGTGCCAAATCCCAACTTTTCAAGCTTCTCATAGAGCTTGATGGGAGGCTGGATCTGATTAAATTTCTGTCGATTGGAGAGTATATCTGTGGCAGTGGTATCTTTTTTGGTGTTTGGTTTACTGTTGCTGGCAGTGGTCGTTAATGAAGCGAATGGTCTGATGAATGCCAATTGTCTGTCTACGACAATAGCTCGCTTGACAAATTGAGTGATGGGTCTATAATGCTGCATGGTGAAAAGATGGAAAGGGAGGAGAAAACTTTGCAAGAGCCGGGGTTTCGTTTCTCTCGTTTTGTACTTTTTTTTTTCCCCCCTCTCTCTCTCTCATGTTTCCTTTCATTCTCATTTCTTCATTATGTTTCGAGCTGTCAAATCATTGCCATGGCCATCGATTTTCCGACAAACCCGCTTTATAACAACTAGACCGCAAACTATCTATGCACTATCATCATCGCCCGGTAAAGCAGGTGTAGCCGTCATTCGTATATCCGGAAACAATGCCAAGCAAGTATGTGGTTCAATTTCTATTTCTGCAAAACAATTTAACAGCGACGGCAGGCAATTTCCAAAATGACATTGCCACCAAGCGCAACATCAGCAATTACAGATCCACGAAAAGCTTATTTCAGACGTATTAGACATCCAGTATCCGGACAAGTTTTGGACAGAGGACTTGTGTTATGGTTTCCAGGGCCACATAGCTTCACAGGCGAGGACTCTGTCGAATTGCAGATTCATGGTGGCAATGCTGTCGTTAGAAGTGTACTGGATGCGTTGCATCATATCCAAGATTTTCGCATGGCAGAGCAAGGCGAGTTCTCTCGAAGGTAACCAGTACAATGCCAAATAAATCGACAATCATGCTTATACCGCAATGCTTTAGAGCGTTTGATAACGATAAATTGGATCTCACGGAGCTAGAAGGCTTGGCGGATTTGCTGAATGCAGAGACAGAGATGCAGCATCGATTAGCGCTTCGTCAAGCGGAAGGAGGATTGCGGAAGCCTTACGAGCATTGGAGAGAGCAGATTATCAAATGCATGGCCACGACAGAGGCAGTCATTGACTTTGGGGAGGATGAAAATATCGAAGAAGGCGTCTTGGATCAAGTGATAAAAGATGTTGAGCAGCTGTATGTATCCATCAGCTCTCATCTCGACGATAGTCATGTAGGCGAGATTGTCAGAAACGGTATACAAGTAGCTATTGTGGGACCACCGAATGCAGGGAAGAGTACATTATTGAATCGCTTAGCCAAGAGGGAGGCAGCGATTGTGTCAAATATACCAGGCACCACAAGAGATGTGGTGGAAGTCAAGCTGGATTTAGGTGGATATCCTGTCGTTGTATGCGATACGGCTGGCTTGCGAGAATCCACTGATCTAGTAGAAATAGAAGGTATCAAGAGAGCAAAAGCGAGGTAAGGGGCAGAGGGATATAAACAGGGCAATGATGACTGAACAACGTTACAGGATTGATACAGCTGACATAAAGATTTGCCTGCTGTCATTGGAAGGCACTACTGCAACTAGTCTGTCCACATTAGATCCACTTGTGCGCAGTGTCATTGATAAAGATACCTATCTAGTGCTGAACAAGGCTGATGTTTACAACAATGACAATCTCACGCAGTTAGTTGCAAAAATACAGAAAGAGACGGGAGCCAAGAAGGTTTGGACAATGAGTTGTTCCACCGGCAAAGGTGTAGATGTCTTTTTAAAGCAAATGGTTGATATTTTAAAATCAAAGTACGTTGCCATCTCTCGGCTGTGCGCATAACATATATTAACATTGCATCTCTAGATTCGACTCGTCTATTGCAAACCCAGTGTTGATCACTCAAGCTCGACACAGGGAACACTTGAAGCACTGTGTATCACACCTTGAGGCATTTTTAAGCAAGTTGATGAAACTGATACTTGGAATTCATGTCACTCATAGTTTATGTTATAGATATGCCAGAGGAGGATATTGTGCTTTCTGCCGAAGAATTGAGGCAGGCAGCAAATGCATTGGGTAGAATTACTGGACGTATTGACGTGGAAAATGTACTGGATGTGCTGTTTGGCCAGTTTTGTATTGGAAAATAAATTGATCTCATGCATTCGGTATAATACTAGGTTTGTAGCTTTTAACATATGACTTGGGAGCGGTGCTTATTGGGGGGTAGGGCTTTTATAAACTACAGGTCTACTACAACAAATGGCTCGAGACAAAAAAAAACAAATTATACTAGAACAAATATTTAGTACTTGAGCATTATATCCAAGTAGACACTCAATTACATTGTTGAAAAATTCAACAAGCTCTCCAGTACTGATCAAAGCTCATGCTCAATACTAATAGCAAACAGACTATTTGAGATGTCGGTAGGTAACTTGATTGAATTAAGCCATCTTCGTTTCTCAAAAATATTCTTGCGATAACATCTTGAAATATTTTGGCTCTCTTTCTTTCATTGGTTTATTGTCCTTGAATCAAGTTTTGATTCGAGTTTCTAGAATGTTTCTATACCTATTTTTTAGAAAAAGGAACGGCACTGTGCTCAGATTTTGGATAGGGTTAATTGTGGAAAAATGGGGGAGGGAGGATGAAAACCTTGATTATTTTCAGTCAATGGCAGTAGTAAAAGTAAGCTATAACAGGATTGATATATAAGTGTTGGTTGTAGGTATAGTAAAAGTTAATTGGGGTACTTTTTCGACTGGGGAGTGTTGAATTTAGGTCTGCCATAAATTATGTGAAGAAGCAACAAGGAGGGAAAAAAGTGTAAAAAAAGATGCAACTTTGGATGGATACTTCTCCATTACATGATTTACTAAGTGAGCCAATGTTGCGTAGTGCTTGACTTTTGTTTTTCTTTTAATTCTCTATACGATGATATTGTTATTATTAGTATTTCCAAAAATATGTCAGGTAGTGCCTGCTTGAGGCCAATCAAAATACATCGCTTTGAGTTACTTCATGAAGGGAATGTCTATTAGGTAATTTTGACTTTTAGATTATGTTGGAGCTAATGTAGACCTATCGAATGGCCTTTGTTTTGTCCAAATCAGACAAGCCGTTAAGAAAATATTCCCAAAAAACCCTACTCAGGGAAAATTCTTGATTTCGTCCATTTTTGACCTGTGAAGGCAAGGCCCCAAATCACATCTGAGTTTTCTGGTCAGATCGATTTTATTAATTTCTCCACGTAGAGTCAAGCTAGAGCCTCAAGCAAGAGCTCAAACGATAGGAGATTGTTTGCTTTACCATAATGACTAGTAGTACAAGCAATGTTATGTTGACAGAGATGGAGGTATTATTGAAAAAGCATCAAAATTTGACAAAAAATGTTCTGTCACTTTGAAACGCCTAGTGTTGATCAAACCAGACAAAAGTAATACCATTTGATGCGCCTTTAAATTCTGCACAAGTTTGATATAAGCTTGATCAAGTGTTTACTATGAACAACTGCCAACTTTAGGCCATGACAAATTTCCAGAATGATGAAATAGCATTTTGATCAATAGAGCTTTTAATCTCAGTTTGATATCAGCTACTATATACAGAGAAACCTCGTGACGTCAAATGCACAATAGTTTGCTTTTGCACTCCCCCGTTTTTCCTTCCCCCGTTTTTCCTTCCCCCGTTTTTCCTTCCCCCGTTTTTGATATTATTTTTACAGCTACAGCAACAGTTCTACTACTATTATTCTACTCACTCCAATGTTATTGGAAACAATAGCAACAAGTTCATCAAGCCTGTCATCAGTGTTGCCGTATGCTAGTGAGTGTATTTGTTGCTGAATAGATTGTCTAGCACTAGTATTTATTAATTGATTTTCTTTCTTTTTCAGAATAGCTAATCACTGCTTTTTTAAAGCAAACAAGACGACGACGACAAAGACACAACAATTCGACTTACTGCTATAGCTACTTCCTTGGAATCTTTGATATCTTTGATAATAGCAGCAATTCGGTACGTAACGTAGATTGCTACTTTTATTGAATTGCGGCTAACTGAACTCTCTTATATTTTTTTTAGTAGACAATGGTTTTGTTTGTTCTCAACTTCAACAAAATATCTGGCACTGCCTGCTGTTTCTGGTTCGATACTATTATCTGCAATTCATTGATAGTGGTGCTGCTGTTCTGGTTGGTACTATCTGCAAGTTATCTGTGGTGTTGCTTCTCTCTTTTGGTCTGATACTATCTGCAAGGCATGTGAAGCGCTGTTTTTCACTTTTGGTCTGATACTATCTGCAAGTCATCATCAGCAGTAGCAATTCTTCTCTCTGGTTTGGTACTGTTTTCAGCAAGTAATCATTAGCAGTGCTGTTCTCTGGCCTGGTGGTATATTCAAGTCTTATATACTACTGCTACGTATCATTGGTTCAATCGATCGGGTAAGTTTTGATGGTGTCTGCTGCTTAATAATACCATAATACTGACTATCCAACTTTGATAGAATATAAGTATCAAGCACAAGGTGGTGCTCCAGAACATTAAATGCAGAACCTGTTGTGAATTGTTTATCAAGTAAGTATAAATGACGATGTAGATTGCTGAATACATTGCTGACTATTATTATACTATTTTGATATGATGTGTAGGCAACAAGTATAAGGTCACGACGACTACTGATAGATGATTAATGATGAATACTACTGGATGCAAACGGAACTGTCAACAGTCAATTAGGTAGGTATATTATTATGATACTGTATGATGGCGTTGACTGAGGAATGCAATACTGACTATATTCTTTGAATTATGTATAGGCAGGCAAATGGGAATGAACATGGATGCTGCAAGAGATCAATCGAGTTATTTTTTTCTGTGGATGACAACAGCCAGAGCAATAGTAGTCGACACAAGTTATACATTTTTATTAGCTTCTTTTTCTTCCCCTTTTTTTCTTGGCTTCTTGCTCTCATTTTTTTAATTTTCATCGGCATGTAATGTTATTACCCTCACTATTTTTCTTTCTTTCTATGTTTCTGTGAAGCATACCTTTTTTTTTTTTTTACGTTGAGTGAATGTGCCTATCACTGAAGCTCAACAATAACAAGATTCCGAGGCTAGGATTAGATAGGCTGGTCCAAACTTAACTGTTGATTCTACTTACTTAGCGACAGTTGAGGGTCTTAATAAACATAATTCCTCATGTTAGGGGTGTAGTAAGGCACGCTCTAGCACCTGAGGGGTGGTCTAATTGAAATACTACCTAATTGCATTTTTGGGTAGTACTTCAAATTCCGCCTAACAACATTGCAGAGGAGAGCCCTGGCAAAAATTTTCTAGGTTTTTTTGTATATAGAAGTAATAAATAGACATAGCTTTTCTACGTTTCTGTGCTGTTTAATGCGTTGTTTTCATCGCTTGAAGTGATTTGAACATTACACTATTTATAATTCCCTAATCCATATAAATACGCTAATGTCACAGATCAAATGAACCTTAGTGAATTTATCTGTTCTTCTCCCTTCCCTTTCTACAGTATATTTATTATTCCCCAATAAATATACCTTCGATCGCATATATACTTAACATTTAAAACCAATCGATTATCCCGCTGACCGATCATAGGTATTAGTAACGAACACCAAAGCCTGCCTCATAGAATCAGCCAATTATATACCTCGTATACAGTATATAAAACACCATTGGAAATCCTGATGTATTACATTCTACTACGCAGCAGCCTTCTTGCTCACTCCTGTTATATTATGATGCGGAGCATAATACTACCTGTAATAAAAAGGGGAAAAACAAAGATACAATTTAAATCCTTCTTTATTTCGAAAAGTAAAATAACGTGCAATTAATGAGATGTCTATTGTATTTATACTGTTCAGCTATTTTATTATCTGGCAGTTGCACCGTCAACTGTCAGTTGGTCCGTTGTCTGGTTTTTGATTTACATAATCGATACGGTTCTTCAAATTAAGGTTTTGACATATTTGTCCATAAACTGCATAGAAGTGCATAGATCAACCCTACTTGGTCTATGCGCTTCTGAGCCGTTTATTTTATGGTTCGATTTATTCTTATTAGAAATGGATTTGTCAATGATCCGTTATTCCACGGTTAAATTATATAGTTACATGAATCCTTTCTTTCTTTTGATTATGAAATCCATTATATGGTTTCATATTAGAGATGTCTTTTAATTTGGTTATGTGGGGAAAGGTAGACTAGGTACCACTTCAGCACACTACCTGTTCATTGCTGCTAGGCAGGGTTTGATCTACATTATCCTAAACACCAATTAAATGCAAAGAAAACAGCTTTGCTTTCAGCTCCATGACTTGAACAATACGCATCTGCATAATATTGATGTTATCTTTTGAAATATATCGCAATGATTTGAGAAATTTAGTATTTAACTGCCATTCTGTGGTGAGTACAAACTTCAGTCTGTCAGAGTAAATTTTTGCCTTTGTGTTGCATCCAGCGGGATACCTTTAGTTAGAATAACTCAGTTGTAATCGGATCACGATACTTCATTTGATTCTAGTAGATCTTTTGATAGAGTCTCAAGATAAGGAACAAGCTACTTAGTTGTTTGAGAACATTCTAAATGGTCTATGCTGAATAAGAGATTTGGGAAGATTGCGGCATGTTTGAGATAATGCCTGAATCAACCTAAATTCTATATCAGACCATTGTTCCTGATAAAATGCTGTGTTGTAAATATACATGTTTGACACTTGTCAAACATCAGGTCATTAAACAATAAGATAGATTGATTGACTTAGCGATTATGATTTAATGTAAAAGGGGTGCTTAATTCAATTAATAAATCTTTAGTTTTCGTATCTGGCTTAATTTACAAGTCTTTATTTTTACTTTTATATTATCTTCGCCTGTATCTTTCTCTGCTAGACACAACACTTTGTTGGTTTTCTTGCTATCTCTCCTGTTGCGCCATCTACTACCGTTTCATCTCCTCTCATATCAGAATCCGTAGATCTAATTTGAAACGCAAACCAAAGTTTTTACAAGTATTGCTCATTGTATCTCCCCTGACAGGAAAACAAAAGATAAGGTAAGCTGAAGAATAGATGTTGACACAACTTATCAATGTAAAATAATATGCCTATGCTGGCCAAGATATGATTCAAAGATATAGCCCCAAAATTTGACTTGTAAATCAAATTTGGAGTGTCGTTTTAAGTTTTCGCTTGAAAACACCCAAGGTCTTTCCACATGCACCCGAAGCCTACTACAAACATTATGAGGCATTAGTAGTCATAAATACAAATCAATGGTTTACTGATTAGACTTACACAAACAAGCAGATTCTGTTAACAACACGTTCAACAGGTGTGGTGGGCTTGTTGGTTTTACAAGAATCCCATGCGACTTTCAGATTTCTTGAATTAACAATTTATGAATAAGAAAGTTACGCTCATCAGCACGCTAATATACTGCAGCAAGCATTCCTTGTTTACCTTTTTGAATTTGCTTGAAAGTGCATTTATGCAGTGCGCGAAAAAAAATATTCCTGTCAAGAACTTGAACTTGAAAGGTTTATTTAGAGAAGAGAAGATGGTTACTTGATAAGAAGACACCAGTTAATCCACAAAGAGATAATAAGTGGAAACATGATAAAACTAGATGCTATTTATACTTGAAAGGGTGCGCGGGGAAGAGCGCCGAGATATGACATGACATGTATAAACGTAATGATTCGTAAGCATGATTCATAATTATGATTATTAATCACGACAACTCGCGGACTTGACATAAAAGAATACTTCATAGTTGATAGGCTCTTGGAATTATACAGTAAGACATATGCTTATATATTCATGATACTAACTATTGACAATATAATACGACGGTATACTGTATACCCATCTCTAGCTACTGTCTTGCCATGCCCCCACCGCTTAGCTTCTATCTTGCACTTTTGCCAGCCATTCCTCACTGTTATATTAACATAGCTATTCAATACTGAGCCAAATTCAACAACATTCTTTAATCTGATAAATCACCAGTAGTAGCAATCTATAAAATTCCCAATGATTTCTTCCATTTTATTAACTTATGATTTTTATTTTATGCTGTATAAACCAGCGATTTGCTCTCAGTAAGCAGACCTTAAATTTAGGGACAACATCACCCATTATTGCGTTTATGCGAAAGACCAAAAACTTTTTTCAAAACTACTGATTAAACCTATTATGAACATATTCAAAAGCAAGAAGAAGGCTGATGATGAAACAGTTTTTTAGATGCTGGATTTTCCAAACAGCAATCAATTAGCTCGAAAGAAAAGTTTTGATCAGCCCAATTTAAAATGTCTCATTCATTTGTGGTGATTTTGGAAATGTGTTATTGATCTGTTGAGTATTTTGATTTGAATCAATCAATCAGCTTATTATATCCACGATTCAAACTGGCATCAAAGCAAATCAATTCTGATGTATCATTTTTAAACCAGATGTCGAATTAAAGTAAAACAACCTAGTTCAAGCACAGATCACATCAGATCATAAAAACATCAATATTAAACTGGATTCAGTTACTGATCCATTAGTCGTATGTTCATAACAATAGATAATACAATTTATTGTTCTTCTATCACCCAGATCTTTTCATCGAACACCTTATACTCACATCCAACAATAATCCCTCAGTTCGAATAGTATATAAACCCTCTCATGTTTCAATGTAATAAACGTTATTCTTTGCCTTATTAAATTCATTCTCTTTGCAGTGAAATTAGGTTTTTAGACAGATTTCACAGAAAAAAAATATAAAAAAAGCAAAATGATAAATACAATTAAAATCAACTGTATTTTATTTGGTAGTTCAAAAGGAACTGAAGATTCCTGGATTTGAGTAAAAAATAAGAGTATTTATAACAATTGAGCATTGGCTCGTAGCATGAGTAGTTTGATAGAGAGCAATAGGTTGTACTATTGCGGTATTCAGCGTTTGTTATTGACGCCTTGGATTAAAGGGGTAATTGCTGTAGAGCATTGACCATAATAAACGTAGATCTGCGTAACCTTGATTGGGCTTTGATGTGCTATCGTCATAGCAGCATGAAATGTAACCTTGTGTTCTAAGGTGTGTTGTTTTGTTATTATATAGAAAGTGTTCCTTATGTAGGATGCTGTACAACTATGGCATCTGGGCATAGTCGACGAATTTGAATATGTTGTTATCGATTTGGTTTTAATTTGGATAAAGAGAACACACACATATGATAAGCATCATTAGTGAGGATGGATACACTGTGATCAAGAGTGATTCATTCACACGATGGGAGTGATAAGGGTGTTTTTTCATTTTAGTATTTTCGAGATTGTTTGTATATACATTTAGAAAGGTTTATTATGTGATTCAAATAGCATGAATGCTCATGAGCGGTATTTGATGAACTTTTGTATTTCAGTAGTAACATTACTTTGAGGGCGCTAATTCCATTACACTCTTTTTACAAATAATTTATTTCTCATGAATCAAATTCCATTCCTTTCATATACTACTCAATATAATACTACATACTACTACTACAGTAATATTACTCATAGGTATTATTATTATTGTTCTTTTTCTTCATTAGTAGTGATATATGAGCAATACTGTATGTGATCGATATATTATTATTATTAATAATGTACTACCCAATAATCTATTAATACTGTCGTACGTATTACTCTTCTACTCAGTTATAAGAAGTATTAGTTGTATGTATACTAAAAGCTGTATGGATACTTTTTTTTTTATTAGAAAGTGATAAATTTGGGTTTTTGATAGACAATATCAACCATTAATAAGGGAAAACGTGAAAAATGATCCAGCTTTGAATGGATATTTCTTTATAATTTACTAAGTGATGAGTCAATGTTGCCTAGTGCTTGACTTTTGTTTTTCTTTTAATTTTCTATACGATGGTACTGTTATTATTAGTATTTTCAAAAATATGTCGGATAGTGCCCGCTTGAGGCATACCAAAATACATGACTTTGAGCTATTTCATGAATGGAACGTCTATTAGGTGTTTTTGACTTTTGGATTATGTTGGGGCTAATGTAGAGCTATCAAATGGTCTTTGTTTTGTTCAAATCTGATCAGTATCGGTAGAGATATTGGCAAAAGTCATGTCGATGGAAAATTGGATGAGTGTAATAGATCAGGATTTCCAAAGGTGATTTATATATGTGAGGTATATAATTGGCTGATTCTATGAGGCAGGCTTTGGTGTTACTAATTGCAATGAATATCACTATATACAATTAATACCTATGATCGGTCAACGGAATAATCGATTGGTTATAGATGTTAAGTATATATGTGATCGAAGGTATATTTATTGGGGAATAATAAATATAGAAAGGAAAGGGAGAAGAGCAGATAAATTCACTAAGGTTCATTTGATCTGTGACATTAGCGTATTTATATGGTTTAGGGAATTATACTGATCGGGAACAACTGACATTGCTGAATGTCAGCTATGTAATGACTGTAACTAGATCATTACAATGAGAATGGCCAATTTTCGCCTTACCCTCACAGGTCAAAACATTAGCTGACAATTTTTTAGTCAGACGTTTTTGTTCATTTCTCTACGTAGAGTCAAGCTAAAACTCCCTGTAAGAGCTCAAATGATAGAAAATTGTTTGATTTACAATAACAATGAATGCTACAAGTAGATTTATTTTGACAGAGATGGAGATATTATTGAAAAAGTGCCAAGATTTGACAAAAAATGTTCTGTTGCTTTGAAACACCTACTGTTGATCAAACCAGACAAGATTAGTACCATTTGATGCGTCTTTTAATTCTACACAAGTTTGGTATATACTTAAGTAGGCGTTTCCTATCAGCAACTGCCAAGCTTATTAGGTCATGACAGATCTCTGGATGAATGGAAACTCATTCTAAACAGTAGGGTTTTCAGTCTCAGTTCAATGTCAGCTACTATGTCTCGAAAAAGCTTCTCATGCTGTCATCCTCTTTGAACTCGGAGCGTGGCATAATACACATAATAAGTTGCTAATCTATTGTTATAGATGGATACTTTACTTGTTAATGAGTGTTGTTTTCAAGACTGGGTAATTGTAGCTTACTTTTTCTTGTTTCGTTTATGCATTCGAAAATGAGGCATGCATCTACTCCCCGCTTAAAGATGTAGCCTCCAATGTCGATTATCTCGTTAACAAAGCATTTCAAATACCATGTTCTCAGTTTAAATTTGTCTGATTTTTATAGTACTACAATAGTTTTAAGTTATCTCATCTTGTGTATGGGGCCTCATATCTGGTCATGGATGTTGGAAACGATTTTTGATTTTGGACTTTTGGACTTTTGGACCATGGAAAATCGAAAATTTGAATATTGATGGTAGAGCTTTGAACTTGTCATGTTGCTATACCAGGTTTTTGCGAAGAGTTTGAAACTGCAATTGAAATTTGCATAGCTATTTTGGTTGCTGAGATATCAATGATTCTATGATTTTAACAATTCTAAGCAGATGGTACTAGTAAAAGTCATTGGATTGATATATAAATATTGGTTGTTTGCATAGTAAAAGTTGGTTGTGGTACTTTGTTTGATTAGGGAGTATTGGAGTTAGGTTTGTAATAGACGATTGGAAGCAGTAAGACGGGAAAATGTGAAAAATGATGCAACTTTGGATGAATATTTCTCTATGATTTACTAAGTGAGTTGATTTTGCCTAGTGCTTGACTTTTGTCTCTCTTTTAATTTTCTATACGATGGTATTGTTATTGTTAGTATTTTCAAAAATATGTCGGATAGTGCCCGCTTGAGGCATACCAAAATACATGACTTTGAGTTATTTCATGAAGAGAACGTCTATTAGGTGTTTTTGACTTTTAGAATATGTTGGAGCTAATGTAGAGCTATCGAATGGACTTTGTTTTGTTCAAATCTGATGAGTATTGGCAGAGATATCGCAGAAAAACCTTGTCAAGGGAAAATTCATGATTTCGCCGATTTTCGACCTGTGAAGGTAAGGCCCAAAATCTTAACTGAATTTTTTGGTCGGATGAATTTTGTTCATTTCTCCACGTAGAGACAAGCTAGAGCCTCAAGCAAGAGCTTAAACGATAGGAGATTGCTTGCTTTACCATAATGATTAGTAGTACAAGCAATGGTATGTTGACAAAGATGGAGGTATTATTGAAAAAGCATCGAAATTCCAAGAAAATCCTCTTGTCCAGTCAAAGCGTCTAGAGTTGACCAAACCAGTCAAGATTAATACCATTCGATGCGCATTTAAATTCTACAAAAGTTTGATATATACTTGAATAAGTGTTGACTATCAGCAATTGCCAACTTTAGGTCATGACAGAAGATGTCAAGAAGAAGCATGAAGTATTATTTTGAACAATAGAACTTTTAATCTCAGTTTATTATCAGCTACCCTTTACCTACAACACTACTCGTGACGTCAAATGCGCAATACTTTGCTTTTGCACTCCCCCGTTTTCCCTTTTTTTTTCCTTCTTCCCCCGTTTTTGTTGATACTATTCTTATTACAGCTACGACGACAGTTCTACTATTATCATACTCACTTTAATGTTGTTGGAAGCAATAGCAACAAGTGCATCAAGCCTGTCATTGGTGCTGCCATATGCTAGTAAGTGTATTTGTTGCTGAATAGATTGCCTAACATTAATATTTATTGATTCTTTTTATTTTTTTACCCAAATAATAATAGGTACTCACTGCTGCTGCTCTTTTAAACCAAAGAAGACCGAGAGACACTTTGACTTACTGCTGCCATCAGCACTTTTCTAACGTCTCTGTTGTTTTTTCAAGATTCGGTACGTACCACAACAGATTATTACTTTTATTGATGAATTGCGCCTAACTGAATACTCTCTTATTTTTTAGAAAAAAAAAGAGGGGGTTGTTTTTTTCTTGCTCAACTCAAACTTAATCTCTGGTGCTACTACTACTCTGCTTCAACGCTATCTGCAGCAAGTCGTCATCTCAAGTGCTGCTGTTACATTCTGGTTCAACATTATCTGCAAGTCATCTCAAGTATTATTGTTGTAACTTTCTGGTGTGGTGCTATCTGCAAGTCATTTGTAGTGCTACTACGTTTCTCGAGCTCAGTGGATCAGGTTAGTTTTAATGGTGTTTGCTGTTTAGTAATATCTTATTACTGATTACACGAAGTTGATGGAATATAGGCAGCAAGCACAAGGTGGTGCTCAAAGACATTATTAGATGCAGAAAAACCTGCTGTGGATTGTTCATCAAGTAAGTAGTATAAATGAGGCAAATTGCTGGATACATTACTAACAATCAATGTGTTATTTTGATGATGTGATGTGTAGGCAACAAGTGTAAGATTATGACGACGGACAAATGAATGATTAATGCTGGATACTGGAAGCAACCAGAGTTGATAACAGTCGATTAGGTAAGTAGTGTATATAATGTGGCGTTGATGATGGTTAAGGAATGCAATACTAATTATATCCTTTGGACTATGTAGTATAGGCAACAAGCGTACAGCAATAATCATGGACACTATTGCTGGATGATGCTGCAAGATACTAGTCAAGTTATTATTTTTTTGTCGAGAACAACCATAGCAATAGTTGTAGATACAACCCATTATTTATTTCTGATTGTTTGTTTTTCTCCCCCTTATTTTCCTTGTTGACTCTCCCTTTTCTTTTTTCTTGGCTTTTCGCTCTTATTTTTTTTTGTTACTTTCATCTACATGTAATGTTATTACCCTCACTATTTTTCTTTCTTTCTATGTTTCTGTGAAGCATACCTTTTTTTTTTTTTTACGTTGAGTGAATGTGCCTATCACTGAAGCTCAACAATAACAAGATTCCGAGGCTAGGATTAGATAGGCTGGTCCAAACTTAACTGTTGATTCTACTTACTTAGCGACAGTTGAGGGTCTTAATAAACATAATTCCTCATGTTAGGGGTGTAGTAAGGCACGCTCTAGCACCTGAGGGGTGGTCTAATTGAAGTACTACCTAATTGCATTTTTGGGTAGTACTTCAAATTCCGCCTAACATCATTGCAGAGGAGAACTATGGCAAAAATTTTCTAGGTTTTTTATATATGTAGAGGTAATAAACAAGTATAGCTTTTCTACGTTTCTGGGCTGTTTAATGCGTTGTTTTCATCACTTGAAGTCATTTGAACATTACACTATACGAAAGTACATGTAAAATTCTGTAAACAGCAGCCTGTAAATTTGAAAGTTTGAAGTTTGACTAAAGTCTTGTTGTATGCTTATTGTGTAGTAAAGCAAACTTGTTGACAGATATTTAAAAGCTTTTAAATATGTACTTCTTGTAGTAAATTGCAATTATAAAGCTTCCACTGCGCAAACTTTCTAGTTATTGAAGCATCATCATTACTGATGCATCGCTTCCAAACAGGATTATTTCAAAATACAGCAAAACATTTAGTTCAAGCACAGATCACATCAAATCATAAAATGTCAACATGAAACTGGATTCAGTTACTGATCCATTCATTGTATGTTCATGACAATAGATTATATCTATTACTCTATCACCCAGATCTTCCCATTCAACACCTTATCCTCACACCAAATCCTTCAGTTCGAGTAGTATATAAAGCCTTTTATTTCCAATAATGTAATAAACGATATTCTTTATCACCTGATTAATTTCATACTCTTTTTTCGAATAATTTATTTCTGATAAATCAATTACTATTGTTCTTTCAGATAATAACTTGTCAATACAGACTAACTCAATACAATACAACAAAATACGCCTTAGCTGGATCTCGAAGTGTAGTAAAGTTTTCAGTGCGAGAACAGCAGATCACATTATTGCAGACCATAAATGGGTTATTATGATTAGCCAACTAGGTTGTTACTGTTGAGCCAGCGTATATATACAGCAGTAACCAACACAACAAAGAATAGTATAGTGATTGAAAAAGACGCAAATGTTATTCATTTGCAGCTTGATCTCCTCATAAACTGAGATATTGTAACCTTCTGCTGGCACAACAATCTGAACTATTTCATTGACAGTTCATGTAACAGGCCTGAACGATAAATATGAATAATAGCACCAATCAGCCAGTCTCTAAACTTTCTTTATAATAATGCATGCAGCACCATTTTTATTGTACAAACGTTTTAGTACATATCTTCCCCATAGACCCTACTATCACTACCATCATCAAAATCGTCATCACTACTGTCACTGTCGTCCTCGACAACTCCTGTCCTCTGTCCTCTTGGGTTGTATTTTACTACAACATTTGAGAGTAAATTGGTTATGTTCCTTCTCAACTAGCAATACGCAGTTATTAATCAATGAATCTGTAAATTAAACTCACATCCCTCTAACGTACCTTTCTGACCTGACCTGTTTGTAACAAATTATCAAATACTTTTTGAGCTGTATCTGCATTGTAGCGCTTGTCATTGACAAGATTTCGCACCTTTTGATACATGTGGGTTCTAAAATGCTTCAGTGCGTGATACATAAAAGCTTTTTTGCTGCATTCGCTTCCAAGGTAGTACGTTTCGGAATCAAGTATATCGTCTGAAAACAGATGTATTTTTCTACTAGCAGGTTTGTTTGCTCGGCAGGCTCCGCATAAGATGGCTCCGTCATAGACATAGCCTTGAAATCGTGCCCAATTTGTATATTTATCCAAATCAGACTATCATACAACGCCATAATTTCAATTACACACAGATGCTGAATATCATATTGTAATCCATACCTTGAACTCTGGAAGCCAAACATCACTCGTAGTCATAGAATCTCTGTACGCCTGTACCCTCCTTTTAATGGTTTCATTTGCCACGGCATATTTGTCATTTGATGCTAAAATGTGGGGAATTAGTATTCTAATTATTGCGACACTGGCTTTCTCCTCTTACGAATGTCGAATGCTGGATCCAATACTAATTCTATTAAGGACTGAATATAAAAGTCCATCTGCCGTCTAAATGACATTGACTTTTGTGCGCTGAATTCAGCTATACGATGTTGATATTAATATGACTATCCACTGCAAAATCAACGGGCGTACCTGGTAATGAGGTTTTCACGACTGGTTTATCAACTTTTTTACCGTCGACGATATCATCGTCAACTACAAAATCATCATCATCGTCAGAATCACCTTCTTCGTCGTCGTCGTTTTCACTCTCGCTGGATGGCACAATCACAGGCCTATGCTTCGAAGTAACGAATGATTCAATTGGGCCATCCTCTACGGTATCATACAAAGCCGACTTTGATTTTCGGTCTGACAAAGGTGGTTAATCATGCATTACGCTTCAAGTATATATTTAAATACTATACCTTTTAATCTTTTGAGGTTTTCGGCATACTTGTCAACTCGTTTGCCCCTTGTCCTCTTTTGCAATATATCTAATAAATGCTCTGTGTCAATTACAAGCTGCTGTCAATATCTGCTGCGCCCTTCTATTACCTGATGTGTCCAGAAAATCTAAATCATCATCCATGTCCTCATCTTGATCTTTGCCAAAGTAAACATTAGCTGCTATGAACAGTTTATTAAACTCTTTATCTGTACCTGAAGCAGCTCCTTCGGATACGAGATTGATTGGTGCCTCTACGCTTTCTTCATCACTGCTTTCGACAATCAATCTCAATTTTTTTCTTCTACGAGGAATGACTTCTTCCATCATTTCATCGCCTTGATCCACGTCTTCCTCATCACTTTCAAATATAACAGGCACTTTCTTTCTCCTATGAGGTACCTCAGTCTTTCTATTCGAGGCAAATATAAAAGATAAGCTCTCTGCTAGTAGATATGGGGCACCGATCATTACTTTTGGACTTTGCTCGGTTGGTTGGATGAAGTAGAGCTAGAAGCTTCTGGTGGATCCTGTGGTAGCTGAAGACGCTCTTCTTGGCTAGATACTGCAAAGTACTTTAATAAATTTTGCTGTCTTTTGGGGCTTTTAGTTTTTGCCATTTTCAAAACAAGAGGAAGAAAAAGTTACTTTCAGGTTGCACTGAGCTGAACATAAAAAAAAATTGGCATTTGTCAGTTGAGCGACTTCTTTTCTGATCGTTACAAAATTTCATGCTATTCAATCAAAGCTTTGCTATGGATCACAGGTGCGATTTTGTGAGCCATAAATACTTGTCGTATTTAGTATAGCACCTACCTGCTGTATGAAAAAACCTTGAATGACAATACATTGCAATGATTTTCATAAAGGGAATGACTATATTCGTGTCAGCAAGCACTTGATCTCGACACTTTGAGTACTGTAAATGACTTCACAATGTTGTGTTATTTTATATTCAATAGAAAAGTAAATTCTTTCAAGTATAAATCGATCATTTGAGGAATTTTGATGAATTTTGTGTGTCAGTCATAGGTGTAATAATAGCGCTTTATTTTCGTTCTGTAAAATTCAATGGCAAGACTTGTATAGACCAGAGATCTATACTTTCAGGCACAATGCTATAGTCATCTTAGCCACCCCCTATGACTATATCAGTCTTTAGGGTTACACCGATAATGATCCTTTTGCCAAGATTGCTTGGTTTTCTGGTCAGATGATTCCTCTTTTGGGCTCGACTACGTATAAATTACTCTGTTGAATGATAAAAAGGGTTTCTCTTTTTACATTTCTTTCACTCTTTAGATAAAAAAGCATTTGAAGAAATGAGCAATTTACACAATAACCCTCATCTGGAATTGCCACCACCACAGCCTTCATCTCCTCATTGTCAACAGCAACAGCAACAGCAACAGCAACAGCAACATCAAATTGCTTCTGTCTACCCAAAGCTACCCTCTCAAGATGATTTACCTCCAAGTTATTCGGCATCATCGCCTAGTTATACAAACATGCCACAAGCACCTTATCCACAATACAGCCCAAATCAACAACAACAGCAACAACCATCATACCCATATCCTCAGTACCAAGCATCACCTGCTCCTCATAACCAGCAACCCAGCGGACAAAGACCTCCTGTAATGTATTATGGTAGTATGGCACCGCCCAATACCACTCATCCTCTTCCTCCTTCCCAACAACAAGCACAAGCACAAACGCAATCACAACATACGGTTCAGCCAATAACCTCATTGAAAACATCGTCTGATTTAGTGCAATGTCCATATTGTCAACAGTTGGTTTATACAGTTCTGGATTACGACTCTGGTTTATGCACTGGACTGTCGGTTGCAGGGCTCTTTTTAGCTGGCTGTCACAGTGGAGGATGCTTGATCCCATTCATTTTCCCCTATACAAAGGACGTTACTCATCATTGCCCTTCATGCAAAGAGAAGATCGCGACATTTACAAGACTCGAAAGAGACACAAGAGTTACTGCAGCTCCAGTTGGATTATAATTTTATTTGATTTTATACACAATTTTTTTAAGCAGTTAAAACTTGATCAAATTCACCACTTTCAATCTAAATTACCCTAGTTAATAAACAACATCTCTTATGAAATCATAATAAAACCTTACCATTTCCTTTACAATATCTAAACCACCCAATAATTCGCCCTTGTAGAACAACATGGGGAATGTTGGCCAATCTACATGAGCCTTCATACCTTGTCTGACATCGTCATCTGATAAGATATCGAAATAACCGTATTTAACATGTCTGTCATTCAACAAGGCAACTAGTTGTCTTGAAAATCCACAGCGAGGTTCCTCTGGTGTGCCCTTGATAAACACCATGACAGATTGCTTTTCGATTAATTCTTGGAGGCGAGTACTGAGATCCTTTTCTTTGGGCAACATTTCTTTGAATTCGCCTGATGCAATCATCTCTTTGATAATATCTAAACCTCCCATCAACTCTCCATTTACATAAACTTGGGGATAGGTTGGCCAATCAGAATAAGCCTTTAAACCTAAGCGTTGTATTAATAATCGTCTTGCTTTGCATCATAGATGATAGATATCTACCTTGACGAACATCCTCATCCGCAAGAATATTGAATGAACTGTATTTGACCTTCTCCTCTCCTAATAACTCGACCAATTGACGAGAGAAACCACAACGAGGCTACTCACTGTATTACTAATCAAATTCCAAAAAACCCACTTTGAATCGCATTTACCTGTTGAGGAGTACCCTTGATGAAAATCATGACAGGTGCGCTATTCACAAGTGCCTTGAGACGAGCGTTTAAATCTTTGACAGGCTTTGCTCCATTATCTGTGCCAGCAGCTGCGGAACTGGCAAACTTATTCAAAACACCCTTTGCATGCTTGGCCACGGCATTTGTCAATTCGGCAGCCTTTGCACCTTCGATTTGTTCAGCAATTTTGCCGCCCTAATCATGCCCATCAGAGACAGATCAATCACAATCACATGTCTGCTTACCTTGAGTACAATAAAAGTAGGAACGGCAGAAATCTCGAAAGTTTCAGAGATATCAGGGTATTCTTCTGCTTCAATCTGTGGCGCGACAAGAATGTCAATTAGAGTGGTAGACCATTTATCAATCTAACTTACCTTGAGAAACTGGAGAGCAGGGAATTTGCCAGCAAGTTCAGCAAAGACTTCATTCATTTGTTGACAAGGTTCAGCCCAAGAGGCCCAAAAGTTCAAGACGTAAACGGTATCTTTCTTGGAGAGGAGATCTCCAAATTGCTCGTCAGAGCTGATTTCTAACAAATTAGACATATTGTTGTTATTGTAAAGTGGGGGGGAAAAGTTGGTCGATTAGAGAAACAGGAAGAAAAAGGCAGCCTAAAGATTGAAAGCGTTCCTTTTTAGATGCAAAAAACGAAAATATTTTATACCTACAGTGTTGATCTGATTGGGTTATCTTATTACAAGCAAATCTCCTGATGTGATTGGTAAACAAGACAGATCAAATCTGTATCAGAATCAGGATTCTGGCATACAGGGGATTTAAAGGCATCATGCTATCTATCCAGCAACAGTGCTCTACAAGTATTGCAGCGTTTTGTACGCTTCAGTGCATCTTTTTGCTTCGAGAAGAGCTTCATAGCATTAGCTACAAGTGATGAAAATGCAATTGCAGATTGCATTTATCACTTTCCTAATGAATTTATCAGTTGTTTTATTGTAAATATGCTTCGTTTCCTGAAAGAAAACGAAGCCTTTAGCTAATAAAAAAATAGGAACAATTTAGCTTCCAAGCAAACTGGGTATTTACTACGCAATATCTGTCTACATTCAATTCTGTCATATGTACAACAACAACAGCATTCAATTTAAACTCTCCGCTATTCTAAATTGTATTGACATGTTAGACATCAATGCTTTATAATTATGACAATATGGAACCAAAAAGAGGGGTTTCCTAGCAATGGCATTACCCTGATACATTATAAACGTTGTTATCCTAATACATCGTTGACGACAATAGTGAAAGAAAGGACAGTGTTTAGGTGGATGAGAAAATACCCTTCAAACTAATGTGCTGAAATCATCAAATGTATGCAAAGCAATGTGAAATATACATGATTTCTCTAGGTTTTTAGAATGTCTATTTACATCACACTGATATCGTTTCTTTTATTGTTGATTTAATTATTGATTAAGTTTGATCTATACAGAGGTAGCTGAACCCTTGACGCTTCTAATGACTTCAGCAACGGCGAAATGCTTGTGTTTACTTAAAGGTCTGCAAGCTTCGATACGCACAACATCACCCAACTTGCAAGCTTCCTTCTCATCATGAACAAGGTAGTTTTTGTGTGTTTTGATAGTCTATTACAAAATTGAATTAGCATATAATAACCAGGGTATGTTCGTGTGTGTGTGTGTGTGTGTGTGATAGATTTTTTGATGTGTTGTACCTTGAGAACAATGGGATGGAGCTTCTGACTGGTAACTTTCACCTTGATTGTCTTTTGCATAGCATTGCTAACGACCATACCAATAAAGTTTTGTCTCATGTTGTCTTATGTTGTGTATAGAGTGGAATAAGGAAACAGATGAGAGATGTAGAGGGGATGTTCGAAAAAAAAAAAAGAAGGCTGTGAAAAAGTGACAGGGTTATTATTACAATCACCGGGAAGTTCAAATGTCCTTCCTCTCTACCCCCTCCTTCTCGTTCCAAATCGTTTTGACCCCGCATATACACATACCATCATGTTACCTACACTAATTCGACTTCATAAAGCACCTCCTATGCCCAAGTTCTTTCAAGAAGGATTGACATTAGATCATGTATGTACCTAGCAAACGATTTCAAATGCCTATTGACTCACTCATTTGCGATAGTTTCTGCTTCGCGGCCAAGTCATATCGTTATACCGACAGATTGTGCGTTGTACTAAAGGCATGGACAAAAGGGATGCCAAAGAATTGATACAATGGGCTAGAGCTGATTTTGAGCGTCATCGCAATGAAAAGAGCATTGTAAGCATCTGCCGGTGTCGATATATTGGCAAAGTCTCACCTAACCCCTTTGTATAGGATCACATCAAATCACTCATCTCATCCGGTAAACACCAAATGCATTCATTACAGAGTTCAGTTACTTTAGCGCATACATTCAAGCAATAAAAAAGCATATTTATTTAGTAAACAACAATAGACCAGCCGCATTGAGTTGCGGAAACTTTGGGATCCTTGATTGTAACTGTTTGCTTTTGGCCATCAAATGTGAATTCACTCTCGACAGATTTGCCTTGTGTAACGATCTTGACACCAGAAGGCTTCTTGCTTTGTCCCAAAATATGAATACGCTCAACACGAACCTTTTCAATGGACTTGGCAAACGCTTGGGCTTCTTTACTGGAGCCGTTTTCATGAATGTCCTTGCATGTCAGTACGTTATCAGCAAAGTTGAATTCAGTGTGAGTGTAGGCGCCGGTTTGGAATGCATAGGTCTCTTCGTCGTCCATATACAAACGACCTTGAGCGTGTCCTTGCTTGTTCTTGGCGACCACCAATGTGAAGGGATCCAAACGCATGGCTGGAGAACTGCGACGAACACGCTCGCGACGAGGAATGATACGGCCACCTTGATAGAAAGCAGGAATAGTGTCTAAAGGAGCATCGACGGCCATCCAACCCAACTTGGGGACTTGCTCATGGGATTTGGTATGATACCAAGGTCCTTCACCAGGGAAATAGACGTCTGTGGTAACAGCACCTTCCTTTGTAATAGGCTTGACCAAGATTGAATCACCTACCATGAATTGATCATCCATCGTGAATACAGACTCATCCTCAGGGAACTCCATAAACATAGGGCGCATCATGGGGGTACCATTCTTGTAGGCATCATAAAACAAGGTGTACCAATGTGATAGCAGAGCATAACGTTCACGTAAAGTATCGCGAGTAATGGACTTGTAAGGCTCGGACGATAAATAAGGCTCACGACGCTTCGTATCAATATGAGCATGACCACGGAAGAAGGGTTGGTAGGTAGCAGCTTGGTACCAACGAGCCAACAGTTCTGGAGTAGGGTTCTCAAAGAAGCCAGGTACATCAGCGCCACTGAATGGGACACCGCCAATACTGTTGGATAAAATCATGGGATTCGTATACTTGAGAGATTCCCAGTTGGCAATGTTATCACCAGTCCAGATAGGACCAGCACGTTGTACACCAGCATAGTAGCCACGGGCCAAAACAAAGGGTCGCTTTTGAACGTCTGTGCGTTCACGAACACCGTCAGCAGTGGCAATGTGAGATAGATAGGCATACAAGTTATGCAATACACGATTCTCCCATTTGCCGTCATGGATCATTTCTTTTTGAATGGTGATTTCAGGGCCGTTAAAGATGGAAGGCTCGTTCATGTCGTTCCAGATGTGGACATTTTCGCGTGTTCCCTTGAACTTGTCGAATGCGAATTGCTTCTTCCACCAGTCATAGGATTCCTTGTGTACGAAATCGACCCAAGACGATTGACCAGGCCAGCACCAAGCTTCGTAATCAGCTCCATCAGGCTTCTTGACAAATAAGTCCTTGGATTTAGCCTCGTCACAGATGCGGTAGTTTTCAGCACGCTTGATATGAGGGTCAACGATAGCTACCAATTTGCGACCCTTATCATCCAGAGCCTCTTCCATTCCAATTGAATCAGGGAATTTAGGTGTGTCCCAAGTAAAGTACTTTTTCTCGTCAGTGTATTCGATATCCAACCAAATGACATCGTAGGGCATGTCATTTTCATCAAACTGTCTATCCACTTCCAGCACATCTCTTTGGTTGATATAATTCCAACGACATTGATGATAGCCAACAGCAAACATCTGAGGCATAGCTGGAGGGCCGGTCAATCTAGTGTACTGACGAAGAATGTCCTTGGTTGAAGGGCCAAAAAAGACAAACAAATCGATAACGCCTGCTTCCGACATCCAGTGTGTTTGTGTTGAAGAGATGCCTTCCTTGTTCAGCCCTAATACCTTTTGAGCAGACGCCTATAATACTAGCTGTTGGAACAGTGAATTTATTCATGGATCGAGTTCAACATACCTTGACGCCTTCCGACTTGCGCTTTACAATATCGATCCAAGTTTCGGAAGGATTCATCCAGAAAACACCGGCTGACAGGCCCTGCTTGTGGGCAATCATCAAAGGCACAGCACCATAAAGAGCAGTAGGACTATCCAAAGCATATTCGAATACATCGGTATTGTAGAGACGATAAGGCTCGGTATATGCGTTGTCACCGCCACGAGTTTCCTTTAGAGCAAGGCTGGAAGCATGCTCAGGGATACCGTATACGTTGGGGAAACCATGGAAACTAATGTCCATAGCAATGGATTCAGGGCCATTGGGCTTGGGATCAGTCCAGGTTTTGAAAGTTTCTTCCCACAAATCCTTCTCCCATTCAGCTTCAACCGTACTAACCGTGCCATCTTCGTTCTTCTTTTCCACCATCTTGGGTTTGTGAGTATCCTTGGTACGTAAATGTTCGAAATGGAAAAAGCCGCGATCGTTCAAGGTAATGACAGGCTCATCATCCACCAAGAATTCAATACGAACTGGTTGAGGGTGAATCACAATCTTGCGCGCAGTGTCCATACGCAAAACAACGGCGCCTTCCTTTGTCTCTTCAGAAGACAGCATGTCCACTAACTCGGGTTCCTGTACCAGAGTGTATTTGCCGTGCTCATCATAACGAGGCTTGATGGGCTTCTTTTCATTGATACGAACGCGTGCTGTGTTGTCTTGAAGAATGTGTAGATCCAATGTCAAGATGACGTTGGTATCTGTGTTTTTGATATCTGCATGGATTTTGTTGTTTGATAAAGAGATGGAATCTTTCACCAAGGTATAAGGAGACGAATCTAGCGAAGCTTCGTCCGCATAGGCTCTGTTACGACGACAAAAGCCAGATTGTGAGCAAGTCTTGAAATCCTCAAATTTCATTGCATTTGCCAAGGTAGTTGAGAATACAACAACCAAGGCTAGTTTAGGTAAATAAGTGCCTAAACTAATTTTCATGTTTGAAGTGTATAATGCGAAATGAAGAACAAGGAAGGTAATCCAAAATGCTTATTAGGGGGGCGGCAATAAATACTTTGTACGTCGAGAAATATCATTGGCCATAAAAGGACATCTCCTTTCAAGTTTGATGGGGTGTATTGTTGGAGCAGACTTGATCAACACGGCTTCTTATGGAGGAGGATTTGATGGAAAGAGCTATATCAAATTAGACGTAGCGAATGATTGATATCGACCTGCTTCTGGCTGAGAAATGACATGCAATTAGCACAGTAAGCCATTGAAATCATTCACAAGGACATGCTCTCTTCGGTGTACAGATAGCGCCCATTCATCTAACCCGCCACGCAGGACATGTTGGTATAGACAATCGGCATAAAACAAGTCGAAGTTACAGACAGAATGTATATCCAAGCATCACAGTTCACTTGATACGCCATGACTACGGCAATTTTAAGATTCGTAACTCTACGTCATATTCCTCATCACCTCAGCGCATTAGCGTGTGTTCAACATGTCATTCTCGGATATTGTCATCAAGAGAATACTTCCACTGCATTGATCTAGGGTCACATTCAGCAACGAAGCTTGACCTTGAGCCAACTACTAATCATGCAAAGCTATAGGTTGAAATGGCCTCCACCCCCCAAATGTCAAATGATTCATTCATGTGGGAAATCCCCTTCTTCAGCTCCAAAACTGCAGGATTTTGATGGGATGCGGTCAGCCAAACGTCACATGAATTGCATCGAAATGCTGCTATAAATCTCAATTCTTTGATTTTTTCCTTCTTTTCCATTTTACTACAACATTCAACAGAACATGTCTCTGCCCGTGTGCGATACAATAACCGCTCCACATTCTCCTCCTCAAGAAAAGAAGGACCATGTTCCTATACAAGAAATGGCCTGCGACATTATCCAGCAAGCCATTGACCTCATCCATACATTGCAAGACGAACAATATACCCATACCTCCAAAGTCATGTTTGGAGGCACCATAGGCAAACACATTAGGTATCTAGGAAAATAACAGTACTGCTACAGGACACTGAACAGATGCGAAATAGACATGTATCCGACCATTTCAGCTTGCTGTACAAGCAATGTCAGCCAATTCCATCTGATTGGGTTGTGGACTATGATATAAGAGCACGAAATGTAATACCAAAACTCGAATATGGAGAAAAGAGATCATCTCAATTTGACTGATTGACTCGCTTATTTAGAATCCGTCAGAAACGAATCGATCCACCGCCATTCAGCATTTGCAGCAGTTGTTGGCAACCATCAAAGAGCATGACCATATCCCATTAGAGCAGCCATTGACTCTTTTAGCGACGATTGATGCAGCCAATGATAACAAGTATCGGTTTGCGTCTTCTTTTGGCAGAGAGTTATTCTACAGCTGTATACATGCAGTAAGTCTGGCTGATTGGACACACAAGTAGCAACGCATTGACTAACTCATTACGTAGATTCATCATTATGCTTCCATTAAAGCAATGTGCATTGAACAGGACATTGTTACTCCTCAGGATTTCGGAATGGCTCCTTCTACATTGCAGGATCAACAAACCCATAAATAGCTGGTAATTTATGCAACAGTTCTGATTTTAAACAGTTGCGCTTTAAAATTAAATATTTGCTAGTAGCCATTAACAATGACTACAGTAATATGTATACACTTGTTTTCCTGTTGGGCAGGGGGGCTTCAGTTGCCCTGCCATGTACCTTTGTAGATGTTGTTGTATTATGGTAGTATCTAGCCACACGGCTTAAAGTCTACATTAGAAATCAGGGCGAATTTATTTACAATAGAGTGGGGAGGGGAGGAGATAGTTTGATCGAGTGCTATTTAATTTGGCATCATGAATTTGGCAAGCAGTGTAGACTGAAACAGGCTGTCCATTTCCTTCTTTTTATGCTGATGTTCTGTGGTAACATCAGTAGCAGATACTTCATCATCATCATCTAGTTCATGAGGTCGCTTATTCGGATGCTCATCTACATTGCAATGGTTCAACTTGTGTTCAAGTTCGTCTAAGCGTCGCTGAAGGTCCTCTTTTTCTTGCTTCATTTGACAGTAGCGATCGCGCATTTCAGCCATTTCACGATCATGAATGATATTAAGCTCTGCGGCGGTAGTTGAGATGGCAGCAGCTGACTCAATCTGTTCAATCTGCTGTTGTTCCTGCTGTGGATGATGCTGTGATGAAGGGTTGAATATATCCAAATCCAAAATTTCCAAGGCTGTAGGCCTCAAACAAGGATCTGGATTCATCATACGTGAAATGACTTGCTTCTCCACTGGGTACATTTGACTAAACTTGTCTGGGAATATTCCTTTTTTGAGCTGATCAATTGCTATGGCTCGTTCCATGCCAGATGAGAAGGGGTGATAGAGTTCAAACAGAATGATGCCCAGGGAGTAGATGTCAGCCTTTTCGTCGTAGTTGTAGGATGGGGTTGCTAGCTGCTCAGGTGCAGCATACTATGACGTAAATTAATACGCTAATGCCACATTCCAAAGCCATTGTAGCATACTTACTGTGCGAGTGCCAACACCGCTAGTTCTGTTTCTTCGTAAACGAGGGCGCTCCTTGCTTTTGAAGGAATTAGCAGCATGCAGCGACAAAAAACTATCCGAATTACTGCTACTAGCATCATGTTTGCTGCTATAACGATGATACTGGTGTCGGTGTGAGCGAGGATGCGAGGCAGCAAACAGCTCAATAATGCTGCTACTACTGTTGGAGTGTTGGCTTTCGAATGTAGATGCTAAACAGGGCTCGTCTTCATCGTCCATAACTTCGTCATCCTCATCTTCTGCGTGCAAAACACTTGCTGCCAAACCAAAATCACCAATTTTGGGTATAAGGGCCTCACTGCAACATTTGCAATCCAAAGCAGCATCGTTCAAACTAGTGCCGCTACCACCAGCCGCACGGCGGCGGTTGCGATGTTCAGGCACGGCAGCTGGACGAGACAGAAAGATGTTGCTAGGTTTCAAATCACGATGAATAAGTCCTTGTTGGTGGATGTAAGCACAGCCTTGAAGAATTTGACTAAACAAGTCAATGTTTTGTTGGTCATCAAAGTACTCGCTGGGGTTTTGATTTCGAAATTTGAGATATTCATGCAAAGTACCTTTGAGAGAAAATAAGAAAAAAGTTACACAAAAGCCCAGTTGATGAGGCTGAAAAAAAACAACAACTTACTAGGACAAAGTTGCATCTGAATGAACAGTATGAAGCCGCCTTTCTCCTGCGTTTGTCTTGCGCTGCTGCCTCTATGACACGACTTTCTAATTGTAGAGTTGGACGAAGATGCACAGAGCTGTAAATTGTCTGGTTCTGAGGGCTCGTTGTCGCTTGTTCCAAAGCTAATGAATGACATTTCTTCAGCAGTGGTGGGCTGGTTATTGTTCAATGAATCTTCTTCGCTTAGTTCAAAAGTAGGATCCTGACCATTAAAAATGCTTGAATTGTCATCATCATCATCGTCATACTCCAATCCATTGTTTGGAGACGAACTTGATAGCCATGATAAGTCTTCTTCTTCGTCATCTTCTCCTTGATTTTCGTCGATTGAAGCAGCATATTCCAGCCAGGACGAATAGTATCTAACCACGTTATGGTGTTCCAAACGGGCAAGATTCTTAATTTCTCTGAATATTTTGTCGTAACCGTCATCTTCTTCTTGATCCAAGAGACGAATCTTTTTGATAGCGTATTCAATATCATCCAACTTATTGCGTGCTCTCCAGGCGCTGGCAAATCCGCCACGACCCAACATGCCAACTTGCACAAAGTCGTTATTATATCTTGATTGTTGAATAGAGAGTGAGTATTTGAGAGGTCGAGAAATGTCTTCCTCCGCTATCTCTCCATCGTCTGCTAAAAGAGACTCTATCGAAGAAGTCGAGGAGTGAGATGTCGATAAGGACTCGATTCTTTCCTTTAATATTTCTTGTTGTTGTGCAGAGGTGAGGAGCTTAGGTTGATTTCCTGAGCGTAAC
Source organism: Mucor circinelloides (assembly GCA_037974945.1). Taxonomy (NCBI): domain Eukaryota; kingdom Fungi; phylum Mucoromycota; class Mucoromycetes; order Mucorales; family Mucoraceae; genus Mucor; species Mucor circinelloides. The sequence goes on along the minus strand of JBBNAA010000029.1, from coordinate 1,005,902 downwards.
TCTTGCTGTCTTACTGTTTGAGCAGCAGTATAAAACAGTTGTTCAAATGCCTTATGATAAGTGGATCGCACGCCAGCTACTTCATCAATGAATTCAGAATCAATAAAACCTAGAGAACTGAGTGTTTGGCAGATCATTAAAAATATTTTACGTGTTGATTCTGGGGAATCGCCGTAGGTTTGACATAATGATTCAATTAAAGAGACCAATAGCAGCTTTGTTTGACGTTTGCTAGATGCATCGTTTGAAGAGTTCCTAGTAACAGCCAGGTTATTTTCATTGCGGCGATGTTGGTGATGAGGATGGTGTTGATGCTGGCGACGATGTTTGTTATTCGATGACAATGATTCCTTTGCTATGGCGTAAAAAAACGAAGCATCTATACATGAAAATCACCCCCGGACTATTATGTTAGATATCTTCCATTTCAGGTGCTGCGTAAATTCCTACTGCTAACCTTGATCCATCAAATCGTTATTGCTCTCTGGATATCCTTCATTGGACGTATCTTCGACAGTGCTGTTATGCTGATGACTGTGTGGTTTCTTCCATAATTTTCGAGAGCACTCTGCTGTTTCTACTGAAGACGACGACAAGGAAGAGGATGACGAGCTACTTGATTGACTTGAATCGGATTCAAATACAGTATCAATTTTCGTTTTGTCAAGTGCTTTCATTATTTACAAGGCTAAAGAAATGAGGGTATATGACATTTAGTAGGTTTTCGTTTTTTGTGATTAGGAGGGAAAGAAAAAAAAAGAAAAAATCAAATTTGTAGAAATTTATGCTTTTTATAGTGCCCTTTATTTGATACACACACACTAGGCAGAAAACTCCACCTGTTGTGCCAATTTCCCTTCTGCTTTCAATTTGCATATTTCCCATGATGTACAAATTTCTGCTCAAGATGGGGAGCAAATGAGCTAAATCGCTATATCCAAGATGAGCATGTGGATGGCATTCAGGCAATGTTATGACTCCATTCCATAAGCAAATTCTGTCTTTTCTGCAAAAGAAACAGTAGTTGGCAGAATGCAGTTTAAATGTCAAAGTACCATGTTGTTTCTTGATTTGTTTGATTAGTTTCTTTTAAAATTGTAGTGAGGCTTGGTTTATGGATGAAAATTCTATTTTTTTTTTCTTTAGTCATTTTATTCTTCAAGTTTAGATACACGATTGTTTTTTCGATGCATTTCAATAGTTTCAATAGGTTGAAATAAAGCAGGTTCGGGTTGTGATAAGCTATTGTTGTTATGTAACATATTTACATCAAAGAATGGAGTATGGAGAGTAGGCGAAGTAGGCGAATCAGATTCACGGTAATCATATGTACTTCTCATCATACTTGCTGTTCTTCTTGGTATGTTGCTATGCTGTGTCAGTTCTGATGTAGGCAATGAACTTGTATTGGTGCGTTGACTCAGGGATCTCTTTAGATTTTCACATATTTGTTGCATGTTCAAGTGTTCAGGGCTGCCATCTTCAACCAGTGTTTTGTTTGTTGCATTTTGCTCTGGTATTAACAGTTGTTCCAGCAGCTCTTCAGGAGCAGGAGCCACACATACAACTGGAAATACACCTTTCAAGCCGGTTGTTACGTTGAATCCAAGTGCCCAACCATCATCGAAATTCATTGCAACACATACAATATCGCCCACATGTAGTCCCAATTCGTCTCCCATTTGTGGTGGGTAAGGATGCTTCACTTCGAAAAATTCATCCAGCACGGGCTGAACAGAGTTTGTTGACATTGTATTGATAGGTGGTGGTGGTGGCGGTGCCAAATTGTTTGTATTGATAGTGGGTGGTGGAGTCATCACTTTTTGTTGGCTTGCATTGTGGAGTCCTTGTTGTGATACTAGTGATTCATATCCCAGTGCGCTTGAGCTATCGTGTAGTTCATGTTTTTGGTTTTGGCTGTTCATCATAAATCCATTGTATTTCTGCTTCTTGTTCTTTTTGTAACAAAACCAAAACACTAAAGCGCCCGCCAAGCCCGCAAATGCCAAACAACCGATTATGATACCTATGATAGCACCCACTGATAAAGATCGACATCCATTCACTGATTCGCAACAGGAATCAGTACCATTTGTTTTGCAATAGCTACACGCTTGTGATACTGTTCCAAATCCACAATTGTTCGGTTCGTTTGCCATGCCAATAATGCAGTTATATGTGCCATTCAATCCACTCCAATATACACAAGATGAATTTAAATTTTCCAATTGACTATGTTGCTCCTGCTGGTTAGGACATACTCCTGTGTTTCCTGTGATGGCTTGTAAACTAGCAGTATAATCAAAGCACGTTGACTGGCAAAGTGGTGGTGGTGAGAGATTATATTGATAGTTGCATGGTAATGAGTAGTAGTTGTCTTGAATAATAGTGGCACACAGAAAGGTGAGTGAGTAGCGTGCATAGGGTATCGTTGGTAAGCTTTCGGCTCTGTTTGCACAGCCCAATGTTGATAAATACGAATCCGAGGATTTGACGTAGCTTCTCATTGCTGCATCAAAGGAGGCTACATCTGTCACATTGGCAAGAAAGGGGTATCGACCAGTTGTACTAATATAAAAGCTTTGAAAAGCACCACATGTTGTTGAACCTTTTAACGATAGACAGTTTAGATTATCGTCCTGTGCTATACTTGAGGCTGCGAATAACAGTAATATGGTTGCTACTGATTTTTTCATGTTGCGTGTATATGTGTATATTTTTGATTTGGAACTCTTTTTGTATATATATATATATATATGGATAGGCAACGAGACGATGGAGAAGGCGTAAAAAAAGACAAGAGACAGAGAGAGAAAGAGAAAGAGAGAGAAGGGAAAAAAAAGGAAGAAAGAAGGAAAAGATCTATCTATATATATATATAAAGGGCTGAATAAAAAAAAAATAAAAAAAAATAAAGACGTAGTGTAGCAGTAAGGAAAAAAGAAAAGGGGAGAAAATTGGATACAGTGTAATGTTGTATAATTGTATGTGTGAGTTTGGGTCTCTGTTGAGTCAAATGTGTGTTGTAATTCAAAGTAAGACAAGGGTTGACGAATAAGCTCCGTTTGTAAGAATGATCAATTTGAAGGAAAGCCAATGCTGTTATATAGCAAGCAAACATATGAGCGATATATGGAGTCGAGACAGTGTGGTCTGAAAATGCCCTATTCGAAGCATGGTCATTTGAAAACGAGCAGATTCGCTTGATCTTGCAACAGAAAGACCAAAGTGGCGTTCACGTCGACAATTTATTTTTAGCTCCTTTCCATATAGTAATAGGAAAATATGTTTGATTCCCATATCAACCTGATTGAGCCACTTTGTAACATCAGCCAAGCGATTTTGTGCTTGTGTGATTAGCGTATGTAAAAAAAAAAGTCCTTTAGTCTGATTATGTGGCAACAATAGACGGTAGATTGCTAATTAAATGATACAGTTGATTGACTGATATATCCAATTTAACTGTTGTTCCGACTTGCCAAATAAAGAACTATCAAATTATATATTTAGCTTTTCTCTACTACCGCAAAAGACTATCGCTATACGTCTTTAGCTGTGCACGCTGAAACTAAAACATAGAGTTCCTATTGAGTTACTGATTGACTGATCCACTCAATAAATTAGAGTCGTACATAAGATCCAAATTAAACAGAATTGCTAAATGGGACATTTTATAAAATGCACGTAAATCAAAACTCTAAATCTTTTTGAGGAGGAGTCAATCTAATCCATTTAGATAAATATTCTTTTTATTGCTGCAAAAAACGAGTGCTTTCTGCTGCCATTTGTGCGTTTACATGTTACATTTTGTTATTTTTAAAACACACTCCTCTTGAAAGCCTTATTTTTAGCTACGAGGAAAAATGTGCGCGTGTACAATGGAGTTGGACCTGATGTCTTGCAGTATTATGCCACTGTTACTGCTGCTGTTGATACAAAAGGAGAAATGTGTAGAAAATGCTTAAAATGAAAATTTTGCAATGCTACTAAAATTAGACGAAAACTTTTTCATTTGTTTAATTTCAGATAATAGCGCATTGTCCATGACATCAAGCGATCAATTTCTGCAATTCGACTTACCAAGTTTCAGCTTCCAGGTCAAGCGGAAGACATAAATTTATGCAAGCTGAGCATCAGATGAATCAAAAAAACTCTGATCTTGGTTTCAGATAGCCAAAGTAGTGTCAGGTTTTCTAATCAGAATTCTAGTACAAATATCTCCCCCAGAGGTCATGTACATACTTAATGTATCGCCTTGTTTGAATGCCTACTTTACTAGCACGATCGCTGTCACTGGAAATCCTGGGAGAGAAATAGTACCAAATTGAAACCTTTGAGTGATCATGATGACTCCTCTCCGAATATCCTAATTGTCTTTCAGCTTCTCTCACCTCTTGTTCAGAATTACTGTGATATGTTTAAGCTTCAAATAGTTCCCTGAGTCTCATTCACTGGCGTCACTAACATAGTTCAATATTCCTACAGTTGAATTTTGATTCAATAATTTGCCCCTGAATTCAGGTTGATTTTCTGATCCGTCAATTAAACTCCGCGATATAGACGATTCACTTAAGCAATTGGAAAAGTATAAGGAATCACTTCCAGAGCGATTTGCTATAAAAAAAATAATCCAGGTACCAAAAGTCAAGTTAGGTGAGAGTTTTGAAAAGCTATGAGACACCATATGGCAATTTTGATTTGATTATTTTGAAGTCTATTAACATTACCGAGTAAAATTGTACAGAAAGCAAGTATTATTATTTGCATCAGTTTCAAAATGATAATTTTTGGTAATCGATTTTATTCGAACTAAAAAGCGCTGTTTAGTGCATACAGCAGAGCAAATAGTTCAATAATAGAAAGACAATGTGGCCCAATCTATCAGTTTAAAAGAAATGAGTGTTATTTTACGTCATGAGGTATGTAATTTATCAAAATTTCAGTATAAAAGTTGGGTCTGGAGAAATTTCTCTTCTTTCGTTTTCTTTTGCTTTCAACTGCTGTTATAACAAAGATCAAACATCTGAAAGGTATAGTATTTATAAAAGTTCTTTCATATGCTCATGAGCTCAAGAACTAACAAACTAGTACATAACTGCAATTCTCAATGACGCAAATAGAAATCCTCATTACTTGATCAGCATTTTGCAAGTGAGCATCGCTACTCTTCCATTCTCATTTCTCCAAGTAGAGTCAAGCTGCCACTTCAAGTAAAAGCTCTAGCAGGGGCTGGAAGAATGCTCGACAGTATTCACTACCTATTTGGTACAATCCTTGTAAAAGACAGCCAGACTTTACTTGTGAATCTGCTGATATTTATGGACGTATGCAATCAATTGATATTCATCACAAACGCTTTTTCCTAAATTGACTATTCCAACGTCACAATACCAACCTTTACTTCTTCCAGCCAAACATCGCCACTAGATATCAATTTGCTCGAATGGTTTGGTAGTTTCGAGCCTACATTTGGATATCAAAACGGATCCTGAACTTGGCCACACCACCTTAAAATTTTCACCGTCAAGAAGGACAAAGTTGTATATCAGCAGTCAATCATTGAAGTATGTCAACGAAATACTAGCCAGCAATCAAACTGTGTTTGATAATCATGATTTGAATTCCAACATGCGTCAACTTCGGTCAAAATTCATGCATGGAGGATATTATCAGCAATGCCAAAGCAGTGATACAAATACCAGTAAACTCTTGACAAAACTTTATTCCTTGTTCTCTGATGATGAAAACTTGCAAATTATTGGAAATCAAGTTGTAGAACAGATATTGATGGATGTCGCTGACATACTCACAACACCGATAAAGGAGCAAAATGAAAAAAAAAAAAAAAAAAAAAAAAAAAACAAGAAGAATATGGCTCAAGCTTTCGAGAGATTGTAATCATGCATTTGGTATTTGATATTGGGTATTATTATTTGAACAATTGAAAATTTCCAAACAATAAAAGATTACTTTCCGAGCAATGTTGCTCTGCGAGCCATCACTTACTGCTTTCCTGTACAATCATCAATTGCGGGCCACCTCAGCTTGATTGAGTACTTCAACTTCATCGTAAAACCTGGTGATTGGGCTTGTCACCTCCACGAGTGGTGACGATATGCATCATCAATGGAGCCACGGACACCTTGTGGAAGAGCCGGCAAAAATGTTACAGCATCTTCTGCGAAGCACACTGACACAGGTCTGTTAAATATACAGGCAGAAAGTAGCCTTTTATTGTTTGGGGAATAAAAGTGTTCAGGAAGCAACTTTCGATTGTCTAGGAGGTAAAATTGTTCAGGGAATAATTTTCGATTATTCAAATACCAATACCCTTTGATATTCGATATTTGGATAAGAAGAGATTACACTAAAAGTCAACATTAATACAGATAAAACGGCCTTTAATACCCCTACATGTTGAATAAATGATGCTCTTTAAAATTTTGTTGCTGCTGGTTGGTTATCAAACTTCAACATACTATTAAAAGTGTCATCAGTGTTTTGAAATTCTAGTCAATCACGTTTTTCTGTTCAATATCATCAGTTATTATTATTGTTCATCATACGAAGAAAAAAAAAGAATGTACATGTAAAAAGTAAATACATATATCTTCCATTTTTATTAGAAATTATAGACCTAAACCATTATCATCTTTGCAAGAAAAAATTGCCTGTATCATGAATGGAATAAAAATGTGCGAGCTGATGGGCCAGTATTCAAGCCAGAGCTGTTCAAGGTGTATCAGCAATGTAAATTTATATTGCTGACGGGCTAATATTCAATTAATACAGTCAGGCTGGGAAATATTGGCCGATTTGGAAAACTAAATGGTGATTATAGAAAATTACTTTGATGGCCTGACTATCATGGATACTGACAAATTTAAAGGTGTTGGTGTTGTCTGCTGTCATCATTGCAAACAGTTGTGGCAAAGAGATATCAATGCTTCAAATAACATGATGACAATCTCCAAAGCAGTATGGTCAGGACAAGGAAGACCACAAGTCTTTACGCCAGAACGACATACATCGCCGTAACAAACACGGGTTTTCTTAGAAATAAGGATTAAGATCTTTACAGGTATGTATAATCTATTTACCCAAAGTTCTCTCAAAAAGTAACTTTTCTCATCTCTAAAATTCATTTTGATCTTTGTCCAAAACCAGGTAAGCAAAATCGCCAAATTATTTTTTAGAAACATCCAAACTAATTAATTCTCTATAATCACAATTTATTTTTCCAAATTAATCAATATTTCCCAGTCTGACTGTAAGCTGCCCCTGAATTCAAGTCGATTTTCTGATCCGACAGTAAGCACATTTAAGCGACTACTTCACGAGTGGTTTGCCACATGAAAAATAATCTGCTTATTACATAAGAGTCAATTCAGCTGAAATATTAGAAAGTTATCCAGCAATACCTGGTGATCTTGCTTTGATTGATTTGAAATTTATTGGATGAAAACAACAACTTTACCATGTAAAATTTTGATACGCAAGTCCTGCTTCAATATTACACTAGGAGACCTGTATAATGGTAATGCATAATAGAGCAATGCTTGTATAGTTTGATTTTATTATTAATATGAAAAAAAAATTAGTATTAAGAAAATGGTCATTATTTGTGTTTATAGTAAAAACGGAATTAAATAAACATGTCGATATGATTAGGGATATTAAGTAAATGTGTTTGGGAGATAAATGTGTAGCTGTTGTTGTTTTTCTTGCAAATAGTGGTGTTTTAGTATGATTAATTATTGATCTTCATCTAGATCGTCTGAATCAGAATCTCCATCATGATAAAGAGTAACTGTTGCGTGCAAATTTAGGTTTACTCGACCAAATAATTCATTGTTTGTTTGAACTTACTTGAATTGAACTTTTCAAAAGGGTTTGTTTTATCAGACTTTAACGAAACCAACACATCATCTGTTTCAAGATCAAGGCTAAGGCTCTCTGGAGGCATTTTTCTAAAATTAAGGGCATCAATGCCATTTGGTTTCTGTACTAGAGGCGTGATAGGCGGACTGCAATGTCTAAGCAAAGCAAAGTTGATCGATTTGAAGAACGGATGCGCTTTGATGTCAGATGCTCCTGCACGGCACCCAAGTCTTTTGTTCTCGTCTTTGTGCAATAGCTTTCGGATCAAGCTCTTACCTGAACTTGATATATTGCTTTTGTATGGTGCTGGTTGCTCTCCAAATTGCGCATCACAATGAAGGATACGAGAAAAAGTCTCGTTACGTCCTGCACCTTTGAATGGAGTTGTGCCATACTAGACTCGAGGGTTAGTTCACACAAGCGACTTGACTTTTGAGCAGGCTTTACATACCAGCATTTCGTATATCAAAATACCCAACGTCCACCAATCGACAGCACTTGTATGACCACAACCTTTGATTACCTCTGGCGCAATATATTCTACAGAGAGCCTTAATTTCTATCCCCTTTCCACTTTGGATGCCTTCGTATTCCAATTTACCTTCTGTTCCAACAAAACTGTTAGTTCGGAGGTTAACAACACAGCTTTTAGTATCGATAGAAGGTGGCTGTTGAGTGCGCGCAACATGTTAGTATTGTCGACTTGTTGTATAAAAATAAAACTTACCACATGAGGGGATCCTGATTTGACAACACAAGGATTACCTGGGGGCTGAGATCCCTTGCTCAGATCAAAATCAGTCAACATGATATGCCCACTTTGATGAAGTAATATATCTATTCATTTAATTTAGTTTAGTGTTACCATTGGGAGAGGTAGGCAAATACAAGTTGGATAGTTTACTCTCAGGTTTTAAATCTCGATAAATGTGCCCTTGAAGATGCAAGTATTCTAAGGCAGCTGTAACTTCTGCTGCATAAAACTTTGCGCCTTCTTCTGTTAAGCATTTGCCTGGCCTCATTTGAAGTGCTATGAGCAGGTCAGACTTTCTCTGTAACATGTTGATCTGACTCTGATGAATAACAAACCTCGGAAAAATTCCCCACCAACACAGTACTCCATGACAAAGTACAGATAATCTTGACTTTGGAAAGAATGGTACAGGGTAACAATGAACGGGTGATTAGATGTAGTTAAAATCTCTTGCTCTGCTAACGCCCTTTTGATCTTGTTTCGTCTAATCATTTCTCTTTTCGACAATACTGTATATTAACGGTGTAAGCATTGCTTACTTGGTGCCATCATTTGTATCTATATACCTTTCATTGCAAACAGTTTGTCTGTTTCTTTTTGCTTGACCATATAAACTTTGCCTACATCACCCTTGCCGAGCATTCTGATTTTAACAAAACTAGATGGCCCAACTTCAACTTTTTTCACTTTGATGCTGCTGCTAGAGTATGTGCGACGGCACGTTCTGCGCAATCTTTGTAGTGGAGGCGAATCAGTCATAAGAGATGGTATAGAAATAGTGGAAGAACTAATGTAGTTTGGCGTTGTCATATTCAAGAGTTTGGCGTTGGGTGCTGAAGCCACTCTACGTATAGCCTTCTGTTTTTCTTCTTCCTCTGTTGCAGTAGTTTTGTTGTTTCCATTGTTATTATTGAACCAAGAATTACTTTTGAAGCCCTTCTGCGATGTTGTATCAAAATCATTTGGTACAGCAAAAGGTGGAACAGGTGGTGTTGCGTTGAAAAAGGACTTTATTCTCCAAGCCATGTTTGGACCATAAGATGGTGGAGGTATTGAAATCTCCATAGTAACGTCTTTTGTATCCATGGTTACCGATTGTTTGTTTGAAATCAAACAAGGTTACTTTTTAAATATACAATAATTTTGGCCGTTAAAAGAGATATGAGAGAGAAAGAGAGACAGACAGAGAATAAGAAGACGAGAAAAATAGAGGGATAGATTCTTATTGGATGATTCAGTACAAAATGGTGCCTTTAAAAAAAAGCCCAGTGTTGAAAGCAGACTAAAAATCATTGGAACCGCCTAAATGATTGGTGTGGTTCTGAGTCAAGATTGCTATGGATTGCGAAAAGTGTCAAATATTTAAAGCCGATGCAATCTTTTCCCTCATTTTCTTTTCTTTTCCACCTTCAATTTTATTTTATTTTTTGAAAAACAAATCATGCTATCTTCACCTAACAACAGCGAGGTAAATATAAATTATCAGCCTACATGGAGATATGTTTCTGATCATGGCAAATACAGCTCCAGCATCAATTTCCTCGCAGAGTAAGCTTTGACTTGAGCCACAATACTGTCTACCTTTTGCCTACTTTGGAGCAATGTCGTGATGCCGCCAAGCAAAGAAGCCGAGAAGAATGGCAGCGCAAAACACTGAATGAAGACATGTTGAGCGAAGATATCATTGTCGAAATCCAAGAGGATTGCTCTGCTAGTTCTCGTGATTCTGAAGAAGAAAACGAATCAGTTCATCATGAACCTGTTCCCACCAAAAGTTGTTTGAAAAAACCACCTGTTGTAACTGCCACCACCTCAACTTTAAAAAAGAAGACCAGTAGCAGTAAGAAGAACCAAAAAAAGAGAAAGAGAAACCATGCTGCTGCTCACAAGCAAACTGTGCAAAACGTTATTTCTGTGCATTGAATCCATGCTGAACCCCCTTACAAGGAAGGCTTTAAGCAACGGCACCAACATTTGCTACCCAAGGGATCCAATTCATTAGGTGATTACACGGATCCAACTTGTTTGCCATTATTTGTCATGGCATTTTCAGGTTTTCGCAGAAAGAAGAAGAAGCGCAAAAAAAAAAGACTGTAAAGAGGATGCCTGGCCTCTGTTACCCTCCCCACTCTATATTGCTTTACGTATCATGGCTTTTTACGCCTTTACACACATGTTTGGTCGTTCTCACGCATTTGTTTAATAACAAAATAAACTAATCCTTCTGTGGGAATCCTTTTTGAACAATTTCAATGCAAAATGGCGTTTTTTTTTCAACACATCCTTGATACACAGATGGAAGAAAAGTTTGGTTTCTAACGAGACAGCGATAATGACTCATAAAATATCGGCCAGAAAGCAATTTAACTTTCCAATTTTGTGGTTTTTGAAGTTGAAAGTTGCTTATCGCAAGTTCATGTGATAGGTGTGTCTACTTGATAGGTTTGTGAAGCTTAAATACCAGTTGTGTAGCCATCCTTTTCATAAAAATAGCATAAAAAAGTTGCCATCATCGCAACAACAATTAACCGTTGTTGTCCTGTTTACGTGACTCTGCATTGATCGAAACCCTGAAGAAACTGCCGGCTACAACTAGCTTGCTAAAGTAGCATTTGTTTCAACATCAATTGTATGAAAAGATGCTGTCAATATTGAAGTATGCAGTTCCAAAGCGAGCTATGTCTACTGCTGCTTTTCCGTACCCCAGGGTTCATATTCCTGTGATGCTACAACAAGTAGTAACTCATTTGAAACCAACAAGTGGGGGCATATATTGCGACATGACATTTGGTGAAGGCGGATATACCAAAGCACTACTAGGTAAGCTCCATCATAAGAAAGAATCAGATTGCATGACTAAATATAATACGCTGAAGATTCTTGCGAAGACTGTAAAGTGGTCGCCGTAGATCAGGATCCAACAGCATATGCCAAAGCTCTTCAATTAGCAGAGTTAAAGCCGTATAAAGATCGCTTATTTCCACTGTTAGCGAAATTTGGCAGCATACACGAACAAATAGAATCCGAGTTTGACTGGAAGTAAGTGTATATCATGATGGATCTGGATATTCTCACTGAAACATTGAATCCAGTATTCCATGTTTTGACGGCATTGTGATGGACATTGGTGTGTCCAGTGGTCAAATCGAGACAGCCGATCGAGGGTTTTCGTACAAGCTAGATGGGCCATTGGACATGCGAATGTTTTCTCGAGGACGCAATACAGCAACAGAATACGAAAACGAAGCACATTTAATGAAAAAGTCGATTTCTGCATATGAGATTGTGAACTTCTTCTCCAGAGAGCAAATTGCAGATATCATATACCAATACGGTGGCGATAGACTGTCACGCAAGATTGCTGCTGCCATCGTAACAGCCAGACAAGCTGGACCAATTGAAACTACATCATCATTAGCCGCTGTTATCCAGAAAGCATGCCCTCAACCAAGGTGGCAACGAGGCAACGACGATATGGTTAGAAATTCCGCAGCTCGTACTTTCCAGGCATTTAGAATTTATATCAACAATGAATTGATTGAGTTGGAGAAAGCATTAAGCGCAAGCGAATATCTGCTGAGACCAGAGGGACGCCTCGCTGTAGTCACTTTTCATTCTTTGGAGGATCGCATCGCCAAAAACTTTATGTATCACTGTTCTGGAAAACGGTTAATGGAGGAAGCTGAGCACAATCAATTCAATCTCAAGAGAGCTGCAAGTAGAGAGTATAGAAAGGCGATGAAACAAGGACTGATGGATGTAAGCCATAAGCAAACTGTGGAAAAACCGGATAAAGTGATCCCTTCTTTTGAAATCTGTACCAAGCATGTCATTCAGCCTACGGAGGAGGAGATAGAGGAGAATCCAAGAAGTCGGTCAGCAAAGTTACGAGTAGCTAAACGCACATCTGCACAGCCTCTGGAGCCCTTTGGTGGTTTGCCATAGCTTTGCTGTAAATAACATGCTCATTATGGCAAACATTAATCTATTGTAAATAAATTACCAGGCTCGGAACACTACTCGAGCTCATAGCATCTTATGACAGTTAAACCATAGCTATCCTTCTCCAGAAATCTGGTAATCATGACACCGCCACTTTAAATGCAAACTCTCTGAGTCTGTCAAATGCTGGTCTTGCTCAGGTACACTTTTGAGTTTGAATGAATTTGCTTATAGTGGTGATTTATAAAGATCCCCATAGTAGGTCTTCATGTGTAAAGTAGAGTTTGTTTTGTTTTTATTTATAATTGCCATCTTAAGCGGTAGAACCCAAGACGCCCATCTTTTCCAATGAGCGAGGACCCATTTCTTCCCATTCTTGTTTAGTAACCCACCAACTATCCTTATCCTTCATAATATCGGCAAGTACAGCACCACCGAGATACACCATGTGCTTACGTCTAGGAGGATCTTCGATACGAATTTTGAATTTCTAAGAGACAAAAGAGCGTTATAATGCAATCTTATCGACAAAAGATACTATTGTACGTACACTTAATCTACTTGCGTCGCCATTTAATACGTTTGTGAGGTAGAGTTGCTTCATTTCCTTTTCTAAACGACTGGGTAAACCAGGGTACATAGTTGAGCCACCAGAGAGAACAATATGCTTGTAGAGATCGGCACGGATATCGATGTCAGCGGATTGAATTGTATTGAAAAGCATTTCTGAGTGTTTTGGCACAAGTTAGATTCACCCATCACATTTTAACTCTGCACACTTACCTGCCATGCCAGGTGCCTCCACATCAATCAAGTTGGGCTGGAACAGGCACTCGGGAGCTTCAAAACGTTCGGATCCCACCTTGATGACACGACCATCGGGAAGCTCATAGCTTTCGACTAATGTTGTTGTCTCATTACCCAATTTTTGATCCAACTCGAGATCGTAACTATATACATCGAATCATCTAGTGAGCAGCTATCCTTACTGAATTTCTGATATAAGATCTACCTAACATAACTGAATTTCTCTTTGATTTGACGAACAGTTTCAAAATCAGCGGTACGATTGAATGCATAACCACGCAAAAGTAATAACTTGATCAAGTATCTTGTGACATGACGACCGGCAACATCAAGACGACGTGTCAAGTTTGCAGGCGCATAGCCTTGATAAACAGGTACCTAGAGATTAAGCACATGAGTTTTAAAATAGTCTTGGCTTTTCGTATAGTGCACTTACAATATGTGTAACACCATCACCAGAGTCAACAACCACACCAGACATCAGGCCTAATAACAAACAATAATTTAGCACAATCTATCAAAGCGATACATATATACTAGCCATACCTTGTGCGAAAAGAGTCAATACAGCTTGAATAGCCACATAGATACCCTGGAAACCATACTCTTCAAACATAATTTCGGCCATTTTTTCACGATTTTGCTTGGGATTCATGGGAGCTTCGGTTAACAAAATCTTTGAATCTCTTGGGTCAATTTTGAGTTGTTCGTCGAAAGTATAGTTCCATAAATGACGCATATCTTCCCAGTTACGAATGATACCGTTTTCCATGGGATAAGACATTTGAAGGATGTTTCTAAGTTGGGCAGCCTCTTCACCGACCATAATATCCTTTACCTGAAGGTCTCCAACTCTTTCTTCTGCACGCAAGATAGGACGACCTACAACACTAGGAAATACATGCTCAGGGAAGTTGGAGCCTGCATAACCGCACTTTACAAACTACAAGTAGAAAAAGGCAAGAAACGCGTTTTAGACTTGGTTGAATACGAGATGTTTATTATGTTACTTACACCTGTACCGTTATCTACAACAAGCGTATTTGTAGCATTCATTTTCAACTGCTCGTTAGGTGTTTAATGAAATTAGAAATTAAGAAAAAGAAAAAGATAAGTGTGAGTATAAGTTCATTCTGGTTTGCTTTGTGAAGCACAACGGTTAATTGAAGCTCCATTTCAGCTCTTTTCATGTTCATTAAATACCCGCATCTTGATGAAATTACGTCAATGCCACTATAGGATGTGGTTACAAGGTGAGGTGTTGAAATACAATAGCATTTGGATGCGCTTGAGCATCGAAAAATGATTTTCATGACCGTTCTATAGATGAAGTTTAGACTAACAGGAGACAAGCTGATGTATGAAACGGTGACAAGCGTGAGGCTATTCCATGATGCTTCGCAACCCAAATCCCTGATTCAGGCTCTGTGCTGTAATTATCTAATCGACTGGAAGAGGAAGAAGTGCTTAGATCCTTTGTAGATGTTGCAATTTGGAGGCCAACAACAGTTTTCATTTATCAACGACAAGTAACTAAGCAAGCATTGGATTGAGCAAATCTGCAATGTAAGTTTTCTCAACAAATACCGAGGTTTTTGGGATTTTACTACCTAAATAGAATCACTCCAATGTGATGATTGTGTCGCTCATAGCACTTGCAGCTTAGTTCTCCCAAATGTTTATCAGATTGAAGCATCTTCAATCAAATTCATGACGTAGACATTAATCCAGATGTTTAGAGCCCCACCCCCTCCCCTTCCATTTCAAAGACCCCTCGAAAAATTCTGGGGAAACTAGAAAAAAAGTTAAATAAAATTCAAGGTGGACTAGTGCTCTCTCTTTTTGTTTTAAACAATATCTTACAACAATGCTTAGAAACGTTGCTCGTATTGCCCGTCCTTTAGCTGTTCGTAGCTTGGCTCCTGCTGTAAGCATCATCTAGACTGAAAAAGAAAATTGAA
Organism: Mucor circinelloides; assembly: GCA_037974945.1. Lineage (NCBI taxonomy): Eukaryota > Fungi > Mucoromycota > Mucoromycetes > Mucorales > Mucoraceae > Mucor > Mucor circinelloides. Next base: position 990,557 of record JBBNAA010000029.1, on the reverse strand, counting down.
TGGAGGAAATGAGGATCATCTCGTATTATTTTTCCATCACACAAAAATTCAGAAAATCATAGTTCAACACATTTGCATTCTGACATACATATAAGCTTGCAAGCATACACCTCCAATCCATCAGCTTGACAGATAATTGCCCAACCACATCAAGCAACTATTACGTACCAGTAGCAATGTTATAAACAACCTTCGAATTCGTTTGAAACATTGATAATACGAGATGATTTCATTTTTGCATCCATCGTTTTCTTTCACAATGTGATGCAACTGGTAACTAATCATTTATATAGGCCCGTGTCAACCTCGGTGCTATTGCCACTGCTGCTCGTGGTTATGCTTCCGCCAAGCCTTCCACCTCTGAGGTCTCTTCCATCCTTGAACAACGTATCTTGGGTGCCAACTCTGAAGTTGACCTCCAAGAGACTGGTCGTGTCTTGTCTATTGGTGATGGTATTGCCCGTGTTTACGGTCTCAAGAACTGTCAAGCCGAAGAAATGGTTGAGTTCTCCAGTGGTCTCAAGGTAATTTACTTTGGCATTTTCTAAATTGCATTCGTATTGACACATGTTTGGTATTTAGGGTATGGCCCTTAACTTGGAAGCTGATAACGTCGGTATTGTCGTTTTCGGTAACGATCGTTTGATCAAGGAAGGTGATACTGTCAAGCGTACTGGTGCCATTGTCGATGTCCCAATTGGTCCTGGTATCCTTGGTCGTGTCGTTGATGCCCTTGGTAACCCCATTGATGGTAAGGGTCCTCTTGACACTGTTGGCCGTTCTCGTGTCCAAGTCAAGGCTCCCGGTATTTTGCCTCGTCACTCTGTCAACGAGCCTATGCAAACTGGTATCAAGTCTGTTGATTCCATGGTCCCTATCGGTCGTGGTCAACGTGAATTGATTATTGGTGATCGTCAAACTGGTAAGACCGCTGTCGCTCTCGATACCATCTTGAACCAAAAGAACTGGAACAACGGTTCTGATGAAGCCAAGAAGTTGTACTGTATCTACGTTGCTGTTGGTCAAAAGCGTTCTACTGTTGCTCAACTTGTTAGAACCCTCGAAGAGAATGGTAAATATAAAGTGCATGTCAGGTTGGGTGGTATAGATGTTAATGTTACGTGTCGTTAGATGCTATGAAGTACACCATTGTCGTTGCTGCTACTGCCTCTGAAGCCGCTCCTCTTCAATACCTTGCTCCTTTCTCTGGTGCTGCCTTTGGTGAATGGTTCCGTGACAACGGTCGCCACTCTTTGATCATCTATGACGATTTGTCCAAGCAAGCTGTTGCTTACCGTCAAATGTCTCTCTTGCTTCGTCGTCCTCCTGGTCGTGAAGCTTACCCTGGTGATGTCTTCTATCTTCACTCTCGTCTTTTGGAACGTGCTGCCAAGATGAACAAGAGCTTCGGTTACGGTTCCATGACCGCTCTTCCCATCATTGAAACCCAAGGTGGTGATGTCTCTGCTTATATTCCCACTAACGTTATTTCCATTACTGATGGTCAAATTTTCTTGGAAGCCGAACTTTTCTTCAAGGGTATCCGTCCCGCTATTAACGTCGGTCTCTCCGTCTCTCGTGTCGGTTCCGCTGCTCAAACCAAGGCCATGAAGCAAGTTGCTGGTTCCATGAAGCTTTTCTTGGCCCAATATCGTGAAGTTGCCGCTTTCGCCCAATTCGGTTCTGATTTGGATGCCTCCACTCAATTCTTGTTGAACCGTGGTGCCCGTCTCACTGAATTGTTGAAGCAACCTCAATACTCTCCTTTGTCTATCCAAGCTCAAGTTCCTATCATCTTTGCTGGTGTCAACGGTTATCTCGATAAGATCCCCGTTAACAAGGTCGTTGATTGGGAAAAGGATTTCATCAGCCACGTTGCTACTCAACACAGTGATATCCTCGAGGAAATCCGTGCCAAGGGTGTCCTTTCCAAGGAACTCGAGACCAAGCTCCGTGATGTCTGTGATAACCATGCCAAGGGTTTCTATTAATTTATAGTACGATAACTTTTTTCTTGTAAATGCAAAGAAAAGATAACATAAAAGAAAGAGAAGATGAAAAAAGCAATTCTACACTTTGTTATAAAAATAAAAATATAATTCACATAAAATGCATATAACAATTTGATTTAAATGCGCCTATCTCGATCTGCCAAAATGAGCCTTGTGTTCATTACTGTGGGCATCAAGTCTTTATGATGGTCATGAGTGGTTGTGATGGGGCCATACAGTGCCGAAGCTGAAGTGCTCTGTGCAAGTTTTCTTTTAAAACGTATCCTAAAACGACTAAAGCCTACCAGTGTTACATTTGCTTCTATGTATTCCATTACACGACACGTTTTGGCACTATTGTACGGTATGCCATTCACTTCTATCCGTGTTAGATCTATCAATTGTCTTCATGAATTCCAAGTATCAGCATATACTACATCTGCGGACTGATCAATAAAGGGAAATATTGAGGGCTCAGTGTCATCAGATCTGACTGTATTTTGGCCTACTATTGACCTGAAAGCGATAAGATGGATATAGTATGAAGTTTGAGTATACTGTATTCGTTGATCTTGAGGGCTGTGCGTCTTGTAAAGTTGGAGGTGCGTTTCATAATTTAGTTTTTAGGCAAAAATAGCGATGTCTAATGTACCGGATCAGCTTTTTTAATGAATGGTTTTGTCAGACACGTGTCTTGTTCAAGAGAAACCATGCACTACATGTCTTTCATTCTACCAAGTATTACAATTTACATAGGCCTTACGGTCTACAAATGAAATGGAGACATGCACAAACCGGTATTTCGATTCCAAAGAATTAGCTAGTTTCATTGAAGAATCTTAGTGTATTAAGGCATGTGGATCAACAGAATTGAACCTCTTTTCCTGGTTTCAAGTACACAAATTCACTGCAAGTCATGGCCACCATCCATCTTGAAGCATGATGGGGCTTGCTATTCAAAAGCACTACAGCTATACGCTTTATAAAGGATATACATACACTCTTTATTACAAAAAATCGTGAGGTGCATTGGGCATTTCGCTTGTTCCAACTTCTAAATATTTCCAATGATCACTCCATTGTCTCGCATATTTCACCTCATCTCTTACAAATCTGTTGTACATGACAGAAACACTTGCCTGTTGTTTATGAAGGTACGATAGCTCCTCCATAAAGCAATGCTTAATAAAGATATCGCGCTGTCTGACAAGTGATAGTCCACCAGTGGCATCATCAAATGATGGGCGTGAAGGAGTTACTGTAATGTCGTTTCGAAGTGCTCCGTCTTCATCATGAGCAACAGATGGTTGGATCTGACCCTTTTTGTATCTAGCCATTTGTCTCGAAAGAATGTCGTTCTGGATAGGACTCATTCTTTCTCGACGTTCAAGCAGCTCCTATATACCGTAATAAGATATTTAGTATGGGTACCATCCAAATCTAATGCTGCCATACTCTAAAGGATTCAAGTAGATCGCGTTGTCTCTTTAGACTCTCCACAATAGTATCCCCCGTAGCTTTTGCCTACGGAGCAAGCTCTACCGTAAATACATTGTACTCTCCTTGACTTTATACAATTACCTGCTTGTTCAGCATTGCGCCCGCTTGTTGCATTGATTTTGCAATGCTGTTGTAGCCACGTATCACTTCAGGGCATCCTTGGCAATTGGGCACCCAGCAATTTTCATCCAATTCACTGACAGAACTGCATTCCATAAGTACAGTCTTTCGCCCTAATCTACCTCTAGCATTACTTACTTTAGCGTAGTGCTGTATCGAATGTAATCAGTCCCTAACGCTTTCTTCAGTCTATTCATCTGGTTCATAATGAAACACATGCGCTCGTACTGCTGTATGGAGACTGACAATCGCTTCTTCATCCTAGCGATGCGATCATCTAAATCCATGGGTATAGTTCGCTCTAGATAGGCTATGTTGTGCGATTTTCTGACGAATTCTTCGTCTAATGAGGGCGGGTTTGCTCTTTTCCATGAGTTGATTTCCTGCAAGATAGTGAGTATAAAGCGCATTCATTTGAATCAAAGGCCTTACAGAGGGATGGCTCAAGAATGCAACGACAACTTCATCCTTGCCCAACACAGGATGTCTTGCAACAGAATTGATAAAGCGAACAAGGCCCTTTCTTCTTCTCTCTTCAAACGTATCATCTCCTATTTGTAATGTAATGAGGTTGGAATGCATTATCAGGCTCAAGCAAGTCGCAACACTTTACTTCCTCCCAACTTTTTCGGCGGTAAGTTTGGCATAATTCGATAAGGATATCTTCTTAATAAAACCTCCCACAACCACCAAAAATCACTGAATCGACGCAGCACTTTGCAACCCAATTTTTCGCTCTCGACTTCATAGTTTATGTGCTTGAATAAAAAGCCTTCTTTTTCTAGTGTGCGTGAAACAGATATATGGTCTAAATCCCGAAACCATTGATTCATGGCTTCTTGCTCCTGTTGGTGTATAGATCGATTGAGTTGCGCTTGCCGTTGTTGCTGATCGTTTGTCTCTGCTTGAACAGCAGTATTCGTGCTTGATACGTCTGAGCGATCGGTTTGCTTGGGCTGATCGCTCTCCCAAGGATCCTCCTTTTTAGCTGGTGGCTCTTTTTTCGTTGTGGGTATATCGCGAATGTTGAAAGATTCCATGTCAGATATGGCTGGTATAGGCAAATCTAGTGGGAGTGGGAAGCGTTAGTTTTTTGCGCATTGCTAATGACCTTCAATATACATACCATTTCTATGATGATATACTGTCTCTAATGATATATCTACGCAGCAAATGTTTGTTTGTATACCGTTCAAAATGAGGATATGGCATCATCTTACCCATATTTTTCTGAGCACAGGCAATCAGCGCTAGATAAGCATTGAATTCGTTCCGTGTAACAGAGTTCTCGCCAGGAGTGACAACCAGGCTCATGACCTAATACACTGTTCATGAGCCAATAATTCACATAGTAATGCATTGTTCATACCTTTTGCTGATGAAACAGAGATATGCCAGCTAGATGCAATATAATCTGCAGCGACCTGGTGTCTACCCTTTCATGATGGGGATTTGATTTGCTGTAGATTTCGAAATAGGCATCAGGAACGTCGGCGCCCACTACGAGATACATGTTCATTGGTACGTTCAGCATTTCCATAGCGCTATGTATACTCACAAAGTACATTGTTAGCGTTCAGTTCCGTCCCAAACCCTGCGTCCTGGTGATCCATCTCTGATTCCATCATAAAACTGCTATCTACTGCATAATTGTTGCTGTTAGTGGTGTCATTAAAATCAAAAGAAGCGTTGCTGCTGGTAGTCCATGGGTCGTCTGCATAGATAGGAGGCGTCGTTCGAGACAATGATTGCGAGCTAAAATACTGCAACGGGTTGCTATAGTCGGGACTTAGTATATCGTCGTTGGGTGTTTGCATGTACTAATGTTGTATAAAGAAAGCTACACTGTGGTGTAGGGGAAAAAGAAAGAGAGGACCGGAAGTATTACAAAGAGACCATCATCGTAGAGATGCCCTCGTTTTAAGAAGCCGCACAATGCAGCAGCAGGAACATCTCATAACACCATGTTTTTTATCTCGATGCTGAGATGCCCTTTGACATTGCTCTTGGCTGGCGTTGGTTCTTTGTTGATCAACATGTCACAATAGCTGATTCGATGCTCACCAGATCTCCTTGGCCTTCGTCAGCAGAGCTCAACCTTCTTTCATGTGTACAAGCGCCGTGTAAACTATACACAAACGAGTGGAGAGCATACAGCATATTCAAAAGACCGGGCCGGATGCTGTTGACAAGAGAAGCGCGCGATTCGTATCATGAAATTGCGTTGAAAAAAATCTTTTCAATCCAAAAAGACGCGTTTCGGTTTTCGTACGTTCTCTTTTCTTCTTTCTCCTTTACTTTTTATTCTTCAAAAACCAAAGTAAGTACTAGACGCCTCTTCAATGGATCTGCTTAAACTAACATTTTAATAGCTACAATGCTCGAAGCCCGCCTCCAACAAGCCAAGCTCCTTAAATCTCTTCTTGAAGCTGTCAGAGAGCTCGTTACAGAATGTAACTTTGAATGTAACGACTCTGGTATCGCTCTCCAAGCTATGGATAACTCTCACGTTGCTTTGGTCGCCATGTTGTTGCGTTCTGATGGCTTTGATCCCTACCGTTGTGATCGTAACTTGCCCTTGGGTATCAATTTGGCCAACTTGGGTAAGATCTTGAAGTGTGCTCGTAACGATGATATCTTGACCCTCAAGGCTGATGATGATGGCGATGTTTTGAGCATGGTATTTGAGAGTAAAGGTATGGTGTGCATCAAAGAAAGCTGGTTTTCTGGGACGTGATTTGTATTAACGCGTTGCTTTTGTGCTTGATTAGACAGCGACAAGATCAGTGAGTACGACCTCAAGTTGATGGACATCGACAGTGAGCATTTGGGTATCCCTGAAACCACATACGAAGCCGTTGTCACCATGTCTTCTGTCAGATTCCAAGAAATCTGTCGCGATTTACAAACCCTCAGTGATTCCGGTAAGTGTGCTGTGTAATTTATCACTTTAACTGGTTGACTCATTTTGCAATGTATAGTCACCATTGAATGCACAAAGGAAGGTATCAAGTTCTCCAGTGATGGCGAAATTGGTAAGGGTGCTGTCACTTTAAAGGCCAACAGCTCCGTTGATAGTGAGGATGATGCCACTGTCATTGAGCTCCAACAAAGCGTCGCCATGACTTTCTCCATCAAGTATCTCGTCAACTTCACCAAGGCCACACCTCTTGCCGCTCGTGTCAGCTTGAATTTGTCAACAGATGTTCCTCTTTTGGTTGATTATAAGCTCGAGAACCTTGGTTACGTTAGATACTATTTGGCCCCCAAGATTGGTGATGAGAACTAGGTGTCGATTCAATGAAAAATTACAAACAACTCCAAAAAATAATAGTGTCAAATTGCTTTCCCTCACTTGTACACACAACACGCTCCCCCATACACACACAGCACACGCATATTATATATATATATATACTTTCTACTGATGGCATCAATTCCATGTTTTTTTTGATGATTACTGTTGAATGAATAAAAATGAAAAATTCAGGAACGATTTGAAGCTGCGTTTGTTCCTTTGCAATCTGATAGGTATATAGCAGTAAGATGATAAATATGATGGTTGGTTTATTATATATAAATATAAGGGGTATTAGCTATGGATAAAGTCGTGGGATATGTAATGTACACAAGCAAGGTATAAGAAGAAGCGATACTTCTTCTGGATGATAATAAATAATTTTGAGTGTGGTTAAAATCATGCAATAAACGATGTGTCTTGTTGGTAGGATGGGAGTCGGCTAGATTCGTACAATGGCAGTGATTCCTCGTATTCTAAAGATCGCAGGAATCTTGGGGAACTTTCAGTATCCACATAGTAAACTTGCAGATCTTGGGAAGCTCGAATACCATAACCCAGTGTACCAATCTTTAGAGGGAGTTCCATGTCGACAGCTGAATTGAAGAGGGGGCCCATCAACGAGCATTGGCTGCTTTTGATCTTGATCCTGAGAGTGTAGGAAACACGCACAACCTTTGAGTAATTGATCGATGGAGTCAGATCTACAGGAAGAGGAAGAGCCACTTGGTACTCTGCGCCACCACCATTTCTGGTTTTGATCATGGAGTATTTATGCCCTTTGGAATTTGCCTTGTACAAGGTAGAAGCAACTACTCTTGTGATCGAAACAGCCCGGCTCTGCACGAGTTCCACTTTTTCGCACAATTCCAGTAAAATCGAGTTGACCTCAGCTGGCTGATCCTCCTCCATTCTTTTCTTTTTATTAGTATGACGGCGTGATGTTACAACAGTGATTGGGATACTGTCACCAGGCACATAGGCCAAGGAATGAAGTTGTGCAGATGCATAGAGGCCATTGTGGTAGCCCTCTTCAATGTTGGGTTGCTTCAATAGGCTTGTTTCTATAAACGGCATATAACTAATGGTACGTTGCGTCAAGACTGTGGGGAGTGTGAATGTCGTGCGGATCAGTTTGGCAGAGAGATCAAACTTGCATTGATAAAGTGCGTGATCCATTGAAGGAGGAAATTGGACCATGGGCATTTGAATAGTAAATGGGAACTGATAATGACTCTCTGTTAGCAAGCAATCGTCTCGTGTACGTTGCCAGAGGGTCTGTTGCATACCGAAAAAGGGGTTCTTGATTAATGGCACTAGAAATTTGATACCATCGTGGACGGCAGTAGCATGTTCGGCACCTCTAAACGTCAGCACAATTCGATCTGCGGCAACAGGCGATTCCTTCATTCTGAGGTGAACGATGCCTAATGTACATGTTAGTGCTCATGTTGCATAATCCTGTCAATGTGGGACATACCTTGGAACACAGATCCAGGTCCATAAACAGGTTCATCTTGCACAGTAAAACCAAATTCAGGTAATAGTTCAATAGATATGCTAACAATTGGGTCAGTAGAAGGGGTAATTGTCATCAAATAGTTGTAGAGTTGTTTCTTGATTTATCAAAAATTGAGTTTATGTGGGAAGAAGAAAAGCGCAATGCATCTGTGAAAAAGTGTCATTTATATATTTGTGCAAAAGTAGGGCCATCCGACTTTACCCAATCAAATGAGTCATGTCATTTTTATTCCTGTTTTCAATTGAACAATTGGGTATTTCCGTATACATGTGAGATTTAGAGGTGCATTATTGTATCTGTTTGTTTGGGCTATTTTGCATTTAGTGTAACGGTGCAAGATCCAAGGTCTAGAAGTACTCGCTACATGTCGTTATAAAGCAAGGAAAGCGCAAGAATTCATTGCTTGTCGAGATTTCAATCAGAAAGAGACCAAACACATCAGGGCTTGAGAAGCGATAGTTTGCTTGATCTTGAAAACGCTATACTTCAGCCTCTTTCGTTTATGTCTCTTTTTGGTATCATTTCTCGTACACAAACACTGACCTTCTCAGGAATCCTCTTGTTCTTTCCACTTTTAATGATTCACCATGGCATAATAAGCCGACGCCAAGAACAGATCAGTAACCATAAATGTCTAAAAATCCATTAATTTTCTGTAAGCTGCGCAGCCGTTTCTTTTGCTTCCTATCTTACATATATATATATTCACTTGAATGTGTATATGCACAGAAGAAAAAGCAATATCTTTGTAGATATATATATATATATATATACATTGCATACAATGAGTCTTGATGTCCCTCCTTTCTAAAAGATGCCTTCTTGCCTCCTTTTTTCCTGGAAACAAGGTTGATCATGTGTGGTGTTTGTTTCAACAACAAAATTGACTTGATGCCTATATTTATCAATAGCACGCTTTTCGCTTTATTTTTGGGTTTAAAGGTTCGTGCACAGAATACAATATGACATTCATGAATTGTATGAGATTTATGTATTTGAGATTCGAGCAGATCAGGCATTTTCTCATACTAAATCATCTTATCGTCTACACATAATGTGCATATTAGACATTATGCTTGATCCAGTTAGCTTATTCAACATCATGAATATTTGTGCCCTGGTCTTTCTTGACATTCCGTCCTTATACGCATTTGCATAAAGACACGATGAGTTTCAAGCTTTTGCTGTTAAAATCCATACTAATATCAGATGATTTAATACAATACCACGAGAGATTATCCGTACCAATAGGATCATCCTCTTCATTTTTTTAGGTGTGGGGTTGTACACAAACATTCTGCGTGATATCGATGCGTATCATCAATATCATGGTGATGCGCCCATTAGGCATTTATTCGTGACATTTCAAAGCATCATCAGCGCTTGTCATTCATGTCTCATTTGAACTTCAGATGAGCGTTGGAACATTCACGATGATATTAAATATGATGAATGACATAACATAACCATTTGTTTAATTAGCTATTTGTTTAAACTTAAAAACTATTCGTGTTTCAATCTGATCAATGTCATTTTGTCAATGTCTAATCATTGTATTGTCCAGACCTTAAATGCGGACTTGTACCACTTGAGCGAAATTTTGATCAGCTCATAACTGCTCCATAATCAGCTATTGTCAGATCGAGTATACTGCCCTCCAATGCACTTATAATGCACATAATACCGATATGGCTCAGCTAAGCAATACTAATCAATCCACAACATTCTGTGCATTTCGTCACCATGAAAGGCTGCCAATCCACTCGGAATTGACAGTCTGTTCTACCTTCTTTGCAATTTCGCCTGTAGATTCCTGACACGAGAGGATTTCTTCCCTATAACTAAAAAATACAATATCAAGCCTGTCTTGAACAAGCATAAACACCTGATTCAATATGAGTCTAACAAGATAGCCATAAAGAACCGTTAGTCTTATTACGTTTGGCATAGTAGAAAGAGATCATAATTCACACCGACTTTAAACTTTAACTACTACTACTACTGTATAGTATAGCCCTTAAAGTTATTATGGGAAGGCAACTTTCTACTGATCACTATAGTGATGACGTTAGAATAATGAGATGTATACATTATGCTGTTATAATACATTATATGCATCTCTATGACATTGGTGCAAACCCCAAATGTTTGGTTGAAATAGTGATACTACTCTATAATGTAATATCCTGATTCTTCTATACTACAAAGTTGCCATAGACCACGCATAGTGTTTAATAGTGATATGAATTATTAGAAAATCAAAAATGTCAGCATACTGGTGCGTAGAAGGACTCTATGCATCGGCCAAAGAGATAAACAGCGCCTGCCATCCCGTTGAAAGAAAGAAAAAATTGGGCATAATAATCTCTTCGTAAACCGTAACAAACCAAAGTAAACAACAAACTTGTACTGGTCTATTATTTGTACAAGTACGTTGAGCCAGTATATACATTAACCAGCAAAACGAAAGATGATAGTCTAATAATTGAACAAGAAGAAAAAACGAACTGAAGTTTATTAATGATGAAGTTAAAGGGCTATTTATACTAAGTTTATGAGCCATCATCATACAAGAAGGCAGCAACTGCTGAATATGATGTTACTCACTCAAAGCTCACTCTTCTGCTCATAGATTAAGATGTAACCCAGTAGCATACTCCATTACATACGGAATTGCATATCAAAGAATGTCTTAATCTTATGTAAACAACAGCTGTAACCCTTTTGGCACAACAGACAACAACAGACTACTATAATACTAAAAAATCTAATACTAAGAGCATGCCAGCAAATTTTGAACAGCATTACACATGACCATACACAGTTTTCTGCCAAAAAACTTTGAAATCCATATGTTGTTTTTTACAGAATCTTACGCGATCCTTCGCATGATTTAACTTCTGATGAATCACTTTAATTAGTAAAAAAAAAGCATAAAACAGCCCAGAAACGTAGAAAAGCTATATTTATTTATTACCTCTACATATATAAAAAATCTAGAAAAATTTTGCCATAGTTCTCCTCTGCAATGATGTTAGGCGGAATTTGAAGTACTACCCAAAAATGCAATTAGGTAGTATTTCAATTAGACCACCCCTCAGGTGCTAGAGCGTGCCTTACTACACCCCTAACGTGAGGCATTATGTTTATTAAGACCCTCAACTGTCGCTAAGTAAGTAGAAACAACAATTAAGTTTGGACCAGCCTATCTAATCCTAGCCTCGGAATCTTGTTATTGTTGAGCTTCAGTGATAGGCACATCCACTCAACGTAAAAAAAAAGGGTATGCTTCAAAGAAACATAGAAAGAAAAAAAAATAGTGCGGGTGATAACATTACATGCAGATGAAAGTTAAAAAAAATAAGGGCGAAAAGCCAAGAAAAAAAGAAAAGGAAGAGTAAAGAAAAATAAGGGGAAAAAAAAAAGCTAACAAAAATGCATAGCTTGTTGTATCTACTACTATTGCTATGGTTGTTGTTCTCCACAAAACAAAATAGCTTGAATGATCTCTTGCAACATCCAGAAGTGTCCATGTTCATTCCTATTAGCCTGCCGCCTATACATAGTCAAAATGATATAATCAGTATTATTGTCTTCTTCTTCAATCAACTCTATATGATATACATACCTTAACAACGGTCAGCAGTTTTGGTTGCACCCAGTATTCAATAATTATCCATTAGTCGTCGTAACCTTGTACTGTACTTGTTTGCCTACACATTGCATCAAAATAACACGATGATCGTCAGTAATTAATGTATCCAGCAATCTATGTCCTTTATACTTACTTGATAAACAACTCACAGCAGGTTCTGCATCTAATGTCGTCCTTGAGCACCACCTTGTGCTTGTTGTCTATATTCTATTATTGAATGCGCATAATCAGTAAGGCACTATTATTGAACAACGGGCACTATTGAAACTAACCTGGTCCACTGAACTTGAGAAACTTAGTACTGCAAATGACTATCAGACAGTACACACCAGAGAGTAGCATTACAACCGATGACTTTCAGAAAGTACCAACCAGAAAGTCACAATAATACTTGAGATGACTTGTTGCTGTTGTAGATAGTGTTGAACCAGAATGTAACAGTATTTGAGATGATGACTTGCAAGTAGTATTGAACCAGAGTAGTAACAGCACTTGAGATGACTTGCGGATAGCGTTGAGCCAGACTAGTAGCACCAGAGATTAAGTTTGAGTTGATAAAAAATCAAAACCTTGTCCTAAAAAATAAGAGAGAATTCAGTTACGGGTCATTCAATAAAAGTAATAGTCTGTGGTACGTACCGAATTCTGAAAAGGCAACAACAAAGACGTTCGAGAAGTAGTGATGGCAGCAGTAAGTCGAAGTGTTGTCTCTCGGTCTTGTTTGGTTTCGAAGAGCAGCAGCAGTGAGTACCTATTATTATTTGGGTAAAAAAATAAAAAGAATCAATAAATATTAATGTTAGGCAATCTATTCAGCAACAAATACACTCACTAGCATATGGCAGCACCAATGACAGGCTTGATGGACTTGTTGCTATTGCTTCCAACAACATTAAAGTGAGTATGATGATAATAGTAGAACTGTCGTCGTAGCTGTAAGAATAGTATCAAAAACGGGGGAAGAAGGAAAAAAAAAGGGAAAACGGGGGAGTGCAAAAGCAAAGTATTGCGCATTTGACGTCACGAGTAGTGTTGTAGGTATAGGGTAGTTGATAATAAACTGAGATTAAAAGTTCTATTGTTCAAAATAATACTTCATGCTTCTTAACATCTGTCATGACCTAAAGCTGGCAATTGCTGATAGTCAACACTTATCCAAGTATATATCAAACTTGTGTAGAATTTAAATGCGCATCGAATGGTATTAATCTTGACTGGTTTGGTCAACTCTAGACGCTTTGACTGGACAAGAAGATTTTCTTGGAATTTCGATGCTTTTTCAATAATATCTTCATCTTTGTCAACATACCATTGCTTGTACTACTAATCATTATGGTAAAGCAAGCAATCTCCTATCGATTAAGCTCTTGCTTGAGGCTCTAGCTTGTCTCTACGTGGAGAAATGAACAAAATTCATCCGACCAAAAAACTGAGTTAAGATTTTAGGCCTTGCCTTCACAAGTCAAAAATCGACGAAATCATGAATTTTCCCTCGACAAGGTTTTTCTGCGATATCTCTGCCAATACTCATCAGATTTGAACAAAACAAAGTTCATTCGATAGATCTACATTAGCCCCAATATTATCAAGAAACTAAAAACACCTAATAGACGTTCCCTTCATGAAATAGCTCAATGTCATGTATTTTGATTTGCCTCAAGCGGGCACTACCCGACATATTCTTGGAAATATTAATAATAACCATATCATCGTATAGAGAATTAAAGAAGAAACAAAAGTCAAGCACTACGCAACATCAACTCACTTAGTAAATCATAGAGAAACATTCATCCAAAGTTTGTTCATTTTTCACATTTTCCCTTATTAATGCTTCATATTATCTATCACAAATTCAAATCCAACACGTACTAGTCAAACAAAGTATTCCAAGCATCTTTGACTATACATACAACCATGCTTCTTATATTAATCCAATCACTTTTACTAGTACCATCTACTCAAAATTCCTCAAATCATGAAAGCATCATGGATATCTCAACAACAAAAATAGCTACGTAAATTTGAATTGTAGTTTTGCATTTTAAGCAAAAATCCGTTATAGTAACATGCTAAGCTCGAAGCTGTAGCATCAATATCTAAAATCTCGATGTTCGATCCTCCAAAAGCCCAAAAGTCAAAATCTGAAAATCGTTTCCAACATCCGTGACCAGATATGAGGCCTCATACACAATATGAGATAGCTTGAAACTATTGTAGTACTATAAAAATGAGGCAACTTTAAGCTGAGAACATTGTATTAGATGATTTATCAGAAATAAATTATTTGTGAAAAGAGTATTATTATGAAATTAATCAGGTAAAGAATATCGTTTATTACATTGGAAAATAAGAGGGTTTATAAACTATTCGAATAACTGAGGGATTTAATGTGAGGATAAGGTGTTAAATGGGAAGATCTGGGTGATAGAACAATAGATACAATCTATTGTCCTGAACATAAGATGAGTAAATCAGTAACTGAATCAAGTTTCATGTTGACATTTTATGAACTGATGTGATCTGTGCTTGAACTAAATGTTTTACTGTAATTTGAGATCCGGTTTGGAAGTGATACATCATTAAAAATGGCTTATCGTCCAGATAACTGCTGACATTGGAGAGTGCACAACTTAGCAGGGAGGAGACGCATGCCTCATTTTGGAATGCCTTGTAATGGAATAGCGCCCTCAAAGAAATGTTACTGAAGTACAAATATTCGTCAAATACCGCTCATGAGCATTCATGCTATTTGAATTAAATAATAAACCTTTTAAATGTATATACAAACAACCTCCTCTAAAAGTACTAAAGTAAAGAAACACTCTTATCGCTCACATCGTGTGAATGAATCACTCTTGATCACAGTGTATTCATTCCCACTAGTGATGTTTTTCATAAGTGTGTGTTATCTCTATCCAAATAAAACCAAAATCAATAACAACATACTCGAATTCGTCAACTATTATGCCCAGATGCCATAGTTGCACAGCATCCAACAAAAGAAACACTGTTGTATTCAAGCATACATTCACTGGTTATTATCACTTTCGCCTCAGTCCATCCTAGCTATGCAGCACATCTTGGTCTGTCTTTAATTGTTGGCTGTAACTGTCGTGTAGAGTCCTGGTGGACCGACCTATCAAAACCAGCCTACACAGGTTTATCTTTAGCCCTCCATCATTTATACATTCGCAGTAGTCATGATCCAGGGGAGCTCATAATAAGATCAAATATAATATGAGCGTCGCCCTGTAATAAATTTGGCTCTTTGCTTTCGTTTTTGAATACAGCTGAAACCTGATTAATCCTCGTGTTATCAATTGCTTTATTGTCAAATATCAAATTCATCAATTATTGGCAAACAATGTCATGCATGACTGCTAGCTTTTCACCCGTTGTTGCCAGTCTGTCAACAACATGATTGACGGCAGCCAATGCATACTTGCGGCTACAAATATATTATATTAGCTTAGGTAGAATCCAGTCATCCTTGTTGATTTACCCTTCTCCACCAAAAATGTCGAAGACTCGCTCAACGATACCATGGCGGGCGCAATTGATGAGCGAGAAAACGCTGCACTCGCCAAATCTGTTGCCGATCTGTCTTTTGTGGTCATTACCAGCCTTGAACTCACTCTCCGGCTCTTGCAACATGCACTGATTTTGCATAGGTGTTGTTAGAAACGTCAAATAAACCATTCTTTCAATTACCTACTCTTTGTCTTTCACTTCTGTTTCGTCGCTGAAACGCTCCACTTCCTTAGCAAGAGCAACCAAGTTCTTGACTTCGGCGAAAGGGGCAAAGATACCCTCTTCAACAGCGAGCTTGTTCTTGTTGCGGTCGTGATGCCTTTTCCAATAGAATCTTCCATTCATGGCAACGAACTTGCGTTCAACACCCTACCAAATTTGGTTTAGCAAAGACGCTCAATATTTTTCAAGAGCTCAAATATGTTTAAGAGACTTACATGCCACGCATAGCAGACCATTTGCAGCTCCAGAGAACCATCAGTACAAAGACGATCCATTGTATGTTTGCAAGCATTTCTGTAAATTACATGCAGCATGTTATACACGGAAGCATTCAAAAGAAGAAACTACGATTAGGAAAAGTATGTAAGAAAACATCCTGATTTTATATACTCGACTTACATTCTCCTTGAACCCGCCGCGCTGCAAACACCAAGAATTGTAGATCTTGGTGAATCCATGGTTGGAAATATAGCCGTCGAGCTTCGTAATGTTTCCACATTCGAAAATTGAAAAGTGAACAGCTAATCTTCTGGGCTGTTCTGTAGATGTTGGGAGTATCTGAGAAAGCACCAATGTCTCCAAATGAGGCTAGTGGGAGCAGTGAGAGATGAAAAACTTACAGGGCCATAATAAATCAATTGAATTGTTGTTAATAAAGACGTCGAAAGCTTTACAATTATGTCCATATACCTCCAAACATGTATTCAGTCAAAGTTGCAGTGTTTCTGCTCAAGCAGTTGCAACCAGAAGGCTTCTTCTCAGCCTCCAAGGGCTTCTCCAATTAGAAACCAGGCTTGCCATGTTGTAAGATGCGAGGAATGCCTGCAAAAAGTCATTATTGCGTTCAACCCAAAACTGCTTGCGCTCCTTCTTCTTGGGATTGAGGCTCTTGTTGAACACTCATCACTCAACACGCTCAGCTTGAGCAGGCACAAAATCGCCATTATGCTCTCCATAATCATAGTTGTCGTAGTAGTCTTGCATGCCCTCGTCTTCATCCCTTCTTCTCTTCGAGGCAGCTCGCTCCAACGCTTTTTCAGCTCGGCGTTTAACATCGACTTTCTTGGCTTACCGATGCATTTTAATGTCGTAAGCAGTTGCAGTACTGTTGTTGATGCGTTCTTTTCTTCTCAATACTGTTAGCTCTTTTTTGGTCATTTTTTTTGGGCAGTTTTTCAACTTCTACAGTACTCATGGTGAAATTTATTTATATAGTAAGAGTAAAAGGGGTTCGAAAACAGCTGCTTTGAAATCTATATTTACAATAAAATACGGGGACCTTCTGTAAAACCTTATTGATTTAAATGTTCATCAGATAGTCATTGATTTATCAAAGGACAATTGTCAATTAAAATCAAAATAGAAAGTACCGTTTATTATGATGAATAGAATGTGGGTATTTATAGCACTAGATTCAGGGTAATAGGAAGTGATGGATAAGAATCTATTAGATGTGACAGTAGATGGATAAGAGATGTCAATATACTATATGGTATGTTTCAATGGTAATTTTGCTATAAGGTATGTTTCATTGTTGTCATCTTGACAATTCAAGGTACGATTATCTGTCAATCTAATAATGCTATATACGGATATTGTAATTCTGATAGATCAGTCATTTACAGT
The DNA here is from genome assembly GCA_037974945.1 of Mucor circinelloides. Classification (NCBI taxonomy): domain Eukaryota; kingdom Fungi; phylum Mucoromycota; class Mucoromycetes; order Mucorales; family Mucoraceae; genus Mucor; species Mucor circinelloides. The sequence continues at coordinate 973,092 of JBBNAA010000029.1, read as the reverse complement.
GGGGCGTTTTACTACAACTGTATCAAAAACCTCCATTTCAGGATCACCCTAATATGACACACGGAATCGCCAGTTTCGGGTTATCTTAGGGCATATTAGGGAAACGATAGGGCTGTAGTGCTTATTTTTTAATTTTTCTTCTTTTTTTTCATCACAACTTTTAAAGAAATTACCTTATATTTGTTTACAATAACGAAATATAGACAGAGAAAATACAATCAGAACTGAATATGTTTATTGTGCCATTCCAAGGTTGAATTACGATCAAAACTAGTGTAATTAGAATGTGTTCATAGTCTTTGCAGTGAAATCAGGGTTTAAACGGATTTCACAGAAAAAAATATAAAAAAGCAAAATAATAAATACAATTAAAATCAACTGTATTTTATTTGGTTGTTAATAAAATTAAAACTGAAGATTTCTGGATTAGAGTAAAAAAAGAAGAGTATTTATAACAATTGAGCATTAGCTCGTAGCATGATGAGTTTTGTTAAGCACAAAGAATAAATTTAAATAGGTTATAACTATTACTAGCTTATAAAAAGTGTTCAATATTAGAAAAACAAGAAAATACTTATTTGAATAAGATCAGACACAAAAACTAAAGATTTATTGATGAAGACAAAATCTATCCTATTTATTCTATTTCTGAATGTCAAAAGAGTAATTTATTTTGTGCCACGTTCATCACATCTGATGAACCTTGTTGGAACCTTAGTAACTGGGAAACACCTTTAATCGTCATAGCTTATTCCATGTTGTTCCATAACACAGACATCTTTACCCATCAAGAGTGCCTTAATCTTCACAGACAGTTGTGGCGATCCTGGCACAACAGAATGGTATATAAACCCCCTTATTTTCCGATGTAATAAACGATATTCTTTACCTGATTAATTTCATAATAATACTCTTTTCACAAATAATTTATTTCTGATAAATCATCTAATACAATGTTCTCAGCTTAAAGTTGCCTCATTTTTATAGTACTACAATAGTTTCAAGCTATCTCATATTGTGTATGAGGCCTCATATCTGGTCACGGATGTTGGAAACGATTTTCAGATTTTGACTTTTGGGCTTTTGGAGGATCGAACATCGAGATTTTAGATATTGATGCTACAGCTTCGAGCTTAGCATGTTACTATAACGGATTTTTGCTTAAAATGCAAAACTACAATTCAAATTTACGTAGCTATTTTTGTTGTTGAGATATCCATGATGCTTTCATGATTTGAGGAATTTTGAGTAGATGGTACTAGTAAAAGTGATTGGATTAATATAAGAAGCATGGTTGTATGTATAGTCAAAGATGCTTGGAATACTTTGTTTGACTAGTACGTGTTGGATTTGAATTTGTGATAGATAATATGAAGCATTAATAAGGGAAAATGTGAAAAATGAACAAACTTTGGATGAATGTTTCTCTATGATTTACTAAGTGAGTTGATGTTGCGTAGTGCTTGACTTTTGTTTCTTCTTTAATTCTCTATACGATGATATGGTTATTATTAATATTTCCAAGAATATGTCGGGTAGTGCCCGCTTGAGGCAAATCAAAATACATGACATTGAGCTATTTCATGAAGGGAACGTCTATTAGGTGTTTTTAGTTTCTTGATAATATTGGGGCTAATGTAGATCTATCGAATGAACTTTGTTTTGTTCAAATCTGATGAGTATTGGCAGAGATATCGCAGAAAAACCTTGTCGAGGGAAAATTCATGATTTCGTCGATTTTTGACTTGTGAAGGCAAGGCCTAAAATCTTAACTCAGTTTTTTGGTCGGATGAATTTTGTTCATTTCTCCACGTAGAGACAAGCTAGAGCCTCAAGCAAGAGCTTAATCGATAGGAGATTGCTTGCTTTACCATAATGATTAGTAGTACAAGCAATGGTATGTTGACAAAGATGAAGATATTATTGAAAAAGCATCGAAATTCCAAGAAAATCTTCTTGTCCAGTCAAAGCGTCTAGAGTTGACCAAACCAGTCAAGATTAATACCATTCGATGCGCATTTAAATTCTACACAAGTTTGATATATACTTGGATAAGTGTTGACTATCAGCAATTGCCAGCTTTAGGTCATGACAGATGTTAAGAAGCATGAAGTATTATTTTGAACAATAGAACTTTTAATCTCAGTTTATTATCAACTACCCTATACCTACAACACTACTCGTGACGTCAAATGCGCAATACTTTGCTTTTGCACTCCCCCGTTTTCCCTTTTTTTTTCCTTCTTCCCCCGTTTTTGATACTATTCTTACAGCTACGACGACAGTTCTACTATTATCATCATACTCACTTTAATGTTGTTGGAAGCAATAGCAACAAGTCCATCAAGCCTGTCATTGGTGCTGCCATATGCTAGTGAGTGTATTTGTTGCTGAATAGATTGCCTAACATTAATATTTATTGATTCTTTTTATTTTTTTACCCAAATAATAATAGGTACTCACTGCTGCTGCTCTTCGAAACCAAACAAGACCGAGAGACAACACTTCGACTTACTGCTGCCATCACTACTTCTCGAACGTCTTTGTTGTTGCCTTTTCAGAATTCGGTACGTACCACAGACTATTACTTTTATTGAATGACCCGTAACTGAATTCTCTCTTATTTTTTAGGACAAGGTTTTGATTTTTTATCAACTCAAACTTAATCTCTGGTGCTACTAGTCTGGCTCAACGCTATCCGCAAGTCATCTCAAGTGCTGTTACTACTCTGGTTCAATACTACTTGCAAGTCATCATCTCAAATACTGTTACATTCTGGTTCAACACTATCTACAACAGCAACAAGTCATCTCAAGTATTATTGTGACTTTCTGGTTGGTACTTTCTGAAAGTCATCGGTTGTAATGCTACTCTCTGGTGTGTACTGTCTGATAGTCATTTGCAGTACTAAGTTTCTCAAGTTCAGTGGACCAGGTTAGTTTCAATAGTGCCCGTTGTTCAATAATAGTGCCTTACTGATTATGCGCATTCAATAATAGTGCCTTACTGATTATGCGCATTCAATAATAGTGCCTTACTGATTATGCGCATTCAATAATAGAATATAGACAACAAGCACAAGGTGGTGCTCAAGGACGACATTAGATGCAGAACCTGCTGTGAGTTGTTTATCAAGTAAGTATAAAGGACATAGATTGCTGGATACATTAATTACTGACAATCATCGTGTTATTTTGATGCAATGTGTAGGCAAACAAGTACAGTACAAGGTTACGACGACTAATGGATAATTATTGAATACTGGGTGCAACCAAAACTGCTGACCGTTGTTAAGGTATGTATATCATATAGCGTTGATTGAAGAAGAAGACAATAATACTGATTATATCATTTTGACTATGTATAGGCAGGCTAATAGGAATGAACATGGACACTTCTGGATGCTGCAAGAGATCAATCATTCAAGCTATTTTGTTTTGTGGAGAACAACAACCATAGCAATAGTAGTAGATACAACAAGCTATGCATTTTTGTTAGCTTTTTTTTTTCCCCCTTATTTTTCTTTACTCTTCCTTTTCTTTTTTTCTTGGCTTTTCGCCCTTATTTTTTTTAACTTTCATCTGCATGTAATGTTATCACCCGCACTATTTTTTTTTTCTTTCTATGTTTCTTTGAAGCATACCCTTTTTTTTTACGTTGAGTGGATGTGCCTATCACTGAAGCTCAACAATAACAAGATTCCGAGGCTAGGATTAGATAGGCTGGTCCAAACTTAATTGTTGTTTCTACTTACTTAGCGACAGTTGAGGGTCTTAATAAACATAATGCCTCACGTTAGGGGTGTAGTAAGGCACGCTCTAGCACCTGAGGGGTGGTCTAATTGAAATACTACCTAATTGCATTTTTGGGTAGTACTTCAAATTCCGCCTAACATCATTGCAGAGGAGAACTATGGCAAAAATTTTCTAGGATTTCAGGCTATCTGTGGGGTGATTGCATTGATTTGATTGGCTGACAGTCTATAGCATTAACAAGTAATAAACTTTCATTTTGTTATTTGATTTGCTGTATAATATGTGTAATTAAAGAAGAAAGGAAAAATACTTAAGAATGAATATAGTATTTATTCGCAAGTAAATCAGACGGGGAATCAATAATGAATTGATGAATGTCTAATGCTATTATTTATAATATGCTTGATTTAAGGATTACTACACACCAATCTAGAATGGTGTTCTCATGCCAAATTTTAGTATCAATCCTCACTTATGCTAAATGTATTAATTTAATTCAGAAGATATAGATGATGATGATCAGTCTGAGTGTCTTTAGTTGCTCTTGGCAACGTTACTTATTTACTTATATTCCTTATTTACTACTACTATTTTTTAATATAAGAAGGATAGTTTAATAGACTTAGCTTATGCGAGTATCAGGACAATCGTTTACATGTTGATAAGGTTTATCTTACATATGCTTCCTATGTGCATAGTTTATTACTATATCTAAACCGCAATATTCATTGCTCTGGTACAGTTAAATGTGTGGAAGCAACATGATTTGCGTTGACAATTGGTTCTTTGTAAGATTTCGAGGTTAGCAACAACAAGATAGAAGAGGACACAAAAGAAGATATGTGCTGTAGAATCATTAAAAAAGGAAATTACTTGTAAACATTTACAATAGTACTATTATTATACAAAATTTGCATGAGAGGAGAATGGTGATTAGAATTGTAAAAACTGCTTCATATTATTTATTACGTGGTAGCAGAAACTAAAAACAAATTCTCATAAAAAGCTAATCCAGTAGGACCCTCATCACGACAAATGAGGCCCATCTTCTCAGTTACATCTAATTGCTCAACTGCCACGGCCAATGCCAATTTCTCGATTTCCGCCAACTGCAGTGCTGTTAAACCGCCTCCTTGTTCCTTGACATGTCTCAAAACCCGGGAAGCAGCTCTATTATCGTTCATGTCTATGGATTGAATCACTAACAAACCACTGGGGAATTTTCGTAATCTGAATGGTAGTTTGAGTTGTTCGAACTGCTGGCTAGCTTTATACAGATCCTCAGGAGAAATTAACGCTACGTGCAAAACTATCAAACACATGCATTACATTTGAATGATGAAGTGAAATTACCAGTGCCTCTAGCTCGATTGAACAGACAGTACACATCTGTCAAGGACTTCATATCGTCTTCTTTCTGAAAAAACTTTGCAAGGAAGTCAGCCAACTCTCGAGATAACTCTTGGTGGTATATAGAGCCAGCTGATCCTCTAATCAAACTTGCTTCAGTGCGTGGAAGACAAAAGAGCGAGTAATGTAACCTACTTTGTGACAGGAGAGGCAATACCGAGATTGAGCAAATGGGTACGCAGGGTGGATAGCTCATTATCTTCATTTGTGGGGTCTTTGCTCACTTTGTTTGAAATGGCCTCTGCTAGCTTCACCATTTCTGTAGCCTTCATCATTAATCTATCCAAATCCTGAAAAGCATCTGTCATGGTCTCATTCGCCTCCAATGTTGTCTTTTGAATGCGATCTTCGATTGCGCCTGCGATTTTCAACTTCGCTTAGTGTAGATGTCAATTTTAGATCCAGTAATACTTACTTATACCAACTCCTCGTACTGTTGGAACTGTCTGCTCTATGGTTGGAGTAGATATCTAGGTCATGTAACTCATTCAATAATTGTTGTCCTGGCTTTTGTTGCGTACCTTACTTTTTCCCATTGCTTAGCGCTCAAAGCCCCCTTTAAATTACTCAAAAAGCTTGATTGTCCCCCTTTTCTAAATGATAGCCGGATTTGCTTTGACGATGATGACAATGAATTGTTATTTGTAGAGTTGGAAGAGCTTGAGCTTGTTGTTGCAGTTGGTACAATTTCTCGCGGTAAATCGGCACCACACATTTCGCACTGGTTTAAGCTAGGGTGGTTGATGAATGTGCAAATAGAGCATGCGCTGCTGTCAGTAACAGTGTTTGTAACAGGCGTATTTATGCTGGGAGATGACACATTTGCTTGCTTACGAACACCGCATAACTCGCACATTTCCGATGAAGCTTTGTTTGAGAAAAAGCAAATAGGGCAAGCCCATACATTGCCATTTGAAGTGCCTGTATTCAAACTATGCGAAGATCCATTTCTCGATGACGATTCTGTTGCAGCTGTTGTTGCTGCTACAGGGTCAATATTGATGATAATTTTTGGTGACGATCTCAAAAACCCATTCTACGTAATAAAATCATGAAAAGCTTGCAAGAAATTTGAGGATATATCAACTTACGTAGCTTTCGATATCTTTTACAAGGTTTAATCCAAGTTCAACCGAGGATTCTAATGGGTTTTTATTGTCAACGTATATGATGCGATGAGAAGTCAGATAGCATACACCGTCTTGATACTGGTCTAGTTTATGCTTTCTATTTTTGCCTCTTGAGTCTCATTGCAAACACTAAGACTAAATTGACAATATTACCCATCATAAAGTCCAATATTCCCTTGTTGAATGAGCAATGATTCATCGGATATCAACTCAGGTCTTTTGGCTGAAGATAAGATGGTGCTTTTGAAAAATTCCATGTAAACTAGAGAAATAAAAAAAGAAGTGTAGATGGCTTCGTTATTCGCTTTCTGTTTGGGCGCGCAAACTGAGTATATTCAGGTTGCTTTCAGGTAGCTTCAATTCCCGCCATTTTTCCTGAACCCCTTACATGTATGATGCGTATATGCATAATTATTAAGTCTATTCATATCTTTAGCTATAATTATTTATATTAAATTGCCTTACAGTATTATAAAGGTCGATAGCTTACAAGGGGAAGACTAATATTAATATCTATAAGCTTACTAAAAATGACCAATATCCGGGCAACAATGAATTTTATATATACATTGATATGGTATAAATATCAAGACAATTTATCGGTGCTGTTCTCATATAACTCTCTCTCTCTCTCTCTCTGCGTTTCTAAATCTTTTATCAAGCCCCATCACACTCGTTTTTTATTCCATTCGCTCACTATAATATGCCCAAAATTAATAACAGTAAGAGAATTAGCAGTAGTCAAAAATCAGCAATTCCTCGTCCATTGAATAGCTTCATGATCTTTCGAATGGAACATCAAGCCAGTGTTAGTAAGGAATATCCAGGCTCAGCTCATCAAGAAATTTCAAAGAAACTGTCAAAGAAATGGAGAGGTCTCACTCTTGAAGAAAGAGAAGTGTATGATAAGAAGGCTCTTGCTGCTAAAGAGGAACACAAATTACTGTAAGTGTATGCCAGCATAAAAAAATGTGCATTTATGCAAAGCTAATTGACATGTAATAGATATCCTGATTACAAATATTGCCCTCGCAGAAGAAATGCATCATCAAGAAAGATCAAAAAATCAGGCAATAGTAAATCGAGTGCAGTGCAGACAGACTCATCACCAGGAGATCGCCAACCTCAAATTCAGGCGATTAACGCTTTGAATGAACAGCCATGTCAATTGACAAGCACCACTTTTTTCAACCCATTACACCCAGTAGATGTCACTTTCGATCAATTCAATGCCCCAAATAATTCCATGCTTACGACTTCACTTTACTACGATAACACACTACTGTGTCCAACTTTAAATGAACCTTTTTACCAAGACCCATCAGCCTCACCGTCTGCGTTTTCAATGATGTCTCAATACAGTGGCCTCTCATCCTCTCTGTTGAGCGAATATGACTCTACTGCTTCACACTATTCAGGATACTATGATACAATGAGCGTTTATCCCTATTATTGTGGACAATTACCAAACACATATATACCATCATCTTACGAGTGCGCTCCAATCATCCAGTACTCACAAATAGATCCCGTAACAATCCCTCTTGATTTCTACGATGCCCCTATTTCTGATTTCATGGCCACCCAAATTATCTTTCCAGAAACCCAACATCAATTGCCACCCGCAATTTTAGATCATGCACAACCATTGTTGGAGAATGATGCTCAAGAAACAGCCCACGGCGTTTGTTCCAATTCTTTCTATGCTTCTTCTCTCACTAGCGACTCTTCACTCTTGACACAGCCATTCTTTTGCATGGATATTTAAGCTATGCCCTAACGTATAGAATAGACTAATAGATTAAGCACAATAAAATCAGTTGCAACCGGTCAATAAAACGTCATTTTTTGCCCTATACAGTCTGGAGCTAGAATGATTGTTTATAATGATAGTGCAGAAAATACGCTTAGCAATACAATGAATCTTCTCTTCAACAATGCATCGCATTATCGACAGACATTTACGATATGATCTGCTGATGATTGACGTCTCCAGCAAAGTCTTATGTAATGATTTACAAGCCAGTGTTATTGAATCAAGCCATGATTGGTGGGCAGTAGCACAAAATGTAAAGACAGTTTTCGCAGTTGGTGTTGTTTGCATTTTTTTTTTCTCTCTTTCTCTGCAGTTCCACTAAAGAAATAATTTGTGGTTGATATAAAATGAAGGTATTAATTCTAGTATATTGATAAATTAAAAGTGTATTCACAATCAGGTGTCTTCTTTAGCTTATCAGCAAGTCCTTAGAAAAGGATGCATCGGGCTCAATCACACTTCTTCCCGAGGAGTTGGAGGATATGTGGCATGTATACAATCTGATATCCAAAGACGACTTGATCAAAGCAACGACTATTCGGTAAAGCGTAAATTTGTCTGTTCACCATTAGCCTCTAATCGTGGATACATAGTCGTTTGCAGTCAGAAAGTTCAACAGGCTCTGTCTCGAGTCAACGAGTTCGTCTCAATTTGACCATCACTGTAGAGAGTGTCGATTTCGATCCCAATGTGGGATTACTGCGTATCAACGGAAGAGTGGCTAGCGAGAATCAATATGTCAAGGTAGGGTCTACACCGATTAATAATCATTCTGTGCTCATATGTGTGTGATAGATGGGCAGCTATCACACAATTGATTTGGAATTGAATCGAAACTTCACTTTATTGAAGCCTGAATGGGACACCATTGCGCTGGAGCGTGTTGAAGATGCATGCGATATCACCAAGCAAGCAGATGTCGCAGCAGTTGTATGTCAAGAGGGTTTAGCCAACATTTGTTTCCTGACACAACATATGACAATTGTTCGTCAGCGTATTGAAAGTCCTATTCCAAGAAAGAGAAAGGGTTCAGTGACAAACCATGACAAGGGACTCACTCGATTCTATGAGCAAATATATCAAGGCATCATTCGTCATGTTCATTTTGACATTGTAAAAGCTGTGATCATTGCCAGTCCTGGTTTCGTCAAGGATCAGTTATACGCTTACATTTTCGATCAAGCAGTGGTAGGTAGCTGGGAGAGTCAGCGATTTGCACGGTGCTCATATTTTGTGTAGAAAACCGAAAACAAGGTTATCATGGAAAACAAATCCAAATTTGTGTTGATTCATTGTTCTAGTGGACATAAACATGCATTGACTGAAGTTATGCAAGATCCGTCAGTACAGGCCAAATTATCAGACACAAAGGCTGCTCGCGAAGTGCAAGCATTGGATAAATTCTACGAAATGATGAACTTGGATCCTGACAGAGCATTTTATGGTTTTGCGGATGTTGCTAAAGCCAATAACAGAGGAGCTATCGGTACACTACTGGTAACCGATGAGTTGTTCAGATCAGCAGACATCGCTACCCGCAAAAAGTACGTGTCATTAGTGGAACAAGTGAGAGCTCAAAACGGCAATGTCTATGTATTTTCCAGCATGCATCCCTCAGGAGAACGTAAGTTGGCTGGGCTGATCTATTATAATTTTATTTGATACACTGACGCTTGTTTTGTAGAACTGAATCAATTGACGGGTGTAGCGGCCATTTTGAACTTCCCTCTTCCTGATATTGAAGATATGGAAGATGAATAAACAACTTCAATATAGATTTCATATGTTAGACTAAAGATTATAATATATACAATGTTTTATTTCTATAATTTGTGTATTTTATATCTATTTATTAGGCTTTTTTTTACATATTAACGTCTTCGCCAAAAAGTGCAGCAGCAGCTTGAGCTACTACTGCTTGTGCAGCAGCCTGAGCAGCAGCATAATTCATGGCCAGAATACCATCGATAGCCGCCAGTATATCTGCCTCCCACCATCCCATCTCATAATCCACAAGACCGAATCGCTCCAGCTTATCTGCCCATGACACAACCATCTCTCGTAGGCTGTATAAATGTTGATCTGTCAGACGTTCAGCGTCGCTACTAGGTTCGTGTCGCTGAGCAAGTGCATATAACCAGCAATTGTTAAGTCCAGCCCAAAATTGTTCTCTATCTATGGCGTTGTAAGGGTGATCGTCCGACGTTAAACCTAATAAATGAATACGCTTAGCACAAATTCAAATTGGCCAAAGTAAAATCATACCTAATTGTTCGCAGTGATCCACCACAGCACCTGTAGCCTTACTCAGTGTTTGAAACCCACTAACCATGTTCCTTTGTTCCACATGATCTAATGTATTTTTTAATTGTTTCTGAATTTCTTCAAATGTTGTAATTGGGGTGGGAGCTGGAGCAGGCGTGGGTGGTGTAGCAACTGGTAGTGAAGTGGCAGTTGCAGGTGTGTTAATGGCAGTGGTAGTGGTAGTGGTAGGAGGAGTGGCATCGGTAATTGCTTGCGACTGCGGTGCTTGTGTAGTAGATGCTGGTGCTGGTATTGTTGACTGGGTGGCAGCAGCTTGTGTAGTAGGTGTAGTAGGTGTAGTGGTAGTAGTGGTAGTAGTAGCTGTTGTTTGTGCAGGTGTTGTTGATTGACCGACTAGTGCATTAACATTTACATTCTGTACAGGAGCGCTGGCTGGCATTTGTGTAGCTTGAATATTTGCTGTTTGCATTGATTGCCCTGACGAAGCTGGAATGGGTTCAGCATTTTGTGTAGCATACACATTGGCTGCAGTATTCTCTGTCGTAATTGCAACAGACTCAGGGACGGGATTTGATGTCGATGCATTGACAGAAACACAGTTATTTGTAATTGCAGGTGTGGTAGTTGACGTTGTAGTTTTTACTGTAGACGTAGAGACGGTATCAGGAGTAATTAGTGAAGAAGGCTGTTCGGATTGTGCAGTGGGTTGTTGAGATTGTGTAGGCTGTTGTTGCTGTTGTTGTTGCAATGGTGGTTGTTGCTGTTGTGGTTCAACCGAAACATCCGATGATAACAACGACGACGACGACAGTGATGGCTCAACCGGGGTATCATCTTTCTGTACTGCTGCTTCTACTTCAACGGCTTCTATTTTCACTACTGAATCGTTCTTCATACTAGACTCATTACGTATTGGAGCAGCTTCAGTCATGATAGTGTCTTGCTCCACTTTCAGCTCAATGGAGGGATCTGGATGTGAAGCCAGGGCCCCATTATCATTTTCCTGCTTTACTAATTGGATAAGCAGGGAGTCTTGGGTGCCATTACTTGTCGATTCTACCGTCTCTGATACGGATACAGTTGATTCTTCGGCCATGATTTAGTTAAAAAGTGTTGATTGCAAAGCTGGATTGCTGTATCGTTGATATTAGATTTATATTAAGAAAAAGAGTGGGGTGATGATTGATTGCACGAAACACAGTTAATTCAACAGTGTTTCCCTTTGAGTATATCTCAAGAGCTACAGAGTAAGATGATTCCTTAAAGTGCCTTTCTTTTTGTATTAAAAAAAAAAGAGACAAGTTGCTAAAGCAGAAAAGGATGAAAGAAGTGTAGATGAAAAGAAAGATATTGCTTCGTTGATGCTGGGGGGTAAGGGTCAAAAGTTACCAGGCAAATCGCGGCATTTTAATAGATGAGTATCACTTGCCTTAATCAGATCTGTCGTTTTGTAGACATGCCAAAAGAATTACCTGTGAATTTGTCCATTTAATCTTGATAGCCCTAATCAGAAGTTTATAAGCCAACTCTAGGATACATATATAGTGCTTTGGATTAGTTGGTTTGCCTTAACCAGCTTCCATGTAGGATAAAGTTGAGCAGAAAAAATTTACAAGATCAATGGAGGTTTAAAAAATTTAGCCAATTACATGAATAAGGCCTCTTCCCTGGTCCCCTGGATACAAATGCAGCACCTGTCAAAAATTAATTGCAAGCCATTCTAAAAAGTATTTACGAGATGTGAGCAGAATGTTCTGCGTTAAATCATCAGGCGATATCAACAATTAGCCAGGCAATGTAAGTACTTGCAGCGTCAAAACATATGACGGGACATCGGAGGGATTGTAGGCATCGACAGTTGCAAAGCATAGATCAAGCTTCCAGATTTGGTCTATACAATTCAACATTTTGGGATATTCTATGAATAACTAATCAATGCATTCAAAACTGTATCTGCAATCTCAATGTACGATTGCATGACACCAGCAGCATGCTTCCATGCAAATTAGGATTAAGTAATTGGAACTGCTTTTCATTCAAGTATCTCTCATGCAAGATCAACAGAGAGTCAATTGATTCGATTAGCAGGCGCACTTCTTCCATATGTTCAAATACTTGATTTAATATGTATGATCTATGGAAGCCATGTTAATACCTTCCTCCTTGTGCTCTGGTTTTGATCAGCATGAAATACCAAGTAGGCTATCCGGGCTTTCAATGATGTTACCAGAGAGAGGGATTCATGGAAAATGAAAAGTTTTCTGTTTCAGCAATACTCGCCGTGCAAAAAAAGTATAATGTCTTTTTGAGGCACCACATATAAATGTAATCCAGAATGCTTTGGGCTTCTGGAAAACACTAGTATTATAAGGCAGCTTGAATTGCACATCTTCATTATCATTAATTTTACTAATATTCCAGTATGAGCTTTTAGTCATGGTGCACGTCCTTTTATATGAAATGAAAGTGTTCTCCACATATTTTATATATAATTGGGTATCATAATCGATAGCTACTTTTCGCACAGCTCTACTCTCCCCACAATAAAACATTGTTCTATGCATTATTAATTAGTATTTCGTGCATAACTAGCCATTATTCAGGCAGATTGCGCAATCAGTGGTTAGTCGATAGTATATTTCGATGAATGAGAGGACCCTTTTCATATATAATTGACGTATATCAGGGGATCGAGGCAATAATGATCGTTGGGCAGTACTAAAATTTCTTTAGCAGCTTCGTATACAGTGACTCTTATGTATGATTGGCGCTGCATAGTATCCATGCAGTAATAACTACTGTATGCATCAGTTTCTGTCATTGATAGCTGTATTGCCCGGCTTGAAAGCAGCAGAAACAATTTTTTCGCAGCAGTGGAAAATTCTGTTCGAAATCTGATCGTTTTATGACTAGAAAACATTTTTTTGTCGTTTCTGCCAAATTCAACTATATAAGTTGCGTCCATCATGCCTCACTTTCTAATACGGTTACAGGTAAGCCTTTACGATGAATCTAGGATGTTATTTATATTAAATTTTTGAACTAATAATATCAAGATCTCACAAAAGCAATTTCAGATGTCGCCCTAGATCATTAGAATCCACTTGATCTTAATACACTCCATAATAGAAGTCGTAAAAGGCCGATTTTCAATATTTCTGTAACGGGGTAGCCCATGAATTTTGAGTGATTTCATCAATCCCAAAACAAGTGAAAAAATGTATCCACAAGTAACTTCTAGTCGAGAGCAACTGTGTGATGCCATCCTGGCGGTCTAAAACGGCTTCTAGCGCGATAAACAACTCGTTGAACGCACCGATTTTGACATAATATAGATGAACGAGAGGTTGTTCAGGTATGGCCTGAGGAATACAAAATGCGTTGATTTCGAAAATAAATGACAGTATAGCCTAATCATAAAGCAATTGAGCGGGCCATTTCCCAACCTATACAGCTGTTTCACTCAAATTTTATCAGTGAAAGATGCTATTGTTTGACATCTGCTATGGCAATTTACACTTGAAACTACTCTCTTCTCCAGCCAGGGGCACTCTTTGAGTGATGTTTACAAACGATGAAAATGGAAACCGTTGATTAACTCAATTTCTAGGGACCACAAGAATTTAGAGTTTACATTCAGATTTACCAGGCTGGTCAGATGTCACTTTTATCTCATAATAGGTAGCACTGCATATGAGCTGTTGTGCTAGGATGCTCCAATGGGAAATTCGAATGTGCTGTAGATAGGCAAGAGAGAAAAATTACGGCAAATAAGCTGGCAAGCAGCTTGGAGATGGTATTTTTGATGAGTTATAGAGAAAATGCCTATTGTTCGTTGACAGGAAATTTACGGAGATCATTGCAATACATTTGAGTTACAACTATGGATAATATAAACCAACATCCCATGGGCTGGGCATTGTTGAAACATCCCGCCTACTGTATTATTCACGTATCCAAATGGTGAGGTTACAGTTCCAAGCGAATAGACCCAACAATAGTTTACATAGCAAAATTAAGATGTGTACTGTGTTCAGTGATGATGAAATTCAAATTAACTTTATCTTTCATCTATCTTTTGGCACTGTGTCATCCATAATAATTACAATTAAACGTTCAGTGGCTATTCCCTATTTGGAAGTGTTATTCCACGGGAAACTTTATAACATAAGCAATTCGCTGATTGGTCCGTAATCAAGGGTCGACTGTATTAAAGCATCTGACACATATTGTTGGAAGAAGGAAAAAAAAAACGTAACCAAAGAAAGACTTCATCTAGGTTTGAGAAGAACGTGTCTACTTGATTCTATTATGTGTAGAGCCTAATGTTGAGTGTATTATTGATACCATTTGCCTGTATAATGTCCAAACCCCACCTTGAATGCGTAATTAAGATGACATAAGTATGCGTAAACTTGTTCGGGATGACACGTTCGTATCAGAGCCCCGGTTACATTCACGAAATATAAGGTGTACATGTCATTGTGTAAAAGCAAGCGTGTAAATGATAAAAAAGTAGCATGTTTTATTTTTTAATATATATCAAGAAGAGGGTTATTGAAATGTATTCTTCTGTATGAAAGTTTTGTGTGTTAATGTAAAAAAAAAAAGAGAGAGATATGTATATTCACAAAGCGAAAGAGGGAAAATGTTGGTACAAAATATAAAAATGAGTAGCTAAATTTACTTCTTGGTGGCAATCATGGCAATAATAGCAGCACCAAGACCAGAACCATCTCTAGCGAGGTCAAACTTGACCTTGGAACGAGCCTGCTCACCAAGGATTTCAGACAAAGCTTGACCCATGTTCTTTTCAAAGTTGGGATAGAACTCAAAGAGAGAACCGTCAATGGCAACAATACACTCTTCACCCACCTTACCAGTGTGCTTCATGACACCAGCAATATGACAAGAAGCGAGACGAGCAGCACGCAGACCAACAGCTTGACAAATCTTCTTGACAATTTGACGATCAGCCAAAGTAGTAGAGGCAATGTTGAGGACAGATTCCAAGATATGACCGGTATCAGACAAGTCAGAGGTCTCATCAACTTCAATGGTGGACATGTAAGCAGTTTCGAAACTCCAGTTCTTATTCAATTCCTTGGAGGAATGACCATCAAACAAGATTTGTTGATCAACCAAGTCGAGCAAGGCATTACGAGTGATTTCACCGAGATACATACCAGCAACCATCTTTTCATAGTATTGTTGATAGACATTGATAGATTCACGATCCAACTTGTTATCATAGACAGTCATTGGCAAGACACGGCGCTCACAATCGAAAGCACCACACTCCATGTTGATGACCATTTCTTCATGCTTGTCGCCATTCCACTTGTTGACCTTGGTCATGTCTTCGTAGTAGGAAGCATTGAAACCAGTACCCATGATGACACCCATAGTAGTGTTGGGATGTTTGTAAGCATAGGCCATGAGAGTACCAACGGTATCATTGACAATCTATTATAGTTCATGAGAAAATGTTTCACACTGCTAGTTTCCATTTTTATGTTTGAAACCCTTCCCAAACATAAGAAAAAAAAAAGTATACTTACAGCAGCAATGTTGACATTGATGTTCTTGCGGCGGAATGAATCTTGAAGAAGGATAGTGACGTCCTTGCCAACAGCACCAGAACAGTTGAAACCCTTGGTCCATTGCTTCAAGACACCACGGTTGATAGCTGTTTGAAGGATAGGGAAAGAGAAGGTGTAACCCAAATGAAGAGCTTCGTTACTCTCTGTGCCATTCTCGGTCAAGAAACTGTCAACGCAATCAGCGATGAAATCACAAAGATGACGCATAGGACCAGTCTTCAATTCCTCGGAGACGACATACTTTTGTTGGCGGATAGTGTGTTCACCACCACCCAACAAGTGGACTTGACAAACACGCAAGTTGGTTCCACCCAAATCAAGAGCCATAAAGTTACCCTTTTCCTCACCAGTACAACGGCCAGCAACAAAGGAAGGAATCATGGCAACTAGACTCAATGTGAATACCGAGAAATGCCATCAAACATGTGCACAACACTTACCAGTAGCACCTTGATGATCCAAACCCTTCTCCATCTCTACAACAAATTGCTCAGAGATTTTTTGCAAGCGTTCAGTGTTGACAGTGAAACGGTCAACGATAGTGTTGACAGCGGCGGCTTGAGCCTCAGTAAAGTTTTCAGTAGGAGCCATGGTTAGTAAATGTAGAGAAAAAAGAGATGTGTAAAGGAGAAAAAAGGATGGAAATCACAGGAAACCACTTGGTATTTATATGGATTTTGTGTTTGGGGGTGACTCTATTCTTTTATGGAAATAAAGTGTGGGTGGGCTCATTTTTTTGCTTTTTTTTCTTTTCTTTCTAATGAGACATCGCCCTTTCCCGGTGATCCAATGTTGAATTGTAAAATGCGGGTAAATTAATAGAAAAAGGGAAAAAAAGAGGTGATTTTCCAAGCTTTTCCCTTGAAAAATGCTCTCTTTTCTTTTTTTTTTTTTTTTTCATGCCATGCAAAAATATCATTGGGATAAAAAAAAAAGAGTGAGAGACTTTTTAGGTTGATTGCATTCAGTTCTTTTTGCTCTTTCATCATAAGCTTGTTATCAGTTACCATCATTGTTATACAAGGCATTAATTTAGGCCCAATAAATGAACAAGACATCAGTGAATGTGAGGGTGGGGAAGTCCATATTTGGATGGAGATGAAATTCACAAAATCATGATAGTCGGTCTTCCAATGGCATGATCATGGATTCCCAATGTTTTCCCTTGAAATTGATAGATTTTATCTCTTGGATTATCAAGAGCTGTTTGCATGAATCCTACTCTCCATGGGGACAATCTCTCTCTCTCTCTCTCTCTCGAGCAATCAACATGGCAGTGCCTGGTGTTTGTCCCTTCAAATGATGCTCTGCAAAGTCGAGTCATATTGAATAAGTGTTGATGTATCCAATCATAGATGCCATTTGCGTATTAAAGTTTTCTCAAGCACCAACATCATATCTGTAGTCTAATACTCTGCTTATATAGCGTACCTTCTTTCTAGTAATCTTTCTTTTTTTGTTACCATTGGAAAAATGAGCCATTTCTTATTCAGATCTTTGAAAAGGCATGCCAGATTCTATTCAACCAAAACCTTGGTTCAACTAGAGAATGCTCAAGTGCACCGCTTTGGAGTCAAGGAACCCGCATTTAAGAATCTCTCACTTACGCTCAAAGATGATCAACGCTTAGTGATTGTTGGGCCCGTCAGTGCAGGAAAAACAACACTGGCTGAGGTAGATATGTTTGCGGATGACACATTAGAAACACGGAAAGCTGATGCTGATATAGACGATTGCGGGCAGACATTCTATTCAACCTCTCAGTGCTGGAAAATGGCCCATTATCGATGCCTCTGTATCGCCGTATGCATCAGATCATGTCCATTTGGTGTCCTTCAAGGAAAACTCTGGTGCATTTTCGTACAGCAAGCACTATTACCAAGAGCGTTTCAATTTTAGGTAGATATGTGTACATTTAAACTCGAACGGGAAACGGGACATTGTCCTTTTTATCTGATACTAATACAATGCTCCCGTTTACAGTGACCCAGACAATGATCTGACACTACAACAGTACCTGCATAGTGATCAAGAAGATACCAAAGACTTAGAACGAGTTGCTAAACAGCTCAATATTGATCACTTACTGCCACTGTCTTTTGTCAAGCTGTCAAATGGCCAAACAAGACGTGCACGGATTGCAAAGGCATTATTGAAGAATCCGTCTATGCTCGTATTAGATGAACCCTTAAGTAAGTGTCGCACTTGGTGATACAATGATTGTCTGTTCTAAGCGTTGTTGTAGTGGGACTCGATGTGGAGCATCGCAAGCATTTGCTGGAAGTTTTAGGTAATCTGGCCACAAAATCATCTGTTCCTGTTGTTCTCGTTTTGAGACCCCAAGACGAATTCCCTTCTTGGGCGACTGATGTGATTGAATTGGGAAATATGACCATTCAATGGACAGGAAATCCCTCAGAATACCAACAGAGAAGAACCAAACAGCTGGAGTCTACCAAATCCAGCAATGCCTCTGTCAAGACTGTAGACACCAGCAACAACGATCCTATAGTCGAGATGAAGAACGTCAAGGTAACTTACAGTGGCAACCCTATTTTGCGAGATATTACTTGGACTGTAAGAAAGGGAGAACGCTGGGCCTTGCTGGGACCAAATGGGTCAGGCAAAACAACCCTTTTATCGTTTCTGACAGGTGATCATCCTCAAGCCTATGCTAATGAATTGTCCTTGTTTGGTCGTCGTCGTGGCACAGGTGAATCCATTTGGGAAATCAAGGAAAGAGTAGGATTGGTCAGCCCTGAAATCCATTTATACTTTAATCAGAATCTGACAGCTTTGGAAGCTGCAGGCACAGGCTTTTTTGATGTGGTTGTGCCCCGATCTATCAGTACAGGTCAGACTCAAACCATTAAGCGTTTGTTTCATGAGTTTGGCATTGAGTCCATGCTGAATCGCAAGCTGCAGGATATGTCTACAGGTGAACAGCGAATGGTGTTATTGGTGCGATCACTGGTAAAGATGCCTGATTTAATTATCTGGGACGAACCCTTTCAAGGACTGGACGATGCCATGATCCATAATGTGAATGGATGGCTGGAGCAGCATATGAGACCAGATCAGACACTTATCATGGTCACTCATCATGAAGAAGAGATACCTAGTGCAGTAAGCAAACGCTTTAAACTTGGACCAGGAGGTGTTCAGGCAAATTAGATGTGGTATCATTTATGTATAAAGCAATAAACAAAGGTTATAGTACAAGTGGGAGGGGGGGTAGGTCTAATCTAAGGATAATATACAAGCACGACGTATTATTCGTCTATCTGTTGCTGTGATAATTTGTAGTTTTTATGCCATTCTTTCAATTGCTCTAGGACGATGAATGTTACGATTGTATGAGGTCCCAGTCTAACAAATGCAGGCATCCATCCGCGGAAGAGAGATCCAACACCTTCAGCCTTGATCATGTGTGCCATAATTTTAATAGGGTGTCTATTATCATGCAGATGTGCACTCATGATACGAGTTTTAACGACATCCAAAGGAGAGCATACTGTTGTAGCAACCAAGCCCTAAAACAAATAAACAAACATAAGCAACCGTCTCCCTCGGCAAACTAATCTACCTACAGCTAACAGGCTCGAAGCAAAATGTGTCATTAAATCGTCATTAAAATGCAGCCTATCAATGAACGCTTGCTTGAACATATCGTAACTGGACATTTGAGATACCGTAATAAGAATTGCGCGATGTGTACTAGATCCAATCCCTCTCAATAACACTCTAGGTCCTTCCTCACGGCAAATTCTAACCATACCATCCAACACATTTTTGTAATTTCTCCTTTGATTGGGTGGTAATTGTCCGTCGTTCTGCATACGTACATTCACAACATCGCTGGGGTTACCAAAGGCTCCACCTAATGCGCCTGCCATGGTCGAGCAAAAGATCAATTGACGCACTGTGGGTTCTGTTGTAATCTATGAGCATACCTATTCCTCAATGTAACAACAAATAAAAACTCACTTTGATCTCCAGCTACAGACCACTTGAACTGATCGTACAATCCAAATCGAATGGTTGAATAGGTGCCTTGTCTTAACAAGCTTGCTGATAATCCGCTGTAGAGAGCTTGAATACCTTCTGTTCTGCTGATCGTCCACATTGTTTTGAACATTCTAGCAGGACTCAGCAGCTTGAATTCAGACCATGCCGTGCTATTCTCGACCCGCAATGTCTGGAGTCTGACTTTGGTCAAGTCAAATGGATGGGAGACAAACGTGGCCAGACATGAAGCGGCACCTCCAAACCAAAATGGAGATTGTATTGATGTCGATTTCTTGATTGTTGTTGTATTGGAAGACGGAATACTGATTGGTGTCGTTGAATGTGTGGTAGACGGCGCAACCACAAGCATTGTGTTGATTAAATGAGAGAAGAAAGAAACTCAAAATGTATGGGGTATCTTGAATTTGTCAAAATACAGCCCAGGATCGCCAACCCGAACCGTCACATTATTGGTCTTATTCGGGCAAATTTCTCGTTGCATAACACTACTATCAGGTGTATAACAGAATCTTGATTTCTAAAATGACAGATTGCGTGAGAGTTTTGAATAAGACAAATGCTGAAATCATATGTAGTGTCTTTAAAAGGAGATTGTTACGGTTTTCTGTAACTTCTAGCCTTTCATTAGATGGCAACTTTTACGAGTATCTATATTTAAGGGTATTGCTATTCAAAATCAGAGATTAATTGCTGCACAACTTTACTCTCCACATAATATGATATTACTTTGCGCACACAACAGGCTATTATTTAGGCAAAACTCGAAATCAATGGCTATTTAATAGTATATTTCGACGACTGAAAGAATCCTCTTTATAAGATTGACGACTCCCAGGGGACGGAGTACATTCTAGAGCAATGCATCGAGTCAATAATGATCATTGGATAGAGCTAGCATTGCCTTACCAGCCTTTAATACAGTGGCTCTTATAGCTGGCACCACATAGCATCTATGCAGCAGTAGCTACTGCATGCATCAGTTGCTGCCATTGAAAAGCTATGTTGCCAGCCGAAGAGCAACAATAGCAGCAGCAGCAGGGCAGCAAGGTTTAAACCGGTTTTCGCAGTAAAAAAATTGAGAAAATGCATCAGCAAGTAGCTGCTCGACAAGAACAACTGTGCGGTGCCATTCTAGCGGTCTAAAACAGCTTCTAACTCGAGATACCACTCGTTAAATGTATCCAATTTTGGCTGTGTTTTAGCAGATTATTGAGTAGTAAGTGCCAACATAAATATACTGTCTACCCGTGTATGAATTGTTCCCGTTAATGTAGACATAGAGTATCATAAAAGAGTCGTTACCCATAGTTACAAGTGAATTTATAGGGGCTTTGGCATTTTATACCACTGCATAATTGCATGTCTGTGTGCTTAAATCGCGCTACTGCTTATAGTATCTGATGCGTTATCGTGGTAGCACATATGCAATCTAATGTCAATTAACATTCACCTATCCACATCTTGCACCAAATGTTTAAAATGGACCATACCTGTACATCTTTCTCGAGTAGCTTTGAATGATTTGATGACGATAGCTTGCCTACTATGATATCAGAGAACGATAAGACAAACTGCATAATCGCATCAAAAGTGTGCGTATTTCATCCGCTGCGCATAAAGCTGACCAACAATAAAATTCATGCTAATTTAATAAGCATTCAAACGGCACTGTTGAATCTCCACATGTACCAACTCAACATATCATAATCTTGAAAAAAAATCAGCGCTTTAATATAAGGTATTTTACAGTTGTTCATTTAGATATCTATGACATTTGACTTCTTTTTTCCGGGCTGCATTTATTTGCTGATCTTTTCAGTCAATTCAGGAACAGCCTTGAACAAATCCTCAACGAGGCCATAGTCAGCAACTTGGAAAATAGGAGCATCAGCATCCTTGTTGATAGCAACAATGGTCTTGGAATCCTTCATACCAGCAAGATGTTGGATGGCACCAGAAATACCTACACATTGAAGGGAAAAAATATGTTAATTTTAAGGTTCAATTTTCCCACGGCCAAAATGAGTCCAATCCATCTCTTTCTTACCAACAGCAACGTAGAGTTCTATTCACGGATAACAAAGATGAGCAACTTGTTTTCTATTCATTCAATTTCCATCAACTTACCAGGGGCAACAATTTTACCGGTTTGACCAACTTGTAATGAGTTGTCAACGAAACCAGCATCAACAGCAGCACGAGAAGCACCAACTGTTTGATTTAAATAAAGAGGTTAGTCATCTTCATGTCAAAATTCTCACAAGCACGTGATGTTGTATATATGTACCTGCAGCACCAATCTTATCGGCTAAATCATACAACAAGCTAAAGTTTTCACCATTCTTCATACCACGACCACCACTGATGACACGCTTGGCAGTACCGAGATCAGGACGATCACTCTTTTGAATTTCCTCGCTGACCCATTGAGTCAAGGCGGGCTTATCAGCGGAAGGAGCAGCATCCTCTGAGGCAGCATCACCAGAGGCAGCAGCGGCTTCGAATGCAGTACCACGAACAGTAACTACCTTGATCTTATCGTTGGATTTGACGGTAGCAATGGCGTTACCTATGAAGCAAGTTAATAACCTTATTCATTTACATGGAGAAAAAGCAACTTACCGGCATAAATAGGACGAACAAATGTATCTTCGCCTTCAATGCCGACGATATCGGAAACGGCAGCAACATCCATCAAAGCAGCAGCACGGGGAAAGATGTTCTTACCAACAGCAGTATGACCAGCAAACAAATGAGTGAATCCAAATTGAGATTGAGCAGCAACCAAAAGAGGAGCGACATCCTCAGGCAATGCGTTAGCATAAGCAGCATCCTTTGCAAGCAAGACCTTGGAGACACCGTTCAATTTACCAACTTCCTTGGCAACGGCTTCAGGGGCATCACCAGCAACCAAAGCAGTAACTGAACCACCCAACTTGTTGGCAGCAGTCAAAGCATTGAGAGTGGCACCACCGATAGCACCGTCCTTATGTTCGACATATAAAAGTGTGCTGGCTCCAGCACCAGTTGCATAGAAACGTTGAGCAAGAGTAGCACGTGCCTATCAAATTAGATGGTTAAGATCACCATGTAGTCATATATTGGCTGATAAATTACTTGGAGGGCAATACGTGAGGTGGTAGAAGCAAGCATTTTATGGATTAGTATTTAAAGATTGAGAAAAACAAAACAAAAGACAAGAAAACCTGGGGAAATGAATGCCTTTTGAGTAATCAGTTATTAGATGCTCCATTGCATCTCCGAACTATGTCTGTCAACGTCACTCATTTTCACATGGCCTGTGTGAAGTGAAAGCTTATGATTAAGTGCTCGTTGTTGAGGGCATCATCACCTTTGGAAGGAGGGGTCGGATTAGCGTTTGTATAAGGTGCGATACATTGGCTGTAAGAGGTATAGAAACTTAGGATATAGGCCATGTAATTTGCATCTGATCTCTAATATTGCCACGGTGATCCTTTCGAATGTGGATGGTTTTGTCGGCAAAGGACAAATCAAAGAGCTATTTGTTGTTAAGATCAATGCAAGCTTTGGATAATTTGGATCTTTTGACCCTGGCAAACGAAACAGGTCGCACTTGTTGCTCAAACACCTAGCAACGTACATTTGGCATCCAACAAAACTACATGTTGAGCCATGCCCTTGCATTAGTAACTGTGCTATTTATTTATGTCTGCTCTAGATGCTTTCTATACATGGTTTGCGACCAAAACGACCATGCATTCTCAGTTCCTGATCCAAGATGTTATTTTGGCTTTGTTTGTCGGGCTTTTATAGGCCCTCAACAATTTGACATTTTGACCAAAATACAGTGTAAGTGGGTGCAAACGTTGATTCAGCCCATGTGGTAAAGTAGCCAATTCGCACTGCCATCACTTGTACAGCTGCTTTGAGAACGTTTTTTCGGGCAAAGAGTGACGAGAACCTGTTCAGAGGATCCCTGAAGGTTGCGATCATACAGCAGTCTGAGATCCAAAGAGCACATTGTTGTGGCATTGATGGCAACTGCTGTTATAATGGCTCGCCGCACAAATGACTGATAAAAACACAGGGCAGTGAGCTTTTGTCTTTCCACTTTTTGCAATACCAAAAGCCTATGCGTCTAATGTGATGGCCCTTGCCACATCACATTGTTACGTCGAATATGAATGAGATTTAAATATGTCCTTCTTCTCTTCCATTGAATAGTAGCTGCTAAATAAACATCCCAAATAGATAACATCTATTATATTCAACTACTGGCAGTCTACTGAGAAGTAAAGTACAGCATCCATACCATCTGCTGTTATTGTCACACGAACTCAAGAATTGGGATTCTCTCGTTTATACTCGGATAAACTATCAACGCTTGAACTGCATATGACAAGTTGCTCATATTGATTTGCATACTGAAGTCTACACTTACAAAGTTACAGACAGTTACAGGATTAAACTTCTAATCCATAAATTCTTTTGCTTTGATCTATTCTATCACAAGATCCGATATTTCTTTTATATTGATGCAGCAAAAACTGCCAAATTCGGTCAGAATTCCCCGCTTTAGTGCCACGAGCTCATTCGATATCTGCATTTGTTTCTCGGTTATTCGATGATCAAGAACAATAGAGAAGATTTATTAGAACTCTTCCTTTTTCTTCTTCGTCTTCTCTGAAAGCTCGCAGAACAAAATGATTGTGGATAACGTGCTTCAGTCTTACAATTCAGTCGTCGAAAATGTACTTCCAATGCTGAGAAAAAGGACCAAGACTTCTTACATTGGCATGGCCATTCTATGTCTTGTCATAAAACAAGTTTACTCAGCCTATTCCGTACCAAAGCATCTGCAGCGATTCCCCAAAGTTTCATTTCTTGCCATGGTCAGGTCATTTCTCATCAAAGAATCTGTCGCTAGTCGCACGAAGCGTTTGGTAACTCCATTGACCAATGCAGGACATGGCTTCTATGTGGTAAGCTGTTGTAGTATATAGCAATGCATTTCTCGCGGGGGGGCTGATTCAAGTTGCTATTTCTAGTGTAAAATTCCATTAACCTGGACTGTATTCGTTGCTGACCCAGTTGCCGCTAAAACATTACTCTTAAAGACTGGTAGATTTGTATAAATCCGCCATACAGCAAACCCTTTGACATGTTTTATAGAATACTTTCCAAAATCGCATGCATTTTTTGATACTTTGGGCGATTCCAGCCCTGCTGTGCAGTTTCTAGGCAAACAAAATGTGGCAAGCTCCAATGGAGAAAAGTGGAAGAAACAACGAAAGGTATAATATACGCTTAAATGAGTGGATGTCAATGTATTGACGGTTTTATCAGATTATGAACCCTGCTTTCCTCCGTGCATCGCCCGTCAAAACATTTAGCAATGTTGTGCATAATCTGATTAGTGTGATTGAAAGCGAGAGTGATGCAGTTCCAATTGCAAACCGCATGAAGGCGTTTACACTTGATGCTCTTGGTTTGTCTGCGTTTGGTATGTAGACATTGCAAGTAGTATAGACGAGTTGTTGATTGTACATACGCAGGCTTCGATTTTCAATCTCTCAAGGGAGACCCTGAGGGATGGACAGAGACTTACAACATTGTCATTACCAGCTTATTCAATCCTTATGTCAATATCTTTGCCAAAGTCGACTTTTTGATGAAGTATATTTCACCTGAGAGAAGAAGAATTAACAGAGCAACAGCCAGGTTCAACAACATGCTGCAGAGTTTAGCTGACAAAAGACGTCAAGAGATCATGAATGGCGACACCAAAGACGTTCCTGAACATGAAAAGGACCTACTTACGCTAATGATTGAAGCAGATATTCGGGATGGCTCTGAAACTACTAGTACTGAATTGAGAGTAAGTGATGTGCCTTACTATCGACATTGTACTCACATGCACAAC
Source organism: Mucor circinelloides (assembly GCA_037974945.1). Taxonomy (NCBI): domain Eukaryota; kingdom Fungi; phylum Mucoromycota; class Mucoromycetes; order Mucorales; family Mucoraceae; genus Mucor; species Mucor circinelloides. Next base: position 947,179 of record JBBNAA010000029.1, on the reverse strand, counting down.
AGCACAACATTGCCATCTTCTTCTTGGCAGGTAATTACGCTGTAACTTCAAAATGTCAGGCAAATAGTTTTAATATTTACATGCTAGGTCACGACACAACTGCTCACACTCTGGCGTTTTGTTTGTATAACTTGGCGAAATACAAGGTAAACATTATCTTTATGTTTCATCCGCAAGTGCTGATTGCAACAAACAAAACATAAACAGGATGTACAAAGAAAGGCACGTGAAGAGGTATTGCATATTCTAGGAGACGAACCCAGAGATGTAGATCCTACAGCGGAAGATTTGAAAAGAATGGATTACATGACATTGATCATCAAAGAGGTTTGTGCTCGTAAACTGATATCAAATTACTGTCTACTCAAGTACCGCCAACAAAGAACCTTCGCAGGTACGGACCAGTTGATAAACTACTCTCAAGAGACGCTGCACAAGACATCAATCTGAATGGCACCTTGATTTCTAAGGGACAAAAGATTAGTATCGACTTTAACTCGATTCACATGAATCCAAAGATCTGGCATCATCCAGAGGAGTTTATTCCTGAGCGATTCGAACAAGGCGGAGAGCATGACCAGCATACAGGCTTCACATGGCTACCTTTTAGCAATGGATCGAGACAATGCATCGGTATGAATTTCAGCCTGACTGAGCAAAAAGTTTTGCTTTCCATGATTTGTGAGTAAGCTCTTTGTCGCTGTGCAGAACTGGATAGACTAAACCTATAATTACTATAGTGCGAAAATATGAGATTGACATTGATGTCGATTCACCTCACTACCATAATGTTGTATTTGATACAGCGTTCACCTTTGCCCCTCAATCTCTCCATTTAAAATTTAATAAACTCTATTAGCGACAGTTACACCAGACAATAACGCAGAATCGTTGATGGTAACAACGCAATCGGCGGAATACAGTTCCCGCGCACTTGGTTAGTCCTATCCAATGATGTTTGGCTATCCAGTGGCCCGAATGGCACCCGAGGAAGCCGTATATTTGACAATGATTGTATCATCGTTATTCCCAGATATCCTTGCTCCATATGTTGCAATGTGAGGGAGCAGAGAGAAACAACAGAGGCAATCTATTATCCGATGAAATCGCTCGATTGACTTATAAAAATAGGGTTAGAGTTTTTGTCTGTTTTTTTCTCTCCCACTCTTCTCTCACTCCAACCCTTACACTTCCATGATTTTCATTCATAAGCTTGTTCAAACATTGAATACAAAAGCGGACGTTTTGGTTAAACTCGTTGGGCCCAAACTGCGCACAAAGACTGGAGCCGCTAGCATCAGCACTGCTGTGGCCTTGGCCTTGCTGTACACTGCAATTAAGAAATACTTGAGACCACCAAAGGAATTAAGACATTTGGCTACCGTCCCCTACTTTGATTTCCTTAGTTATGCTTTCAGAGATGAATTGTTTGAGAACTACTCCAAAGACAAGGTCATGCCGTTGTTCAAGAAGGGCGCCAATGGTGTTTATGTGGTAGGTTGATTGAATGCACTGATGCGCAGTTTCACTCATTCCACTGATATAGAGACCCAATGTGATCGGCTGGAATGTTGAGCTTGCGAATCCTCTTATCGTAAAGCATGTCTTGTTGAAGCCAGGTACATGATATATCCAATGTGAAGACATACCTTACTTAATTATAAAATAGAAACTACTTTTCCCAAAGCAACCATGGATCTCGGTGCTTCAGGAACATTGATTCACCAATTTCTCGGCGGTCCAAGTATGGTCTTCTTAAGTGGTGCTGATTGGAAGAGACATAAGAAAGTGGGTTCGCTGAAGTGTATTTCTATTTAACAGAATCTCATCAAAATCTATAGATTGCTAATCCTGCGTTTCAAAGATCAATGCCTGTGAAGATCTTTGGCAATTTGACCATTAAAATGTTCGAGACTATGGAAAGCTATGATACCAATACGATTGATGTGCTCGACCTTTTCGAGAGATTAACTCTGGATGCCATTGGACTTGCTGGTTTTGGTATGATGAGCATACTTTGAAAAAGACAATGTAGACATACTTAGCACATTTTGGTAGATTTTGATTTCAATGCTCTTGGTGACAAGAACAACAAATGGGTTCATTACTATGATTCCATCAAGATCGGCATGGCAAATCCCTTTTTCATGATTTTCCCAGCTTTTGATACAAAATGGGTGCACTGGTTCAAAAAAAGACAGCAAGTGCATGAAAATATGGCCAAATTCAAAGAAAATTTGGACAATATCATTACTGAGAAGAGAGCTCTTGTAGCCAAGAACATGACTGATGGTCTAGAATCCGAAAAAGACTTGCTTACATTGATGATTGAAAGCGAAATGAGTCTTGGTGGAGAGACCATGTCCAATGAAGAGTTGCGTGTAAGTGCAAAATGCAAATATAATATTACTCTTCCTCTAACGACTTGAAAACAGAGCAACCTCTACCTGTTTATGCTTGCTGGACACGATACATCTAGCAACACATTGGCTTTCACTTTGTATGAGTTGGCTCAAAATCCCGTATGTTCTTTTTTACATAGCAATAACAATGTACTCATCGTCATTTACTCTGCAGGAGATTCAAAAGAGAGCTCGAGAAGAGGTAATTCGAGTTCTCGGAGATAGCCCTGAAGATATCATTCCTACCTTGGAGCAAACCAAGCAGTTGACCTATATCAATATGATTATGAAGGAGACCATGAGAAGACATCCACCTGCTTACAATACCACTGCTCGTGTGGCTACTGAAGACATCAATATGGCTGGCGTATACATTCCAAAGGGAACCGAAATGTGTCTTGATATCTACAACTTGCATCACAACCCTGATGTGTGGATGGATCCTTACAAGTTTGATCCCGAAAGATTTGCTCCTGGCGGTGAAGCTGATAAGCAGCAAGGCATTGCTTGGGCACCTTTCTCCAATGGTGCTCGTCAATGTATTGGTATGAACTTTAGTTTGGTTGAACAACGTGTTGTTCTTTCCATGTTGTGTAAGTTTTGTTTGTCATATGATCTTTCTACATGTTGCTGACCTTATCTATAGTGAAAAAATACACATGGACATTGCCTGCTGATTCCCCTCATAAAGAGACCTTGCAAAATAGAGGTATTGCTTGGGGTTTGGTTATTACCAAAGACAAGCTTGACTTGATTTTCGAAAAGAGATACTAGTTGCTCTTTATTTATTTACTCTACTAAATAAACATTCGTGTACTATTACCCCAAACTTTATTCATATTGAATAAGCTTTTGCGAGGTTTATACCTAGACGCCATTATGACTCATTAAACGTGTTTAGCATTCTCGAAAAAGAATGGCTATTTGCATAACTAAAAATTTCTTCACTTCTGGTGCAATTGATGGTGAATAGAATACTTTGATGGCTGAAAGGAGCTTTTTATAAGAGAGACAAATACTCAACAACTATTGATACGGACCGGTAATGAAAGTCCTTTTAAATATAGTTTATAATAGAGATTGTCCGAAATGAACAAATATATAATAGATGATTTTCCTGTGAGGAAGGTATTCCGATATATATACTTTAATGTAGAAGGTTTTCCTCTTATCCAAGAGAAAGGTGTTCTTATGAAAAGGTTTTAATAATCAAGCGAGAAGATTTCTTGTGTAAGAGGTTTTCTGATTGTACTTTGATTAGAACGTATCCTTGTTAAAAGGTGGTTTTCAGATCAAAGAATTGGAAATGAGAATTGGGTGATTATCTGATATAGAACGTATCCCAATTAGCACTTTAAATGATGGTATCCTTAACAATGAAAGGCGGTTATCAGTTTAAAGATTTGGTAATAGAGATTGGAAGGTTTTCTGGTTTAGAAGGTATTCCAAAGACTACTTTACTATGAAGGTTTCCTGGTTGAAGGAGGTATTCAATAAATAAAGATTTGTAAATAAAGACGATATAAGATACGGTTTCCTGGTTTAGGAGGTATTATGCTTATAGGCCAAAGTTATATAGAAGGTTACTAGTAGTCTAGAGATGTTCCGTATAACAAGTAAAGGTATGAGATTATAGTACAAGTTTTGTTAAGTAAACAAGGCAGTTGCAAGATTTTAAGCAAAAGATAATCTGAAGTTTTTATTAATGAGAAAATTGGAGGCATATATATAAGAAAAGTGAGAGTTTGTGTAGCATATAATATAGAGAAGAAGGAAGGAAGGAACGTGTTGGGTCATAAGGGTCGTCGAAGTGGTGTGCATAGGAGGGGATTATGGATGAGCCGTAACACTATCAGAGAACGGCTACAACCTTGGGCATTGCATTGGCTCCATAATGATTAACAGGCAGTGTTGATAGTATCTTATTAGTTTTATATACAGCGGCCCTTACATGTAATTGGCGCCACATAGCATCTGTACAGGGTTGGCTATTGAGAACATCAATTACTGTCATAGATTAGACATTTTGCCAGTGTTATCTGCGTTTGAATTGCAGTTTTTTTTCCCAATAGAAAAAATCAACTCCATTTATGGTCAAAAACATTTCTTCCATCGTTTTTGCCAAATTCGGTTATATAAACTGTAATTTATTCACCATACTTCTTAATACATCTACAAGTAAGTTTTTACGGTGCATCTAACGGTGGTAGTTACATTAAGGTTTTTGACTAAAAATTTTAAGAAATTCACAAAAATATGAAAAGTAAACTTTGGCCGATATGCCGAGGGTTCACATATAAAGGTCTCACAAAAGAGGTTTCAAATGTTGCCTTAGATCAGTAGGATCCATTTGATATTATACACGCCATAGTAAAAGTTTTCATTTTTAGGGTCGAAAATGCGATAAACTGATTTTTTATGTTTTAGTAAAGGGGTAGCACATGGTTTGGGTTGACTTTCGTCGATGTTTTCTTGGTCCCAAAACAATTGAGAAAATGCATCAGTGAGTAACTGCTAGGCGAGAGCAATTGTTCTGTGCTCTTCTAACAGAATAAAACAGCTTCTAACTCGAGAAAACACCCGCCAAATTAATCTAATTTTGGCTGCGTTTTAGCATACTATTGAGTAGTAAGAGGCAATTTGAGTATGCTGTCTGCCCTTATATGAATTTCTACCATTGTTATAGACCTGGATCATCGCATAAAAATAATACTCGCAGTTTAGGCATCTGATACTACGGTGTAATTGCGTGTTTGCGCGCTTCAATCGCGGTACTGTCCGCAGCGAATGATGATACACAGAGCAACATTGTGCAGGTAGCAATATGTGAGCATATAAAGAGTGATTGATGTTGTGCTCGAAGTAGTAATAGCACTGGAAGCTATCTTCAATTGTGCAAATAGCAATATCTTTTTCGGCAATGCTTGATCTGCCCCTGAAGAGCACAAAGATAGGTGGCACTAATTCGAATGGCGGTACAATGCTGCGAGCTGTTTTCTTAAAGGTCACAAATTACAGCAACTTTCGAAGTAAACCTTTCTCTTTTACTTTATTATGGAATGTTTGGAGATTAAGCGACTCTTACACAAAACACTTCCAACAAAGGATACAGCAACCACCTTAATAACGGGATGCCATTACCATAATATTTCTTTCGCAATCTCTGAACAAGGACAACTGCTGACAGTTGACACAGCCCTCGAAAATTTAGAGTTGAACAACCTGCTTCTTTCAGGTGGAGTAATGCAAGTAGTGAGCTACTGCTCGCACGACCCAGCTGAATGCAGCTATTATGTGAGAACATCTACCAACCATGTATATCAGCTGTCTATAGATTCAAGGTAATTGACTGCCACAGACAGAGACACGCGCAATACTGATAGAAGGTGAGTCTAGTAGCAACGAACATTTTCGAAAACGAGCCAAAATCGACAATGTATGCTCGCAACGTACTCAGCACATTGAGCTGACAGCAATTGCAAGCAATGTAAAGCACATACTAGTTCACCATGGCCTTGTGTTGATTTCACCAGATGGGGCACAAAAGTTGAATAACGGTACACTGCACAATACAAGCGAATTTTACGCTACAGACGCCAGCATAAGCTACCATCTATCTGTTCAGAATATACACACAAGCTTCATCGGCTTTTTTTCACTACCAAGGAATTCGGGCATGATATACGGTACAGCATCTGGTGCTGTCTATTGGAGGGATGTTGATTCAAGGCAAGACACTTTGTTGTTTAGAATGGAGGAAGATGAGAAGATTGTGCTTTTAGACTTGATACAAGCATACAATACGGCCCATACAGTAATCGCTATTGGTGAGCAAGGTACTATCATAAGCTACACAAAGTCAGATCAAGAAGGATCAGGGTTGGAAATGAGCCAATTCAACGTGCAAAGCTCTATACGCTCAATTGACAAGATACAGGACTCCAAGTATATGATAGCTACTGGCACTGGCAAAGTATCCATACTCGATTTGACGGCTGGAACGAACGAATTAGGATCGATTCGGATGCTTCAAGCGTCCAAAGTTCAACACTTGCGTATCATAGATAAGGAGAATCGTATTTTTGAAACAGTTTCCCAAACAGACGAGGGCATTGAATTCAGTAGAATCAAATACAACCATATACCCATCTCGATCGAGAATGACGCTGAAGCGATGCAGCAATTAATTGAAGACACATTGGAGGAGTTGGCGCAAGAGGAAGCTATGGTCAAGGCGATGGAGGCCAAAGAGCAGGTAACTGGACTAAAAGATGTATCGCTATTCAACGCGCTAAGAGAAATATTAGGAATTGAGCGATAAACTCGCTTCCACAAATCGTACCTTGTATGCATTACGAAGTATCAATGATAAGCGAGAGTTGGGTCTATGCAATTTACTTGATTCAACAGGTTTCGAATTCGCAGTGCGTCCTATCACTCAGTCCAACTCGAACGAAAACTGCAGCCTTAACACAAGAGCTTATCTGAGGATATGCATAAAGACCTCACGGTTTCTGGAGCTGGAAGGATGGGACTTGTCGATTCAATTATTTCCTATGGATTCAGCACTGGTAGGAGAAACGAAACTGATATCCGTCATTGGTTTTGAACCGCATTACGAAAATGGTATTGAACGCCATGTCATTTGGGAGCGAGACGTAGAAATTGATCTAGACAGACAGAGACTGCCCGCTAAAGTGAGCACCACACTGATCATGACGCTAAATGATACAAAAGAGCTTTTATTTCCTGTTTCAGAGCTGATTCTAGATGATATTCACTTTGCTAGTCCTTGTAGCACACACATCAAGACTAGCATAGATCGACGAGGATTAGACGAAATCTCCAATCGCTTTATGCAATCCTATCAACAGCAGAAACTGCACGATAGAACAGGAAGATATCCGCTATTTGGAGTATTGCAAAAAGATCAACAGTCTCTGCTTTTGAATCACAAAAATGTACATATTCGATACACTGTACCATCCTTGAGCGATGAGCAGTATAGGTCACTTTTACCTAGTATTCTTGGTGAAGGGCATTCAGATTATATCAAGGATTTCTTCCATGGCAACGCAGAGCAAGCACTGTTTACGCTGGCAAGCTATCCTGGCTGCCCTGTCATCATTTATTTATCTCGAGGTATGCACACTGGATACGACATGGATCATCGACTAATATATACCAAGTATAGTCTCGCCAGACATGATTGACTTTAGCATTCAATGTTCGTATACACCAGCACTGTTCAAGGTAGAATCCATCTTATTGCATCGAATCCATCAACTGTATATGCAAGAAACACCGACCATGGAGACAAGAAAGCTTAAATTGCTGGAAGCGTCTATTCTAGAACTTCAACAAGCTTATCAGCAAGACGATTATCAAGAAACAACAGTGGCACTATTGGCTCAATTGAAAAAGATAATTGATTTATTGTACAATGTTCATCATCAAGAGCCAATTGGAACCTTAACCTTCAAGTGTGAGTGATACTTAGTTTCACCGATTTTTTTTTATTATTGAGTTTTGCATAAATAGCCTTAATGTGTGAATTCTTGCTTTCCCTTTTCTCTTTTTTTCTTTTCTTCCCAACAAACAAATAAAAGCAAAATGTCTAATAAATTTGTAAATTACGTACTTTTTCCAGTTACAACAGTAGCGTTGTTAGGAACCATTATTCGTAACCAAGCAAGACCATCAAAAGCACATACTCAATTTATTAAAGACAATTCTCAAAGCCTGCATCAATGGAAAAAGGCCAATGATGGTTTGGGTGTGAACGATGTTGGCAGAAGGTAATTGCATACACAACGTGTGCTTTAAAGAGATGCTAATCAAGATTTACAATAGCTGCGGTGGTGTATAATAAATATTGTGTATATTCTATTCTCTCTTTGATTTTATCATGACTTGCCAAACCAATGATGAAATGATACTGTAACAAAAAATAAAAATAAAATAAAAAAGCTTTATGAGCTAAAAATCGTTAGATTATGCGTTATTTGTGTGAGAGTGTGTTGTTGGTGTGTGTGTGTGAATTATTATAATAAAACAGTTGATCACTGCAACTCTTACCATTGGCTGATTGTCAATGCTGCTGCTTTCACTATTCGAGATCAGTAATGAACATCAAAAAACTGCATTTATTAAATTAAGTATTGATATTTGGTATTTATGTGGTTGTATCAAACAACCAAAACAAGAGAAAAGTCTAAAATTTTGCAATAACCACTACGCATCCTACTAGCCCGAAAGATGCTAGTATTCTCCACACGGTATATGTTCTTTTAGCCACGCCCACCAAGGCAAAATGATCAATCAAACAAGCCATGATAATCTATACAGGAATTTTAGTCGATATTTACTGTCTGCTTTGTGTGATTTACCTGTGCACAAACGAAGATACTATCAAAGCAAAATGCATCAGTAACAATGTTTCAATCACAATGACAATGGGATAATTACCTTAGCACAGTGGCCGCACCCAATCTTGGCACTGTCAAAATGTTGATAATAACATAATAGGCACCGAGAATACCACCAATCCAGGCAAACCATGGTGCAGTTCTGACACGATCATTTGGTAGAGGTGTGTTTCCAACAGTGACATCCACTGCAAAGAATATCAGACAACATGCTACACCCACCCCAAACGATACAACAGATGAAAATGCTCTTCCTCCATATCGATTCAGCGTCGCATTGCAGCCTTGAGAGAGATGAAATATGAACAAACAGATCAATTGCATTGAACACCTTGATCTTACCTGCTTGAAATGCAATTGCAACACCGGCTAGAATCAATAAAAAACCAGAGAAAATTGGATTATCCAGCAAATCTGTCATTTTCTTTTGTACAGATTGTATAGTTGAAGTTCTTGTGAGCTGGTGTCCTAATTCAACGTCGTTTGTATTATCAACTTCTGTCTTTGGAGTTTGATCTTGTGTAACAATCGAGTTATGAGTTGTAGACGAATCTGAATGAGCAAGATCTCCTTCAAGTCTATTTACTTTTACTTGCTCTTTTTCCGTAGCTGAAGACATTGAAAGAAAAAAAGAATCGATAAGAAAATGGGATGGGCTGGGAATATGAGTAATTAAAAAAGTGAAACTGATTTCTACAAATGGATTCGATTTCTGGGATTTCAAACGAACTATGAAGTAAGGGAAAAAGACAGAAAATTTGCAACTTCTATTTATTAGATGTCAAGATCAGTAGAGAAAAAAGAAAGGCAAAGTCTTTTTACACATATCCACATCTTGCAAGAGGAACAAGTATATCTCCCGACCATGGGAACACTTGTTAGAAAGTTTATCCAAATCTATTTTATACCCTTTCCACACCAAATGGCTGCCATCGTGTGATACAATCAATATCCCATTTCAGAGTCTCCGCTGACTAAGCTATCTCTCTCTCTCTCTCTTTATCGCTGCAAATAACTTGACATGATTCCTTCTTTGAGTGAATTAAAAATACGATGAGAGTAATTGTATGATCCAGTTTTGCTCTCTTCGATGTGCCTATTATACTAGCGTTGAAAATATTTTTTGACATTCCATACAAGAATATCAAAAGTCGATTTGGGAGACTGACATTGCCATAAAACACTACCAATAGGTGCGCCTCTAAAAATTCTCTTGAAAGTTTCATCAGCCAAAGTTTGAGATCTAGTCTTCAAGCGGTCCAGGCGAAACTGGGCAAGCGAATCCAGTTTGGCTCCCCTCATTCAATGCGAAATAAACCCACCGTTTCATAGTAATATAAGTAGTATCTCTTACTAAATTATATTAAAATGCAACTTTAAGTGTAATAAAGTACCGTTTGTCCCAAGGAAAACGTTTGTTTGCCATCAAACATAACAATGAACTTGGCAGACTATTGAGAGTTCATTGAAAAATGCCAATTGCAACAGCGATCAATGTTAAAAAAAAACAAGCTCTCTATTGTTTCTAAAAATGCCTAGCTAAATCAAAATAAAGTCGATCCTTTTGAGCTTATATTGTATGCTATAGAAGCAAATAGGTTGGTAGTGATTTCCTATTATGCGCTTTACGTAAAAACAGCTACCTTAAAAAAGTGATATTACGAAACTCTAAAATATATATTTATATATATATATCTCACACAAAACCTTTGCATAGATTCGGCACTCTTATCGATCTAGACTTATTTTATGATAAACTGAAATGATTCAACCTATTGACTAGACCTTAAACAAACGTATTTTTTAAGGCTCTCTTTGAGAACTTGGCATAATGCAGCTAGTAATATATGTATTACTCACTGGCATACATTTTGCGTCCTGATCGATCGCAAATCACAAAATGCTGTGGTATGGAACTATGAGAATTACCAATGATATCAGCAAATACAAGGCACGTCTTCTGACTCGAACTGACATTGTAAAGCCAGATTAAGCACTTATGGGTAGCTGCCAAGAAAACATTTTGATACTCTTGAGCCTTAAATTATGGCGGTTGCCATGGATATTTGATTCGACCAATTCATGTTTATTAGATATCGTCATAAACCCACCATCAGTGATGTTAGTCGACAACAACAAATACTTGTACAGAAACCCCAAATTCTCGGTAAGTTACTCGATGATGGAACTTTGCTGCAGTGTTTTCTTGCAAAGAAGCACTAAGCTTAAATATCATCTCGGATGCAGTATTGGAAAAAGGAAAAGGCGCTAGTAGCCTATGTAGTCGTTAAAAAAAAGTTGTGATACAAATAGAAAGTATCGAAGATATTCTACTACATTTTACTGAGACAACTGCTGGATAATGAATACAACTTGTCTTCCGTTTCAAGCTGAATATTATTGCCTGCCATTACTATATTCATGTTGATCGTAATCATGTATCAGAGACGAGTGCATGCAGTGCTTTAACAAGAGGGATTTTACGCAGAGTTTGTGATACCACATCCTTCTCGCCTCTCTCTTTCCGAGCTTCTTAATCTATTAATATTGACAACAAAGAACCCATTAAATTAATTTCATATACGTAGATCCAAATACAATGAATTCAAATGTTTCTAGTCCCCTGATGATTAGATCACAATAAGTAATGATTAGCGAGAGCAACAACAACAACAACGATGGCATAATGGATTTCGGGTGAAACGATTGAAATGGTTGTATACACAGATCGAGTTCTTTTTTTTCATCTATTGGTGTCACCCGATGGTACCTTGTACAGGGCCGAGAGATGTGAGTATTGAAAGCGCGTCATTTTAGAAGACATTACATCAAAAGAAGTACATCATTATATTAAAGTGCCTTCTCGTTGATATCATATAATGGTACGATATTTCGCTGTTGTGTTCATCTTTTCCTCTTCTACAATGTGTCACAGTAAATGCAATGTATGAATACATAGAATGACATAATAATGATTTATACGGTGGTTACAAGAAGAGTTGTTTAACCTCTCAAAAACAACAAAACGTCTATTAATACATGCAAAAAAAAAAAAAAAAAAAAAAAAAAAAAAAAAGCTGATAGACCCAATCACTAATTAAGGTTCTCTCTCTTTTTTAAGGAGCATTGGTTCTTTCAGGGTATAAATACATGCATTTGACAATAAGATTTCCTTCTTCTTTTACTTTACTATACCCTAATAATTATTATACAACCATGCAATCCAAAGCCTATCTCCTCTTTTTCACTGCTTTGATCTATCTCTTTGTTCAAGTAGATGCCGCTTGTAATTGCAGTCCCTCCGACACCTCTTGTCTTCAAAAGTGTGGTAAAGTATATTTTTTTTTTGTTACAGAGAATAGAGATGTTGGAATTCTAATATGCCATTGTAGTAACTGATGGTCAGCAATGTATCTCCAGCTGTGATGGCGACAACAGCTGCTACAACAGCTGTATCGAGAACCACTGGCCCGGTCAATCTGATTCCTCTGCCACCACCACCTCTGCTGGTACCACTGCTGGTACCACTGCTTCTACTACCGCCCCTGCCACTACTGAATCCGCTTCTTCTGAAACTGCCAGTGCCACCACTGTTGTCCCCTCCTCTGTCGTTGTTGTGCCCAGCGGTAGCGACTCTGTTGTTCCTACTACCTCTGCTCTCTCATCCATTGCATCTGCTGCTTCTTCTGCTGCTTCTTCTCTTGCTAGTGGTAAGTTTTTGCTGAAAGCATAATTCTTGGTTGGGTTACTGATAAGTTTTTGATAGTTTCAAGCGCTATTTCATCCAGCCTTGCCTCTGCCTCCAGCGCTGCTACTTTCACACCTACCCCACCTACCTCTTCTCAAGCACCTGAACAATCTGGAGCTGCTTCCAAGCCCCTCCTCGTACCTGCTGTTGCCATTGGTGTTGCATCAATCACTGTTATTGTTCAATTCTTCTTTTTGGCTCGTATGGGTAACATGTTATTCCATTAAGTCTGTCTGTCGATATATAAATTTGTAAAACTACACATAAATACACTCTAATTACCTTATTCTTTGCTACAATCCTCCTTTTTTTTTCCTTGATGAAATAAAATATTTATATTTTCCCTTACATAAAATCAAACAGTTTTATTGTTACGATCAATACCCTTAATGAGTGTGTGTATGCTAATCAAACGAAGCTGTTGTTTACTGATGATTATCTGATTAATTAACAGAATGTTATAAACAATGCTTGTGAAAATCAATTTTGACAGTGGTACTAGGCATGAAAGTTTATTAATGGAAAAAGAAAGCAAAACACACACACACTCGAGAAATAGGGGAGGAAAGTTTGTATTATATCTAGATCGATTAAAGAGGTCTGATGATAAGGGAATAATATATATGATGATGTCTAAGCAAAAAAAAAAAGCACACACATTCAACTGATGATACATCGACTCTTTGATCTGGGCTTGTAGGATTCAATATATTTCAACTGCTTCTTATTGATGGCTCCTCTTCTTCGTTCACGGATATAAGATACTGCATCTAGTGCAGGCATGCCATCTTCAATCAGCGCAATGGCCACCAAAACAGGAGCTCTAGTTGAATGACACATGAGTACACTGGATCTTGCACACCGAAAACAGCCATTGACACAAACCTTCCTAATCCTGCTACACAATGCGTTGCAATGCAAGGCAGTTTCTCGCCTGGTTTCTTTTCTTCTTCATCTGACTCTTGTGCTTGATTGTTGAATCGTGCCTCAATCAATTGGAGCCACGCATCTACAATGAGTGCTGGTGGTGCCTCACCGTCAGCAAATACAAAGTCATGTACTTGGATATGTTTCTCGTTCAATGGCTCTTTAGGATAAGTAGCTTCACAGCAACGTACTACATCAGTTACATTCCATCTTTCGAATTCCTAATCCAATGTTATTACCAGCAACCTACAGCCCATGATTTGACCATTCCGTACCTTGATGTACAAAGGCAAGTTGTTTGAACTTGGAGCATCTACAATCAAGAATCGCAAGCCGTTGTATTCAATGTAGGTTGGTGGATTGATCAATGGTCTGGTTCCACCTGTAGTTCCTCGAGGATACATGATAATTGTTGAAATGTTTTTTCAAGGGGCTGATGGGGGGGGATAACTAGTTCTCGTTATTTTTATCGGGGATTTGACTAGATAAGATCACTATCATTCGGTTTAGGTTTGCACACATGTACGCATACATTACATATGTCTGAATGCCTTACCTATGTGTCTCTAATGCGCAGGATTAAAAAAGAAAGAAAAAGAAACAAGGCGTTGTAAATATAAGTGTTTGTTGTTATAGATAGTGTTGTTAATTAAATAATAATCTACAATATATAAAATAGAAAGAGAGAGAGAGAAAAGGGAGAAGGGTAGAAATCTACAACAATTAGTATTTACGTACAAACATTTCTTTCCTGTTTCGTCCAAATGTATGTAATAACTACCTATTCTTTGAGGATATATGTATAATTGATGTAAATCTTGATTGTACAGAGGTAATATAGATAGAGGAGATACAGCCTAAAGAGTCATCAACCTGGATCTAACATGAAGTGAAGGGAAAAGGGAAAGGCCTTTTTTTATTTTTGTTTTCATTCTCTTTTCTATATTTTTTTCGGGTGTGTGTTGACGACGACGACGTAGCTGGAAAAGAGAAGGACCTACGGAGTACGAATGCTGATCTTGTTTGCTGATGTTCTTTTGCTGCCATGAGGGTAATATTTGCCATTGATCTTTATTGATCACACTCTTTCTTGATCTAATGAAGCTCACAATTTACCCATCTTACTATTTAATCGATGGTATATGTGATAAATGCTGATACATTCGTCTTGATCTGGCATTACATAGTTACGTCGTCCGTTAGTATTTTTTTTTTTTTTTTTAATTCGGGAACGAATAGAAACTGTTAACCAAGAACATTTAAGGTTGCACAGGAGCAAGACAAATACCTCATATATTTACAGTGTGTCTTCAAGCTGGCTAGATGTTTCAAATCGACATTACGCAAAAATAGATAGAATGCTGTTTAATTATGAATGGCTAAAGGAGGGGGGGTATGCAGCTACTGATACATTAGAGCTTATAAAAAAAGGTTGTATTTTCACGATCTGTCAAATCATCATTCAAATCAATGACATCGTTGGATGGATGAGCCATTTTGATCTTATTTTGTCTGGCCATAATTTGCCTATTGATGAAAAGAGATACCAGGACACCAGCGTTGGCAATGCTGTAGATAATCATGCCAGTTTTGTAATTTGGGGCCTCGTTTTCGAGCATTACCAAGGGACCAACAAAATTACCCAATGTAAAGGCAATCATGTACATTGCGTTATAAAAGATTTTCTTGGTATATCCGTTGACATTCGATGCAATTATTGTCAACAAGGTACTATGACTATAGATTCACTGTATTAGTGGTATTCCCACTGTGTATGCTGTATTTACCTTCCCGCCATTGCCCATGCTAAAAGATAGCCCAAGAGTTTGACACCACTTGGCGGTAGAGCAGCCAGCAAAATGACACCGATCAATGACACAGATGTGCACACAACAACAGCAAGATAAAGCTGGCCCGTTCGACGAGCAACAAAAATCGCCACCAGAGAGAAGATGGCAGAGACGCAACCACTGCAGATTTGGAATAGGATGGATTCTTTACTCTGGGGAAATCCAGCCAAGGTTAGTTTTTTTAGGTATACAGTGAAAAACGCATGCAACAACTTACAGAGTAACCCATACTTTTGACAATCAACGTATTGAAGACTACAACGCCGCCAGTCAATAAATTGTTAAAGAAGCATGCCAAGCAAATCAACCATAATCGCATTTCTCCAAGAGCTTCCCAGACATGGTGCACTTTGATCTTTTGTACACGAACAACGCAATTATCTCTGCTTCTTTCAGCTACAATCAGTTTTTCCTCTTCAGCGAGTCTAAACATGAACGATTGAGGCGTGTCAGGGAGGAAAAAGAAGCAGATGATGCCAAACAGCACAGTCAAAGCGCCCCAAATGATGTACGGCCATTTCCACGAATGAATTCCTCGAGCATTATCAATGTAGGAGATACCATAAGCGCATGAAGCGCCAATCATTGTTCCAGTACCGTTACTAAGCCATAGAAAACCATAAGCAGCAGATTGTTCAGAGCGACGGTATACAGCATTGATGACGATCAATAAACATGGATATGTACCAGCTTCAAACAGGCCCAGGAATACACGACAAACAACCAATTGAGCGAAATTCTGGCATAGCGCAGTGAGCCCCATAACGATACCCCACAAGATGAGCAATGTACCAAGATACTTGGAAATAGGAAGCTTTTGAATCAAATAATTGTTTGGAAGTTGGAAACTGATGTAGCCGAGGTAGAAGAAGGAACCAAGCCAGCTATATTGAGAGCCTGTAAGATGCGTATCCTCAATGATGCCCAAGACAGCAGAGATACCCAATGTCGACTTGTCTACGAATTGAATAAAGACAATAGCGCCTACAAATGGAAGCAATGTCCAATTCAGCTTTTTGACGAGCTTCTTCTCTGCCTCGCTATTTTGAAAAGGATAATCATCGCTTGATTTGCCACTAGAGCCACCCTTGTTGCTGTATATACTTGCTGCTTTCTCATCAACAAATGTATCTATGCCTCTTTCAGTTGATTTTGTCATTGCTTGTAGTAACGAATATGGACAAGACAGAAAGAAAGAGCCATATTTATAAAGAAGCACTCTTCCCAGGAACGAACAAAAGGCAGTGGGTAAAAAGCCATCAATCTCTTTTGAAAGCTTGGTTGGATTCATCCATTCTCGTACACAAACTACTCTTTTGGATTCGAATAGAATTGCATATAAAACGTCAGAAATAAAAATATTCACACAGATCAATGTGGTGGAGGTTTTTCCCCACAGCATGTTTGACTAGGTCCCAAATTTTAGGCTTTTTTTAGCAGCATTTGTATTGAAATGAAAGAGAATCCGAATTATGTGCCAAAAGAAAATGAAGAAATAACTGTAGCAATTTTCTCATCGGCTTGTTAGTTGATTATTATGTGGATGTTGACACTGAAAGAACATAATTCATTCAGGAACATCATCAATGTAAATAAAACGCTTGAAGAGCACATCCATGGCATTGCTCAATTCACTGTTACATTGCATGTTGCTGGTGTGTTCTATGAATTGCAGCATTGAATCCTCTGCATTCAAATAATCTACATTGATATTTGATCTGTTTACTGCTTGTGATCCCATCGTAGCAAAAGGTTCCTACTGGAAGGATACATTTCCCATCGGATTTATATCCGGTGCACAAATTACTGACCAACGCTGATCGTTTGTGTATGAAGCAATATGAAATTTTCGGATACTTCTGTCATTTTCCGTATAGCACACTAATCACAAACGTAAGATTTAGAGGCAATTAACATAGTTCAGTGAATTTGAACCATTTCACGAGATAGTAAGATTAACGGATGTCACCGTCATGTGGGTGACACTGCAATTCAAGCGCTCAAGTATGCAATTAAATCAGGGTATCAAGTGCGATAAACTGCGGCAAAGCTTCCATGGCTTTACTTGTAACTTTTGATATGACTCTTCTACGACGCTCCAGCAGGCCTACATCAATGGGAACAACTCATAACGGGCAGACAGCATACTTACATGGGCTCTCACTACTCAATAATATGCTAAAACGCAGCCAAAATTTGATGCATTTGACGAGCAATTTCTCGCGTTTGAAGCTGTTGTAGGCCACCAGAATAGCACCAAACAATTGCTCTCATCCAACAGTTGTTTGCTGATGCATTTTCTCAATTTTTTTTGGGTCATGACAAATCAACGAAAATCTTCATTTTTCCATGAGCAACCCCTTTACTCAAACATTGAAAATCAATTGATCGCGTTTTTGACCCCAAAAATGAGGACTTTGACTATGGTGTATATAATACCAAATGGATTCTACTGATCCAAAGCAACCTATGAAATTGCTTTTGTGAGACCTTTATATGAGAAATCACGGGATTTCGGCGATAAACCACTTTTCAGATTATTGAACATTGCTCAATATTTCTAGTCAAAACATATACTATGATCAACATGGTCAGATGCGCCGTGAAAGCTTCCCTTGAATGTGTTAGAAAGTAGGAATATGGCGACGATGTCTCATATAGCTGAATTGTGCAAAAACGACGAAAAAATTTTTTTTGGTTGTGGAACGAGCAAATCATGGACAGGATTTTCCACCATCAATGTGGCGGCCAAAAGTAATTTAAACTCAGAAGTGCTGCTGCTGCTTTTGTGCTGACAGGATGCCTAAATCATAAAAGTAATTGATGTATTCTGTAGTTATTCCTGTATAGGCCCTATATGGTGCCATTCATATACAAGTACCACTGTATTTGAAGCAGGTAATATATTATCAGAATTACCTAATGATTACGATTGGCTCGATGCGTTGCGCAAAATTGATATCGTTCCCTAATAATAGTTATGGTAATAATAAGCTTTTGTCCATCTTAAAACGAGGATTCTTTTAGCCATCAATAGTGTAACGAGTACCCATTGTGCAAAGAATAATACATTATTGTGTGGAGAGTATAATTGCGCAGAAAGTAATCATCGATTGTGCAAATTGCAATACTCTTCATGAGTTTGTAAAGAAACAAGTGTACGCTCTAATTTTTGGATTCAACATTAGAACATGGCGGGTGAGCGAATCCGGATGCTTTATCCAAATTTAATGAGTTTAAAAGGGCTGGCATCACTGCGAGAAATTATTACTTTAGAAACCACAATTTGGAGCCATGACAAACCCGAAGTATGGCTTTCAAATCATCTGGCAGTAATGTAAATTCTTTAATGGGGTTTTAAAGCTTGTGGATGTGTGTGGAACTGACTCTGTCGGCCTAATTGCATGTTACACAACACGGCCACCAAAGACTCAATGTTTGCTATCCACACTGTGGCTCTCGACTATGGATTTATCCATAGGGTGATTACTAGGGAGCACCGGTACTAAAATGCAATCTAAATTTTTTATTATATTTTATAAATTGAAATGAAAAACTCTCTATTTACTGAACCATCCAGTCCATTTGCTTGTATCTGTGGGCTGTCTGGGCTCTGTCCACATAAATGTGCCGCCTTCACCTCTTCCATTTCCTCGAGAATTCTCTCTGATCTGATGGATTTTGCGAATCAGTGGTTCCCAAATATGTCTTTCTCCGTAATACATGTATCCTAAACCTAAACCAGCGCCTGCCAAATGTGCCTATTTAATCAGTTGTTAGTACATGACAAGAAACGTTGAGATTACATATATGACTCACATAATGATCAAACATTCTCCATTTGAATATAATGCCAGCGAGATCAAAACTCATTAACGCAGGGAGTGCATACCTGTCAAAATTCACAGAAATTAAGCCCACATGTCAACCCTACCCAAAACTTTCCACTTACCCTAATTTGATGGGAATCATTGGCAAGAATATAAGACTGATGCTTGAATTAGGATACAAGACAGCAGTTGAAGCCACTAAACCATAGATGGCACCACTTGCACCGAGACTAGGCAGCAGAGGTCTTGAATTACGCAATGCCAGACTACAGGCATGACTGACGACATTGGCACCGATGCCAGCGCTCAAATACATGGCTACGAATTGTTCTCTTCCCAATGTATCATGTACAACTTTTCCAAACGACCACAAACCCACCATGTTCAATGCAAAATGGAAAAACTCTTGATGAGAGAAGCAGCTTGTCAACATTGTGATGTTTTGTCGACTGCCTGGCAAATGTAAAAACCACTTGCTCATGAATGGAGTAAGTCTAGGTATCTGCCAGCAAGCAAAAACGACTGTATTGATGGCAATGAGTCCAGCTAGCGTCTTTTCTGCTTCTGACATGGTTGCTAATTTCTCCCCTACAATCCAAATAGCTTGTTTGACATCTCGAGGCAAGTTCATACTATCCAATCTATGAGCCAATCCTTCCAATAGGCGTTGTCTCTTCTCGATGAGCAGATCTCTTTTCTCTCTCCACAATTCAGATAAGATGGATTCTTCACTAGCAGTGCCGAAAAACGACCATTGACGAGAATGTTGACGAAGTCGATCCCATAATGTCTGTTGATTTTTGTCGAATATAACACCTGCAGTGATGAATGTAACCGTTGATAATGTAACGCCGTAAAGGATAGGTCCTGTGTATCTAACATGAGGGAAAGAAGATTGAGGTCTCCAATGCTTGGGTGGTTGTGGAGGTGGTGCCATCTTGTTGAGAGGCAGAGTAATCGTTTGTGGAGAAACAGATTGAGTAGGTACGTGTCTAGGAGGCCTGTAGACAGGTCTGGACGTCGATAAAAACCGGCTGTTAATTGCTATATTGCTTTTCCCTAAGGATTGTCTAAACATTAAAAGGTCTATAATAAATATGGAATAAATAAGGATGAAATGTAATCGAGAGCTGCGAGGTTGAAGTTTTTAATAAAGGGCAGCAGGGCCCACCATTCTGAGCTCCAATAAAATGGGTGGCAGTAAAAATCACATTGGAGCCTTTTTTGTCTGCTATTGATCATCTTTTTCCTTAGTACTTTGATTATACAATGTCAAGGTATGAGAAATGATACTGAACTCTATAAAAGAACGGACCGTGTTGACATTTACTGTTAGAAATCGTATCACAGCAGGCCCTAAATCAGTTGTTTGCCAAGAGACAGAACTGAAAGGCGAGATCTCGATAGGTACTGAAAACATATTGTTTATAGACTGTAAAAGCTGATCATGTACATGTATCTATCATACTCTAATAGGCGCAGGTAAGAGACGCGAACATGATCAAGTAGATGATAGATATCCTAACATGAAATTAAAAAAAAGGTACCGTCCTTCATCCTCAATGCCGGGTTATTGCTGAAAACGGGCCGATTTACATTGGAAAAAACAACATCATTGAAGAGAATGTAATTATATTCAACAAGTAAGGGATACACAATACTGATTTATTGATGAGGTTTAACCGTATGCACTTTTTTTTTAAAAAAAAAAAAATAGAAATTCAACGCCTTTAGTTATTGGAGACGACAACGAGTTTGAAGTGGGATCCTGTAGGTTTAATCAAGTCAGTGAATTTATCATGGATACTGATATATGACGTTGCGGTAGATGTTGAAGGCGCCCGCATTGGAAATAACAATATTGTGGAATCAAGAGCCCGTATCGTAGGCAGCACTTCTGTTGGCAACTATTGTGTTATTGGATCAGCTTGCTCAACTGAGAGTAATGAAACAATTCCCGATCTCACCATCATTTACGGATCCCAATCAAAAAGACGATGTCAGAGCGAGCCATTAGCTGTAAAGTATACAAGACAGTAGTTTATTTGAAATGTCCACTAAGCAGTCATTATAGACACAGGCGACGCTTCATGCAAGACATTTAGATTATTTACGTGAAGTTTTACCAAAATACAATCATTTGAAGAAGTTGGAATCCTCCTGAATTCGACGTATAGTATATACCATAGTATGAATAAACAGTACTTTAAACTGTATCACACCAACCATTCACTGGCAAGCATGATAAATATTTACAATTGGGACAAATAGTGGATAAATCAGAGGAGGTATAAAAGATGCGCAAAAAGACAACGTAGAGGATAATGATAACAACGAGGGCTGCGATTCTTGCAATCCAGGCGAACATGATAGTACGACGAGTTGCAGTGCGACGATTAGGTGCTAATAAGATACCAAGCAGTAATCCCATGATCAGGCCACCAATATGAGCAAAATTGTCGAGACCAGGCAACAAGCCCAATACCAAGGAAATCACAATGACAAACAACAGCTTTACAAATTCTCTGCCAGGGTTGATGGTTTCTTTCCATTGAACAATCAATTCAATGACTGTATAGCCAATGATACCGAACAAAGCACCTGAACATCCCATGGAAGCTGTAGTAAACAATCAGTAAATTGAAACTGGGTTGATCTCAATGCAACTTACAAACAAGAGGTCCAGCAAGCACGCCACTCAGAATAAAGCCCCAAATGCCGGATACAAGATACAAAATAACATAGCGAATGATACCCAATGAACGTTCAATTTCACCTCCTGTTGAGAAATGAGTAATCAAATTCATGAGAATGTGAACGACACCCGCATGGAGGAAGATGGGAGTAAAAAATCGAAATCCTTGGCTGGGTGATTGACCATTGAATCCGCCAAATCCACACACTTGCTCGATTGTACATGTTGATTCCAGGGATTGATAGCAGTTGCCTAGTGTGAACGATGCTGGATATTGTGCGATATCTCTCATACAAGGCACAAATTTACTTCCCATATTAATGAGCGCCTATTATCATGTCAAGTCATTTAGCATTTCAAGTTGCGAACATGTACTTGTATATAAATTACCATGTAATTTGGTCCAATCATTGGATTGAAGGGGTTGGTTTGAATGACACTTCCCGCCAATGAGTTGTTCCTGATGAGCTCGTATACAAAGACGCCGATCATGACCACGCCTGATATCCAAGTGAAGATGGCAAATCTGGACCCACCTCCAAATAAATGCTTGTACACAGTTCCCCTTTGTTTGACTGGCATTGGCGGAGCAAAGCCTCGACTCGTGTTGATCCCTGATTCCAAATTATTATAGTCTTTTGGTTGCTGATACCCTTTGAGTTTACTCATAAATATATCGACTCGACTCTGCTCTGGTGGCGGTGGTGTTACAGTTGTATCTGCATTGGAAGACGAAAAGTTTCTATTGTTGTTGTTTTGATTACTTGCTTCGTACAGTTGTATCTCTTCCGTTTGTTCGCTTGGTGGCACAAAGCCTCTGCTAAGCAAGGCGCCTGTGGCTGGAGGGACATTTGATGCGCTATTGTACTGATCTTCTGCAGTGAATGTCGGTCCATACACTTCTGTTTTGTCGTGATCGCTTTGATCTGGTTCATACACTTGCCTTCCCAGAGGAGATGGTGACAATGGCATTGCTGTAGATGGTGTGGACAGAGCAGGAGACTGGTATGGAGACGATCCAACTGAAGACGTATCGTCGTATATGGGCGTTGGCATGATCGAAGGTGATTTTGCAGCAAAATTTACATGAGGAGAGCTTGCTGCCGGGGCCTCATTTTCACGAAATGGATTGAAGTCGCTGTTGTTGGTGTTGTTCATATTGAGAGGTTTAACAAGAAGAAAGGACCAAGAAAGAAAGCGAACAAAAATCCATTTAAATCCATTTGGGCTTAGATAATAGGAACATCATTTATCGGAGCATGGAAGGCCAGGAAGAGGAAGAGAACCGAGAACTTGGCTAAAAATACATGTACATTTTTATTTGGTACTAACAATAGCTACATGACTGGCATAAAACATATCGTTTCTATTATTTGATTCAATATCATCTTCTCGTATTTTGTCCTGCGGTTGCGTATGATAATCAGCTTTGTCGTTCAAAGTAATACTCTTGTGCGACAGTTCCGAAAACAATCTGCCCGTCATGAATGTAATGACAAAGTTGGGTGGTGCCCAAGTAAACATGAGACATAGAACATATCTGGCCAGGTAATCAAGTACAAGCAGTACTTGAAAGTACTCCCATTGTTGAAAGAAGAACCATATATAAAGCACCCCGTAAATAATGTACCATATAGATTGAATCAGCAAGAACCATACCTAATCAAGTTAAACGTTATTTAAGGCGCTTGGTATCGAAATATCGCACCACACTTACACCTAAAGATGTTGTCTTTGATTGTCCTTCGTGGATTCGGTGTTTTTTCAAGTGAATCAATGAGGAAAACGAGTAGGTATAAGTGGCGCTATCACAAAATATAGCCAAGCATACACCGGTAATGAACGCTGCACGGATCGGATATGGATCATTTCGAATAAGCAATATAATCACTTGAGTTGTTAAACAAGCCATGGCTCCACCAAGGCCTGCTGCACCTGCCAAGACAAGCGGATGTTTCCAATCGATGCCACCGACTCTTAGATGTTTGCCAATATCTAAATTTAGCCAATAATGCAAAGCAAGCATAAATAATGTTGATACGAGATACGCAAATGCGTTCCAATGACTTGTTATCAGATTTAAATGGCACAGTGTGTTGACAATGCTTGCTATCAATGTGATCAAGCTAAAAATCAGCATGACATAGCGAACTTTCCTGGGTTGACAAAAGGTTTTGATTGCAATGAATACTGACAAAACTGCTTCCACCGCCACTGTGGTGATGTATAGTGCTGCAACCGTTGAGATCATTTCTTTAGATTAATATATGTTCAGTTGGCGCCCCCCTCTTGGCGCTTGATGGGCTTGATGATTGTTGCGATTACAGAAAATCGGCTTAAATTAATTTACAATGAAGCAAGTAAGAGAAACGAGGATAAAGAGAGAGAGGGGGGAAGAAGAGGATGGTAATTGATCAATTTCCTTTTACTTTTTGTATAAGGATGAGACTATGACACCCAGCTAACCCAGAAATTGACCTGTGCTATTCACATATAAGTTTTTGGGGTCTTTTGGGCAGTAAGATTTCGAGAATTGCCATGATGAAACGTGACACACTGAATGCAAAGATTATAGTACACGGGCCGTAAATAGCATCTTCAAGTAACACTTATTTAATTGAAGCTACTTTTTTTCTACTTACAATTACACTTATTTGTGATTATTTCATTTTCTATCTGATGGAAAAGGGAATTGCTACGTTTACAGCTCTTTGTGCTATGCCTTCTTGATTGTTGAAATTCGCTGCTTCTGGAAAGCATGCACTGTATATACACGATAATGCATGTTGAGTCTTTTGTTGAATGAGCTGTACAACTCGACTTTATTGAATTTGTCAGTTTTTTTTTTGCCGAGATCGAAGATCCGAGTATCGATATATGCATAGTCATTCTAAAATAAGGCAGAAGACGATCTTTTTGAGAATACAAAACTCAATGATATGTTTTGCTCGGTAAAGCATCTTTCGAGCTAAGATTTCTGTAAAAAAAAATAGACTTTATAGAGCCATTGACATATTTTCAAAAAAGCTTAGATTATTTGAATTTTTATGCGATGTAACATGAATTGAAATTAAAAGTCGCATGGCTGGTAATCTCACTGCGTATAAAAACAGGTATAATTTAATTTAAGATTTCCGCTATATATATACACAAATATGAGAGCTTGAGTCCATGATTTAGTATTCTTTATAACAAGGCTGAGCACTTACGCAAATATCTCCACGGCAGTGTTTTTTAACATATTCTATTGCTAATCTTGATTTGTGAAATTCATTAATTGTTACATAAATTACATTTGATTAACCAATGTGACATATTTTTACTAAAACGATCCACTCTTCCTCATAGGCCCTGTTCCATGATGATCTTTGTAAGGACTGTGAGCTCAAGGACAAGTTGTATGATCCCGCAGGCTGCAAAACTCCCAAAAACTGATTGCTATCTTATCTCATGTATAGCCTTCATCAAGCCAAGGAAAAATAAGGCTACATACACTGCAGTTGAAATTTTTGCAAAAATATATCGTCGCCTGCAGGATTTGAACCTGCGCACGCAGAGCGTATATGATTTCTAGTCATACTCCTTAACCACTCGGACAAAGCGACTTCCATATTTGGAAGTTTGAATAGTTTAATATATTCAAAATAAAAAAAGTCTCCCACACTGCAAGTAAAGTGGATATCACGTGATTTTCATAATGTATGAAATTCGATAAAAAATAGTAGAAATTGGCAATTTAGAAGCCTGCTTAATAACATGGCTCAGGACTTGAACATCTTATACAGTACATCAGTCCGATCACGAAACTGAATCAAATAAAATTTTAGCTACTTTTATTGTCGAGATATGTGCCTTTGAAATTTCTACTATTGCCAAGCATTGCTAAATATCGCGGTAGCTCTATCTATTGTTTTCTATCATCAGACTCATGCTACAAGCTAATGCACAAATGTCCTTAAATACTCTAATGCAAAAATCTTCACTTATTCATTTTAAACAACCAGCTGATTTTAATCGTATTTACTATTTTATATTATTTTCTTCTGTGATGATGAAATCCGTTTCTTAATCCCTAATTTCAACGCAATTGAGTTAAATGCAATTGTTTCTTTGAAACGTGGTTGGGTCATAGTACAGGCTCCTTATTTCTCTTTTGGGGCACCTTGTTTTGGGCCCCCTATTTTTTTATCCTTCATGGTGGATAAAATAAAATTCACATTTTTTTTACCCATAAAGGTATTGGAAAATATCACTGACAAAGAAAAAAATTAAATAAAGCGTCAACAAAAGTGTTCGAAAATTCTAGAGCTGTCAAGCCAAGTTATTTGTAATTTGAATTGTATTGTTTATTGTCTGCGAAAAAAGTAGTAGTTCATCATGGCATCAGTGGTAGCGAATGACTTTGTTACAAATCAAAAAGCTCCCAGCAGTGATGATGATGCCTAAAACAATTAGCAAGTCGCAGTAAAATTGTAAATATCAGCGCAGGAAATCAGCTCGCATATGTCTCGAGTCCATTCAATCATCAGTCGACGATAAATATTTGATGTAGTAGCAGTATATGTAGCGGTTTTTCTTAAAACGGTAGCTGTCATTTTATGCGGTAGGAGTAGTGCACTAAGTCATATTCAGGGCACACTATACATTTCAGTAATTAAAAGTCACAGCGATGATCAGATTTTACAACCAACAGTTCGAATCTGCTCTTTACCCACATTTTTTTACTTTTTTTTTTTTTTTTTTTTTTTTTCTTTTTTTGCAATTGTTGATACAAGCTCTCATGGACAATCTCTACATATCTGTTGGCATCATTTGCTCACGCTTGTTAGAAACTACTGAACAACTCGTCTTGTGAAGGACATTTATTGAATTTTTAGGTCCTTTTGATGGTACGACGTCCTTAATATCTTTTTCACCACTTCGCGATGAAGATGTCGTCCTCACTCCTGCTCGATACTTTTTATCTAGCCTATGGCACACTTTGAACTTTTACTTTTTGGAGCATTGGTTCAATCTTCTCGTGGTAGCTCTATTTTATGAAAGTCCTTGCTTTGATAACAACTGAACGAATCTTTTATTTCCCAAATTCAATCCACAACAACAATGACAGCAACATTCACAAAGTCAATGTATTCCATCGCAGCTACTATCATCATGTTATCAACATGAACGAGACTACACACGCGAAACAATTTTCAGATTTCATCGTACGCAATCAGCCTATTTCAAGCTTCAGTCAACCAAAGATTAGAGATGGTATGTACAACAAAGCTGGAATTGGGCGAGGTTGGATTAAACAATATTATCATTTTAGGTTGCATGTTTATGCGTCAAGACTATTTCAAAGCAAATGTCAATTTCAGCCGATAGAAGTGAATCTTGGAATGTTGAGACACAAATCAACTGGAGCAGAAGAGGATGGTTTTTATAAGCGCGAAAAAAAATGGATTTTATGGATCAACAGGTGGTGCTATCTGCGAAAGATCTGTGTTATGAGGAAGGCAGTTTGTTGGTAAGCACATTTTTGTACTGATCAGCAGCATCCACTCATTTACACACTCACACAGACACACACAGACGCAGACACACAGACACAGACACACAGACACAGACACACAGACACAGACACACACAGAGAGACACACACAGAGAGACACACACACGCACACACACAGAGAGACACACACACGCACACACACAGAGGGACACACACACGCACACACACAGAGAGACACACACACGCACACACACAGAGACACACACATACACACACATACACAGAGAGACACACACACGCACACACATAGAGAGACACACACAGAGAGACACACACAGACACACAGACACACAGACACAGACACACACGCACACACACACGCACACACACTCTCTCTCTTGGTACAATAGGAAGGACGTCTGCTGCCAAAGTAGTAGCTGCATGATTGAAAAAAAACCCACCACATTTGAGTGGACATCGTTTATTCTCTTGCATGATGGTCGTTCAACTTTTTGGTCTAGTTCAAAGGTGCATTTGGGGGAAACATGAAGGACAGGTACGATATATTTTATCAAAGTATTAGTAGGCAAGGTTGAGAAAGAAGAGGTAGGTTGCAGCAATGTATAGGGTGTACGTCATGCTGATCTTTTTTCATTGGAATAGAAAAAAATTGCTGATTTATACATATCTGAATGATCCAACAACAGGAAGCTTGACCACCACATGAGAATACGTTTTATGGAGAAGACACACATGATGAGCTTTCAATTACAAGCAGATTTGGATGTGCAATTGCATGGAAGCATGGATCGAAAGGCAATTTTGCCAGCTCAAAGACTGTTCATCAGTGGTGTATAAATGTCATGCACAATAATAAAATATTCTATTTGAATCAACAATAATGCAATTGAGATCAGTGAGGCTGCTGGTGGTGGTACTATCAAGTAGCGATACTACGCATATAGAGAAAACCTTTTTTGTATTGAGATTATTATTTCCAATTCTATTAGTATTTTTCGAGGCAGTTTAAATTCATATTGACAAGGATTTGGCTCAAACCCTTAATACAAAAATACCCTGGAACTATTATGTGGCCTGATTTATTCGATTGCATGATGATTACTTTTGTCATTTGCGACACGACGGGTTTGAGGTCTACTTCATGCGTATTCCAAGGACTTTCTCGAGTATTGTAAAACTCCACACAACAGAAACTCCACATTTCAAATTTCAATGGATAAAGAACCTGTCATGTTGTCTTACTCATGCATGACATTTATAGAATTTTGATTTCATAGAATTTGTAGGCTCTTTCTTTATCGACACAACACAAACTGAATTGCAATTTATTTATATTCGTCTACATAAAATGAATGACTCAACACACCACTTGACTACCTCGACTATCAGAGGAGAACAAAGAAAATGTACTTGTCGATCCCACTGCTCTAAAAAAGCAAGAAAATACGACTGGGTGAGCCAGAGAACCTTTATAAATCATCGCACTGATGATATAAGTAAGGCTTACTTTAATATTATGTCTCATGCTCGTAGTCAAATAGATACTAATTAGTGTAATAATGTGCTCTTCATGCTATTTATTATTAGATCGCATGAAGAAGATCAGGCTAGGCAAAGCAAGGGATGATGGATTCGCACATCAAGAAATTGCTAGAGATGTTACTGATCGAGCTAATGATGCTAGCATTGGTGAGTAATACATGTCAAGAATGACCCATTGATTGATTTGATTGAATGAGACATGCTAACAACTCCTTAATGCCGGCTTTATGACAACAAAGATACGGTTTGGTCGAGTGATGACAGCAGTGATGACGACCATGATAGCTTAGAGCAAGAAGATGATGAACACCCACAATCGGAAAAGGGCGAAGATGTTTTGAATGATGAAGATTATGAAATGGAAGACATGGAGGGCATTAGTGATGATAAAAATGAGTCCAATGCTAACGACGAAGGTACTTGGTCTATATGTGAAAGGATCATAATTCAAAAAAAATATTTTGCTCACTGTTGTTTTCATCTTGTAGAAGATCCATTTGAAAGGTTTACTGACAACAGTTGCTTCCCAACGAACAAGGTTGCTATTGTTTTTTTCTTTATGTTGATTTCGCTTCATGGACGCTACCTTACCGATGAAGGTCTGGAGGTTGTGATGATGTATCTCAATATCGTCTTGGATATTTTCGGCGATACCAAATATCGATTCCCCAAGTATGCGCGCACCTTTGTGGGCTGGTGTCAACTAAGCGCAGTGGTACATAAAGGCATTCAAACCTATGTATGCTGTACCAAATGCAAGGCAATCCACCCATATGAGACTGATACCGACAAATATAACCTCAAACGGCAACGCCTTTGCCTCAACCCTGGAATCTTTCCAAATTCAATACCCTGTCAAAATTCTCTCTTCAAACGCAATGCTGGAAATAATACCCAACTGAAGCCGATATCCTACTTTTATTACAACAGTATGATCCAAACGCTGAAGACATTTATGCTGAGAGAAGATTTTTTTCAACATACCCAGGCTTGGAAAACAAGACCTAAGCAGGATGGGCGGCTAATCGACGTAGCGGATGGTCGTGTTTTTCAAACATTCAAGGCATATGAAGCAGATGCAAAACCGTTTGTCGAAAGCAATGAAATTGCGCTTATGTGTACTTTGGGCCTCGATTGGTTTCAGGTGTATACATATAGCAGTTATTCATGTGGTAAGTATAATGACGACACAAATAATTTCGATGATAGTGCTTGATTCATCAGCGCTTTTGGACCTGGAGGCAGAGCACTAAAAAATCCGTTCATTAATATAGGGGCAATCTACATCACTCTTCAAAATTTGCCATCCAATTTACGCAATAAGCGTGAAAACCTGATTCTGGTAGGTCTAATGTCAGGTCCACATGAACCAAGGACATACCAAATCAACAACTTTTTACAACCCTTGGTGGATGAGTTGCAGTTGCTGTTACCTGGTGTCGAAATGGAAACTCACCATAACGGCGTAAAGCTAGTACGGGCATGTCTCACGTTGATCGTAGCCGACCTCCCAGCAGCAGTAAAGGTAGCTAATACTATGTGATCCAAAAGAGTATAGAGACTCATACATATATATACCTTACTCTTTTAGGCAGCAGGATTTACTTCTTTTGTGTCAACGTATGCCTGTCATAGCTGTGATCGTTCATTTGCAAGTAGCAACCAATTCGAGGAAGGTCCATCCACCACCTATAGAAGAGATTTTACCTCCTTTGATATATCACACAAAAGAAGCAATACCCAACATCGACAGAATGCTCTAAGATGGCTGAATACCCTCAGTGATGCTGAACGATACCGACTGGAGAAAGACAATGGAACTCGATGGAGCGTTTTACTGGATTTACCCTACTTTGATCCCATTACCTATACCGTTTTTGATCTCCTGCATAACAGTTACCTCGGCGTCATGCGTACTTTTGCTCGAGAATTTTGGAGAGACCTCGATACCCCGCTGTTGACCAACAAGCACCTGGATGAAATGGCATCCTTGGCCAGGAAAAACTTTGTTCTGCCATATGGCTACAATGGTAGCAGCATTTGCCGCAAGATTAATATAGGAAAAGCAGGCTTTTCTCATATGAAAGGCGATGAGTGGATGGTGTTTGCCATTGCTATGAGTCCATTTCTTTTGGCCAACAAGCTTCACGAGCCCTTTTATTCCCATTTTATGCTGTTTGTCCAAGCTAACCGATACCTCTCGGCGCCAAGTATCACAATCAACGAGGCATACAAGGCACACGAGCTTATCAAGCAATTTCTGAATGAGTTTATGCAAATATATCCCGATCCACATGCGAAGCTCAAACCAAATATGCACATGTTGCTACATCAGCTGGAGAATATCCTCAATTATTCCAGTAGTCATAACCACTGGGCATACCCGATTGAAAGGTAAGTGAAAAAATATTGCATTGCTGTGGTGATTACTGGTTTTATTAATGGCATTATTTTATGGCCTATAGATTCAACAAAGATCTCAAAAACATTCCCAACAACCACAAGGACAACATTGAGCGAACATTTTTGGAGAGGTTTTTAAAGCAAGTGCACAAAGATGATTACTTCACTTCAATCAATCTCAAATCCCATACCCAAGAAGAAAAAGATACGCTGCGAAAACTGTTCAATCAAAATGATATCCACAACTTTAATAATATCAACGACTATACAATAGACGAATACCAAAACTCTGCTGATACCCTCTTTGACTATGGCTCCTTCTTGGCACTACAAAAACCAACATCAAGAGCATATGGCTTTGAAGAACTGCCTCCCTCCTGCATCAAGAGCATGAAAATCAAAAGGTGTGCAAAATTCACTGATGCCACTCATCTGCAATGTCTTGTTGACTTTTATACCCATCGATATGACCAAGCATTCCATGGCAGCCTGCTTAACTTTACCTCACAACAACAATCAATACCCCTCGATATCCAAATACACAAGTTCAATGCAATTGATTTGCTGGGCAACTATTTCAAGTCCATGGAATCCAATACAAAGTTATACCGCGGTTCCTACGCTCAAGCTTACTACGACGTGTTTGAAGGCGGTGAAATGGTAAATGACAGTAGTGAGCTAAGAGCTTGCCAAATAGAATACTTTTTTAGACACACTGTCATGCTTCCAGACGATACAACAAATATACCAATGGAATTCACACATACCCTGGCTTTCGTACGTTGGTTCAAATACCCAACCCTTCACCTCCACAAGTTTGACAACAAAAACAACATGCAACTTTGGAAAAATGAGTTTCACCCTCCATCGACGAAATCAATTATACCCGTATCTCGAATCATCAGTCCTATAGCTATAAAACTGGATTATCTGGATAATCACAACATAGCCATCAACTTACCACAAAAAATAATTCTAGAATAGATAAAGAAGTATACCAACAAACAGCAGCAAGAAAAACAAAAAAGAAAAAAAAATGGATTAGCCGCCTAGAAAATCTCCCCTTTTATAATATCACCAATACAATTACAGGTAACACAGTAACTGCTGCAGTAGTCTTCTTCCCATTTCAACAAGCAAAAAAAACTGATACTAGTGCTTCTGGCCAACTTTTTTTTGCATCCAACAAGATGTTGGATCCTTTGCAGAAATCAATAAATTGAACTGTTCACTGTACATTTTTCTTTTATTCATAATAGCAAATGCCACAAATGCCACAAATGCCACAACTGCAACAAAGTCAATATCTCCTCCTCCCCTACATGTCATCATAACCCTCTCTACCCTCCACACACCAATGGGGCAATGCTGCGACTTCCAGGTCAGAAATCTTCCAGGTGGTTGTCGTCTTCCTTTCACGATGAAGCCTTTCATTGGAATGTTTTCGAAGCTCAGAATCATGGATGTCATCCAGCTGTCGATAGAATCTATTCAGCTAGTATGCATATATCATGTTAGTGGTGATGAAGTAGTAACGGGCATATCATCCAGTTATTACCTTTTCTGATCTCCATGAAGGTGCCATTACGCGGAACTCCAAGAGCCTATTCCGAGCTTCGTCAAACTCGCCATCTTCATCCTCTGAGAAATACTTGGTATGCAGCATTGCTTCCTGCTCCTCGGTTGTTCCAAAGCTGCCATTGTCAAACTGCTCCTTGCAGGCCTTGAATGCTGCCTTTCTCCACCTCAATTTCTAATTCGAAGCAATCAGGCAATTAGTATAGGAAAGCGATATCAGTTCAAAATGTAATATATACATACTCTGTCTCGCCTGGTGTTCATTTTTTTCCTCATCATGTTCTTCTTTCTCTCATCTTCAGAAAGGCACCCTTCTTGCTGCTTGACCTTCTCATCATTGAAAAAGTTTCTCGTCCTGTACACAATTTCATCTTCTTCTTCCTTGGAGAGCCTTGGCCCTTGTGAACTGACGCAGCCTCCATCTGCAATGACATACTCGCGGATGTAGGCTGCAATCTCCTTGTTCTTGATGCTTCCACTGAAAGAGGTAAGGAAACACCATCCAGTAGCTTCTTCATTAGCATCTTCGTCTTCCAGATAAGCCGTATATGCCAAACGAATAGTAGACTAAAAAAAAAAAAAAAAAAACGCATCTATTAGTTTGGGATCATGTCAAAGAAGAAGCTTGTACTTACACTCATCGCATTGTTTCTTCCGTACTTGGTACCCCTTCTGAGCCTTTCATTTGCTTGCTTTTCCTCTTTCATCTGCTCAATTGTATGTTGTAACTCATTGATTCGTCTTTCACTACGTTTCAGCATGGCTGTAGTTGATACGTTGGCTTCTTGCAGAGATTCAACGTTCTGTTGAAGGGCCTTTACAGTCTTGTGAATCTCTTCTAAAAGCTGATTTTCTTGCACCTTGGTGGCTGCTGATGAGGAAGTCGCTACTACTTCTGGAGGCACAGATGTTGCTGATGGAGCGCGACGGCCATTACTGCTATTATGAGAGGGGACTCTGGGTCTACTGGTGCTGCTTGATGGCTGGTTGCTCATTTTGGATGAGGTGCTTCTACGGGTTGTCATTTTCATTATACTTGGATTGGATAAAAAAGAATTAGGGTAAAAAGTAAAAGGGCTTGGTAGCAGCAACTCATTTCATATTTATATGCGTTTTTTTTGGGGGGGAGCGAAAGTAACAATTATTTGTTAGTTCCCCACTCATCTACATTGTCAATGTTTGCACGCAATGTAATATACAAACAACATGTTATTAGGCTTTTGAAAAACAAACCCCGCGGTGCATTAAAAGCTTAATATTGTTACCTGCATAACAATTTCGAAACAATGGCATTTTGATCTCATACGAAGAATAAAACCAATAGTTCAGTAGAGCTGAATCACTTCTCAAAACAGATTGACAAACTGATATGATACGTCTCAGACACTTTTCATCTATACTGATGACATGATTGACGTCAAGAGGTTTCATTTTTTGCATTGAATCCGAGGAATTATTTTCAGTATATAAGGATGAGAAATATGCCTAGGATAAATCGCTCTTTTCACTTCTACTTGAACTAAGGTAAGCTTGACTCTTTTAGTAACAACCAAGTTGCAGAGATATGTAAAAAATAATTGACATTTTTCCTGTGTACAAGCAAACGATATCTAGATTTACAACAACACCTTTATTACTCAGCTATGAAATAGGTATATCCCACTGACCTTTGCCATATCAAGCCCCTTCTTGTTGTGTGGTATGTGAATTGTAGCTCTTAATGCCTTTACCACGCTTACTCAAAAGCTAATGCACATACATGTTCACTGTTGTTTAGGGATGCATGCTTGCGTATATGGTCATCAACATGTTCAGTCAAGATGCAATTGTTGTGCTTCATTTCTTGAATTACCAGACCCTATGGAGCAAGGACAATGATTGCGTGGTAGACAGTCTTTTGGTAACTGGATTCATCAATGGAAACTAAACTGATCCTCATTGTGCTCTCACTAATTGGCTGTTCTGTGCTTTTTCAAGAGCTCATAACAACATCGGGCAGGTTGTAGCTTTTGTAACCTTGCTATCTATCCTATAGCCTTTATGGTATGGCGCTCTGGTTGTTATTCTGTTATTTAACTTTTGGCCGACATCAAAAGGAAGAAACTGTCTGCCACTACAAACAATGTATCTCTTCTCTTTTCATTGTTCAAGAGCCATCATAGGCCGTATGCAGGATCAAAATATATAGAGTTTTTTCTAATAAACAATGCCGTAACCATGTTGTCATATACACGTGGTAATGAGCACATGATTTTCCACCCAGTAAATATTCAGATATGTCTAATAAGAATAACCAGTAAGCATACACAAAACAGTGCTGACACATGGAGATGAGCCAATGTAATGCTATTTGTAACGCTATTAAAGCATAGAAAATCCACATATAACGAGCATATAATGTGCATATAATATGAATACAATGCACATTTAACAAGCATGTAAGAAACATAAGAATATGTGAATTTAACATCAATCTATGAAAGATTTTATCTAAATTATATATGCATATAATAAACATTTTAAATTTACATGATATACAAGCATTGATAATCCAGATTATAAAATAATATTAAGGGCATAGGAAACCTGCATTTATTTATGTAAATTACGTTAAAGAATACTTGAGTATAGTAAGCATATTCTTGACTCAGATCATTTAGATTTTCTGTAAATCACATTGAATAAGAAATTTGAATTTAATATGCGTGTCATAATTCCATGAAATTTAGATTTCTTTGAATATAATGCAAGCATGAAATTCACATAATATATTACCCAATTATACGCTTTGAGAATGCGCACTTTGTACAGCATATGAAATTATACAAATTATATGCATAATATATGCGTTTCATATAAAATATCACGCCTATTTACATGCAGTGCCATGGCACTACAGCCCGCAGTGGTTCTAGGACGTTTAAGGGATCCCTAAAACGACTAAAAGAAATTATTAAAAAAATAAAAAACTTAATTTTACTAGTAGGAAAAAAATTTAGAGCCTTTGAAAAATTCAGGTACAGAACCTTTTTTTTTTGTGTATATCTTCATTTCTAATAATGCACGAGAAAGGGTAAGCACTGCAGAGTATGCTTGCTCTAAAATTTCTTTTTGTATTGGTTATTTACCCTTTTATTAGAAAATTATCTGCTCGGGCATTTTTACGTAGGCATTCATACCATCTATGTAGT
This sequence comes from Mucor circinelloides, assembly GCA_037974945.1. Lineage (NCBI taxonomy): Eukaryota > Fungi > Mucoromycota > Mucoromycetes > Mucorales > Mucoraceae > Mucor > Mucor circinelloides. Next base: position 911,067 of record JBBNAA010000029.1, on the reverse strand, counting down.
CTGGTACAATAGCGATTGGTGAATGAATGTTGAGAACGGGGACCACAGAGAAGACCGAATACTGTTCAAAATCAGATGAGCAAAGATCAATGAAGTCGGAAGCTTTCTCAAAAGATGGCAAAGGATTATGAGCTGGCTTGTACCATTTCACCATAGCAAAGGTGTGATTTACTTGCTGTATTTCATAGTTTGCATTAAAAACAGGTGTGGAATGTCGAAAGAAGTACTGAATTTGGGCCGGAGCAAGGCATCTTTTTGACACTGAGTATGCAAGCACATGAGAACCACGATGGTTTTTGACATTACTTTCACAAGACTTGTACTTTGAGTGAAAGAGAGAGAGAGACACAAATTTTATCACCTTGTTTTCCAGCTTTCAAGTATCCTTCATTCACCAGGTCTTGGTCTATACTAGTCATTTCATTTTCAATGCCGAGAATATACTGCGCATTGGAGTACACCGAGGTATAATACTGCAGCAGCAGCACGAAATCGTCAGTTGGTATGGCAGAATACTTCTTGAACTTTAAGCTTTTGACAGCATTAGGAGGGAGATGTTCATAGCCACATACTGTAAACGTAAGACGTTTCGAGAGGAACTGCTGGAGGTCAAAGCATTCAGTGGACACCAGGTACTCGTCTTGAACTGATTCAGGCATTTGTAAAACATTGTCATTATCTTTGTTCCGGATACAAGACAGAAGATCAGTATCATCGGCAGAATGAGGAGCAAGAGCAACAGGAGGCAAAGTATTTACGTAATCTTCAAGGTGAGCAGTGATCAGCTGACGTTTTAGGAGAGTAAGCTCAAGATTTGCTTTGCCGTTAGTGTTGATGGCCTTCAACGACTTGTTGCGACTTTCGTACACAAAATTCCAGCTTGAGGGCCCTGATCCAAAAGATTGCAAGTTTTGATCGGCTAGATGTAGCAGCATGTGAAAGTTGATTGATAAGTAGCGGGGGTCCTTATATATGTCTTTGAAGTGGCTAATAAAATCAAAGCACAATCGTCGAACCTTGTCAATATCCGCATTAGTTATGCAAGTACTACAGACAATTTTGCATATTTCAACAAATTTCAGCCAATTCAAGTAACGTTGACCTGTCACTACTCTGAGTAAAACCAAAGGAGAGACCAGTACAAAAATCAACCATTCAGAGCTTTTCAAATTCGAAAAGCCTATTCCCATAGCAATTTTCCTCTTCAAGTTGTTTTCATAGTTAAGTGGCACAATCAATTTGCCATACAGGTTTGATATTTGCATCAAATCAGAATTCACTAGTAGAGGCACATGATCATCAACGGTTGAGCCTATACCGAGCCAGATATTATGGACAATTCGGTTTGCAATCCCTATTAAATATCAAATGAATAGGTGTTTTAGTGATCAATTGTTTTTTTTTTCAATAGCTCGGCCTCTATTATCACTGCCGTTATTATCGCTATGGCAACCACTTACCATTCAATAATAAGTGCATAACATCAATACCACCGTCTGTTATTGGGTTGAAATAAGGCAACTCTAAAAAAGATGAATACAAAGCACCATATGATTTCTTTATAGCATCGCGCCTAGACTTGGTGTCTTGTGTCAGATACAATTCCACAGCTTGTTTATGGCCGGCCAGTGTACGGGTTGTCCATGTAGAAACATCAGTGTTGGAATAGACATTCACATTTTTTCTCTCGCCTTTTCGAATCACCTCGACTTTGGGAAACGGATTTGCGCAGTTGCTACAACCTAGATCGGCATTGTGGGAGCTCAATCCAAGCATCTACGGCAAAACAAAAGTTCAGTATCAAATGATGAGAAAGATAATAGTTGTCATTATTTAGCACTGTATTACCTTTCTCATTGCTGGCAAGTCAGCTTGATAGTGATTTACAGCGATCTTCACTAAAACTTCTTCATTGTAGCAATTTCTCATCCATACGCCATCTTTTAAAATCTGCAATTCTTGAACAATCAAACTGAGATAGTGATTGATGTGCAGGTAGCTCGTTTCGTTGGGCCCATTCATGATGCCAAGTGTAAGGGTATTGTGTGCTAGATGACGTTCAGATGGTTGTAAATTTTGAATCGATGCATATATTCCGCCCACATCTTGGGAATTGTTATCATACAATTGAAACCAATCCACAAAAATCGATAGCAAAATGTTGTAAGGTGAATCTTGGGTAAATGCAACTGAATCGTGAGGGTTGATTTTAAACGTGTTGAACGCTTGAGCATCTTGAAGATCACTGCAATAGCCAAAATATTTTTTTCTACGATGTGTCAACTGATCCACAAAATGCTGTCTTTTCAAATATGTTCTGATTGTTTGTTCGATCGAGTTGTAGTGAAATAATTGCTTTGGCGTGTATATACCATTTTTCTCTACGTAAAGAAACTTGCCGCACATACTTGCATTTGTGTAACTGTCTTTCCAAGAGCACTTTTTGTTCCTAGTTCTGTTGCCTTGGATAGGATACATGGATCGGCATTCAGTACAGCACACATAGGACTTGATGCCATGGTAAACTCTTTCACTTAATTGTGCCCATTTTTCAAGAGTGTGAATTCTTACTGGGAAACGATATTGGTGATTTGTGAGAACAAGTACTTGATTTAAAAAGAGCATGATTGTCTCCAAACCCTCATTCGTGCAGAATGCCTTTGAGTAGAGGAGAATCACCATCACAAAAAGAAGAAAAGCAACTGGCTCAGTGGGAAAGGCAGTGTTGTTGAAAAAGCGAGCTTCAAAATCTGATGAAGAAAAAAGGGCATTAATGCGTATTAATTTTCATCCAATTCTTTCTAAACTTTGCTCTTCTGATATTCTTTGACAAGGTTTACATACCATCATCTACAGGATTTACTTCCTCATCTTCGTCGTTACTGGCAGAAGAAGCACCATAAAAAGAGTTTTGTTCGTGAATGCTGGCATCTTCATCGTCCGAATCATCATCACTTGCTTCGTCATGCATAGCTGTTGTATTATGATTTACAAGGAAGTGACATGTTGTTAGTATTGCATGAGCATATTTTCTTCTTTGACATTATTGGGATACAAACCGTCATCATCGCTAGTGGCCATATCATGATTGGCTGCTGCTGTTCTCTCTCTGATAGCAGAAGAGGCTCGGCTCAAATCATTTCGTTCATGTTGGCTTCGCGTTCCATACGAGACAAGGCTCCCAGATGGATTGTTTATTATGCAAGTAGTGCAATAGCAAAATACTGACATGACTAATAATGGTTTGATGTTGTTGACACGATATTAAGCTGTATGAAGCGATTTAGATGTGATAGTTTGTGAGATACAAAATGGAAAAAGGGCAACAACAATACATGTAAGCATCGTTCACTTTAATATCTTGGTAGTATGTAGCATGGTTGCAGAAGGATATCGTGCAACTGTGCGATGTTACACCATCGCCCTGAACATGGCAATGATGTAATTATAAAAGAAAAGAGCTGATATGTTTTGTGATGATGCTGATGAGCAATTGTGCATTCAATGACATGTCAAGGTTTGCTAAAATTGAAAATGCTTTTCCATACTTAAAGTAAAGCACACGTTCCATGGCAACTGCTGTTTACATCTTTTGTTTTTATTCTTTTAATAATCAATTGTGTTACATAATGATTCATTGTTTTGCTGTTTCTTTATTTGGCAATGATCAATGATGGCACCATCTTCATCTTTCAAAAGAGTCTTCTTTGGATGCGACGTTTTGTTTTTTGCTTCTTCCTCACCGACATTCAAACGCAACAACCTTCGCCATGACAATCATAAATTTACAGATTCAAACCAAATTCCTTCACCAAAAATGTGGGCATCTTAATGTGTTCCATGACGTTGAATTCGACGGAAATGCCGATAAGATCCATTTGACTCTCGAGATAGATGGCTACCCAGTTGAATTGGTCAACAACACTTTGACACAGGTGTGTATGAGCTATCCTGAACTACTCCAGAATCCAATCATTTGGTCGTCGTGTGATGATGTTGTCAATAACAAGTACAAAGAAGAGGTGTATGCTGCATTTGATCCTGATGCGATTGTGGATCAAGAGAACGACGGCGTTGACGCAGCCGACAGCCAAACTATTGAAGACAATACGGTGACCCATGATGTTGAAAGCATCCCAGATGAGCAACCATTGATAGCGTCGTCGTATTATAGTGGCCATGATAATTCGAAAGTTGATGATCAACAGATAAACCTGGTGGAATCTACTGTGAATAATCAGAATCTCAATGAATATCAAGATGCAAAATATTCACATTGCCTTACCTTGGATTGTTATTCAAGTGATACCCAATGCATAGATAATCTATCCATCCACAATAATGAATCCGCTGACAACATGATGCATGATCTCAACAACAATGATGGGGGGAATCGAGCTAATATGCAAGGTTGGCGTGCTGTTACTACTGATGTTGTTTCCAACTGTGTTAATGACTTTGGTGATGTTGGCAATGCTGCTGATACTGATGATGCTGAAGGTAATGAATCAATGGACAAAAGCGTGAATTGTCAAATCAAAGCACCTTCTTTTGAATATGGTGGTCGCATAAATTCTGTTCAACATAAAGCTGGCGATGAGGGCAATGACAACAACAACAACCTGAGTTGCAAGGAAGGCAGCAGCTTCTTTCTAAAACAACATGATGATCGTTGCGTAGATACCATGCCAAGAAAAAGGAAAGCTTCGTTCCTGCTTGATGAAATAGACAATATCGACAGCAACGACGACATGATGAATGCTGTTAACAAGAGAGCAGCATACGAGGTGTTGGCGTCAAATCAAGAAAGCGAAGCTAGCATAGCAGTTGACTTGTGTGAGCAGCAGTTGAACAGGCTTTTCAATGAATGCATGGATGTACTTTTGAATCCATTGGATTTCATGAAAAAAGGGCTGTAAAATAAAGAAGAAAAATTGTCAGTCAATGTATCATCAAGAAGAAGGTGACTTGATTTTAGCTGTCCAAAGTGATTGCACACCCACCAATAGTGCCCTTTTTTTTTTCTTTTTACCCAACCTCACAATTGCAACACGAATCAACATCTCTTTTGCCAAAATCTACAAGCCATGGTCATGATATACAACACATGCAATATTTAATACTTAAAGCATCGAGTCCATATGATGAGTTAGAGAGAAATGAACGCAAAGTGGATTAAGAAAGGCTTCGACACAATTTTCTCCCCCTCGGCTAAAATGCACTTTTACTACACCATTATCGCCTCCTTGGTAAAAATACACTTTTATTACACGATGGAGCAAATGAAATGGTAATCTGACACGACGATGCGCTTTGGTTACTGTGGATCTTGGCGGTAGATCCACTCAGGATACACAATGGTAGTGTTTCGTCTTGGGATGTTTCGGATGATGCGGTTTCTGTGGATGGCGGTGCTCCCTCTTTCTTTGTAATCATCAAGTAGCTGGTAGACTCGATTGACCTGTTGTATAAAAACCAAAAGGTAAGAACAACATTATTGAAACTATAGAATCTGCAGGTTTGATACTTACTTCTTCACTTCTCCAAGAGGGCTGAACAGATATCCATCTAGTAGCTTTGCTTCCAATCATATCCATTGTGTCGTCCTCATCATCTGAAATAATCTCAAAATCAAAGATGTATTTCTTCAGCATATCATGCGAGGGGCATTGGCGAGGAAGGGGTAAAGTGCTACCCATGGCATCGAAAGCTTCTTGACGTCTTTGGATCTTCTATATTATTGTAGAAAAAGGTGATGTTAAAAAATATGTGTAAATCGGTCAACATTATTTACTCACTCTTTTCTTTCTTCCTTTTAACATTGATAAACGAGCATCTTCAAGCAGCTCCTCAGCTGTACGAGTCTCAGCAATTTTTTGTGCTGCCTTCAAGCTTTCTCTGTGCTTCTTGATACGATGCGTGATCTCTACAACAAATGAGAGTCGTTGCTGAGGATCACTGATCCTTCGTCTATTCGCATTGAAGTCCAGGAGGCTTGGGAGCATACCGTCAATGACAATGCGGTTGTCACCTTCTGATGGCGGTACGGAGAAATCAAAGGCAACACCATTTTGGTCCTTGAAGGCTTGGTATTCCTTTTGAATTCGTCTCTAGAGAACAATACATCAAGTTTACATGTCAATAAAACTGGCTTCACACAATTTATCAACAGGGGCATTCTCAACTTACGGACAAGACAGGATCTCTACCAAAACTTCTCTTGCTGGAAGTGCTTCTTTCGATAAATATTTGTCTTTGAAGAAGCTTGATTTGCTCTGCTTGTGCAGCCAATTGCAAGCGTACATCTTCGAGCTGCCTAGCGTCATTGATCATCGAATTTAGATTTACAATTGGAGGAGCAGGCACAAATTCGGGAGCACGGGATTGTCTTCTGGCTGCTTGAGCAGCATTGGAACTGGGGGATGGTGTGGCGGTGGATGCAACAATTGGAGGGCATCTATTGCTTCTAAAGTTGTCCATGGTAGTTACAAAAAAAAAGGCTTAATGGATAATAGCTAAAATGACATGACAACAACTGGCAATCATCAAACAGTTTATACTTTTTTCTTTGTTTTGGTATTTCTAAATTGGGTGTTTTTATTGTGAATAAAAAGATTATCGCTTCGTTTTCTTCTATTTTCTTCTTTCCTTCTAATTTTTTTTTGTTCAAACATAAAAACGTTTGAAGGTATGTACAGAAGGTTGCTTGTGGTTAACATCACGGATGTATATGGATGATGCTCAAATTAATAAGTTTATGATTTCTTTGGATGCTCGCAGAAGGCTATTTTGAAATGCTTTTTCTCGTGAAACTCATGACATGATTTCAGCAGTAGGTTTCATAATAATGTTGTGCTCTTCTAATAAAGCTAATCGTTGCCAACCTAGTACCAGCTGGCCAAGCTCATGTCTCATCGTCGTGCATTCATGCTTTACGAGCTCTTGTATCCGCGCTATCACACATCTTGGTCTACACATCGTCGCGCTAAAGGTATTTGAAATGTCGTCATTGCTCAGCTTCCATGTCTGTTGGTATGCACATTTCATATTAATTCTTCTTACACAAACAGCAGGAGATACATCTGTTAACAAGAAGGCTGCTAATCATTTCAGCTTCTGGTTTGGCTTCTTTAAGCTGCTCCTGATATCCGCTGTGTATAATAGTAAGTTGTTGCAAATACACTCCTTTACATTAATTGAAGCTGATCATCAACATCTCATTTTCGTTTACTGTCATAGATATAAATTAAAGCCATATTACATGATGCCAAATGTCATAAGCTAGCACGGAATTTCTTTCGCTTTACCGTTGGTCATTTTTCCTCCTGCCACCACAATATTGCTGATTTAGTTTCTTTGGGCTTTGATGTTTCGTGATCATCATCATGTTTCCTGCTTTAGCCTCGTTTACAGTATTTACAAAAGATATTATCTATTCTATTCGACATTGCTACTTTTTATCCACTGTCTCTCTGCTATTTTTCACACAATAGAAATGATGATTCACGCCATTTTGCAGCAGCGTATCATACATGTCAATATCGCGTAATGGCAGTGTATTCTACCCAATAATAAACCTCAATTTAACAATCAAAAAATCTAAATGACCCAATAGATCCATATTTCAATGATTTAAGATGTGTTAAAAGCCAATAAGCAAAATAAAAACGATGTGTCATGAACATGGCAGACCAATGAATGCATGCCATCATTTGCAATATTTAAGAAATAGATGTTTATCGAGCCAATGGATGTACAATAGAAAGTCCCTGATACAGCTGCCATGGAGCACTAAGTGATGCACAAGACGGCCATTCCATGGACGTATTGAGGTATGATTAAATGGCCATACCAGGTTTCGAATTAGGGTAGTCTGTATATGGCCATCTAAGCAGCAGTTTAAGGAAGCCATTAAATGGCTAATTTTGGAACCCTGAGATGTCACTAATCTTGGGATAATAGAAGCCGTATCAGGGACCATTATACAGCCGTTATGGAGGGCGTTCGAGGGTTGTATCTAAAACCTCCAGTTCGGGGTTTCCCTGATACGCCCTACAATATCGCCATTTCAGGGTCGTTTCAGGGCGTTTTAGGGTTATCATAGGGCTGTAGTGCCACACTGCAACTTTCTGGCGTATTACTCCCGTTTTAGCCTCGTGTAAAACGGTGGATATATTTTAGGCTGTAGAAGGGTGGAAGATAGAGTTTATAATACGCTCGATTTCTAGACAGAAAATAGTATTTACAAATTGGGATTTTAAGCGAATGGAAAAAATGATAATTAGAGTAGTAATATAGATTAAAAAACGGATAGTAATATTCAACTAATCCATCATTTTACTCAAATAAATATACCAACGTTTTACTCTGTGGGGTAAAACGCAGGTAAAACGCTCGTATTAGACGTTGGGTAAAACGGGGGGTAAAACGCTCGTTTTACTCCCGTTTTACCGGCGTTTTACCATTCAAAAAGTTGCAGTGCCACACAGCAACTTTTAAACGTATTACCCTATATTACCCTAAGGGTAATTTTTCTAATTTTTTGTAAGGCAGCCAAGTAGCTGGTAATGGCAATTTATAAACTTCAGCTTTTAGCTAGGAGAACAAACATTAGGTGACGTATACGGATGTGCAGCAGTACACTAGTAGCGGAAATAATTGCTTATATTTGCTCAGGATGATGTAACATCTAAGCACACAATTCTTGTAAAAGAAAGAAGCATCAATCCATTCTTATCTTTCTTTTTACTTTTGTTTTTCGATCAAAAAGTAAGTTGCCATCTTTATTATCCAAGCTCTTTGTAGAGATTGTATCTAAACTGATATTATATGTTTGTCTTAGAGTATCCTCATCTATGTTTATTATACATAATATAAATGGCGAGCCATCATCCTAACTGATGAAGGAGGTACTCTGTATTGTCGCCATAGTGGCTTTCTATAATTTCAGCAACTAACATCTATACATTAGTCTTCCACTCATGATTTAGGGTTAGATCTATGATGCCAATACATGACCCCGTCTCCTCTTTAACAATAATGTCATCAATCACGGTAAGATACTGTTCTTCTATGATAATTGCTGGAATGATTACTAAAAATACTGCTTCCAGTCCATATCTTTATTGCAACTGGCTCTTCCAATGTTGCGTTGACCTTGCTTCGATGCATTATTATGGTATGCAATTTATTATAAACTATGGTCTGATGTATCAAAGCTACAGCAAGCTAAACTAAATTTTAATAGTATTCATGTGGTGTCTACTACCTTCCTACTACTAGCTAAGATAAACTTCTTCACTCACATTGTATCCTAGTAGGAGCTTTTGCCTGTCCTCGCCATGTCTTTTAGGTCTACAAGAAGAGTTACAGGTGGTGGTGTGTAAAGGACATTAACAGGTAATATAAGTCATCGTGTGTGTGAACATCTGCCAAGCTCCATGCATCATCCACTGAGTTGGAATTGTGTTTTCCTATGCATTGCTCTTCTATCGCTATTTGCAATTACCAATAAAGCTTTTTTTTTCACAAACCAAACTGTGTACTCTTCCTGGAGGCTATTCATTATCTGATTCGCTTTAACGCAATAAGGCCCATTATGACGAATACTAATGATCGTTGATCACCTAAATATGAGCAATAATGTGGTCCAATGGATACCTACCATCTATTAAATGAATGTTATTTGAGCCCAATGGAGTGCTATCATCTCTTCTAGTGCATCCAATTAACGTTGTATTCATCAATGACAGCATCTAATATTGACCAGTAGCATTGATACAAGTAAAATGAAAGTGATTGTAGAGACGAATAAAAAGTGTGCTTTGTCATTAAATGGACCAATAGTGCTTGTATGATTTGCAATATTATGGGTAATATGAGGCAATACGTGGAAATAGATCAAAACAGGGACGCTTTTGTTTGAATTTTACCCAATTAAATATTATTATTCTGGGTAGATACGAGGGAAAATCAAGGCAATATTAGCAGATCCCGAAAATCCAACAAATTAAGTGCAAAGAGAATCAGGTTTTAGCCAGTAAGAAGGATTGCGTTCAGGGCAACATAAGAGTAATATTAGGGTAAAATGGGCATTTTACCCTAATATTACCGCAAACATTACCCGCAGGAGTAACATGTACAGTTTGCCCGGTGGGTAATATTCGGGGTAATATGTCATGTATTACCCTAATATTGCCCTCATATTACCCTTCGAAAAGTTGCAGTGCCACACTACAGCCCGCAGTGGTTCTAGGACGACGTTTAAGGGATCCCTAAAACGACTAAAAGAAATTATTCGAAAAATAAAAAACTCAATTTTACTAGTAGGAAAAAAATTTAGAGCCTTTGAAAAATTCAGGCACAGAACCTTTTTTTTTCTGTGTGTATCTTCATTTCTAATGCATGAGAAAGGGTAAGCACTGTAGAGTATGCTTGCTCTAAACTTTCTTTTTGTATTGGTTAGTTACCCTTTTATTAGAAAACTATTTGTTCGGGCATTTTCACGTAGGGATTCATACCATCTATATAGTCTGGTACAGTGGTGTTACTAATTGTTCAAGTGTTTGCCAAAATAGCATATATCGTTTTATAAATCAAACGTAAGCCATTTAACAGACCAATCTGAGATAGCAAAAGAGAGCCTGAGATCTGAGCTTTTGAATGGTGTGCGTTTCAAATGTATCCAATAAGATTTTAATGTTGGCGAGCCATTTGAACTCAGACATCCCTAAAAGCCAAAATTAAAGAAAGGCTAAGTTTCGAACTTAACTTATAATATCTTCCGTGATATGTATGGGAAAGCTATAAAATTTTAAACGACAGTTAACTGACATCTGGAGTATTGGAATATGCTATCAAAAGTATGAAAGAATATCAAAATTTTCCCAAATGCCTGTATATTCTTCTTCGATTAAGTTTTTTTGTAATTATCATTATAACCAAGCCTCTTCCCATGGGTACTCAGAGTTCCTTAACGATTTTACTTCAGAAGAAAACGCCGTACGTTGAAGTTATGAATATACTGTCAAACGTTTCAAAGACTATAATTAGCAGGTATGACAATAGATTTTTTGATGGTGCCAATCTTACCCATGTCGGAAAAATGAATCGAATCACCAAAAAAACTCAGCTATACAATGCCAATAGTATTTGAAACGATAAAATAGACAGACTCTAGGCTGCTGTCAAGTTTTTGGCTTCTTAGGGTGTCACTATAAAAAATGATAGTGTAAAGAAAATGCAAAAAAGAAATAGCGGCTTTAAAGCTAGAAGAAAAATCAGGAGCAACATGATAAGCAAAACTAATACGAAACTCCGTTTAGCATGGACTAAAACTTGTAGACACTACAAGGTAGATGGGTGTTTTATTAAGAGACTAGAGTCTCTATATGGGGTTCTGACGGTGTTTCTTATTACTACTGTAGCCTTGAAGCGATTTCTTCGTAGCATTTTTTTTACATCATCATTTGTCATAGGGATACCCTAAGAAGCCAAAAACTTGACAGCAGCCTAGAGTCTGTCTATTTTATCGTTTCAAATACTATTGGCATTGTATAGCTGAGTTTTTTTGGTGATTCGATTCATTTTTCCGACATGGGTAAGATTGGCACCATCAAAAAATCTATTGTCATACCTGCTAATTATAGTCTTTGAAACGTTTGACAGTATATTCATAACTTCAACGTACGGCGTTTTCTTCTGAAGTAAAATCGTTAAGGAACTCTGAGTACCCATGGGAAGAGGCTTGGTTATAATGATAATTACAAAAAAACTTAATCGAAGAAGAATATACAGGCATTTGGGAAAATTTTGATATTCTTTCATACTTTTGATAGCATATTCCAATACTCCAGATGTCAGTTAACTGTCGTTTAAAATTTTATAGCTTTCCCATACATATCACGGAAGATATTATAAGTTAAGTTCGAAACTTAGCCTTTCTTTAATTTTGGCTTTTAGGGATGTCTGAGTTCAAATGGCTCGCCAACATTAAAATCTTATTGGATACATTTGAAACGCACACCATTCAAAAGCTCAGATCTCAGGCTCTCTTTTGCTATCTCAGATTGGTCTGTTAAATGGCTTACGTTTGATTTATAAAACGATATATGCTATTTTGGCAAACACTTGAACAATTAGTAACACCACTGTAGTTGAGATTTCGATATGTTGGTATTAAAGTCGATACTATTGTTTCGGTCAGGATTGTGATCCTTCAGAATCCTGATTGCAACTGAGCTTAAGTTATTGTTCTATAAACAAGAATGTTTACATTTAGAGTTATTGCCGCTGCTTTAGCAGGTGCCTCGTTTGTACATATTTGGAACATTGTTTATTTATGAATATGATCAGCATTGTTCAACATTAGCATGTGCCACAATTGTAGAAGTCTGTACCTTGATCAGGAGTACAAGCTTCCACAGACTCTAGCTATTGTTTACTTATGCTTTCCATAGATTTGGTTCCAGGATAAATCAGCCATGATTCATCTGGGTTTTATTACAATGTCAATTTGGGTGCCAGAATAGGTGCTATTTCATTACAGTGAGGATTGATACTAAAATTTAGCATGAGAACACCAGTCTACTCTACATCATTGCCTTTAAGCTGAAGTATTCATGCATAGTGTTTTAACACTTCCAGAGGAGGGCGAAATGCTGACGACAAACTGCGGTTAGGCGGGAGAGTATGCTCAATCAGAGCCGAAAGCGGTAGACATAGACAAGTACTAAATGAGACATGACATACGCCAAACTTACGAACAATGGTATCAACAGCCCTGAGGAGGTTGTAGAGAGGAGATATGATAGTCTTTGCGCGTGGAGGTCGGCAAGCAAGAAAGAGAAGAGACCAGTGATAGGTGGAATACTACGATAATGAAGTAGCGAGGAAGAAGTCGAGGAGAACTCGGAGGTAAAGTAGAGAAGATTTGACAGCAGATGACGTATCATCAGACGGATGCAAAAAGGGATGCAGCCAGCACCATTGAAGTGCATTAATCTGTTTCGCTGGATCGATCAGGCTGAGGCCGCCTTGAGAATGCGGAAGACAGAGTGTACTAAAGGCAAAACGGTTTAATTTGGCATATCTGTTAATGAAAGCGACTCCCAATTGTTGGAGCTTTTGGACGTCGGTAGCAGAGAAGGGGAACAATCGTGCTACATGCCACAATTTGGAGAACAAAAGTGAATTCAGCACCGTAGCCCTACCTCGAAGAAGAAAGAAAAGATTTTGAGACGACGAAGGAAGACGGCAAAGTTCTCGCAGATGAACAAGAAGAGCGGCGACATATGAAGCTCCTTGTATGGGAGATGAATAAGCAGGTTAACCCATAGAGATGAGGGAAGCTGTAGCTGTCTTGTCATGCCAAGAAGAGATACTACCAGACAACACTTGTTGTAAACCTGGGATCCAGGAATTATGGGTATGACCGGAGAGAGACAAGGCTTGGGTCTTGTGATAGTTGAGAAGAGAAGCATTGGACGCATCGGCATACTTACGAAGAAGGAGCACTTGAAGATGATTAAATTCCCTAATATCGTCGAGAAAAAAACACAAGTATGTCATCTGCATAGGCTAAAACAACTTTTATTGGCAAAGCAGTGGGAATCGCTTCCGTTAGTGGACTAGATGAGCTATTGTTAGTGTGAGCAATCTGTTAGAAATCAAAGCCCAGAAGAATATCAGGATGACTGCTGATCGCACGAAGGAATGGGTCAAAAATGATATTAAACAAGAAAGAGCTACAGTAATTGAATCACCCTGTCGCATGCCTCGTTGTTCTGTGTAATAAAAGGAATTAAACAAGAAACCATTGATGTTAACCCTCACTTATTAAGTGTCGGAAAACAAAGATAACAATGAAAGCGTTAGTTGGGAAGGCATGTTAAACGCTCGAAGAACAACAGATGCGAGGTACTCAAGGTTACTCGGTCATAGGCTTTTTCCTGGTCGAGGTGTAAGGTAATGAACGTGGACTGGGTCACTGTGGCAAGTGTCTGGGCGCATTGAATGGTCATGGCTGGTTCATCAATAAATCTGTGCGGCATAAACCTGGATTGAGGCAGCGTGAGGAGCTTACCAAAGTGTGATATTAGGCGAGTGTTAAGTAGACGGGTGAATACTTTAGCATCATAATAACAAATGAGAGAAATGAGTCGCCAGTTCTGTAACAGACTGAGGTCGCCTTTCTTATCAGGAAGTAGGATCAAGCAAGTTTCCAGCCATAATGCGGGAAAGACACCTTTCAGCATGTTGTATTCAAGCATACATTCACTGGTTATTATCACTTTCGCCTCAGTCCATCCTAGCTATGCAGCACATCTTGGTCTGTCTTTAATTGGCTGTAACCGTTGTGTAGAGTCCTGGTTGATCAACTTATCAAAATCAGCCTACTACATAAGTTTATCTTCAGCCCTCCGTCATTTATATATTATTCGCAGTAGTCATGATCCAGGGGAGCTCAAAATAAGATCAAATATAATATGAGCAGCGTCGCCCTGTAATAAATTTGGCTCTTTGCTTTCGTTTTTGAATACAGTTGAAACCTGATTAATCCTCATGTTATCAATTGCTTTATTGTCAAATCTCGAATTCATCACAGCAGAGCATTCGAGTACACTTTGCAGTGAAATCAGGTTTTAAAGGGATTTCACAGAAAAAAACATAAAAAGCAAAATGATAAATACAATTAAAATCAACTGCATTTTATTTGGTTGTTAAAATTAAACTGAAGATTCCTGGATTTGAGTAAAAAAAGAAGAGTATTTATAGCAATTGAGCATTGGCTCGTAGCATGAGTTTGATAGAGAGCAATAGGTTGTACTATTGCGGTATTCTGCGTTTGCTATTGATGCCTTGGATTAATGGGGTAATTGCTGTAAAGCATTGACCATAAAGGTAGATCCGCGTAACCTTGATTGGGCTTTGATGTGCTATCGTCATAGCAGCATGAAATGTAACCTTGTGTTCTAAGGTGTGTTGTTTTGTTATTATATAGAAAGTGTTCCTTATGTAGGATGCTGTACAACTATGGCATCTGGGCATAGTTGACGAATTCGAATATGTTGTTTGTCATGAACCAAGTCCAGATCAAGGCACCATTATGCGCAATTATGTGATCCAAGTATTTCAGTCAACGACAATCGGGCTTTAGCCTTCAGGAGTTTAAACCATGGATTAAGTAATCAAGTCTAGTAAATTATGTCATGGGAATATCATGCAAAGTCAAGTACCTATTAACGTCAAGTATCATTATGAGTCAAGTCGGTGTCAAACCTTATGGACGCCAAGAACCTATCAACTGCCAAGTATCCCGTTATGTCAAGTCCACGTGTAATGATTGATAATCATGATTATGAATCATGCTTACGAATCATTACGTTTACCCATGTCATGTCATGTCAAGGCGGTTTTACCCGCATCCACTTTCAAGTATAAATAGTATCTAGTTTTATCATGTTTCCACTTATCTCTTTGTGGATTATCTTGTATATTCTTTCAAGTAATCATCTTCTCCTATAAATAAACATCTCACGTTCACGTTCAAGTCCAAGCTCAAATATTATAATTCAAGTCCAAGTCAAGTCCTTGACATTGTTATTGATTTGGTTTTAATTTGGAAAAAGAGAACACACACTTATGACAAACATCATTATTAGTGAGAATGGATACACTGTGATCAAGAGTGATTCATTCACACGATGGGAGTGATAAGGGTGTTTCTTCATTTTAGTATTTTCGAGATTGTTTGTATATACATTTAGAAAGGTTTATTATTTGATTCAAATAGCATGAATGCTCATGAGCGGTATTTGATGAACTTTTGTATTCCAGTAACATTACTTTGAGGGCGCTAATTCCATTACATTAAGAACTACAAGGGAACTGTCAAGAATAATAAAGATACAAAGATTGGGTTATAATGATAATAACGATTTGTCAAATAGAAAGAAGTTTAATCAATCAATTAATCGTTCGAACTAACCATTACTATAGGCACCTAGAAATTTACCATATGTCTTTTAGAAATTTTCATAAATAGTAAATGTGAAATTGAAGCCTTAATAAAATTACCTTGATTTTTCGTATATTTTCAATATGTTGGGTTTGTTTTATACTTATTTCTATCTTTTAAAAAATCCAACAAAGATATAGGCTATAGATGGCACCATTAACATAAATGGCGCTATAGACTGATGCTTGTATCCCGACATTGACTACAGATATTTACTATATTTAGTTAAATGCCAAGATCGATGCAATTGTTGCATCCAGCGGGATACTTGAGTTAGAATAACTCAGTTATAATCGGATCACGATACTTCATTTGATGCTAGTAGATCTTTTGATAGAGTCTCAAGATAAGGAACAAGCTACTTAGTTGTTTGAGAACATTCTAAATGGTCTGTGCTGAATAAGAGATTTGGGAAGATTGCGGGATGTCTGAGACAATGCCTGACTCAACCTAAATTCTATATCAGACCATTGTTCCTGATAAAATGCTGTGTTGTAAATATACATGTTTGACACTTGTCAAACATCAGGTCATTAAACAATAAGATAGATTGATTGACTTAGCGATTATGATTTACTATAAAAGGTGTGCTTAATTCAATTAATAAATCTTTAGTTTTCGTATCTGGCTTATTTTACAAGTCTTTATTTTACTTTTATATTATCTCCACTTGTATCTTTCTCTGGATACAACAGCAATATAAGATGTATGCCTCAGATGTACACATGAAGATCCACACTATAATAAGACATATGCTTATATCCATGATACTGACTACAGATATATTATGTACTACTACAGACTTGTACAATATATATTATGCTATAGACATGCTACAATAGACATGCCATATATCGAGATATGTGCTAATAAACATGTATGTGGAATTTATAGCTATTTGTAGGTATAAATTTACGGAAAAAAAAGAATAAAAAAACAAAATGTCAACTTGATAGAGATATCTCTTTATTATCAAACTGGCAGGTGTAAAAATAGACTGAAGAATCTCTACTGGCCAGGTAGATGATCCTGATGTATCATTTCTAAACCGGATGTCGAATTAAGCTAAAACAAATTAGTTCAAGCACAGATCACATCAGATCATAAAAAACATCAATGTGAAACTGGATTCAGTTACTGATCCATTAGTCGTATGTTCATCACAATAGATATAATCTATTGTTCTATCACCCAGATCTTCCCATCCAACACCTTCTTATCCTCACATCAAATCCCTCCTCAGTTCGAATAGTATATAAACCCTCTCATATTTCAATGTAATAAACGATATTCTTTACCTGATTAATTTCATACTCTTTTACAAATAATTTATTTCTGATAAATCAGATCCTTCTTATATATTCTAACAATGGATAAAAGTTCTACTATGAAGAATTGACATATAAGTCAACTCAGATTAATTAACCTAGCAATTTATGCTAAGAGAAATCTCAGTGAACTAAACATACTTTAGCTCATCTGGATGAATGAATAGACTCTTATCCGAAGTACCCTGATCTGTCCTTTGTATGAGGATCACTAATATCGATCTAGTAGCATGTATCCTATAGGTACAGTCTCTTAGTCTACATTAGTAGTATGTGTCTGAGTGTATATCATTGTTCTGTCACTGGGCAGAATTGCATATACTAGTAACAAAAAATCAGCTAGTATTTTACTAGTATTTTCAGGGGCAACGATTGCGGAAGTACATTTGAGCAATGTTCACTTTTAATTACCATGGCCAATGGAGGTATTGATTTTGCTGCTTGAGAAGCCGAATAAATTAGTCATCGCTTGTAATGCCTGTTTTCCAGGAGCTATTGGACAAACCATTGCACTTTGAAGCCATTTCAGTTCATGAAGGATTTTGTAAAAGTGCTATCCATTCAGTTTAAAAACCTTCAAAATACCGCTTATACTTGTCTTTTTAGCTATATAGATAAAATTGATTATTCAAACGTGTCTGTAATGTTTTTTTTATGAAATGAAATATTATGCTATGATCTTAAGTATTCATTTATAGTCGATATCGAAAGCAGAAATAGCCTTCAGATGCTTAGATAAAGCCTCTCTTAGCAGCTTTGATTTTATTTTATTTCAAATTGAGAACTGATAAATTTACTCTCTCCATTTCGAAATGTTCCTAATTTAAAGCAAGATGAGATAACTTTACTGCACTTAAAAAGCTTCGTCTATTATGGAATGTTTCTGGTTTCTCTTATGCCCAATTTGATAAGAAACAGACTTTTGAATTCAAAAAGAGGGAAATTGGTAAACAGAGAAGATTTATTTTAAGAATTGTATTCCATCTAGCAACATGATGAAACATAGTAATAATGGCAGTCTACCCAAGTCTCAATCCATTGAGACTTGTAGTATCCAGGCTTTATCAGTGATATGCTTTGATCATGAATGTACGCAGAGTATGAAAGGAGCTATCATAAATAAAGTATTAAGAAAAAGAGATATTCTAATTGTATGTAGTAGCATCACGAAAAGGAAATGGATCTGACTTCCATTTTAGTGGCAATTCCTGTAGATCATCCAGATTGCTTATTACCCTGACGTTTTAGTATAATTGAAACCATGCTTGCAGTGCCGCTTGTTTTTTGCGCGCATGTCGACAGAATGAAGGGGGTTATAGCGATGATAATCATTTTCAATATTATTGAAAGCCTAGATGGATCTTATTGCATATCCTCCTCTGCATTCAGGCTCATGATCTAGGTAGCATCTTATAGACATTTGGTAATAATATTGGCCGTTCATAAATGTAGCGCATGATAAAATTGAACCCAACAACCATCATACTCACAACATGTCTTTGATTTTTTTGCTCCATTATTAGAATTCCGGGATGAGCCATGGCTCAAGACTTAGAATCTCAAACAACTGTAGCTTCCCTTCGTACTTGAATACTGGATTAGCTACACTAGATGATGCCCGAGTTTCTTCTTTTTTTGAGGCTGATACAACATATTGAAATATATCAATAGTAGAGTATTAGGTTATGTGATATAAATCGTTTTGTGGTCGAACCAAATATCATACAAACATTTGAGACAAGAGGTAACTGAGTTGTTTTTTTTTATCATTGAAGTTAAGATGGTGTGGTAATTAACTGATGATGTTGTCCGAGATGGTATCATCACTAGACTGCCTTGTTTCAGGCTGATTTAAGTGAAGATGTTAAAGAAAATTCTCATAAATTTGAACAGGCGGCAATCATTGAAGTGTACCCGATAGATTTGGGGATATATTGGGCGAGAAATGCTTTGGGGATGCAATGGATGAAAAAAAAAATATAAATAGCTGGAGATTTTGGCATGTACAAACAGCACTCTTTCTTTTTTTTTCTCCCTTTTCTTTTCTGCTATAATATGATGCTCAGTTTCTGTTTACCGTGTGCCTAATGTAAGTAATCTAAATGTATCTTTGTGACCAACCTCTGACATTTACTTTGATTTTTTAGGCCAAATGCTTCCATCAATCTACATTTAATGTATTGGTTACTTTACTTGTTGGTCGCTGCTGAATAATTCCACAAGCAATGGCCTTACTTTCTTGTTTTATACATTTGTGCTGTCATCAGGTATGTTATAGCACCTTTACACTTTGTACTACAAACTTTAACATGGTGATCTTAATTATAGTTAAACTAAATCAATTGGCCACCACGTAATAGTAGACGTCCTAATCTTGCAAACAAATCGTCAGTAGATACTTCATCAGAAGGTAAATTTAAGGCATTTAAATTGACACCGCTGTACATGACATGCTAACTTGCCTTTATATTGCAGTAAGTGAATACGGTATAAGGCTACTGATTGCTACTCCTCTTATCAACGCTGTGCTATTTCCATGGCTTCCAGTTATCAACACAGTTTATAGCTCCATCAATCGTTGTATATGCCCATCTCTAGCTACTGTTGTGCCGTGCCCTTGCCGCTTCTTGCACTTTTGCTAGCCATTCCTCACTATTATATTAATATAGCTATTCAATACTGACCCAAATTCAATAACATTCTTTGATTTAATAAATTACCCGTAATAGCAACCCATAAAATCCTCAATAATTTCCATTTTGACCCATGATTTTGCAATTTATTCTGTATAAACCAGCGATTTGCTATCGATAATCAGATAATAGTAAATTCAGGAACAGCTAAAAAAGCATCATCCATTATTGCGTTTATGCGTATGGCTAAAACCTTTTTTCAAAACTCATTAAGCCTATGAACACATTCTAAAGCACGTTTGAAACAGTGTTTTCTATACTGGATTTCGTAAACAGCAATCGATTAGCTTGAAACAAAAAGATTTGATCAACCCAATTTTAGATGTCTCACTCATTTTCGGTGATTACAGAAATATTCTGATCTGTTGAGTATCTTGACTTGAATTAAGCACATTATATCCACGATTTAAACTGGCATCTAAATAAAATAATTCAATTCCCTTCAAATACTAGTCAAAATACTAGTGATAGGTATTCATCATTAGTCAAATACTAGCTAGCTAAAATGTTACTAATATTTTACTAATATTTCAAATATTAGTAAAATACTAGCGTATTTTTTGTTACTAGTATATACAATTCTGCCCAGTGTGTATATATCTTAGCACATATCTGAATATATGGCATGTCTATAGCATGTCACTATGTGCATGTCTATATAGCATAACATATATAGTACAAGTCTGTAGTACATAATGTATCTGTAGCTAGTATCAAGGATATAAGCATATGTCATATAGTGTGGATCTTCAAGTAGTGCACATCTGATGCATACATCTTATATTGCATCGATCTTGGCATTTAACCAAATATGGGAAATATCCGTAGTCAATGTCGGGATACAAGCATCAGTCTATAGCGCCATCCATGCTAATGGTGCCATCTATAGCTTATGTTTGTATATGGTATAAATCTGTAGCGTACATCTAATTCATTAGTGTACATCATAGTTTATATCAGACTATGGTAACTGGATGAACTGTGTACGGAATGCAGATCATAGTGGATGTATTCCACAATGTATACAGAGCGACATACACTCAGACACATACTATTGATATAAACTAAGAGACTGTACCTATAGGATACTACATGCTACCAGATTGATATCAATGATCCCCATCATATGAAGGATAGATCAGGGTACTTCGAATGAGAGTTTACTATTTATTCATCCAGATTAGCTAAGATATGTTTAGTTTACTGAGACTTCTTTTAGCATAAATCGATATGTTAATTGATCTGAATTGAGTTATATGTCAGTCCTTAATAACAGAACTTTTATCCATTGTTATAGTATATAAGGAACATCTACCTGACCACAGTACAGATTCTTCAGTCTATTTTATACCTGCTAGTTTGATAATAAACCTATACCTTTATCAAGTCGACTTACTGTTTTTTTTTATTCTTTTTTTTCGTGGATTTATACTATAAATTCCATAATATGATAGTAATAGCTTGTTATTAAATTTACCTCTTACTTTAATGGTTTCTAATAGAATGAAGCTGTGGAATACTTCCTATATAGTCTGCATCCTGGCAGCTCCTCATCCAACTACCAAATCCTATATACGGCGAACTACATGTATACAGTATGCGCGCTGGTAGGTGAAATGCACAATACAATAATAAATGAGATGTCAAACTCGGACACTGTACGCTAATAAATGCTAAGGGGAATTCATACTAGTACACCGTATAGTAATAAGATTTTGGCTATAGTAGATGGTGCTATAGATCCATACTTGTATTTCAACATTGACTACAGGTGTTTGTAATGTTGTTTCCTGTATCAAATATCAAGATCGATGCGATACATATAAGTCTTCTTGTGTATTTTAATAACCAAACTACTACTACAATGCATATCATGCCCATATTTACCACACTACTAGAGACCAATGTATTATGTACTATAAGAATAACTTTGCGTAGATAGAGCTAGAAGCCATTGACGTCAGTTACAAAACTTTGTCAAATACAACCTACAAGAAATACAGAAGAATACTGAGTTCCAAAGGCTTCATGAGCCAAGAAAACTCAATTGTATTCAGGCCATGATAATAATTGTGAGCAAGATGTTTATAGCAGCAGAACTGTCTGCGCTTGCTTTTGCACGTAGCAGCATCTTCTTTTACAACCTATTCCGCGTTTGGAGCTAAACATCCTTCCGTTACAAGACGTTTCAAGCGAATTACAAAAGTTTCTCAACGCATTCTCATCAGAAATTCCCATACACATATATATTTCTTACTTTACGAAACAGGTTGAGCCGGATCTACAAGTCTAGCTCTTTTGGTGTTGTTAACAAGATGATATTCCGTATAGTTTGCACTTTCTATATCTCGATTACGGTTTCCTACTTTACCAGTTTAGGCAAAGTATGGGTCATACACAACATCTATAGTCGCATTGATCATAGTGATTTATTTATTTTTTTTTAAAAAAAGAAACATGGGAACTTATGGGATAGAGTATATGCATTGAAAAAAGATGAAAGCAAAATGATGAATGCTGTATATTTAAGCAGTGGTTTTTGTTGTTGTACTAGGAATGTCAATGAGAGAAAAATTATCAATGTTGGTATTGTTTAAAAAGGCAAAAGTCGCTTGCATATCAAAATAACTTTCCATATCAAATAATTCAACCTTGTTTGTAGTACTACTGTCTATGGCATCGTTTTTGGGCGTCTTTATCGTTGGCGACGATAATGAAGAAGCTGGTTTTTCAGAGGTGTCGCTATTGCTCGATTCAAGGCTTTCTGGCGCCTCGACTTCTGCATTCTTCATCTTCTTTGCATTGGACTCGCTTTTTCTTCTTGAGGGTATATCAATTGTGGATGGTTTTTTGTTTGGATTTGACGTTGCTGATCTTGATAGAGGTACATCAGGAGGTGTGCTCTTTTGCTTTGTAGTAGAGTTTTCCTCATTCAAAGACTTTTTGGATTTTTTCTTTTTCAAAAAGAAAGAACTAAATGATCTTCTTTGCTTCACTTCAGGTCTTTTTGTAGATGCGTTGGTATCAGCAGTGGTAGCAGTAGTTGCAGTAGTGGTTATGGACTTTGTACGCTGGGTAGTACGTTCACTTTTAGAGGATCTAGTTTGTGGTTTAGTGACAGCAGGTAATAGCTGCTTTTCTTCGATTGTGCTCTGTTGCTCTTGTGGCTGTGGAACGTCAAATGTGCTACGGATATATTGATTTTGTAACCTCATGGCAGGCGTTGAATTCGTTTTGGCCACAATAGGATGCGCCAACGATGGATCTAAATTTGTCGGAAGCTCGGATAAGAATAGGTCATGTTTTGGAGATGTTGTTGCTGTTATTGTTATTGATTGCTGCTGAGGGACCACATTACCATCTACAAACTCTGCTGTATCGCGTTGCTCTTCATCGTGGAGCTGCTCTTGTTCTTGGCTTTGTTCTAAGTCATCATTGACATTGACAGGTGAATCTTGCTGATAGTTATCTTCAATCAACATGATAGCAGCATTTGGCTCAGGGTTCCAATAGGAAATATGCCACTGTCTTTGCATATGTCTTGCTTCTTCAAACATGTTGAACCAATTGACAGGGATCATTTCGCGCAACTGCTTTGTCCACAAGTGAATAGGCGGGTTGCCCGCATAGTCGAAGGCAAGATACGCATCAAAGTTATTTGGCAAATATCTAAATATTTATTTTTAGCATACGTTTTGGCGCTACCATTGTAATTTATATATGACTCTACCTTGCCTCTGACCAACGTAACTCTTCCATCAAATCCGTACCTGAATCATTGAATTAGGTTAGATAAGGTAGACGCCTTCAAGAGCCAATAAAAAAAAAACATACGTAAAACGGAGAAGCAGCACATATCATCATCCCAACCTTGGAATAGTGCAACAACTATCAATTTAATCTTTAAAATGTACAATTCACCTTGCCGCAATTCATTTAATGTTACGTGGTCAAGGGACTCTTCATGAACAGATGGAGTCGTTGTGCTTTCTGCAGGAGTTCTCGGTACATGCGCATTTGGCCAATTTGGCAGGAATTGAACTGGTTTACTATTTCGATCATACGCCATTCTATGTGATGTTTTAAAGAGAGAGTGAGAGAGAGAGAGAGAGAGAGAGAGAGAGAGAGAAAAGGAGAAATCGAACTGATGGTCATCTTATATGGACAAAGGGAGGGAGACGATCCGTTCGCAAATTGTGCAACGGCATGGGGCTTTAACAAATGTGGGATTTTTGCCATTTTCAAATTAAACGCCATCAATATAGTCTACAATAGAGTAGATTTTTATTTTATATAAGAAAAATTTGAAACTGTTGTAACAGAATCATTCTCTCGTTTTTTTTATTTTTGTTAGGGGTTATGTACAGATTGTGATTAAGATGTTTGCTATTTTCTTTTTAGGTCTCTTCGTTTGCCTTTAACACCATATTTTTGAGAAAACGTTGCAGTACATGTCTCATTCGTTGTGGTGTTATTTTCGGTGAATATCTCCTGATTCTATATTCTAAACATCGAGTAACAATATCTCTTGGAATGAAGGATCCTTTTGTACTGATAGAAGGATTCAAGCCGTTGTTCATGTTGCCTCCATTCTCGCCTTCTTCGTCATCTCGTCCGCTATTTGAGTTTTGCCCGGGTAAAATGACAGATGTAGCAGGTCTGCTGTAATAAAATGACGGGGACATCCATTTTGCAAATGAATTCTTTTGAGTTGATGCAGAGTACCACGAAGGAGACATGGATGTGCTCGGTAAGATGCTATTGGCGAATGACGGATGGTATAAAGGTAAACTATTGGGGTTTCTATCATTTGGTTTTTCATCTTCTTCATCCAGCGTTTCGTTTTCTTCAACTTTGGGTGAAGATGGTGTTTGTCGTGGCGATGAGGGTGCAGAATTGCTATTCTCAGGGCCTGATGTAACCAAGTGTCGATAGCTTCCACGCAAAGCAAATTCGGGTGGAATAATATCCATGGTAACGGTGCCCATCAAATGGAGATGACGAATGGCTTGTAATACATCAGACACTATAAATACAACATTGAGCACCCATTTAATCCCTTTTTTAATCTTGCTCTTACCATAAAGATATTCGAGAAATTCTCGATTCTTGAACACTCGTTTTTCGCTGATTCGATTCATAATTTTGTGCCATAAATTCGTCTTGTTGCTCCAGTAGGGCCAACCATATTGCATCAATACGATCATGTTTCCAGCCTTCTCGTCCCAACGAAGGGCGGAATCAATTGAGGCCATACCACCACGTTGTTCAGATTCATTATCAAGACTTACAATCAAATGTTTGATGCATCGTACAACTAAACCTTCTTGTGTTACTCTCATCAGACCGAATTCTCTTCCATGAAAAATGTTGGCTACTGTACAACAATCCGTTTCATCAGAGCTGAAATCTTTGGCATCGAGACCATTGGGTATTGGAAACACTGATAAAATAATGGCAATTTCCAGTGTGGATTGCTTTTGGAATTAAAATGAGTTATGTTTTTTCTTGTTATCAATTAAAGTGTCCTTACCTGAAGACTGCCCACGAGCAAATATATGACCCCGATGTTATACAAAACGCGGAAGGCGAACATAAATGGAATATCCATTTCAGTCGAAGTTCGGTTGTAGTCGGTTTTTTCCTGTCTACGTTGTACTTCAATTCGATCACAAATACTTTGCGATAACTCCAATGCTTTAGCTAAATTTCCAGGCACAGAGGGCGAAGATAATGCCAAATCGCTTCTAACCAATAAGACAGCATTATGCATATCAAATGGCAATTTGTAGCCGTCAATGACTCGACACAATTCTAAGTAGATTTTGAAGTGAGTGGCTGCACATCCAACCTAATACAATGGACTGTTACCTTGCTCCCATCCTCCCAGATGATCAATGATGGTCTTTTGTGATATTTTGCTGCTAGCCCATTGCCACAATTCAACTGTGTGCCTCAGACAATCTGCTGCTTTGCTCAATATTTGCAACGCATCATCCACACCTTGAACACAGTAAGAGTCTAAGCCCAATGCACGGCCATCTTCGTCATCGTATTCATTTTCATCAGTTGCTGAGGAATTGGAGGAATTGTCTGCTTTTGAGCGTTTATCGTTTCTTCTCAATAAATGGCGGTCGTCAGAGAAATTGAGCGTGTTTCTTTCACTGTTGCTGCTGCTATCGTGGGACAAAGACCGCTTCTGTCCTAATCGATGGTTGGGTGCATTCGTGTCATTTGGCTGAAATGAGCAAACAGGGATCAAACAAGACTTTTCCTCGGCAGAGCTTGCTGCACTATCGGTTCCACAGACAAACTTGTAATAATCGTATCCAAATTGAACGAATTGCGAAGCGGCTACCATGAATTCGCACATCAATGTAGATATAATTGAGAGGTCCTCTGTTGTAGGTAAAGCATGCACATCCCCACTTTCCACATCATCATCAATGCGAACACTGTTTCTATGCTCCTTGAGGAATTGAAATCGAATAATGTGCGAGACTGAATCCAGTTGATCCAAGCCATTGTATCTGGTATGTGTGTGTTAGTAAGCTACAAGGGTAAAACACTTTCTATATTGCATCAAACACTTTACCCGCATGCAGACAGCATGGCACATGTAAACTTGGTTGATTCTTCCCATCGATGCTTTTTGATGTAATACCGTTGGCCCAGCAACAGGAATTGCTCAAACAGAATGTGTGGTAAGGTGATGTAGTGCTTACTCTCCGTCGACTTGATTGATGGTACCTTGTCCTTTCTCACCAACAGCAATCTCTGCTTGCAGAGACGAGGGAATAGTTCGGTGACTTTTTTTTTCAATGACAAATTTAGTGGGTTGATGTGAAAATTCAACAATGATGGATTACCTAATAAACTGATACATTTTTTCTTTTCCTCCTCTGTTGATTCTTGAGCGCAAATGATGAGTAAGTTAATAGCACTGATCTGTAATGTTCATTGTCAGTCGAGCGATCATGATGCATGCTTGGCAAGATAAGTTACCAAATATTTGTAAGCATGGCGGGGATAAGCTTGAATGTAATCAAATAATATCACAAATGCACGCATGGATTCCTTTTCCTTTAGACGATCTATCAGACGGTTAAATCAAGAGAATGCCACATCCGATCGCACATTCTCACCTGTCGCAAAATCAATGATATTGGACTGTAGTAAGCATGGAAGAGATCCGAAAAACCCTATTGTGATATAGCAGCATGTTAGAATACATAGCAAAGGTTATGTATCATCCTGTAAACGCGTACTGCTGGCATCTGTGTCTTTGGCTGGATCAATGTTTTCGGCTACTTGAATCAAATACGATTGAAATGCTGGATTTTGTAAGCTGTTTGAATGCCTATGAAAAGTAGCATGAGAACAAGATCTTGGCACACATGAAATGCAAATATTTACAGCAATACAAAGCTCTGAATAGCCTTTTCAAAATTTCCTGAATGAATAGCAGCACGCAGCACATTAAACTATACAACAAGCAAGTTAGAATCGGCTATCTGGTTCTATGCGGTTGGTGCTAACCTCATTTTCAAATGAATTTCTGCTCTCTGTCATTGCACTATTGTATGTGCAGTCAGTCGATGATTTAAACTCTTGCGACATGATTTCTCGATGTTATAGACGATTGAACTCTCCGGGATTTAGTTGTTTGTAATGGTGCTAGAAAAAGAGATAATGCAGATGATAGTCGGTATATACAGTGTGAAGGGAAGCAAAAGTGAGAGAGAGAGGAGAAGAGAAGAGAGAAAAAAAAGAGAGAGAGAGAGAGAGAGAAAAAGAAAACAAGATGTTGGTCCATCCTCCTTGCAAGCCTTAAAATTCCGCTGAAAAGTTTCTTATGTAATAAAGATTTTTTTATTTTATTTATTCAAGTGTGTTCAAGCCAAATAAGAGTAACTATCATCAGGTCCACGTTCCAGGTATTCCCTAAGGTGGTCGTTAAAACCAATGTATTCTGTAAAGAAAAAAAAAAGAGCACTTACTTGTCAATCAGTACTTCAATTCGCTTCTTAATCTCTTGAGCCTATTGTTATTGTTACATTAATATCAGATGCGGGATGATCTTGGATGAAGAAAGACTTACAGTGACAGGGAACCGAACAACTCCAGTAACTTCATTCAACAGAGATCCATGGCTAGCAGTCGTTCTGGATTTCATGATTCTCACAATCACCGCATCAATTTGCTGGTCTTTGGCAAACAAAACCGTAGTATCCAGCCTAGAATTCTTTTCAATAACCTCGCTCAAGGTAGCCGTTGTCATTGACAATTGATCCTTGTCTGTATAAAACTCGTGATTGAATGAAAACACATCTGTCGGTTTGATATCATCGCCTTGAGGGTGTTTCTGTAGCAGCTTGTATTCTCTACATGATAGAGAGACAAGTGTACGACGGAGCTCCAGTTCATCTAAAACCCAAACATAAGAGTTTAGACCATCCTCATCCGTTGTTACACATTTGATATGATGGCTTACCTAATTGACTGTAATTCAAAATGTCTGTAAATGAATAAGATTGTCTTGTTGTATCATTGAATAAGAGTAATACAATGGTTTGCAGTAGAGTTAACGTGATTTGTTTGGTGCCATTGGGATAGTTGGCTGTAATGTCGCATATACTGAGTGCGTTTTGCCATGTCAAGACTCTTTTTTCAAATTTGGTTTGGTAGAATTTGTTGTACATTTCTTGTGCCTGATGGAAGGTGGAAGGCAAGTTGACATTGATGGGTATATACGACGGCCAGAATCCATATGTCAGTAGATTTACATTGATATTGAGTGTAGGCTCTGTATCCATGTTGTATTCCTGGTAAAGTGGGGGGGGGGGGGAGGAAGGGAGATGAATTGATTGTTACATACATACGTTGTATTCAACTTACGTGGAACTCTTTCATCAGTTCACCTGATTTCTCGATATCTTTCACCATGCCTTCCATTTTACCCGTATAGCCTGCACCGCATTCTATTTTCATCTTGGAGAGCATTATTTTTTCAGCGCTTTTATGCGAGATGTTGAGTAAAAGTCGTTTTGCCAAGTCTCGTTTGTATATCACTTCGAATTCATCTTTGCACTGAAGTTGTCGAAACAAGAACATGGCTTTTTCGAGCAAATCTTGGTCAACCACAGGACTTCGCAGGATTTGATCTGTATATTTTGCCAGCAGCTTAATGGTGTTATTTTCCCTCAAATTGATGAAATAGTCTGTGCCATCCTTTAATCCATCTACAAATTGCTCATCGCCTTCAAAACTGTGATCCACCACTTCGTCGTTTTGAGAATCGAATGCTGATATCATGTTTATCTTGTCTTGAATGTTTGTCTTGTCACAAAGAATAGCAGAGCCTTTGGTTTTGACGTAGGTTGTAAAGTATTTGGCACAGATCTCGAGTTTATCCACTTTTTGCAGTAATCGATACAGCAGCGAAAACTTGTCGTAATCGCCGTCTTGAAAGTGATCGATGCTTTGAAAATAGTCAAAGCCTGATACATGATGAGCACATGCCACGTATTATTCCTGGACGACAACTTACATTTCGTCAATATGCTTTCCACCCGCTTTGTCAATAACTCTTTTTCTACGATAGATTGCAATTGCGATTTTGTCGACTTGTCAAAGTAGCTCTTTACACGTAAAATGGATTCTTGGTGCACTCTGGTCGACACATGTTCAAGGTAGTCAAATATATTGATGGATTCCAGCAATCTGTCTCCTTCCTGATCGTAAAACTGCTGTGTCTGTATCAATAGTTGCTGTTCAAACGCAGAGTGGTATAGATTGAGGTCCATCAACATGCGAATATTGGACTGCAAGAATAACTCATCCACTGCTTGCCCAATTCTCTCCATTCGAATCATGTCCAGAATAATGTTCAGTACCTTATGCCACACTCCTTGATATCGATTAAAGTTTTCTCTAAATAAATCCATGGCCATATTCCACATGGATCCTGTCTTGGTAGTGGATGCTATATAGGTGCGATCGAGATATAAGAATAAGCAACGGATTTGAGTCTATATCGCAGAGTGTCAATTTGAGGTCACCACGTATTCATTATTTTATTTTTTCGATTACCATCTGTTTGCAGTAGCTCTTCCAAAGTAAATGTACATCATGTAAATACTCGTTTCCTTCTTTTGTGTTACTGAGAAACATGGCCATCAATATTGCAGTCCATGGTCATTTTTTTTTTTTTTTTTTTTCGCAAAGACATACCTTGTCAGCTCTTGGAACCGAATTTCAATGTATCGACGGCATTCCTCGTACAAATGGTGATAGAGTGCCTCTGCTTTGTCGTATTGACACAGGTCCTCACAGAGCTATTCAAAGGGGGGGGGGTTAGCAGATCAGAATCATATGTCTTTATGTATGAGTTTACCTGATACAACACTTCCAAACTCTCTGAGCTTGGCTCGTTATTTTGGATTGCGTGAATAGCAGCCTTCAGTCTATTCCAAGCTGCTTCTTCAAACTCTGTGGGCAGATCTGGTCTATCAACTGGGCAATGCGGTTGTGAATCATGGGCGGCATGGCATAGCTCTGACGATGCATACCTTTTAAATCATACACAACAAGTTTACTGTCTGATAAGATGGGGTGTTTTTGACTGTGCTGAAATGAATTGGATAGATATCTGCTGAATGGAAGCGGTATAAAGCCAGCATTTGCTGTCGTCATGCTTTGACCTGTTGTGTTGTCGAGCTTGGCTCTTTTGATAGCTTCCCACTCTGTCATTTTTTCTGATGAATTGGAAAAAAAGAAGAGCAAAAGAAAAGTGATCTTTTCAACGCGCTCTCCCATTTTCATGTGCAGAAAAAAGCGGTTGTCCAATGCTGTCGTATCTTGATGGTGCCTGACTAACTGTACCTGTAAGTGTAATATATCCATATGAATTGATGTGCCTGTTTTAACAGCATTTGAATAAGGAATACCAAGGAAAAACAGCCCATTCATTATCAAATTGGTTTGAATAAAATCATCTTTATTTAGGATCGTCTTGTTCAGATAATAGCAAGAATACATTAAGGCTCATTTGACTCTCTGGAGAGTTCATCTCTGAGGCCCTCTCCATCATTTTATCCATGTCATCAAAACCTACATGCGGGCTGTACGATGCCATCATCAAATAACGATGGTTCTTTACTTTGGGCAAAGGAACGAAGCTTGGCGAAATAAAGATTGTTCTGTATGATAGATGTGGTTTGTTAGTGCCAGAGCATTGTTTGATCAGAGCACGCTCTACCTTTCAAATGCATTGGGAGTGCTAGTTTTGGCAAAATCAATTTCTATTTTTCCAGGTTGATGTCTGCGAAGTACAACGCCTGAACTGTTTTCCAATGCAGCAACTGCCTCATCTAAACGACTTGAAAAATCAAGAATATTGATGTGTGTATGTCGGTTGTTCTTTGAGTCTACTAGTAAATGCCTAGGTGGCATGTATGTCTTGTAAAATACGAGATTGGTAGTGACATGGAACCCACTGGTATCAGTGGCATCTGGAGGTTGTCTTCCGATAAGTATCCATATCTCAGTAATGCAATTGGTAAACTTACTATTGGCGCCCACAGTGCAAGTCAAATCGCCATTTTGAAGTACATGACAATCGTGAATACCAGTAGTTTGACGCTGAAGAAAACCCATGGTTGGCACAATACCACCTTGATGAACAACGGCAAAGATATAGGTAGTAATCACATTGAAAAGCAGCCAGATGGCCCAAAATGACGCTGGCAGTTTAATCTGCTTCCAAGTGTAAATCAAGATTAAAGGAGCAAGCAATGGAGTCAAGAATCTAGCTTCTTGGTGTGGAATAATGGAGAGACCAACTAGTCCAGAAAAGACGACACTAATGAGAACTAGGCTATCATGTGAGTTATTAACACCTAATCATTATTTGCAATAAACTTACCATAGAGGAGATGTGTATGATCGTCACTTTGCACCTTGGCAATGACATTTGGCATGTACAAAAAGCCAAATATAGCCAAAGGGCCAAATAAGAGAGGTAGATTGACAGCGAAATGCGTATAGCGAGGATGAAGACCATGTTGAGCTAAATTGTCCACATTCATGTTGTATAAAAGGTTATTGAGCGGCGTAATTACGATATCGCCGTCTGCACGAACAGTAGCCAACGTTGTAGGGTCGAATAGTGTGGAAACGACATGTCCTACATCTCTAAACGGTTGGCCATCCTCAGTAAATGACAGTGTACCGTAATATACAGAGTCTGCTGCAATGGCGAATACGGCAAAAGAAATAATACCCAAAACCAATGGAAAAACAGAGGTTGTGAATTGATTAAAGCTGTAACTTCTATATATCCAGTAAGTGATTGTACTGCTCTATAGACACGATGAAAAAAGTCAAACTTACTGTTTGTATGCTTGATAGATAAAGGCAATACCAATAGGAAAAGCATAAAGGGGAAATGTAATTCTAGTGAATACACCTATACTGAACAAAGCGCCTAGAAGGAAGGCCAATCTAGCATTTGCCTGGCAATTTTGCTAATTGAGTTTACATAATACCAACACAGTGCAGCTATAATTACCTTGTATGTATAATTGACATAGGTGTACAAGCATAGACAAAGTAATACGCTTTCAAATGAATTCGAAAAAGGGCGAGTATTGTACGCTAATGTCACTTGGCTTGTAGCAATCAACAGCATTGGGATCTTTGGTTTGGTACCAATACGCTTACAAATTCTATAAACACATACATCTGAGAGAAACAACAACAAAAAAAGTGTTTAGTCATTGAATCTAATACCAGTTTATCCAGACAAACCTATAACAAGTGACCAAGCAAAAGCACTCAAGCGTTCTGTCATAAACAATGTCACCGAGGAGGGCACTTTGAAGAGAATGTGAGTTGATCGTTAATGCTTCAATTTAAACTTTTATATCTGTTTACGTGTATCTTTAGGTAACCAAGCTTTCAACATGTAGAATGGAATGCCTGTGGTCAAAAACCTAACCCAATTGTTTAAAAAACGCTCATACATCGATACAGTTGATGGTAATTACGGTGAAAGAATAGAACGAGATGCGTGTTGTGGTTGATACTCCCAAGGTGTCAATGTATGAATATTAAATATTTTTGCACTGGTAATCTCGGGATTTTGAAAGAATTCGTCTGGATGAATGTAACCAGGCAATGTTGCAGTAAGCCAACGTAGCCATAGCAACAGGAAGATGGAGAGTAATGTTACTTTGCTGAGCATGTAGAGAAGGTGAAAGGGAAGAAAACCATTTCATCGTGCTTTAAACTTTTTTTCTTTTTTTTTATTATTATTATGAATTCCATCAGAAACGAGGAGGAGTCATCATCATCATTTGAGTTGTATTAGGATACATGTAATTGTTACTGTTGACGCCACTACCATTGCTACTAATACTACCACTACCACCACCACCTCCACTCAGACTATTCACCATAAAGTTACCTTGATGCTGTTGTTGTAGTAATTGTTGTTGTTGCTGCATCATCATCATTTTATTAAAATCAGGTTGTTGCATTTGTTGCTGCATCATCAATTGCTGAGGATGTGGAGACATGCCAGGTTCATCTTGACGTTGTTGTTGTTGTTGCAACTGCGGTTGTCGATAAAACAATTGTTGTGCTGTTTCGTACAGCCGATGAATTTTATGTGCGGTTGGAGTAACTGGTGCTGGCAACATTGACAAATCAGGTGGAGCAGGCAATTTCAATTGCTTTTGTTTGAGAGAGAGAGAGAGAGAGAGAGAGAGAGAAAAGATGTTAATCTAAATAAGCATATTAAAGGTTGCGTACATGTGCTAGGTTCAACTTACATCTTCCGGTTTGGTCATTGAAATGTCTGCCATGGTAGCAAGGTAGGTTAAATTGGATTGCAGTTTCATTTGATACAATGTCAAATCAGGCTCTCTTTGCATTAAATTGGGTTGCTGATGTTCCAGACATAGTCGAATAATTTCTTGGTTTATAGTGAGAATCTAGATGATACAACTTAGATATCTTATCATATCCGTTTCAAAAGATAACCTTACCAGCTCAATGCGTTTCGACATGACAACGTTGGTATCAGGCAGGGGTTTATTGGAAGGTAAAGAAGGTGGGGATTGCATCTGAACTGGTGAAGGTGGTGCAGACATATTGCTCATGTTTTGCTTTACAAGCTTTGCTTGTTGCTGCTTGATAAACCAATGTGGAGGCTGGTTATTCAAATGTTGTTGTTGCTGCTGCAATTGCTGTTGTTGCAGCTGCTGTTGATACAGCCTCTGCTGCTGAGATGCACGTCTTGCTTGCAATTCCTGCTGCTGCTGTTGCTGTTGCTGTAATTGCATTTGCTGTTGTTGTTCTTGCAAAAGTAAGAATTGCTGTTGCTGCTGTTGCTGCTGCTGCTGTTGTTGTTGTTGTTGCATCATCAGCATCATCATTTGAGCCTGTTGACTATCCAGCATGGGGTCCATGGGAGCTTCATTTGCTGTAGAAGGTGAATAGTAAGTACTTGTTCCCATTTGCGACATTGGCATACTGGTTCCTGGCATCATATTAGCTACCAAATTGTTCTCCATAGATGTCCAGCCCATGATATCCGAGGATGAAACAGCTGTTGTTGCCATGTCCATTGGAAAGGGAGGCATAAAGCTCGGTGACGATGTTACATCGGTTATTGGCATGGTGTTAAAAGCGTTGGGTGGGCCTGAATATGGGTTCATGTCTTGTTTTTTTATGCTATTTTATGATAGGTATATGTTTATATATATATATATATGAAGGTGGTATAATGAATGGTATTTCGTAATGTAAAGACAAGAGATAGAGTAGAATAAAGAAAAAAAGAAGAAAAAAAAAAAAGGAGACACATGCGTCTCAAGACTGGATCATCTTGATACACTACTCTTTTTTATAGCTCATCCCCATTTGTGATGAATGGATTAGCATATACAGTGCTTCCAACAAGCAATGTCGCAACAACCAATCATAATCGATGTCGCTGGCCAGTGAAAATTAGTTTCATACTTTCAGAAATAGAAATCGTGTCGTAAATCTTGACACTGGAGAAAAAAATATAAATTGAAGAGTGGTAGTTATTTCAATTTGATATTGTAATGACAGATTGATCTTTGGGAAATTGAAAAGAATACAATTAGGTTGCTCTGATTGAAAAGATAATGTTATTTTGAATGAGAGCGACCATTTTTCGATGCAATGGCTACTTTTCATCCATGGCGTGCATGTATAAAAAAAAACATAACTGTCCACAATGCTATGAGCATGAACTGCCAGATTTCTCCCATCATTTGCGCGCAGTTGAAGTATCTAACATTTTCTTTTTCAAGTGTCCTATATCTTTCTCAAGAGTCCCATATCTTCTCTTATTTTTAGTTTGACAACCATAAGCTATCATTTTGAAGATGGTGCAAATAGTATTCTTCGATGTCTTCAACGTCTTTGACTACTTCCCCAATTGACGTTGGACATACTGTGCTTACCCGCAGTGCCTGTATAGTACGCATGACAACAAGACATCACACACACTGGATCACGCATGCAAAAAGTGTTTTGAGTTGCTGTTGTATGTGGAACATTTAGCGTGTCTATTGTTACAGTGATGAATTTCATTTTATTTTGGTCTATTATATATACTATCTACAATTAGAAAATGGAACAACATACATTGATGCGTATGTGTGTGAGTGTGAGTGTGAGTGCGAGTGCGAGTGTGAGTGTGAGTGAGAGTGTGAGTGTGAGTGAGAGTGTGAGTGTGAGTGAGAGTGTAAGTGTTTATATGCAAGTAAAGATGTGCTGGCAGTCTTCTTCTTTTTTTTTTTCCAGCTAGACGTGTTCCATAGTAATAGAAGGTGAGGTGAGACGAGGAAAAAGGGCTAGGCACAATCAACTTGAACAAGCATAGTTGGCACCAGAATCGGGTTCAATCTTGACAGCTGTAGATTTAGATAAAGAAGACTTGAAGTTTGAGCAAATGGACCAAATATGAGACGCTATTTTGGGTCGTTGTTCTGCAACTGTTGTCAATTCCTTTTCATAGGGAATAAAGTAGAATGTACTTTGGGGATCTTTTGAAAGCCAATTGAGTAAATGAGAAGCGACAAGTGCAATACCTTGAATCTCGGAATCATCAACAACAATGTTCATGGTCTTGATGGTAGGAGATGTGGTGCTCATACTGCAAGAGGATGAGATATTGGAGGTTGGAGTTGAGGGAGAGGAGGAGAGGGACGGTGCTGGGCTTTGTACGGGGCTATTGCAGCAGCTCTCTCCTACTTGGTTGTAGAAATGAGTGCGCAAATGAGATATCAACATGTCCTTGTTTTCAAACAAGTTTTGCTCAGTATTGCAGTGAGACCAGCTGCATACATAGCTAGCGTTGGCGGTAGGCGACATATGGTCATGAAGCACATGGCGTTGCAAGGTGAATGTATCGTCAAACATGAGAGAGCACTGACCCCATTTGCAAGGCACTTGTTGACCTATGATGCAGTTAATACACACAGTCATATAAACCCACCAACACGACACTTACGGTCTTGCAGAATGCTCATCTTGATCTGTATTCCTACAATGTTTAACCCTTCCACAACAGGTGCTGATTTACCAGATTTACCGAGAATTGGGCTCGTCTCGGATGTGGAGGCTTTTGGAAATGCAATCTTCATGACAGTGTAAAAATCTCTCATTTTCAATGCCTTTTCCAGCCCAAATCTAGCCTCGTAGAGAAGATACACATCGTCAAGCGATAAAACGCTCGTTCTATCAGCCACTTCAAACTTGTCTTTTAGCCTACACAATGGCGTTTAGTCTACAATCCACGCCATCTCACCAGCTCAAACCTACCATCCCAGACATCTGAAAGGCTCATCCAACTTTTGATACACAGTTAGATCTGGCACACGAGGCACAACGCTTTGATTTTGAGGCTGTTGACTGGGTGTACTTGTTGTTGATGCAGGTAACGGTGTGGGCAAAGCAGTATCTTCCTGGATGAACCGAGTACAAAAGTACTTTGATTTGGTCATCAAGAGCGAAATCAATAAACCGATATATGCGCTTGAATAAGGCGATATCAAAAATCGAGTACGGCATTGAGTAGACACGCGGGTGTGCTGATAAATGTACTCCAAAGCGGTGCCGACCAGCTCTTCGTCGTCTGATAACAGCATTTGCGAGATGCGCTCCATGACAGGACTTGATTCCACGCTGGCTTGATTCTCCTTGTTGATTGTAAGCCAAGTCAATGTACGAATAGACCCAATCACCAAGTACCGGTCGTGCGATGCCACAACCTGATAAATGCAGTTCAAACAAGCATCCTGTGCTGATTCCAACCTCAAGTGTACTGCAATATTTTCCAACACGTCCATAGAATGACGTCCCAATTCAACATGACCTGTGCTCATGGATGTTTGCAAAGCCTGCACCAGAATCTCCTTGACCAATGCATGTTCTGACAGGGTGGGAATGTAGGTGGATAAAAAGCTAAAGTTGCGGAGGATGTGAAGCACTTTTAAGACGATGTTCAGAGTGCCCAAATCAGTGTAGGCATTTGTCTCATTGCTGCTGCTGCTGCCATCATTGGTGCTCGATTCGCTGATGGAGAAATCGGTACACTCTGCTATTGTGTTGGTAGGCGAAAGCTCTATCTCGTCTTGCAACATGATGCTCAAGGTATCGCTGGCTGAGGTAGGTAAAGCGTTATCAGCAGCATGACTAGCTAGGCAAGGTTGAGCCAGACAAACCAGCATTTGCAGTAAAAAGGGCGATTCGTTCAATTTGAGTTTCTCGGGGCACTCGAATGACATGGTCACTATTTCGTCCAAAGCCCATTCCACATCTGATCTCTGTCCAAATTGCAGCGCAAACAAAATTCGATCCTTTTCATTAAACGTATTGTCTTGGTCGGCTGGGATTTCGTGCTTTGGTTGAGACATCAGCTGCATTGGTGGTGGAGTAATTGGCTTTGCTACTGGGCTTGAGCTCATTGGAATCAGTGTAGGATCCAAGTTGATGTTGTTGGCAAAGTCGTACAAGAGCGGATTTCCCAATTGTTGTAGTGATGCCGTCAGAGGAGTCAACAGAGCAGCAGCGGCGGCGGCGGCGGCAGCAGCGGCAGCAGAAGCAGCAGCAGCATTATTGTTGATGGAAGTTGAAGTGGATTTGGATGCCTTGGGCGAGGTTGAATTTCCGGTGCCAGATTTCACTAAAGATGCAGACTTCTTGATCCCGGTTTTATACGCCTTTCCTGCCAAGGTGGATGATTTATGAGCATGAGGTCCTAGCAATTCCTTTGGAGGAACCCAATCCTTGCTCCATAACTTTTCTTCCTCCCAACCCAACTATCAACAAAGAGGTTAAATCTCAATTGCAATCACTCAGAGACACACACATACCAAATTACGGATATAGACACCCTTCAGAATATAAGCGCTGTTTGTGCAAGTAGATGGAAATTGAAAGATATCACCCACTTGTTTCCAACCTCTATTTTTTGTCACTTCATCAAATCCACCCGAATTCACTACCACTTGAAAAATCTTGTACAAATCGAGTCGTCTGCCTCCCAATACAGGCTCTGCTTGAAGTGTTGTGCTGCAGGGTGATGGTACAGGTTAGATTCGTTGTCTCATTGTAAAAAGATGCTAGAGTGTTTTTACCCTTTTGCAGCGTGGAATTGCTTTAATTCCTGTATGAAATTGACATATTCAGGCGTACGGTCAATTGTATCACGCAATCTCGCCATTGATGCTATAATTCAGTCGTTCTCACTTTAAATATATCGATTCTTCTTGGTCGTCGTCGTCGTCGTCTTGATCGTCGTTGATTTCGTTTTGTTCAGTATTGTAGATAACAAAACTTTAGTTTTGATGTAGAGATCCTATGCTGTTGATTTATTGCAAGTAAAGAGAAGAATAAAATGTGTCGAGTTGATTCTTTTTTTTTTTAAAGAGGTCTTTCTTTTTTTTTCGCGGTGGCTTGTAAACTGTAGTAAGATGGAGTGGTTCCCCTGGATCAAGCATTGTTGTCCGGAGTTTATCATTGTATGCCACTATATTGGATGGCCAAGCTATGTTGGAGCTGAATGCCTCATTTAGGTCTATTCATTACTTGGTGTAGAAGTGATTTATCTAGCATGGCTTGAAATGTACTCATGCAATGGCATGTTTATGTTTTCGCATCAAGCTATTTTGACTGAAAATCTCTGTTGTAATAACCATTCAATAAATACTGTTGATTATTATCTTAAAGCCATTGAAAGATGAATATGCATATGTAAGCCTATTTGTTGCGATACATAAATCCTAAATTTCTTTTGATGTTCGCTACATATGATTCAAAGCAAATCTCGCGATTGTAGCTACTGTTTCTTTGAATTTCGTCAGAATTACTCTTGAGATTTGTGCGTATTGATATTTTTTGTTTCCTCTTTATGAGGTCTACAAAAGCTTGTCAACTATTAAGAGACGGTTGCAATTTTTGGGAATGCATTGCGTCAATAGCGATCATTAAATGAATATAGTATGCCATTTCGCCAGCCTAAAAGCAGCAGCAGCAGCGTCTGGATTTAAACATTTTTGCTGCTGCTGTTGACACCATAGTGTTATTGAGTATCTGTGCGCTAAAATAGTGGTTCTGCTCATAATATCTAACGGCCAACGCTCCTTATGCATTACGGTGGTAATATAGGCTACTATCATCTGCTATAGTCTTCGCGGTTATATATATATATATATATATATATATTAAGCGATCTCTATCATGTCATTCCATCAAAAGTATCACACACCAATTGAAATAAAAAAGAGCAACGGGGCAATTAAGAAGGTCTGCTAAACAGCAGACATGCATTGTGTCTCTGTTTATACTTGCGAACTTTTATGATGAAACAGATCTACCTGTGCCACACAACAAACACAAATAGCCATGCTGATGAGGTTGTGTCATAATTCTTGCATGCCTGGAACCAGGATGTTTGTATCCTTCACAACAGGCTATTTGTCATCCTTCCGATAAAATGACATTTATTGTTATTACCATTGGCTTGTGTGAGTCATATTCATAAAACTGTGTACAAGAAGAGCACATTTTAAGAGTATGCAATGGCTTTGTATTACCTCACAATGACAAATCTCATTGATCTACCCACTTTCTCTAGATGATGGTATTGAAACAATTCAGTACACAATGCGCAAAAGGCTCACTATACATTTCATTGAACTGGCCGTCTATTTAAACAATCATCAAGCTTGAGAGATACTCTGCTCTTCCTGCATCCATGTCACGCATTTGCGTTGTAACGTAGTATTCTTTCAGCATCCAGTTTGCTGATACTTTATCCAGCTTTTCAAGCAACTGAAATTCAACATGTACCAGTTCCTTGGTATGGTCATGGACTTCTCTGCTGTCCAGCGTTTGGGGGGGGGGGGTTTATGCTGTACATGCTTTCAACTTCTTTTTCAACAACAGCACTGATGGATCTGGTACTTCTCAACAGATGGCAGAAGGAACGTCATAAGCACATTAAGAGGATAGTTGATTACTACAAAGAAAGTGATAGTCGTGCCCCAGATAGCACTAAAGCACTTTTCGGTGACAGTAGCTCATAGGAAGAGAGAGAGAGAGAGAGAGAGAGAGAGCAAGAAGAGGCTGATCACCTGTATTTCGAAAAGTCAAACTTTCTAGTGTTCAAGCGGTTACTGTAGACAATGATCAAGTTGCTGCTGATACCACTGCCATGGCTAAGGAAGACCTGGAGATGGCATTAGGAAAAGAGATCAAGTGCGAAGAAGACCTTGTCTATGAAGATTTCATCAAGGAAGCTACTTTTTACAAGTCCTTGGCCAATGGAACAGACATTGCCGCTGAAGAGCTGAACGAAGACGTCCCTGAAAAGCTCCCAATTTCTTTTGCATGAACCTGAAAAACAGCTTGAAGATGCTTTGTCTCAAAAAGAAAAAAAAAAAAAAATAGTAAATGCGAATCATCCAAAGACAGCGTGAATGGATGGGGGCACTTGTTTGTGTTTGTGGCTAATCTCTGCTAGGTCCTCACTGTTACTACTGTAGCCTATGGCATTATCAATTTACCCCGGTATTGTATGTACTGGACCAAGTTGGATGTACCGTGAGAACGGCTCAACCATTAGCCTTGCACAAATATCTAAAAGAGGGGTAAATGATGATAAGATATAAAAAATAATTTTTTTTTTTCCTTCTTCACTTTCATATGATCTCTTTGAATTCTTATTCATCATCATTATCCATTTAGACCTTTTTTCTTTCCCTTTATCTCTCTCCCTCTGCACTATGCTTCGAACAACATTAAGATCAATACCCAAACACCACTACTACAATAATAACAAGGTCCTTGCCAGCAGTAGGAAGCTTGTTTATCCTACCGTCAACTTGCTTACAGTGAAACGATTGCAATCAAGTCTAACTGCTGAAACAAGCTACGAAGAAGAGACTCAGCAAGAACAACAACCATCTGCCCATGTAAATACTAAAACTCCCGTAAACACAACGCCCCTTAATGGTAAGTAGTAATGGCCAAACTTTTTATTTGTAAGGGTTTATTTATTCGTCTTTTAGTATCACCTATAAGACGCTATGATGAAATTACCAGTCATGGTCTAGTGAGGTCAGATCCAGGACAACGAGAGGTGATAAAGAAACTAGACGATTTGTGGTATGAACTTCGACAATATAAACCCAAAGCCTACAAAGAACAAGGCAAATCTAGATCCGTAAGTATATACACTAAAGCGCTGACATGGGGAGGAGGAGCATGACTCACTTACACTGAGTTAGTGGGGCAGATGGTTTGGTTATAGAAACCAAGAGCATGACTTGATACCCGTCGATCACAATGTACCAAAATCAATGTATGTATACGGCAATGTGGGCACTGGAAAGACCATGGTCATGGATCTATTTTTCGATACACTGGCTATCACTCGAAAACGACGAGTTCACTTTCACGCATTCATGCTGGACGTACATCAACGACTTCATCAAATCAAGACCAAATTTCCGGCATTAGCCGACCCGCTAGCACCTATTGCCGATGACCTCGTCAAGGAAGCCTATGTGCTGTGCTTTGATGAATTCCAAGTAACCGACATTGCAGACGCCATGATTCTGCGCAATCTCTTTGAAGAATTGTTTCGTCGAGGCGTTGTATTGGTGACTACATCCAACCGTCATCCTACAGAACTTTACAAGAACGGTATCCAACGCACCTCATTTTTGCCCTGCATTGACCTGTTAATGAACCGCTGTGATGTGTTGTGTTTGGACTCAGGCACAGACTACCGCAAAGTGGAGCGAGCTCAATCACATGTCTTTTTCTACCCACTGAACCGTGACACGACCCAAAAGGTGGATCTATTGACACAACGACTCACACATGGACAGAAAATGACGCCCAAGGATCTTCACTTTCTATCTCGCACACTGACGATCCCAGAGCAAGTGAACGGAGTTGCCAAGATGCGATTTGCAGATGTGTGTGCTCAGCCACTCAGTGCAGCTGATTATCTAGAGATTGTCAAGAACTTTCATACTGTGATCCTCACAGACATTCCACGTATGACGATGAAGCATCGAGCCGAAGCACGACGATTTATTACCTTTATTGATGCCATGTATGAATCACATGTAACACTAGTGGCAAGTGCAGAAAATAGTATAATGGAGATATTTAATGCAGAGGAAGGCATGGAACATTTAGAAGATGAGATGCGTGCTATGCGGGATAGCTTGGAAGTAGGTGATATTTCATCGCCTTTGTTTACGGGTCAAGAAGAAGCGTTTGCATTTCAGAGAGCTTTGTCAAGATTGATTCAAATGCA
Source organism: Mucor circinelloides (assembly GCA_037974945.1). NCBI lineage: Eukaryota > Fungi > Mucoromycota > Mucoromycetes > Mucorales > Mucoraceae > Mucor > Mucor circinelloides. The sequence continues at coordinate 868,152 of JBBNAA010000029.1, read as the reverse complement.
AAGCACTGAATGGGTTCGTGATGAAGTTAAACTAGATTCTCCCTAAAGAACAATTTATTTAAATAAATGATTTTGTGCTACTTTGCAAGAAAACAAGTATTTAGGGGCATATAAAAAGTGTAGTACATTGAGGGGGATAATACATATATTATGATAGACTATAGGAGTGTGGATTATCTGGATTGCTGATATAGTTTAGGTGAGAGCTCTTGTTGTTGTTGTTGCTGGTATTTTTCTTCATAATGGTGGCGGCCAAGAGGAGGAGGTGGAGGAGGGGCAGCACCAGAAGCAGGAGACCAATTGCTATTTGGAGGCTGACTATAATATTCCTGTTGTTGAGCATGGTATGGAATAGGCGTGCCTGGTCTTGTACTTGATCTGTTGTCATGCTCATTGGATGAAGACATGTAAGAATCAAATGTAGCAGCAGAGTCTGTTCGTTGACGATGGACTTGCTGTTGCCAATCTCTCAGGGCCCTTTCGATATTCGCTTCGTTGTAGCTATCAAACATGCTGTTTTGTTGGCCTTGCTGTTGATGATGATGATGATGATGATGGTTTACCATAGACTGATACTTGAATCCTTGGCGATGTCTAGCGTACATTTCAGAATCATTGGCACTTTGAGAACGAGCATGAATACTGTTGAATGCCGAGCTCATTAAATGAGGCATCAACTGCTGCTGCTGCTGCTGCTGCTGTTGTTGTTGCTGTTGTTGTTGTTGTTGTTGTTGTTGTGCATGAAAAGAGGCTGGCGAATTAGCTGAAGTAGGCACCGATGACGAAGAAGAAGAAGAAGTGTTTTCGTTACTTGGCTGTCTCTGGGTATCTACTACCAATGAGGGTGGGTTATAGACATACTGAGGTGGAGGCAGTGTGACAACATGCTGATAGTGCTGCTGTTGCGGTTGAGGTACAGATACAGGCACAGTAGAAGGAGGAGATGGTGGCGTGTTCACATCAGGTGCACTAGTGTAGATTATTCTGGGAGAACAAGACTCTTCTTTTTTGATTTGCTTGTTTGACGCTGCTGTTGGTGGTGGTGGTGTCAATTTTCTCTTCTTTCGCACATCACGCTGAGGCTCAGAACTGTAATGACCAGGACTTCGACCCCTGACTACCAATGGCGTCGAATAGCATTCCGTTACCACATGCTGAGACGCATCGTCCAATTGAGCAACCAGCTCAAAGATCAAGCGAAAATATTGCTGTGATGCTCTACGTTTTCCATTATTTGCAGTTGCAACTCTAAATTGCAATCGTTCAAATGTAACACAAATTTGTTCGTTGCCAAATACGCCATCAGAAGGGGTAATTGGTATTGTAGGGGGCTCTCTTTGAGGTCCTTTATCACGTTTTGGTGTCATTTGAGTCAACGCAACAGGTCGCACTATGGCCCTGTTCTCGCTGCCAGAGTCACTTGCATTGTTGGTGAAAGAGGTACACGCTTTGAGACGGAGAAAGAATTGCTTGATGGGTTGCTTCTCTGTCGTTGTCGTCGTCGTCGTCGCCGCTGATTTCAGCTGCAATGCATAGCGAGTTCGATCTGAATGGCCTGGAATGATGAGAGAAGCTGCAACTTGAAAGTAATTTCGTCGATAACATGTCCAGTGTGACTGAGAGACAAAGAAACCTCGATCCATTTTGCAGTTCAAAATGATAGGACAGCTAGAAACAGGTTATTACTTTGGTTCTTGTTTATATTTATACCACAAAAAAAAAAAAAACGACCTACCTGCTGGTTTTCTTATTATAATCAAACAGGGTCAATAGATTTTTTGGCTGACAAAAGAAGAAAGGATCCTCTTCTTGCTCGTCTGCAGCCGCAGTGTGGTCATATTGAGTGTCTCTAAAGTCGCCGTTATTGGTGGCTGCTGCTGGCGGATGTAAAGGAGACGTACGGAATTGCGAGGTGAGTGATTTGGGAATTGGCAGAGGAAATCCTTCGCCTGTAGCGAACTGATTGCTGTTGGATGTGTTATTCGACGCAGCTTCTTGCTTCAATGGAGAGGACCTATTATACGCTCACCATCAGGAACATGTCTATGGATACATGGCACTGTTTTACAAACCTCTTGTAGTCAAATGTTCGAGAAGGACCGTCCACAACAACACCGCCATCGTTACCATGAGTCATTACTGGGTTTCCACTAGATGAACACGTTAATGGGTCCCGAAATCAAGGGGTAAGAGCATGAAAAAACTCACTTTAAAAATGTACGGCCAACGGGCATCGAATGAGATCTTTGGTGAAACAAAGGTGTAATCATGACATTTTCAGACATTTTAATAGCTGCTAGATTTTATGTAGAAAAAAGAAAAAAAAAAAAAAAAGGAAAAGGGAAGAAGAAGAGAGTGATGATGATAAAGAAAATCAACAAGCTGTGTCTTTTTATATAAATAAACCTGTTAAGGAAACGATTTTTTTAAGGAGACCTCCCTTACAAGATTGGATACTACGGGCAATAGAACGCCATCAACAACAACAACAATACAACAATAACAAATAAAACTATTACATAATTCAAGTCATGACACTTTTGAGCCAAGCAGAAACAGAGACAGTGAGAGAGAGAGAGAAAGAGAAAGAGAAAGAGGGAGAAATGGCTTTGCATTTTACAAACATCACTCTCGAGACTCTCTGAATTCAAGGTATCTAGCTTTATTTTTAGGAATCTCCAATATGTTTATTCGTCTGCATGTCCATGTACGAATCTCAAATCATGAAACGAATGCCCAAATTTTCATGTAATTCCGCTCGCAGCATCATCGCTACAAAACTAGTTGTGATGGGCATGTCAAAATCATCTCTGAGTTGCTCAAGTAAATACTGATTTGATTTGGGGTATTGCTTTTTTTTTTGCATCATTTCAAAATGATGGCTTTAGGTTTTCGAGTCTATTCAAACCAAAAAGCAATGTTTTATAAGTACATGCCAACTTGTTCTGTAATGGCAGTCGTCAGTATACAAAAAACAAGTGTTATTTCACGTCATTGGATACTATCATTTATCAGTACAAAAGTTGGATCTACAAACCACTGTGCTGTATACTACAGTTACTGAATGTGACAGTATTTAATTTCAAATTCATCAGCGACTCTCGTTACTCTTTCTTCACCAACATGAACATTTTGCACCACAAGAGGTATTGTTTTTATCCATGGCGAGGCATTGGAAGGACTCCTAACGCTCTGAGATATTGATAGCTGGCATGTATACAACAAAGACAACATTGAAAGAGTTCGTAAAGATGAGGCAGAGGCAGAGGCTGAAGCTAAAAAGAAGCAAGATCGAGTGATACTCGCAGTAAGTTGCGTGATACCTTGTATGATATACGCAAATTACTCAAGCATGCTACCAGGAAAGTGAAGCCAGGCTTGAGCTGTTGCGGAAAAGAGCCAATGCCAATTTACCCGCAATCCAAGATAAACAGGATGCCAACCGTGTAGAGCATGTAAACCTATTCCAAGATATAGAAGATAAACACAATGCAAACAGCAACAACCCAGAGCATGAAGCTGAACAAAAGGCCAAGGATGAGAAGTGGGAGAAACAGATCACGATGTATCTGGATAAAGGGACAGAGAAAGGTACATGTTGAACTTACTATTGATAGATACACCTGCTGACGCTTTTATTCGCAGCTCCTTGGTATGCTAAACCATCAGCGCAGAGAGAAGACAAATACATAGATCAGCATGTATTCAAAAGAAACAACAAAAACGATGACAACCCACATCGACGTAAACGACAGCCTCTCGAAATCAATGATGACCCATTGGATTATATTACAAGAACGCTTAAAAAACGAGATGAAAAGAAGCACAGTAGACGGGAGCATAAGTCATCATCATCATCGTCCTCTGATAAAAAGAAGAAAAAGCACAGCCATAGCCATAGTAAATCAAGCACTACATCTATTGAAGAACTCCGAGCCAAAAGATTAGAACGGGAAAGAAACGAACAATCTCGGCTAAAATCCTTGTATTTGCATGACAGCGAGGGTATGGAAGAAGAGAAGGTTGAACTAGACGATAGAAAGAGGGGGTACAACTCACAGTTCAACAGAGAGGAGACTTCAAAAGCTCAAGACCATCGCAGAAAGAAGCTTCGTTTTCAGCATGAGTAAACTAAAGCGGCTTGTAAATAAAAACTATCAACAGTGTAAATAAAATTTTATTGCCTTTCTTCCCACTTTCAGACTGTCAATATCATGCGTGAAATTGTTACGCTGCAACTTGGCTCAATAGCCAACCATGTTGGCACTCATCTTTGGAATTCTCAGGTAAACTCTTCCTAAACATGAATCTAGAGAAGGGTGGCTCATGATCATGTCATTTGTGTGTAGGAAGAATACTTTAATTACGGTGACAGCACCCAAACAAAGACTGAAGAGATAAATCACGATGTTCTGTATAGACAAGGAGAGACATCGTCTGTAAGCTATACTAGCCATTTGATATCAACTAGAGTATTGATCAGGATATACAGGGCGTTTTGACATATACACCAAGAACATTGATTTATGATTTAAAGGGCGGATTTGGATCCATGCAAAAGTACAACAAACTTTTCAGCGGAGGAGACGCAGATGCACAACAAGTGCCCTGGGAACAAGGCGTCAATCGCATTGATAGACGTATTGCAAAGAACCAGTATCAGCAGCAATTGGACCGCATGGATACGGAACATGTCAACATGGATGCAGCTATTCAGCAGCTGAATCAAACAGTCAACAACTGGTCAGATTACAACAGAATCTACTACCATCCTCGATCCATTAACCCCATTGTCACGCATCAAATGGACAATGACATTACTCCATTTGATAATTACACCATCGGAAGACAATCTTACCAGGATAACGAGAAAGAAACTGACATTTTCGAGGACAACTTTCGGTTTTTTGTGGAAGAATGTGATAATTTGCAAGGATTTCAGGTCATGACCGATGTGGATGATGCGTTTGGTGGATTCGCAGAGGGATTGCTAAACAACATGCGTGACGAATTTGCAAAGACGCCCATCATCACATACGGCTTAAGCGACTCCCATGCGCAGCATAGAACAGACGTAAGAAAATAAGACTTCTAAGCGATGCCAGTAATATTAATACTTGACATCATGTAGCGTCACAAGCAAAAGATCATGTTGAACAGAGCATTGGGCATGACACGTCTTGCTGACTTGTCGTCTATCTATGTGCCTATTTATACACCCACGCATACTGCCGTCCAAAAATGCGGATTATCTCCTTTTGTACAATTCAATGATCTATCAAGATACCATACCAGCGCCATCATTGCATCTGCTATTGAAAGCAATTCTTTGCCCTATAGATTGAAGCATAATCCAATGACCATGGCAGATACCGTCAGCAAGTTGAATTGGGTCAGAAGTACAAGCCTGGCCTCATTATCCGTATGTCTGCCTTTGCCTATATCAGAAAAGGGGTATACCCACACGCTGGAACACAATCACCCATTAAAACCCACGCTCTCCCTTTTGGATCGCATTTCAGCACAAAATGTAAGTCTGCAGACAGAACATAACGAGGGGCTTTTTATTGACACATTGATAGAAAAAGGATGTTTATGGTGAGGTTCTGGTTGCAAGAGGATTGTCATCCAACATGCGACAACAAACCGAGTATCTTGAGAAACTGTACTCTAATTTCAAAGATAGCAACGATCCATTGCAAGCACGATTCAGCATTGATTGCGCATTTCCTCTTCCAGAAACATATCCTCGCATTTTCACATCTCGAGTGAACCAAGAAGGCTTCATCACAGACGGGGCATCATTGGAGCCTGCACAGTCTGTGCCTGTGTTTACTCAGCTAGAATCTGGATCCATATTGAAGGAATCTGTGGACCATCATTTAAGCAACATGAACAAGATTGTTTTCAAGGACTTTTTCGAATACAGTGAAGGAGAGAGCGGCCTCAGTCGAGAAGATTTCTTGGAGACAAAAGAAGCGTTGATTTCTTTATCTGATAATTACAGAACAGATGATGATAGTATGATGTTATAATAAATACGATGCCCAGATGGCATTTGCCGGAGGTGCTGGCGCAACAAATGTGGGAGGCACTTTGTGCATATTGTCATTGTTGTTGTCCAATAAAATGTACTGATCCCACAATCTACGTGTGTTCAAAAGCGTATCCAGTGATTGATCTGATCCACACCAATATTTGTACGCAGTTTTATCAATGGCCATATGATGCCATGTATCTTGGGGATGTATGACAAGCTGCTTTTTCTCTTCTTGTGGTTGCTGTTCATTTTGCAAAGGTTTTTCTAAGCTTTCATTGTGTTGATGCCATGCTTTTACCTTGTTGAAAAATGCATTGCCTTCATCTACAAAGAAGTGCCCTTGACTCTCTAGTTTTTTTCTTCGCAGAGCTCGTATTTCTGTCAATAAGGCTAATTTTTTTGACAATGTTTTAATCAGTTTTTTGTCGCTTGTTTGTTGTTGATGTTGATCAAATGAAGCAGTTGTCTTTATAGCAGCAGCAGCAGCATTGACAGATGGTGATATGGTGACCTTCCATTCCATGTCTTTGATCCACCTGTCATTCTTTTTGAGCTGTTGCCTCTTCCTTTGTTGAACACGTTTCTTATGCTTCTTCTTCCAAATACTATGACGCTTCAATTTGTTTTGCTTTCGTTTTAATAGATTTAATAGATTATCGTCGTCGTAAACTCGACTGGTTTGAATCAATTGAGCCTATTTTATTGATTAGATTAGCGTTGCATGATCAGGTTTATAGTATACAAGACTCACTGTTTGTAGGCCTAAATTGCTTAAATGTGCATGCCACTCTTGCTCTGAAAAAGTCTCCAGGTTGTCTTTATTTGCTAATTCTAGCTTCAGGTGTTCGTATTTCGCGATAGCATCCGCCAACTGTTTCTTGGCTTCGTTGAGAGACATAAGATAACCAAAGAGTAATGCATATTAAACTATTGAATAGAATTATTTCATACCGCATTTACTACGGTCACAATCAGGGCATATCATGACTTGAAATGCACTCTTGATTATGTACGCTAAATGGAGTTGAAATCCGCATGTTAGGAAGGTTAAAGGTATTGTATTCACAATGTTGTTGGATTGATATGTCTTGGTCTACCAACCTATATGAATTAATATAAAGCAGATCGAACAGAACGCAACAGCAAGCAGCATTTATTATAATTCCTTCGTTCTTGTTAACCACATTTGCTTTACCTTCTTAAGCTTATTCTTGAGTCTCGTTCGATTATTAAACCGTCCTTTGCTGTGCTGGCTACTGTATACGCTGGCTCAACAATAGTGCAGCTATAGCCCTACAGAATCTCTCCAAACTTTCATATGTACTTGCTATTTCCTAAGCTCAACATGTTCTTTTGCATAATAGTATAATAATAGCTTTTAAATCACGGAAATCAGCCAAATTTATGCAGCATTAATCAGCTAAAAAACGCAGAAAAGCTATATCTATTTATTACCTCTATATATAAAAAACCTAGAAAATTTTTGCCATAGTTCTCCTCTGCAATGATGTTAGGCGGAATTTGAAGTACTACCCAAAAATGCAATTAGGTAGTATTTCAATTAGACCACCCCTCAGGTGCTAGAGCGTGCCTTACTACACCCCTAACATGAGGAATTATGTTTATTAAGACCCTCAACTGTCGCTAAGTAAGTAGAATCAACAATTAAGTTTGGACCAGCCTATCTAATCCTTGCCTCGGAATCTTGTTATTGTTGAGCTTCAGTGATAGGCACATCCACTCAACGTAAAAAAAAAAGGTATGCTTCACAGAAACATAGAAAGAAAGAAAAATAGTGAGGGTAATAACATTACATGCCGATGGAAATTAAAAAAAATGAGGGCAAGAAGCCAAGAAAAAAAGGGGGAGAAAAAGAAGCTAATAAAAATGTATAACTTGTGTCTACTACTATTGCTCTGGCTGTTGTCATCCACAGAAAAAAATAACTTGATTGATCCCTTGCAGCATTCAGTAGTGTCCATGTTCATTCCCATTTGCCTGCCTATACATAATTCAAAGAATATAGTCAGTATTGCATTCCTCAGTCAACGCCATCATTTCATAATAATAATATATACCTACCTAATTGACTGTTGACAGTTCCGTTTGCATCCAGTAGTATTCATCATTAATCATCCATCAGTAGTTGTCGTGACCTTATACTTGTTGCCTACACATCATATCAAAATAGTATAATAATAGTCAGCAATGTATTCAGCAATCTAAGTCATCATTCATTTATACTTACTTGATAAACAATTCACAACAGGTTCTGCATTTAATGTCCTAGAGCACCACCACCTTGTGCTTGATACCTATATTCTATCATCAAATTTGGATAGTCAGTATGGTATTATTAAGCAGCAGACACCATCAAAACTTACCCGATCGATTGAACCAATGATACGTAGCAGTAGTATATAAGACTTGAATATAATACCACCAGGCCAGAGAACAGCATTGCTAATGATTACTTGCTGACAGTACCAAACCAGAGAGAAGAATTGCTACTGATGATGATGACTTGCAGATATTACCAAACCAGAAGTGAAAAACAGCGCTTCATATGCCTTGCAGATAGTATCAGACCAAAAGAGAGAAGCAACACCACAGATAACTTGTTGCAGATAGTACCAACCAGAACAGCAGCACCACTATCAATGAATTGCAGATAGTATCGAACCAGAAACAGCAGGCAGCGCCAGATATTTTGTTGAAGTTGAGAACAAACAAAACCATTGTCTACTAAAAAAAAATATAAGAGAGTTCAGTTATGCGCAATTCAATAAAAGTAGCAATCTACGTTACGTACCGAATTACTATTATGAAAGATATCAAAGATTCCAAGGAAGTAGCTATAGCAGTAAGTCGAATTGTTGTTTTGTCTTTGTCGTCGTCGTCTTGTTTGCTTTAAAGCAGTGATTAGCTATTCTGAAAAAGAAAGAAAATCAATTAATAAATACTAATGCTAAACAATCTATTCAGCAACAAATACACTCACTAGCATATGGCAACACTGATGACAGGCTTGATGAACTTGTTGCTATTGTTTCCAAAAACATTGGAGTGAGTAGAATGACACTGATGTTGGAGAAATAGACAAAGAAACTGAAGTCGAACGTAACGTAGAAAGTGAAGTTGACTGTGAAGCCGAAAGTGATGGAGTCGTGATTCCCAATTCTGTTGATAGCTTGGGCACTATCATCGAAAAGGAAGCCCGTCAGCTGCACAAGTTATATTCACAAAACCCAAATCATCTAAGTAATCGCGACAGAAAGCTAATGACCGCTGGACTTTCATCCATTCCTGATCTTGCTGACCAATCTCACTCTTCACAACGAAGACTTTTCAGCAACGAGCAATGGGATTACATCAATCTGTCATGAACCAAGTCCAGATCGAGGCACCATTATGCGCAATCATGTGATCCAAGTATTTCAGGCAACGACAATCGGGCTTTAGCCTTCAGGAGCTTAAACCATGGATTAAGTAATCAAGTCTAGTAAATTATGTCATGGGAATATCATGCAAAGTCAAGTAACCTTATCATGCAAGTCAAGTACCTATCAAGTCAAGTATCATTATGAGTCAAGTATCATTATGAGTCAAGTCGGTGTCAAACCTTATGCACGCCAAGAACCTATCACCTGCCAAGTATCCCGTTTTGTCAAGTCCACGTGTAATGATTGATAATCATGATTACGAATCATGCTTGTTAAGCACAAAGAATAAATAGGTTATAATTTGTAGCTTATAAAAAGTGTTCAATATTAGAAAAACAAGAAAATACTTATTTGAATAAGATCAGACACAAAAACTAAAGATTTATTGATGAAGACAAAATCTATCCTATTTATACTATTTCTGAATGTCAAAAGAGTAATTTATTTTGTGCCACGTTCATCACATCTGACGAACCTTGGCACCTTAGTAACTGAGATACACCTTTAGTCGTCATAGCTTATTCCATGTGTTCCATAACACAGACATCTTTACCCATCAAGAGTACCTTAATCTTCACAGACAGTTGTAGCGATCCTGGCACAACATAGCCCCCCCAGATTCAGGTACTTCTTGAGGACATTCCATAATTGCAGATTACAGAATATCATGACATTGTAACTCATAAAGCACTTCTCAACAATAAATAATTACCACATGACAATGCACCCGAGATCAGTCAGTAAAAACCTTGTATAAAAACCTTTCATAGGACAAAATTGTAAGGAAAAGACTTGAATCTCACTATGCACCTAATAGCCCTTTTAGGACCTATTTGATCTACCACTCTGACCAATTTCACGAGTAGCACGAGTTCGCCAGTTAACTGTTTGAGGAGCTAATCGACGTTTACCAGCAGCCTTTGCACCTTTTCTTCGAGCCCAATACAACTCAATGTGTTTGGTTGAATCAAAGTTCTTCACAGGCTCCCAAGTATCTTCACTAGGATCGTCGAACCCTTTCCAACGTACCTTATACTCATAGTTACCAGGAGATCCTTTGTGATCAATTACAGCTTGAATCTCATAATGTCCTTCAGAGAATTCATCAACCGTAATTGGCTTAGGATTCGCAGCAACTTGGTATTTGATATGATGAGTGGGCACATCTCGACTAAGGAGTGCACCTGTCTTGTCAGCCAACACATAGGAACCTTTATCGGTTATACTATGAATCAAATAAGGTCCTTCATACCGTTCATCTAGCTTGTTTTGACGATTAACATTTTTGATCATTACCTTACTACCAATTGGATAAGGTTCAGTAATGATCTTGTGTTTTTTCGCAAAATTAGCATGATCAGCATTCTGTGTATCCACTATACGTTTAGAAATAGCCGGGATAAGAACATCTTGTACAAAACGATAACGCTTATCAATAAGTCTACCATCAGCTTTCTCCAAACGTTTAGAATACTCCACCTTTGAGTAATCAGCCAGACCATTTGGTTGACGATTAAACAGAAGTGTATATGGACGAGATTTGTGTAACCGAGCATACTTGACATTGATGCAATAATTCACCCACGGAATGTAATGCTCCCATTGATCCCTCTTACCTTTTAACAACTTGATGGTCGTTATCTTACATGTCTTAATAAAAGCCTCCGATACCGAGTTTCCAAGAGGGTTATAAAACAAAGACAGACGATGGTCTATTCCACTGATATCCATCATGGCACGAACCACCTCATTGATCCATTCAAGGCCATTATCTGATGTCAACTTGATTGGCCAACCAAAAATCGAGAAAACTTGCAACATTTCCCTAGCAATCGTCGTAGCTTTCTTATCTGGGATACATCTTATTACAGTAAATCTCGTAAAGTAATCAGTAAGGACAAACAGAAAATTGCTACCAAATGAACTAGTAACACCCATATCGCCAAGATCCATGCACCAATGGTCCAAAGGTTGGGCTGCATTAACACTACGGAAAGGATGGTATCCCTCTCTAGCGATATTGTACTTATTACATTCATCACAATCGGCCAATATTCTTTCTATGTCTTTCCGAATGTTCACCCAGTGGAACCCATCATGATGAATTGCAGTTTCAACATGTTTGATCCCAAAATGTCCAACCAGATGCTGAGCAATAATCATATTGTCTCTTTCATCAGCAGGAGGAGTGACATAGTCAGCAAACCTAAGCGTACGCACTATAAATTCCTTTTGCTTTTGCGAGACAGCTGTGGTGGTGCCATCTTTCATAAGAGTAGCCTTCACCTCAGTGTGTGCATTGTTGCCAAAAGAATTGAAGCGTGACACCTGAGTTATCTTGACCGGAGTACGTTTCATTTGAGTTGTAGGTGTGGCAACCTTGAGTTTGTTCTTGGAACCTTTTTTCTTTCTTTTTACACTTTCACCACCATCAGCATAGTACCTGCCCCCCAGAAGATGTCGTGCTGAAGCATCAGCATCCGAATCTTCGTACAGTCGAGACAAAGCATCAGGAATCACGTTGAGAACACCTGGTAAATGCACAATGTCGAAAGTATAAGAAAAAATAGTCTCCCACCAGCCCAACATTAGCGCGTTAGGCACTTCCTGTGTGTTCAAATAGATCAGACTCTTATGGTCCGTATGTAAGGTAAATTCTCGCATGTACAGAAAACGATGAAACTTGATTAAGGCATAACAGATCCCTAAAAGCTCTCTTTTTGTCGTACTGTAGTTTCGCTCAGAAACAGAAAGTTTGCGAGATACGAGACCCACATATCGAATCTCATCATTCACCACTTGATATAAAACCGCGCCAAGAGCAGTTAAACTAGCATCAGTAGCCAAGTGAAATCGAATCGAAAAATCAGGAGGAGATAACACGAGTGCCATCGTAAGTGCATCCTTCAAGTCAGCAATCGCTTTAGTGTGAGACTCATTCCAAACTTCTGTTAGATCTTTGTATTGCTTCAAGGAATCAAGGTCCCGAGTCAAACGAGAATAACATGGAATAGCAGCACGAAAATACGACATTAAGCCCAAGAAAGATGCCAATTGTCGACCACTTGTGATAGCCGGCCAATTTGCAATATTGGTAAGCTTTCTACCATCAGGCAGCAATTTACCATTAATAACACTCCATCCCAAGAGATAGATACTACGCTGTGCGAAGACCACCTTCTCAGGGTTGAGCACCAAATTTGCATTGGTTAAACGACGAATCACCTCAGCAACCAACGCATAGTGATCTTGTAAGCTCCCGTTAGTACTGCATAAAATGTCATCGACGTAACAGGAAACTGAATGATCACCATCAGTGGGAAAAGAAGTGGAACGAGAACTTGTATTCAAGTCAGAGAGCAGCGTTTGCAATGTGCGTACGACCACCGATCCAACATGGCGAATCCCGTAAGCGGCCTTTTTATGGGTGTACTGGATATTCGTGAAGGGACAAGTAAATGAAACTTTGTGAGCCTGCTCTGGATCCAGTCCAAAACTAGTGAAGCAAGCGTGGATATCAAGACAAGTGTGAATCGTTTTATTACCAATACTCTGATGGATATTAGAGATCAAAGGTAACTGTTGTTTATCATCCACTTCCAAGATAGCATTCAACTTACGAACGTCACAAACAACTCTAGGTTTAGACATCGAGTAATTACCATCCGCGTCCTTTTTCTTTACAACCAACAATGGATGATTGAATCGAGTATGACTAGCAGATCTCTCAACAACACCTTCATCAAGCCATATCTGGATCTGTTTGGCAACAGCATCACGATAAGCTTCAGGCAATGGATATTGAGCTCGCCAAGCAATAGCACCTGGTTTGGTATCAAGCTTAATAATAGAATCCGGCAAATTACACTGAGTATTCTTCATATCAATGCGCGAATTCTCTTCTAACAACTCTTTTAGTGCAAGTAGATAAGGCGCTCTCTCTTCCTCACTACCAAAAGGATGTGCATTTGGAGTAATACTATCATCAATAGGATCTGGGACACGAGGACCTGATTGAAAGCCATGTTGACTAACCAAGCCCGTAAGACCAATACCGAGTTTAGATAAAATATCCATACCAAGCAATACATGTACGTGTTCCTCTGAATAAAATGAAAATACTTCAAACAAATGGTTTTTATTTGATTTATTGTAGCTAATATCTAAACGTACCGCACCCAATCTAGGCACAGTAGTTACCTCATGAGCCAGCTGAACAACACTGTCATCATGATTAGCCTCAAATCCAGCAAGAGAAGTTCCTCCTAAAAATTGAAAGAACTCGTCAGTGACACATGAAAAAGTAGCACCCGTATCTACTAAACCGAAACAAATGACATTTTGAACCACAATGGGAACACAAATAGCATTGGTAGTCATAGTAGGTGGAGCACTGAATGTAGCGTCAAACTTACATTGCTGAGCAAATATATTCTGTAGCGTATCATCATCCACAGACATGTTATTCATCCCCTTTTCAAGAAGAATAGTCTGGGCACGATTCACCAGGTCACTTTCAGCATCGTCAGGAACACCGTGAGCTTCATCCATCACAGCATCAGCGTCGTCATCGTCACCACTACCAGAAGAGGAAGTAGCAACATTGGAAGGTACAGGAGCAACGACATCATCATCCACCGAGTTTTCAGCAGAAGAGGTAGCAGAAGCAACAACATTCTTTTCAGCTACAGCACGATCTACACGAGCAGAGAGAAAAGCAGCTTGAATAGCAGCAGCCGTTGCACGCTTACCACCTTGTTTCTTGGTCATAGCACGCACAACTTTCTTGCCACCATTGCCATCATTAGTGTTGCTACCACCAGTACGAATACCAGTGTTACACTGATGGAATTGTCCCTTTGAGCGAAGTCCATTGCATTTAAAACAAGTGCCTTCAGCAACATGTTGAGAAAATGTTTTTCCAAAACGACTATCATTGGAGCGTGCAGAGTGGGGAGGAGGACCATTGGATCTCGACGAGGAACCACCTTGGCCAGCATTTTCTCTAGACGAAGGTGCGTACCGAGATTTCTTTGCTTCCTTCGAAACAACAATTTCAGCATCGCGTTTTCGTCCAACAAAAACAGAGCCCAACGATTCTTGACCCGTCTCCATAGCCATCATATCCATCTTACGAACGAGCGAGGACACATAATCAATGTCATAAAATGACGATTCGGGAGCCTGACTCATCGCAACCATGAGCAACCTAGCAGTATCCTTAGGGAAAGCGTCAAAAAACACCATCGCAACAATACATTTATCCGTGATGTCAGCTCTAGCTCTCAAGCCTTTGAACCGCTCTACGAAACCATCAACAGACTCTTCGTTTTCCTTAGTGCAACGAAGAAACTCTCTAATTCTTTCGAATTTGAGTTGTTCCTTAGGTGTACCAAAACGACCGATGATAGCTCCCTTCAAGGTAGCCCAAGACACAGTGGAACCAGTTGCTTTTATAAACTCATTGAGCCAGTTACGAAGATCGCCTGGAAGACAAGGAGGCAACAAGCGATACCAATGCTGGTCAAGGTCAAGTTGATAACTGGTCAGCTTGTCCGAGAACCGACGGCAACACTCCTCAATGTCAGCGAAAACTTCCTTCTTTTCATCTTTGACACGTCCAGACCATTGAAACAAAGGAAGGTCAGAAGGTACAATTGAATTGCCATTAGCCGAACCTTGACTAACTACCGTTACTTGAGGAGAACCCTGGTTAGGTGAGACCATTGAGAGAGCTTTCTCTATAGCCTCTAAATCAGAGCATTTCCTGTCCATAACAGCTTTCAAGGCATTACTCTCTTCAACCGTCTTATCCCCACTGATTGCTACAGCAGCGATTAACCCTTGAACCTCCTTACGTAGTTGCTCTACAGCGTCTTTGTAGGAAAGCTCTTGTTCCATAGCATGAACATTTGAACCCTCTTGTTCTCTAGGAGAAACAGTAGAATCTTTCATAGTCATATTATTGGTTTCTTTATATAAAAATGGTAGGTATGTAGAATAAAATCTAGAAGATTCTGATTTACACGATCTTAAAAAATGTTAAGCACAAAGAATAAATAGGTTATAATTTGTAGCTTATAAAAAGTGTTCAATATTAGAAAAACAAGAAAATACTTATTTGAATAAGATCAGACACAAAAACTAAAGATTTATTGATGAAGACAAAATCTATCCTATTTATACTATTTCTGAATGTCAAAAGAGTAATTTATTTTGTGCCACGTTCATCACATCTGACGAACCTTGGCACCTTAGTAACTGAGATACACCTTTAGTCGTCATAGCTTATTCCATGTGTTCCATAACACAGACATCTTTACCCATCAAGAGTACCTTAATCTTCACAGACAGTTGTAGCGATCCTGGCACAACAATGCTTACGAATCATTACGTTTACCCATGTCATGTCATGTCAAGGCGGTTTTACCCGCATCCACTTTCAAGTATAAATAGTATCTAGTTTTATCATGTTTCCACTTATCTCTTTGTGGATTATCTTGTATCTTCTTTCAAGTGATCATCTTCTCTTATAATAAACATCTCACGTTCACGTTCAAGTCCAAGTTCAAGTATTATAATTCAAGTCCAAGTCAAGTCCTTGACACAATCAGTACTTTGATAGAAAGCTAAGATTAAAGGAGTTTCCTCTCGACGCTGCCGTAATCAATAATACCATCACCATCATCAAGAATACTTTGGACTTGTTCAATGATTTCGACGCAGTGAAGAATTACGTTGGCAAAATGAAGATCAAACACGCAAATGACACTGGCTGTATCACAGCTTTAAATATCATAAAGCACGTTTTGAGGACTATGAGCACATACAAAAAAATGCTCATCAACAACACAAATATCAATTATCGCGAAAATGATTATTTTCGAATTTTGTGGTTTACTGGAGATATTGTTCCCTCCTTCCGAAAATGTGCGTGTCGTTTCTGCTGAATCAGAGTATCAGCTTTCAATTAATGAAAAGAAGATCCTTTACCCAAAGAAGAAGTATATCCATGGATTCAAGATCGATATCAGACTGATGGTGGATATCAAGGAGGAAGAAATTGACCTTGCCATCGGTGAATGCGCTAAGCACAACAGCGACGCCAAGTCTATTAAAGATGAAGATAAGCTACTCCGTGAAGCAAAAGGCGCGGTGGATGGTATCATACAAAGCGCGAGTAGCCGCGACTGCCGGCTCATGGCATACTTCTTACAAATGACTGGAACACATTGCTCCTTATCTACCTTGGACCTTGCTAAAAATGGTGTATAAGTTGCCAAGCACCGCCATAGCTATAAATTCCCGTCTTCCGTTTCTGATCTGACGGATTTTTCCATTACGTTGGCTCACTTGCCGCAGATGAAGAGGGAAGTGTCGATTGCTGCGGACAAAGTTATTCAAGCGCGCACACTATTATCTGGCAGTGAAGAGTTGTTTAACCGCCTCCAAACGCACAGAAAGAACAACAAGACGCTTGCATGGATGCGGGATACTTGGTACACTCCTCCAAGGGAAGCAACCTCTACTATATATACCTGTTCATATGTTTACTCCTCCTACACCGCAAGTATTCAAAGAGGTCAATAAAGATTCAAGCGATGAGGAACCTGAAGTTATTGGTTCTGCTGACAAATTTGACTGGATCCAGTATTCTAATAATGAATACTTCAACATCTTCAGCAAAGAAAGAACAACTGAAAACCCGTATGTGTGATTTAACTCCTACATAACTTCGTTTTGAAGTCATAACAACTATCAACTGTAAATATGCCCTAAATATTTTATTATAATGAATCATTTTCATTAGTTTTTTTAAGAATATATACATATACTGTATATGACATATGCTTATATCCTTGATAATAGCTACAGATACATTATGTACTACAGACTTGTACTATATATGTTATGCTATATAGACATGCACATAGTGACATGCTATAGACATGCCATATATCCAGATATGTGCTAAGATATATACAGAACAATGATATACACTCAGACACATTCCACTGATATAGACTAAGAGACTGTACCTATAGGAGGATACATGCTACTAGATCGATATTAGCGATCCTCATACAAAGGACAGATCAGGGTACTTCGGATAAGAGTCTATTCATTCATCCAGATGAGCTAAAGTATGTTTAGTTCACTGAGATTTCTCTTAGCATGAATTGCTAGGTTAATTAATCTGAATTGACTTATATGTCAATCCTTCATAGTAGAACTTTTATCCATTGTTAGAATATATAAGAAGAATCATCTACCTGGCCAGTAGAGATTCTTCAGTCTATTTTACACCTGTCAGTTTGATAATAAAGGGATACCTCTATCAAGTTGACATTTTGTTTTTTTATTCTTTTTTTTCCGTGAATTTATATCTACAAATAGCTATAAATTCCACAGGAACGTCTATTAGTTGTTTTTGACTTTTAGGTTATGTTGGGTCTAATGTAGACCTATTGAATGGCGTTTGTTTTGTTCAAATCTGATCAGTATTGGCAGAGATATCACAAAAAGTTATGTCCTTGAAAAATTAGCCATCTTTGACCAATTTTGGCTTACCCTGACAGGTGAAAAACTTAGCTGACAATTTTTGGGTCAGACGTTTTTGCTCATTTCTCCACGTAGAGTCAAGCTAGAGCCTCAAGTAAGGGCTCAAACGATAGAAAATTGTTTGCGTTACAATAATCATTTATGTTACAAGTAGGTTTATTTTAACAGAGATGGAGGTTTTCTTGAAAAACCATCAAAATTTGACAAAAAATGTTCTGTCACTTTGAAACGCCTAGTGTTGATCAAACCAAACAAAAGTAATACCATTCGATGCGCCTTTTAATTCTGCACAAGTTTGATATAAGCTTGATCAAGTGTTTACTATGAACAACTGCCAACTTTAGGCCATGACAAATTTCCAGAATGATGAAATGGCATTTTGATCAATAGAGCTTTTAATCTCAGTTTGATATCAGCTACTATATACAGAGAAACCTCGTGACGTCAAATGCACAATAGTTTGCTTTTGCACTCCCCCGTTTTTCCTTCCCCCGTTTTTGATACAGTGTCCGCTCGATTTAACGGTATTCAAAATTTTCAAAAAAAAACCGTTAAATCGAACATACCGTTAAATCGAACATGGTGACTGTTACATAAAAACAGTCCAGTATTATGTAATACCGGTATTACCGGTAATACTGGTACAGGTAAAGTAATACCAGTAATACCGGTATAGTGATACCGTACCTTAGTTTTCCCTATATTCAATTGAATTACCTAGCTATTTTTTATAAACAAACTATATATCATTAAATTTAACAATATGTCCAACAAACGTGTACGCCTTTCTATCCAGCAAAAAATCGAGCTTTTAGACCAACATGCTACTGGTCATTATAATCAAATGGAATTGGGTGAATGGGCCAAACAAGCTTTCAACTTGAGTAAAGCACTCAGTCAGCAAACCATTTCAGATATTATCAAGAAATCTGAAGACATTTACAGCAACGTTAGTGTCAAAAATAACGGGAAAAGCTTAAAGCTTCCTCAGTACCCTCAGTTGGATCAAGAAGTCACCAAGTACGTCTCTCAACAAAATGCTGCAAACAGACCAGTAGATAGACGACGCAGCATTATCACTTACATCAAGTACATAGCAGCTGCCAAGTACAAGATTCCCGAAGGGGAAATCATTTTCTCTGACGGTTGGCTTACTAAGGTGTTCAAGCGCAACAACCTGAAGTCAAGATATACTTACGGTGAAAGCGCTTCTGTGGATATCACTACTGAGAATATCCAAAATGAAATCAAAAAAATTCAGAGTTTTTTGAAGGATTATCAACCTAAAGACATTCTGAATTTTGATGAAACAGGTCTATATTACGAGCAAGCTCCAAGAAGAACGATTTGCTCAGTACCACTTGGCGGTTTGAAGAAAAGCAAGAAGAGGCTTACTGTAGGATTGCTATGCAACGCTGATGGCACCTACAAAGGCCATCCTATTGTTATTGGCCAGTCCAAGCATCCCAAATGCTTTGACAAACAAGCAAGACTTTTGGCCAAAACTGCTGTTGGAAACTCGCACCATGTCGAATACTACCACTCGCCAAATGCTTGGATGACTGCTGAGATATTCACCATGTATATCAGAAAGTTGGATGTAGCATTTCGCAGACAAGGCAGAAATGTTGCTCTTCTTTTGGACAATGCCTCCGTGCACAAAACGAAGCTACAACTAACAAACATCAAGCTTGTTTTTTTGCCTGCCAACACCACCAGCAAGCTTCAGGCACTTGACGCAGGCATTATTGCCAATTTCAAAGCACACTTTCGTGCCACTCAGTACGACCGTGCTTTAACGCAGTATTTGACTGGACAATTGGAAAATCCTTACGAGATGGACCAAGTACAGGCTATGATCTACATTGCGTCTTCTTGGAAAAACGTAAAGCCTGAAACTATCGCTAACTGTTGGCGTCATACCAACATGTTAAGTTTCATGGATAAACCTACTGGTGATAGCAGTGACGATTTTGAGATGCCTCAGTTTCCAGCTTATTCTTTGCCTTTGGAACAGACAGTGGTTGATGAACTTAACCGCATCATCCCTGATCTTCCTGGTAATAATAACGAGGTTACTCATGTATCCGAGCTTGATCTGGAAACCGATGAAGATAGCATGTTGATCATGGAACTTCCTGGTCTTACGACTGATGATGACTCTTTAGAAAGTACAGTTGGTGATATAGAGTCTGATGAGGAAGAACCTGTCAATGTCAATGAAAGCAAGAAAAGATTT
Organism: Mucor circinelloides; assembly: GCA_037974945.1. Lineage (NCBI taxonomy): Eukaryota > Fungi > Mucoromycota > Mucoromycetes > Mucorales > Mucoraceae > Mucor > Mucor circinelloides. The sequence goes on along the minus strand of JBBNAA010000029.1, from coordinate 847,868 downwards.
CGGGAAGCTTGTGAGGACTACCTCAAATTTGATGTCCCTCAAGATGAGATTGATAAGCTTGTGCATCGTCGTATAAGACAGAGATTGGCTGAGGCTAAAGCCGAATATAATAATTCAAAAACTCAAACTGATCTTAGATCCTTTTACTAAAAAATAAACACAATTTACCGGTAAAATTACTCGTATAAAAATTATTTGACTTTCAAATTGTGACATTTATTTCCAAATTTAGAAAAAAATCCGCTCGATATAACGGTAATATCTTTTGGGCCTCACCGTTAAATCGAATAACGGTGATACCGGTATTTTGGCTGTAAATTTTCAAAATTTTTTGAAATCCACCGTTAAATCGTAAAAACCGTTAAATCGAACACCGTTAAATCGAGCGGGTACTGTATTATTTTTACAGCTACAGCAACAGTTCTACTACTATTATTCTACTCATCACTCCAATAGTGTTTTTGGAAACAATAGCAACAAGTTCTTCATCAAGCCTGTCATCAGTGTTGCCATATGCTAGTGAGTGTATTTGTTGCTGAATAGATTGTCTACCACTAGTATTTATTAATTCATTTTCTTTCTTTTTCAGAATAGGTAATCACTGCTTTAAAGCAAACAAGACGACGACGACAAAGACACAACAATAATTCGACTTACTGCTATAGCTACTTCCTTGGAATCTTTGATATCTTTCATAATAGTAGTTCGGTACGTAACGTAGATTGCTACTTTTATTGAATTGCGCATAACTGAACTCTCTTATATTTTTTTTTAGTAGACAATGGTTTTGTTTGTTCTCAACTTCAACAAAATATCTGGCGCTGCCTGCTGTTTCTGGTTCGATACTATCTGCAATTCATTGATAGTGGTGCTGCTGTTCTGGTTGGTACTATCTGCAAGTTATCTGTGGTGTTGCTTCTCTCTTTTGGTCTAATACTATCTGCAAGGCATATGAAGCGCTGTTTTTCACTTCTGGTTTGGTAATATCTGCAAGTCATCATCATCAGTAGCAATTATTCTCTCTGGTTTGGTACTGTCAGCAAGTAATCATTAGCAATGCTGTTCTCTGGCCTGGTGGTATATTCAAGTCTTATATACTACTGCTACGTATCATTGGTTCAACCGATCGGGTAAGTTTTGATGGTGTCTGCTGCTTAATAATACCATACTGACTATCCAAATTTGATGATAGAATATAGGTATCAAGCACAAGGTGGTGGTGCTCTAGGACATTAAATGCAGAACCTGTTGTGAATTGTTTATCAAGTAAGTATAAATGAATGATGACTTAGATTGCTGAATACATTGCTGACTATTATTATACTATTTTGATATGATGTGTAGGCAACAAGTATAAGGTCACGACAACTACTGATGGATGATTAATGATGAATACTACTGGATGCAAACGGAACTGTCAACAGTCAATTAGGTAGGTATATATTATTATTATGAAATGATGGCGTTGACTGAGGAATGCAATACTGACTATATTCTTTGAATTATGTATAGGCAGGCAAATGGGAATGAACATGGACACTACTGAATGCTGCAAGGGATCAATCAAGTTATTTTTTTCTGTGGATGACAACAGCCAGAGCAATAGTAGTAGACACAAGTTATACATTTTTATTAGCTTCTTTTTCTCCCCCTTTTTTTCTTGGCTTCTTGCCCTCATTTTTTTTAATTTCCATCGGCATGTAATGTTATTACCCTCACTATTTCTCTTTCTTTCTATGTTTCTGTGAAGCATACCTTTTTTTTTACGTTGAGTGAATGTGCCTATCACTGAAGCTCAACAATAACAAGATTCCGAGGCTAGGATTAGATAGGCTGGTCCAAACTTAATTGTTGATTCTACTTACTTAGTGACAGTTGAGGGTCTTAATAAACATAATTCCTCATGTTAGGGGTGTAGTAAGGCACGCTCTAGCACCTGAGGGGTGGTCTAATTGAGATACTACCTAATTGCACTTTTGGGTAGTACTTCAAATTCCGCCTAACATCATTGCAGAGGAGAACTATGGCAAAATTTTTCTAGGTTTTTTATATATGTAGAGGTAGTAAATAGATATTGCTTTTCTACGTTTCTGGGCTGTTTAATGCGTTGTTTTCATTGCTTGAAGTGATTTGAACATTACAATATGTGAAAGTACATGTAAAATTCTGTAAACAGCCTGTAAATTTGAAAGTTTGAAGTTTGAAGTTTGACTAAAACCTTGTATGCTTATTGTGTAAAGCAAGCTTGTTGACAGATATTTAAAAGCTTTTAAATATGTACTTCTTGCAGTAAATTATAAAGCTCTCACGGGGCAAAGGATAGTATTCTACTTATTATTATCAAAGCATTATTGCTACTGTATTGTTCTTTCAGCAGAAGATAACCTAAAAATATAGATTAACTCGTCGATAATAATACAATCCAACTGATGTGAACTACTGGCAGTCTTTCACACCATCTAAATAGAATTAGTCAGAAACCCTTGGATGAGAACCAAGAGTCAGATAAAAGAGTATTGATAAACTATTAAACATAAACATTTAAAGACGGTTGTACTACCAGACAGTATAAACAGTTAATGTGTCGTCTATATTTCCCATAAAGATGTCAAATCTGTCAAGATCAAATTACCAATTAGTAATTTGATTCATATTAATATCACCAGTATAAATATCAGAGATTATTGAGAATAGAGATAGATCTTTGCTTTACTTTTATACTATAACCCTTTTAATAAACCTAGAAGAGTTATAACTGTATTCTTGTTTCTGCTTTTATTGATTTTTACTGCACCAACATAACAATACACTTTCGCCAGATCTCCAAGAAGTGCAGTGAAGCTTTTAATGCGAGAACACATCACATTGCTGCAGATCATATATAAATGGGCTATGATTAGCAAACTAAGTTGTTACAATTTTGATGTAACAAAAGAAATGATTTTTGCTTCTTCTACAGGAGACATTATTAACAGCTATTATTAGTGTTTTTTTCAAGACTGATGGTTGTAGCTTTTTTTTTTGTTTCTATTATGCATTCCAAAATGAGGCATGCGTCTCCTCCCTGCCAAGTTGTGCACCCTCAAATGCCAGCAGCAGTTATCTGGAGGACGACAAGGCATTTCTAATACCATCTCCTCAGCTAAAAAGTTGCCTCATTTTTATAGTACTACTACAATAGTTTTAGGTTATCTCATATTGTGTATGGGGCCTTATTATTATATCTGGTCATGGATGATGTTGGAAATGATTTTCAGATTTCGACTTTTCGACTTTTGGACGATGAAACATTGAGATTCTAAATATTGATGCTACAGTTTCGAGCTTAACATGTTATTATAGTAAAATTTTCAGAAGAAGATGAAACTGCAATTAGATTTTGGATAGAATGAGTATGTATACAGAAATTAAGGAGTTGTGAAAAAAGGCAAGATTTGAGCAGATGCTACTAATAATAAAAGTCATTGGATTGATATATGAATGTTGGTTGTATGTATAGCAAAAGTTGTTTGGGGTACTTTGATTGACTAGTATGTGCTAAATTTGAGTTTTTAATGGACGATGTGAAGCAGTAAGAAGGAAAAATGGGAAAAATGATCCAACTTTGAAGGGATATTTCTCTATGATTTACTAAGTGAGTCAATGTTGCGTAGTGCTTGACTTTTGTTTCTCTTTTAATTCACTATACGATGGTATGATTATTATTAGTATTTTCAAAAATATGTCGCGTAGTGCCCGCTTGAGGCAAATAAAAATACATTACTTTAAGTTATTTCATGAAGGGAACGTCTATTAGTTGTTTTTGACTTTTAGGTTATGTTGGGTCTAATGTAGACCTATTGAATGGCGTTTGTTTTGTTCAAATCTGATCAGTATTGGCAGAGATATCACAAAAAGTTATGTCCTTGAAAAATTAGCCATCTTTGACCAATTTTGGCTTACCCTGACAGGTGAAAAACTTAGCTGACAATTTTTGGGTCAGACGTTTTTGCTCATTTCTCCACGTAGAGTCAAGCTAGAGCCTCAAGTAAGGGCTCAAACGATAGAAAATTGTTTGCGTTACAATAATCATTTATGTTACAAGTAGGTTTATTTTAACAGAGATGGAGGTTTTCTTGAAAAACCATCAAAATTTGACAAAAAATGTTCTGTCACTTTGAAACGCCTAGTGTTGATCAAACCAAACAAAAGTAATACCATTCGATGCGCCTTTTAATTCTGCACAAGTTTGATATAAGCTTGATCAAGTGTTTACTATGAACAACTGCCAACTTTAGGCCATGACAAATTTCCAGAATGATGAAATGGCATTTTGATCAATAGAGCTTTTAATCTCAGTTTGATATCAGCTACTATATACAGAGAAACCTCGTGACGTCAAATGCACAATAGTTTGCTTTTGCACTCCCCCGTTTTTCCTTCCCCCGTTTTTCCTTCCCCCGTTTTTGATATTATTTTTACAGCTACAGCAACAGTTCTACTACTATTATTCTACTCATCACTCCAATAATGTTTTTGGAAACAATAGCAACAAGTTCTTCATCAAGCCTGTCATCAGTGTTGCCATATGCTAGTGAGTGTATTTGTTGCTGAATAGATTGTCTACCACTAGTATTTATTAATTCATTTTCTTTCTTTTTCAGAATAGGTAATCACTGCTTTAAAGCAAACAAGACGACGACGACAAAGACACAACAACAATTCGACTTACTGCTATAGCTACTTCCTTGGAATCTTTGATATCTTTCATAATAGTAATTCGGTACGTAACGTAGATTGCTACTTTTGTTGAATTGCGCCTAACTGAACTCTCTTATATTTTTTTTAGTAGACAATGGTTTTGTTTGTTCTCAACTTCAACAAAATATCTGGCACTGCCTGCTGTTTCTGGTTCGATACTATCTGCAATTCATTGATAGTGGTGCTGCTGTTCTGGTTGGTACTATCTGCAAGTTATCTGTGGTGTTGCTTCTCTCTTTTGGTCTAATACTATCTGCAAGGCATATGAAGCGCTGTTTTTCACTTCTGGTTTGGTAATATCTGCAAGTCATCATCATCAGTAGCAATTCTTCTCTCTGGTTTGGTACTGTCAGCAAGTAATCATTAGCAATGCTGTTCTCTGGCCTGGTGGTATATTCAAGTCTTATATACTACTGCTACGTATCATTGGTTCAACCGATCGGGTAAGTTTTGATGGTGTCTGCTGTAGGCAGGCAAATGGGAATGAACATGGACACTACTGGATGCTGCAAGAGATCAATCGAGTTATTTTTTTCTGTGGATGACAACAGCCAGAGCAATAGTAGTAGACACAAGTTATACATTTTTATTAGCTTCTTTTTCTCCCCCTTTTTTTCTTGGCTTCTTGCCCTCATTTTTTTTAATTTCCATCGGCATGTAATGTTATTACCCTCACTATTTCTCTTTCTTTCTATGTTTCTGTGAAGCATACCTTTTTTTTTACGTTGAGTGAATGTGCCTATCACTGAAGCTCAACAATAACAAGATTCCGAGGCTAGGATTAGATAGGCTGGTCCAAACTTAATTGTTGATTCTACTTACTTAGCGACAGTTGAGGGTCTTAATAAACATAATTCCTCATGTTAGGGGTGTAGTAAGGCACGCTCTAGCACCTGAGGGGTGGTCTAATTGAGATACTACCTAATTGCACTTTTGGGTAGTACTTCAAATTCCGCCTAACATCATTGCAGAGGAGAACTATGGCAAAATTTTTCTAGGTTTTTTATATATGTAGAGGTAGTAAATAGATATTGCTTTTCTACGTTTTTGAGCTGATTAATGCATAAATTCGGCTGATTTTCGTGATTTAGAAGCTACATGATATGAAATCTCACCAGGTGAAATACTATGAGTAACATGTGGGTTTTGAAGTTTGGCAGAAAATCGTATATGATCATATGTAAAGCAGCTCCAAACTTCCTGGTAGGTCCTTAGATCATTTAGTATTATATAGCCATCATTATTTTAACTTGTGAAACTCCTTGCGGTGGTAGAATTTATAGCTTATTTTAGATGTAAATTCACGGAAAATATAAAAAGAATAAAAGTATAGGTTTATATTATTATCAATCGAACAGCTGTAAAATAGACTGAAGAATCCATACTGGCTAAGTAGATGATCCCTCTTATATATAGACTACTCCACTGGACAGAAATTGGGATTTTACTGATACAGAATGAGGTAAAATATTTGGTAAAATATGCCAGTTAGTATCCAATGTCTAAAGATTTAAATGTCTGTGCTAGGTAGCTTTAATGAGGTATAATACTTGCTAGAAGATGAGGGATTTTAGGATGAGTTATATTTGAAAGTTAGCTTCAAAACCAGTTACTTGGAAGCTTTAATATTTGCATTGCGCTTGATATAAAGTTTCGCTGAACTCAACAGTGATTGTATTAAATGTCAAATATTGAATTTGAAAAAGTGGTTTCGATTCTAGGTCTAATACAATATAACCTTTGTAATGCCAGAAAAAAAAACTCATCTTATAAACTGCAGGCATCAGCAATGTAGTATTATATAAGGTCTGACACTGTAGAGAGCCCTGATTGAGCAACCACGCCGTCAAAACCGTAGACAAAAAGGCCATAAAAACAGCCAAAGATGCAGTTTGCTTGCATGTAAAATGAGATCAACAAAGATAGATATCAAAAGCCAGCATCTGTTTTCACTTAAACAGGTATTATAGACACGTCTTCATGCCAACTCAAAAAGTAAACTGGATTTAGAATCCTGAACGGTATAAAGAAAGCCTTATGTTCTCTAGTGTAATAACCTCAAGATCACAACTTTGATGGCAATAATGCTATTATAAAAAAAAAAGTTGCTACTGACAGCTCATTTTATATAGTACGTGAATTAGTAGGCTTAAAAGTGACATTTTGGACGTTTCGACCTCAAAGTGATCTGAAAATCATGATTTAGTTTAGGCTGTTTAGGCTGAATCCAACAATGGGCTGTGATAAATTGATCGGGCATGGAAATGCAGGTTCAGGTACAAATGGTTGTGCTCAACGAGGTGGCGGATCATTAGACATTTCATATTCCCACATGAAGCTACTTGCATGACGATTACATTTAATTCAAAACGAGGCTTTATTCACCAATACAACTAGACATCAATTGGAGTAAGGTTGAGGCAAAGGTAGTACAACAAGAACTCTATTCTCATGTTTCATGGCAAAGCTAAAATAATGATATAATAGTTACCCAAACACGTTCGCTGTTGCTTATGAGATAAACTGTATACTACCGTCCACATTGAACACACTTCCTGATGCATTCAGTCCCATGAATATGTGCATTTCTACCACTAAAACAACAACATTCTCTTGATCAGCAGAAACAACAACAGGAATGCGGAACCACTTTCACCAAAAACTTTAATTAACGTTCGACTCTCCTTACTATTTTTAAGATTTGCCACATTCGATTAATTCCTTTTTGTGCAAAGTACAAAACATCGATCTGTATCGGGTGGCCTATATAGTTCTGCCTACTCCTTAAATGTGTTCATCTAAAACAGCATTCTTACTGACGAGACGAATAAGATCTACCTCTCTACATACCAAGGCATATCCTTTGAAGTTACCCTGTTACCAAAATATCAAAATCGTTGTCCTAGCTGAATGCTAGAGACATGAGCGGTCATCTAATTACCCGAACTTCCGCAAATACTCCTTATAGCAATATAGAACGAATGATTAATGATGATCAGCATCTAAAGCAGCCACTACACAGGATCAGTAATGATATTACCAACATCATCTTCTAAAACATATCGCTTGCAGCTATACAGAAAAAAAAATGAAGTTTGTCTGCTCTCGTTACATCGTATCCATATAATTAGAAAGAGGCGCAAACAAAATTCGCGCCTTGAGATTTTGCAGAATATAGTACACAAGCTCAATTGGGAAATTGTTGTTCTCGATTGTCATTTACGAAATACGTGTTCCCCCTATGTTTTACCATGATAACAAGTATCAAATACTCCTGTCTAGTGCATTTATTGTTACCAACAGCATATACACACATTCATATATGAGAAGCAACTCCCCATTTTTTTCAATTAAGATTTTGTATCGGCTACATATTATGATTGTATAATAGGTTTGTATCACTGAAACAAAAAACCTTCTTAATTACTTTGCATGCCATATGATAGTTTCTCTGTGTCACTGTGATATGTAATTCTAGACATTTTGCATTATACAGAAACATGGTTGCAATAATTGGCATGTCAATGAATACCACGTTTATATATAGAATAAAGTTCTTGAATCATTCTACACTTTTCCTGATTTATATAACAAAAAGCACCACGTTTCTTGCTGGCTCAGTAAAGCAAGAAAGAAAAAAAAAAAAAAAACGCCACGGAAAAAGGGAGACACATGTCTAGATCAATGATAAAATGACCAATGATAGCAATAAGCTTGTATATCAATTTCTTTACCAAAAGCAATCGAGTACATGTAAGGGAAAAGGGAGATAGCAAAGCCATCTCATCAAATCATGATCATGTTGGTTATTTATACAATGAGAATTCTCTGTAACGGCTGCAATAAATGATGATCGGGCTGAACCATAATGATACAAAGGAATTGTACCATGTCATAATTAATATCAACTGCATTTTCTTTGTGATATCTATTGGTATTAATAGCCTTGAATGAGGCGCGTACGTGCGCGGTCATCTCTGCTTATACACCTTGCCCCTATCACTACCGTCCCCCCACCCAACTAGATTACTACTGTCGATTGTACTAGAATCATACAGTAAAATACAAGTTTTTACATATGACTATTTATATCTATATCACATCCTTTTAGGGTAGCATGGTACACAACCAAAGTAAATAAAACTTGACATTTCTATTTGGCTCATTACATCTTTCTTTCTTCTCTTTTCCCTTTTCTTCTTTCTTCTTCTCTCTTCAAAATCATGCGCATTTGCTTTCTTTCATGTTGAACGTCTATAGATTAAACAAACACTAATAAATACAGGTAAAATCATGATGGATAAATTATCCCCTCCTTGAAATTGATAAAATGTTCTAGAAAACAAATATACAAAAATGACTATTCAAAGTTCTTGCTTCTGGTCATTACTTTCGCTCGATACTTTAGAGTTTATTCATATTCCATCACCCATTGGAAAAATCAAAATTTCAACTGAAGACAATCAGACAACCATTCGAGATGTTTTGTTGCATCGCTCCTTATTTGAATTCATGCATCCAAGTGAAATCAGATTGGCAAAAAATGACCTGTCAAGCTTCTTAAAGCTCAAAACCTTAGCAGGATCTGTCACAAGGTAATGATACTAGTTACATTTAGAAGAAAATAAGAATGATTCATCTCTGTAAAAGGTGCCGATTACTCTCTTTAAAGAGTATGGCAAGTCTTGTCTTGTCCAAAAACCCTTCTCTGTCGGCTAATTATCAGGTGTGATTGTAACTAGATTTTAGTATGAAAAAGTTGTATTAAAACCTTGCTAGGATTGGAATATCATAGACCTGGTTATCTACACAGCAACAGATGATACAGTGTTGGCGTTTTTTCACAATACAGGTACCTTTGTTGTTATTGTTGGCTGAGTTGGCTAGTGTGATACTAAACACTCCAAATGTTAGATTTTGGCTCCTGTCATTTCAACGATACGCCAATCTTATCCAGTCCAAGTTGTACTGCCACATCAGACAAGGCATGCTTTGATTATGAGGTATTTTCTGTATTCTCTTAAACAAACGAGCCCTGTTTTTAATTAATGAACCTTAGGATGCATTACAGTTGGCACAAGTTTTGAAACTAGTACAAAAAACGCCAATAACGCAAACCATAGACGATACTCAGCTAGTCAGCCCTATAAGGATATTTCAAATAGTCGACTCAATCACACTGAAACCATTGTTCGTATGGCCGCAATTGTATTCATTTGTCGATATGGTACAGTCCTTGGCAAAAGAGATTGCATTGAGAGAATTCAAAAGCCCATCAAATGGACCTTCGTCCAGTATCACTACTGCTGGTACTAGTGCTGCAGAAGATGTGTCTTGTACTCGCCATTTCTATGCAAATAGCAAGATTGAATTGTTCACCACAAAAAGGGCTTGCGAGTTTCAGAGAATTTTGATTCCTTACGGCAACATTCTATTTGAATCGATCCAAGTGATACCCATTCCTATCACTACTACTACTACTATCACCACCAGCACCACCACTTCTCTTGGAAGGCCTCCAATTGGTATGTACACGAATAGCTTTGCCTTGTATTTCAATCTTAAAAGAGTACTCAAATCTGACGATGAAAAGGAAGAGGTGGATAGAAATCATCTCTTTACATTTCAACACAAATATGCAACCAATAACTTTGATTTGCCAGAATGTAAATCTCTTGCAGAATCAGGGTTAATACAAGGACGTTCAAGCCAAGTACATTCTACGAGTGCTCATCCGTCAGCAGCTACGGCAACCCCAGTATTCTCTCCTGCTTCACATTTGAGAAAATTCAGAATTCAACAACACTTACAACATGATCTGGCTATCAAACAGCAAAACTCGAGCTGCCCATCCACAGAGAAAAAGAAGAGGAACAATGCATTTCATGAGCCAGTTAGTACTAAAGTACCAGAGAATGTGAAAAAATGTACTCGCTGCCATACAAGTAATAGTCCTGAATGGAGAAGAGGCCCTGATGGCCATAAAACGTAAAGTACTTGCACTGAATACATGTTCAAAAAGTTTACACCTATCTATAGACTATGCAATGCTTGTGGTTTACGCTATTCAAGATTCAGATCAAAGCAATGGCGCACAGCAGCAACCAGCTCATCTTCTTCACCTCCAGCTAATGCTCCATTTTCCTCAACCAAGTAAATTATTTGTATGTACCCTTCATCTTACACTTTAAAAACTACCCTTAAATACCTATATATACATCTTTAACAAATCAATATCTCATTCCTTAAGAAAACATATGCTAATTTAAATATGAATACAAAATGATGTTGCTTAAATATAAACTCAAATCAAATAAAGCATTTTAGAAAAGTATCTTTCAGATGCTCGCGTTCGCATGTCAATTAGCATCCTTATTAACTACTAAACCTTTGATGATCACAAAGAGATAAACAAATGGAACATGGTTTCAAAAGCACCAAAAAAAAAAAAAAAAAATAAAAAAAAAATAAAAAAAATGCTCAACTGCTCAAATGAATCAACTCATTTGCTTCAAACAGTGATCCAAAAGTTATTACACACATGATCCTTGGATGTAATGAGAACAACGCAGCAGAGCAAACAATTGTAAATGACAAACTATGAGTCTTCTGGGGTCACATGACGCTCAGAAATTGCTTTCATGAGCCATCATGATTCAGTGTGCATACCACAAAGAAGACGCAGCCTACCACTCGTATGCAAATCTCTCACCACCACTTGCACCGCAGATAAAAGACAATCAAATGTACAGGCACCAACAGATGCTGCGGCCATTCAATCTCTTCAGATCCTGAAGAAATCTCCTTTTTAAGGTTTAACCTCTTCCAACACATTTGACAGGTTCCTTTCAAATACTCCACTCACCCAAGCTGAACAAGTTGGCTCCGCCACCACCACTGCCACACACACACACACGCGCGCGAACAAAATTTTTTTCTCGTATAAAAAGTGAGTTTGGTCTTTGATCTTCTTCTTTTTTCTCATTTCCCCCCCCCCCCTTATTTTTTTTCCTCGAATAAACGAAATGGCATCCTGCGACGCAGTGTTGGAAGCTCTCACCAAACTCTCCATCTCACCAAAGACAGTTTCTCACAATACCGTCAGTGATAGCAAGGCCTGGACTGAAGCTTTGAGCAACACCAACGAACAATATCAATTGACAAAGACATTGATTCTTAAGCCCAAGACTGCAAAGACCGCCCCTGTTACACCTGTTGTCGTTATCGCTTTGGAATCTACCGAGACTAACGCCACTGCTCTCGGTAAGAAGCTTTCCTTGAAGGATTGTCGTTTCGCCAATGAAGATTTGCTCAAGGGTACCTTTGGTGTTGATAAGGATTCAGTTTCTCCTTTTGCCTTGTCCAATGTTGAGGATCTTTCTCTAGTTCATCTTGTTGTCGATAATGCCATCTTGGCCCTTGATGGCCCTACTTTGTTGGCATTCCATCCCTCTGCTGCTGACAAGACAGTCTTTGTCACAGTCGATCAATTGAAGAGCTATCTCGCCTCAATTAACAAGGAATTCGTCGATGTTGATTTCAAGGCTTTGGCTGCTGCTAAACCTCCTGCCACTGATGCCAAGAAGCCTGCCAAGGCCCCCAAGGCTAAGAAAGAAGGTGAGTCTTGTATTTTTTCTTCAAGATTTGGAAGGGAGAGGAAGTTGCCCTGATAATGTTAATTTGAAAAAAAAAAGACAGCTTCATTAATCGCGTTTTTGTCAATTCTTAGCTGCTGCTACTTCTTCTGAGGAAGCTAATCAAATGGGTCTTGGTTGTAAAAAGGAAGAGGATTTCCCCAAGTGGTATCAACAAGTTTTGACCAAGAGTGAAATGTTGGAATATTACGATGTTTCTGGCTGTTACATTCTTCGTCCTTTAGCCTACAACGTCTGGAAGGAAATCACCAATTTTTTCGATGCTGAAATCACTGAGATGGGTGTTGAGGATACTTACTTTCCCATGTTTGTTTCTAACCGTGTTTTGGAACGTGAAAAGGACCACATTGAAGGCTTCGCTCCTGAAGTTGCTTGGGTGACTAAGGCTGGTAGCAGCGATCTCGAAGAGCCTATTGCTATTCGTCCTACCTCTGAAACTGTCATGTATCCTTACTTCTCCAAGTGGATCCGTTCTCACCGTGATTTGCCCTTCCGTATTAATCAATGGTGTTCTGTTGTTCGTTGGGAATTCAAGAACCCTCAACCCTTCCTCCGTACTCGTGAATTCCTTTGGCAAGAGGGTCACACTGCTCATTTGACCTTGGAGAGCGCTGATGTCGAAGTCAAGCAAATTTTGGATCTCTATGAACAGGTTTACACTGATTTGTTGGCCTTGCCTGTTGTTAAGGGTGTCAAGTCTGAGAAGGAGAGATTTGCTGGTGGTTATTACACTACTACTGTTGAAGGCTTCATTCCTACCACTGGTCGTGCTATTCAAGGTGGTACCTCTCACTGTCTCGGTCAAAACTTTAGTAAGATGTTCAACATTACCGTCGAGGATCCTACTGCTCCTGCCAATGCTACTGAAGAAGCCAAGAAGCTCCATGTCTGGCAAAACTCTTGGGGTCTCTCTACCCGTACCATTGGTGTCATGGTCATGACTCACGGTGATGATAAGGGTTTGGTTATGCCTCCCCGTGTTGCTCTCATTCAAACTGTCATTGTTCCTTGTGGTTTGACTGTCAAGACTACCAAGGCTGAATCTGACAAGATCTTTGATGCTTGTCAAGATGTTGCCAACCGTCTCAAGAAGGCTGGTCTCAAGAGCAAGGCCGATCTTCGTGAAAACTATACCCCTGGTTTCAAGTTTAACCATTGGGAAATCCGTGGTGTTCCTCTTCGTCTTGAAGTTGGTCCCAAGGATTTGGAAAAGAACCAAGTTACCGCCGTTCGTCGTGATACTGGTGCCAAGTTTGCTCTTTCTCTTGATAACCTCGAAGCTGGTGTCAAGGAAACTCTTGATACTATTCAACGTGAAATGTATGAAAAGGCCTCCAAGAAGATGCAAGAATCCATTGTCCGTGTCTCCAAATGGGAAGACTTTGTTCCTACCCTCAACAAGAAGAAGTTGCTCTTGGTTCCCTGGTGTGATCGTATGGAGTGTGAGGATGACATCAAGGAGCGTTCTGCCAAGGTCGCTAATGAAGGTGAGGAGGAGGATGACCGTGCTCCTTCCATGGGCGCCAAGTCTCTCTGTAACCCCTTCAACCAGCCTACTGAAGATCCCATTGTTCCTGGCGTTACCAAGTGTGTTGCTTGTGAACACGATGCTAAGCATTTCATGCTCTTTGGTAGAAGCTACTAGTTTACTCTTTTGTATTTCTTTTCCTCCCTCTCTTTACTTGTTCCTTTCGACCCTTCTTTTGTAGCCTTTTTTGTTGGAAATATTGTATAAATATGATTTAAAATAAATAAATAAAGAAAAAGGTATTCTCTAATTCCATTATTTGACATGTTGGTTGATGTATCATGGCATCTGATGTTGTGTGTGTGTGTGTGTGTGCGACTGAGGTTCAAATCTCTCCTATTTTTTGTAAATTGATAATTTCTTCTTCTGTACCCTTTGCTGTTCAATATGGCTTCTTCGTCATTCAGATCCTCAAAGTGGGACCCTATTCTCATTATAGCGCAGGTAATATAGCTCTAATGCCGGTGTATCGGCTGCATACAGTACTTATACATCACAGATTGCAGCACTGCAGTCGCTCTGTTACGTCCTCTACAGCATCATCCTCTTTATCGCACTCACACTCAACGGCTCAAGTGTATCGCTAGACCTTATATTCAACTATACAGAAATCCGTACTGACACTGGCTTTGGGTGGTCTCTGATCATTGTGTGGTTGGTCAACGCGTGTCTCAGTATACCCATCCTGATGGTCATTGTCCAACGAGCAAGGCAGATTCTCGACTATGTGCTTACCTTCCATTTCTTCCATCTCTTGTTCGTTTGGTATGTATCCCCGCATTTCCCTTCGAGTATAGCTTGGTGGCTACTGCAATTGGTCAATATAACCATCATGACATTTGGTGGAGAATGGGCTTGCATGCATCGAGAAATGAAGCCCATCATGATATCCAGCGGTAATAAGAAATCCACTAATACCAACTCGAATCAATCCAAGGAACCAAAACAACAAGCTGATGAGGAAGAGGAGGGGGAGGGATTGATCAGTCAACAGAGAGGCTCTTCTAGTAAATTAAAGAGAAAATCATCAGACGCAGAGCCCAAAGAGGGTCAGGACATGACAGATGAAGGTGCATTACTGGCGGCTGTAGGTAAAGCCAAGAAGGCTCTTATGCTCAGTGCCGGTCGATCCAAACGAAATGGAAAGCAAAAATATGATCAGATACCCATGAAGGACATGGATAGCGAAGACAATAATAGCACCAGTAGCAACAGTCGTCTGTAGACGATTCTGACATAAAAAACAAAACAAAATTGTATGTATATATATATATATCAACAAACAGAGACAACAAGGTGATTAATGCGCATTACTTGGCTTTAAGTAATAAAGCAATTCGTACGAGTTATGCTTCTAAATGAGCTGCCTTGTTTAGTAGCATGTGCTTGTACATTATCATATCCTTATAAATGCCACAAAGCCTTTAGTAGCCTTTTCTCACTAGGAAATCAACATTTTACTAAATAACTCTATCCACTATGAAGCTTGCCTACTTAATCTTTAGTTTATTCTGCCTCTCGCAAGCATCGTATGCCGCTACAGGTACATTAAGGGTGTATGACAAGACATTTGCCAATCCAAAGGCAGGCATCCTCAAGATCCCATCCGACGCTCCTCCAGGAACTGTTCCATCCATTGATAATGGAACCGACAAAGAAGTCTCTATTTATGATAATTCGGATTGCTCTGGAACGCCATTAGATGTGCTTCCACCAGACAGAGCTACTGTTGATTTCGAGAGTGCTTGGGGAGGTTGTTTAAAGATTGCAGCTTGACTCTGATCATCAGGCTCTATCAAGCAATTCAAGCCCTATTGCTCATCCGACAACATTACTTGATACAAAGCAACTGTGCAGGATCAAACACTAGTAGCATGTATTCTTGTCAGCATTGCTATCCTACATCTCTCTGCTTTGATTGCGTTTAAAATCCCGGTTTCAAATGAAGGAAGCAATAATAATAAAAAAAAAAAAGTTTTTTTTCACCTTTCAATACTTTCTTTGGCTGTCAAACCAACATGTCTCAACAACAACAGCAATTACAAGGATTTCATACCCGCAAGAATCAGGTAGTGTCATCACTTGTTGAGTTTGTGGATCCCGAGAGAAGAGACAAATCACCCAAGGGGTTCATTGATGCCCCTATTCTAGATTTGATGCATGTTATCAACCAACATCCCGACTATTACACTACAAGCAGTTGTTCCGGTCGTGTTGCTGTATACTGTGAAGGATTGGAAAAAGATGTAGACATCAACGACCCTGACGCTATCGAAAAGACGACAAAGGGCGGCACCTGGTTATACGTCAGCCATGATCCAATTCCTATGCCAAAAGAGAATCTGGAAGCATGGATCGTTCAATTATTGTTTGGTGATCAGAGTGATAAAGTAGAGTTTGGCAGTGATAGACCGGACGATATCCTCAGTAGACAACTTATATACTTTAAGTTTGAGCCCTTGGTAAGAGTGCTATTGACCCCCGAATGCTGGTTTCATACTGATATTGCATAGATCTTACACATTGAAGCCTCTACTTCAGAAACCGCCATGCAGTTATTGGGAACTGCTTACCAAGTAGGCTACCAAAACTCTGGTATTACACCTTCCCGTCGTCATATGTTGGCAATCAGAAGCACACATAAGATTGACACACCCATTGCATACGTTCAAGGAGACAAAATCAAGTGTCTTGTCGATCCTGCCTATTTAATTTTGTTGCTGACAATGTCGAACCAAAAGTTTGAGTCCAACATGGAACGAATGAAGGTGTTTGAAGACGCCATGGCTCAGATGTTGACAAAAGCCAAGCAAGCTCAGGATTGGGAGCCCAAGGAAGTGAGAAGACAGCGTATGAAGCAAGAAGGGTTAGCCAAGAGAGAGCAACAGCAGCAACGAAAACAAGACGACCTTGTCGTCATCGAAGACCTTTTAGACAGCGTGATCCTGTAATCTATAATAAAGAGCCCGCTTTACTTGATTTAGAAGATGTTTGTGTCATAAAACAGGAGGAGAGAGCGGGAGCATTGTTTACGTGTGCGCAACCCGGCACCTTCCAAAGCTAGCAGCACACGCACCTGGCATTCAAAATTCCAATAGTTTTTTGTATTCCAGTTGCATCCCTTCCCTCTTTTTCCTTCTATAATCTCTAAGTTTAAAGATAACAAGGTAACTAGAGAGCATCAAGCAGCATCTTGGATGGATGGATGAATGCGATAGACCACAAGATGCGGAAAAGAACTTGTTTTTACTGACCAAAATCGATGGATTCATTATCTAGTATGGCTGATCAAACTCCTACATTCAAGCTTGTCCTTGGTAAATTGAAACACAAAGTCATCACACCAGAAACGAAATAACTAAACATCTCTATACCATATTACATAGTCGGTGATGGTGGTACCGGTAAGACTACCTTTGTCAAGCGTCACTTGACTGGTGAATTCGAAAAGAAGTATGTTGGTAAAGTACAAAAGACATTTCAACACACAAACACACACATAGAATGACGCGTACACTTAAAACTAAACAAATATTTCAACACATATAGCCACTCTTGGTGTCGAGGTCCACCCTCTCAGTTTCCACACTAACTTTGGTGCCATCATCTTCAACACCTGGGATACCGCTGGTCAAGAGAAGTTTGGTGGTCTTCGTGATGGTTATTAGTAAGTTGTGATGAAATAGCTATGACGTATAGACACGAATTATTCATCCATATATCCAACAGTATTGGTGGTCAATGTGCTATCATCATGTTTGATGTCACCTCTAGAATTACCTACAAGAACGTCCCCAACTGGCACCGTGATCTCGTCCGTGTCTGTGAGAACATCCCCATTGTTCTTTGCGGTAACAAGGTCGATGTTAAGGTAAGCAAGCAAGCAAGCACGCCCGCGCACACACGCGTGTGTGTGTGTGTGTGTGTGTGTTTCTATAATTTGGAATGTGCTGATTAATCATCATTTACCGCGACATCTTGTAGGAGCGTAAGGTAAAGGCCAAGACCATCACTTTCCACAGAAAGAAGAATTTGCAATACTACGATATCTCTGCCAAGTCCAACTACAACTTTGAGAAGCCTTTCCTTTGGTTGGCTCGTAAGTTGATTGGTAACCCCAACTTGGATTTCGTTGCTGCTCCTGCCCTCGCCCCCGCTGAGGTCCAAGTCGATGCTCAATTGATGCAACAATACAACAACGAGATGGAGGAAGCTGCCGCTCAACCCCTTCCCGAGGAAGATGATGATTTGTAAATTACATAAAATAGCTATAAAAAAGAATTGTTTCGTGAAAAAGAATAAGCAAGAAGGAACTCTTTTTACTACCTTTTTTTTCTTGTTTGATATACATTTTTTTAACCCTTTTTTTTTCTAATCTTTTTTTACTTCAACGCTTTTTTTTTAATATTAAATAATCATTCCTCTTCATCCTTTTCATTAAAGCCAGTTTCAAGTCAAGTAAAAAGAATATCCAACTGCGTGTCTTTATTTTTTGCATTATAATTCAAAATTTGTTGTTGATTACACAAACATTTTTCACTAGCAATAAATCAACAATGAGTGTATCAGCAGATAGCCCCAGGCTCACTCTTCAACTCAAGGTCGCGAAACCCAAATGTTTCTAAAAATACAGCCTAGTCTTTTTGTATTACTGGAATCGCAATTTTCGATTTCCTGTTAACGCACTGCAGGATACCCTTACACAAAGTACTGCCAGCATTCTACCTCTAGACGTGGTATTATTTCGACATGCTCTGTACAATGCATGTGCTTGCTTGGCTGTCAAATTACAGTGTTTAAAATCGTGGTGGCAGCTTGAAAAATGACAACATCAAATGTCATCCACTACCATCATCAATATCAGACATCACAGTATCGACCAACCCAACCCATACACATATGATTTCTTTTTTTTTCGTAAAGTTTTCAAGAGATTTCGATTGGATTTTTTATTAATGCTTCAAGAGAAAACATTCGATACATACACACACACACACATGATGATATATCTCGTGTGTATATACATATATATATATATAAAATCCATAAAAGATGAAGCGAGTTGTTTACTTGAGCTTCTTCTTGGGACGAAGTTGGTTGGTACGGCCACACTTCTTCTTACGACAGTTGGTAGCACGAGGGGGGAGACGAGCATAACACTTACGGCAGATCATCTTGTCACAGTTGTACTTGGAAGCCAAAGCCTTGAGAGAGGGTTCGATGATACCACCACGAAGACGGAGGACCAAGTGAAGAGTGGATTCCTTTTGGATGTTGTAATCGCTCAAAGAACGACCATCTTCGAGTTGCTTACCAGCAAAGATAAGACGTTGTTGGTCTGGGGGAATACCTACAAGATGCAACATGTGAGTATTTTCTGGGGGGGACCCACAACACGAAATCACTGTATACTGTACCTTCCTTATCTTGAATCTTTTGCTTGACATTGTCAATGGTGTCGGAACTGTGAGCATGTATTCTGTTTAGTTGTTTGACTCTATGGTAGACATGTTTGAGTATAATACCTTTCGACCTCCAAAGTGATGGTCTTGCCAGTCAAAGTCTTTACGAAGATTTGCATAGTAAAAACTAGATAGATGATGTGTCAATACGTTGGATGGATTCGTTTTTCAGATGGATGGGTGGGATCATCATCATGTTGGATGTTGGCTATTACCTTTACGAGACGGTTAATAGAGGAGGAATATAAACGATTTTTAATTGAGTTCTCTTTTGATGGTTTCTCGCTCCCTCTGTCTTCCTTCTGTCCCTTAATTCTCAATGTCCGAGTGCAAACTACAGCGTATCCGGTCCGCAATGTGACCATGGAACATGGCCCTACTTTCCAAGCAATGCATTGGGGCTCTGTATGCCTCAAACGAACAAAATCTTTTACTCGTATACCACCACACACATGTACCAAGCGTTGAAAGAAAAGTTTCCTGGCAGAGAAAAGCAAATTGATCAGTTGAGCTGCGCTACTGCGTCCAATGTAAGAGCTATGGATCTTGTATATGTTTTGCAACTAACATGGCCATGATCCGTAGATTGACGAAACTGATTATTCACCTCAAAGCATCTTTATATACGGCCCACCTTCCACTGGCAAGACAACTCTGACTACAGAGTTCTTTAAACCACATGGCGCATATGTCAATTGTGTCGAATGCTTTACACCACGTCTCTTGTTTGAGCATTCCCTCGATAAACTGATTCAACATAGACCCACTCACACCAACGGGTACACAACCACACGAAAGATCGATAATGTGCAGCAATTCGTCAAGGCAATTCGTGAGCACTTTAGGCAAGACAAAAAGACAAGATATCTGGTAAGTGAAGTAGTGTTGAAGTTTGCTGCAAGTCGCTTATTCGCATGTGCCTGTAGATTCTGGATAGAGCGGAACGTATCCGTGACATGACAGGCACCATTTTACCTGTGCTGTTGCGTCTATCAGAACTCACTGAATGCAACATTTGCGTAGTATTTATATCCAACATTGTATTTGAAAAGTTTAGAGTGAAGGGCGGAAGCATGGAGCCCTATTTGATTCGATTTTCTGAATACACTCGTGAAGACACATTGGCCATTTTGCAACTGGATTTCAGACCGACTACCGTTGACAATGTGGATCTGGACGACGATTTTTACGCTGGATTTCTCGAGCTCATTTACTCCATCTTTTGCCACAACTGTAAAGACATCAACGAGCTACGATACTTTGCATCGCTTTTATTTCCTGTCTATATACAGCCTTTGAAAGATGGAACAGTGTCACCTACTGAGAAGGCAAAGTTATTCAAGCATGCGCAACCCTACTTTTCAGAGGCTACAGAAAAGCTGTATTTGCGTGAGATTTCTAGTGCAGAATGGTCTCGCGAAACAAAGGATTTGGATAGTGCTGCTCGTCATATGGGTCGTTCAAAAGAGGTTGAACTTCCTTTCTATTCTCGTTTCTTGCTGATTGCAGCTTATTTGGCTTCCTATAATCCACCTCGATTTGACGTTCGTTATTTCGCAAAATCTACAAATGAAGCTACCAAGAAGAAGCGTGGCGGTGGCACTCGAAAGACAGCGGCAGACAAGTTGGGTGGTAAAATGAGGCAACAATTGCTAGGACCAAAGGCGTTTCCTGTGGAGCGTATGCTGGCCATCTTTTACAGTATCGTGGATGAAACGCTGGAAGATACAGTGGATATTCAGTTGCAAATCACAAGTTTAACAACATTACGTTTACTTGTGAGAACAACAGCTATGGATCGTTTGGATGGTGCTAAATACAAGTGTAATGTCAACTTTGAATTTATAAGAAATGTTGCGAAAACTGTAAGATTTGAAGTAGACAAGTACCTGTATGATTTCTGTTAAGATTGAATGTATGTATATGTATATATATAAATAAAGGCATATGCTTTTTTAGCAATATAATAAAAAACAAGCGTTATTCCTGATTGTTACGATAGCTTCAGATACTGCAGCTATTGTTTGCACCCTCCAAGAATGTTGAGTGAGCTGGGATTTCAAGCAGAGAGAGGGAGAGAGAGAACAGGCTCTGTGGCACTATTTTGATCAACATAAAAAGCGCCCCAGCATACATTTCACATGCACTGCATGGCTTACATTGAGAAACAAAGATTTTTTGTTTATTTATTTGCAATGGTTTGTAGAATGTAATGTGTATTTGTGTATATTGTATGTATATTAAGTCATTTATTTTTGCTCTTCAGCCTTCAAGGCTTGCATTTGTTTACATTGACCTTTGTGGGAGGCCTTAAAGTCAGAAACTTGACACTCACGAGAACAATACCAGATGCTTCTACAAGCACCGCATGCTAAGAGAGGAGCCTCAGGCTTATCCTTGGCATGTGTAGCAGCACAGTGAGAACAGCGCTTGGGGTTGGGAGGGAAAGAAGTGTTGAGAATGCCACTTTGGATCAGTTGTTGCATCTTTTGGTCGTACTTCTTCTTGGGAGTATAGGTGGCAATGAGCTTCTCAGCTTCCTCAGCGGATTCGTGAGCCAAGATGGCTTGATTCTTGATTTCACTGAGGCCAGTGTGAGCACCGTATAGTTCGGAGAACTCCTCTTCTGCCTTCTTGGCTCTTTGATAGTATTCAGCAGCTTCAGACTTTCTCTTCTTGTGGTTTACGAGCACGGAGAGGGCATACAATGCGTGAATTGTATCGTTAGTTTGAGAATGACCATTTTGAAGATAGAGCTTGTAGTTCTTGATGGCATTCTCACGTTCATTTTCCATGGACAAATAAACAGATCCCAAAACAAAGTAAGCAATAGAGAATTTGGGGTCTCTTTCCAAAGCCTTCTCCAAATCCTTAATACCAAGTCTACATACAAGCTGATTAGCACATTGCTTTCCTCCTTCCCCAAATTGAATGGATAAACATACCTGAGCTTGTTCATGGAAAGGTAACATGATGCACGAAGGAAGAAGACGCGTGCAGGAAGGTCAGGGTAAGTGTCGATAGCCAATGACAAGGTAGTGATACTAACATCGATAGCATGAGCATACATGTATCTTTCCACACAACACAGACCATGTACTTACCAATGCTTGTGTTGTCTACCAACCAACAAAATCCAGGCAGAAAACAAAAGACTGTCCTTTACAAAGAAGCCTTCCTTCTCCTCCTCAGGAATGTTCTTTAACAAGACCTTTTCGAATTGTTGGCCCAAAATCAAGATACGCTCTGACATGGGAGCAGCCTTATCATCCATAATCCAGGCTTCAACCATAGTCTCAGATGCAGTCTTGATGTCTTCTTCGTACTTTTCCAACACATCGTCGTCAAGGGAACGAGGGATTGTCATACAGAGCTCGTAACCTTTGCGGAAGAGCTCCTTTGCCTCCATGTACACCTTGGCATCAGGATCATTGACCTTGTCAGCATTACCACGGGCTGCCAACAAATCGTAAGGTACAATACGTTGAGAACCCTCCAAGAAGCGATCTTGATATTGTCCCTCTTCTTGTTGCTCTTGTTGATTTTGAACAGCAACAGCGTCGTTTTGAGTGGTAGCAACTTCAGTCATTTTTGATAAATTTAAATGTAAATTGGGAAAGAGGAAAAAGAAAAAGGGCCCTTTCCATGATGGGTTTTATATATATAGCCATATTTTATTAAATGTCCCCCCTTGCCTTCACACCTCTGATGAGCATGTTTAGTGGAATTGAACCAATAAAAAATTGACGTGGCATTACTTTAAGCATTCTGTGTTTCTTTTAACCGCTCAACAAGATTTTGGGCCTCAAATGTACTGATGCTTGGACGCCATCTTCAGTTCTAATACGAGCTCAAGGCTCTTTTTGTAAAAGTTCACCTTGTTCTCATTATCATCCACTATGATTTCGTGCTGTTTCAGAGGGATTGTGTGCAAATCATTGGCTATCTTTAATAAGACTTTGTTAAATGTGATATCCAATGTCCACGAGGTAGAATTCTATTTGTAGTTTCGAGTCATTTTATGCATATTTCACAGAGAGAAATAGATCACTTACATTGTCTGGCATTTCAATTACAACTATCAACAATCCCTTTGCCTGATCGACAGTGAATTGTGGCTTTAATTGCCACTTGGGTTGAGGGTTTACTTGTGCTTTAATCGCTGTCATCAAGGAGGGTTTTGGTAATCTCAGTACTCTTGGTGGTATCTTGCCAATGGATTTTGCACTTGGCATAGTGAATTCTCTGCTCAACGGATTCGCTATAAAGCCCTCCACAAACTCCATGGCCAGCTCCAGTATATACAATCGAAAATCCAAGTCCTTCTCGCTTCTCAAGTAGGGCTGTGTGTTGATGCATGCGTCTAAAACCAGCGATTTCTTGTCATCGTATCGCAACTGGCCCAAGCTCAATGGAACCCTGTAGACAGCATCTTCCGTAGCATTTAGAGCCTTTTGGATTTCGGCCTCTGTTGCGATAGGTGGTGCAGGAATTGCTGAATGATAGCAAATATTAATATATACAGTTGTACCCACTTTATAAATTTGGTGAGTGCTTTCTTCTACATGCGTTTTGCATACATAGCCGGCTTGGGGCTGAATATTCACAGTGTTGAAATCTTGCTTGGTCGTTTGCTCCAGAAAAGTACTTGCTAAACGTTGAAAGGCAAACGGATCAGCAGCAACTTCGGAAGCGATTTGGTCGAAAAGAGCGCTTTCTTCTTCTTTTGAGAGGTCTTTGGATTGCACAAGAAATGGGTTCTTATTAGTCTCGTTGTCGTCAATCACTTCAAGAGTTGGCATGATGGGTTGAAAGATGCTGTGTTGGCATGCCAGCCATGATTTTTTTCGTGCTTTTTTGTTACAGCATCCAATGTGACCGTGGTTGCTTCAATCTCGTTCAAATGTTGTACCTGGATTTGATGAATAAAAGGCACCTTACTCTTCCTTTTATAATACCTCTTTCTTTCTTGTTCTCCTAAACAAAAGAACCCCACACTCTAAATATCTATTCTCTCCTTAATTATTAAACCTTATTTATTGTTTTAATGATGACTGAAAAAGTCTCGTTAATGACCCAAATAGCATCCATTGTACAAGTAGGTAGCTATATCTCATGTAGTGTGGATTTCAATTGACAAGTGTACGTTGTGAAGCATCGACAATTCTACTGGTGGCTAGGACATGTTATCGTTGTTTGCAACGGGCTCGTCTATTTCAGCTCAATTCTATCGCTCAATACCAATCCAATTTATTACAAACGAGCCTATTTAGGCGCACTATTATCTCATGCTGTCGTAATTTACAATTCTGTGGTAGTAGGTTTTGGTTTGTTTACATGGACCGAGTCATAGTTTAATCGCTTTGAACATAGGCAAAAGGTGCCACTCCAAGTGTCAACATGTTGAGTGATGAAAATGTGCACTATTTCGTAATTGCTTTTTATTGGTATTCATATCAGCCCATTGCAGGTAGTAATCTTGTTGGATCATTTTGCGTTTTTCTTTGACAAGCAGCTCACCCAAACATCTAGTAACGCTGGTACCCTTCTTTATATTTTCCACATTTCATACAGTGTCATATTTCAGATCTACAATTTTACCCATCATACCCTCTAATGCACAAACAGAAAAGCTGAATACCACAATCAAACATTTTACAACGACTCATCATACAACCGCCATGCATTACGTTGCATACATTGAGGTGGTGGTGATTCTCGGTAGAATAATAATTGGGATGCTAGTGTAAGTACTTATATAGCTGATCTGTCTCTATCATTATCACTTATAGCATATATAATAGATTCCGCACTTCTGTATTGGCACTGATTATCTTTATTCATTTTTTGCGCTTACGCTACTATCTATCGAGTTATACGAAAAATGCCATCCTGAATACAACAGTGCATTTAGACAAATGGCTCTTGCTACCAGACCAATCCTCCCCCTCTGCCCCCTCAGATTCTCCTAAAAGTTTGACAGTTGTGTCCAACATTTATCTAAGTGTAAAAAGGCTTGTCATGCGATATGCAGGTGTCGCACCAATTGCTTCAAAAAAATAAAAAAAGTATTAGTTTTTTTTTTGCAAATATCTCATTTAATTATCCTAATACTACCTGTATCCATGAAAAACTTCAATAAACATACATAGAAATAAGCCAATAGAGCCTGTTCATTTTAATCGAGATTTACCTAATAAAGCAAAACCATACTACTTACTGGTTAATTTAATTTGCCCAGTGAAAGTTTTATAGTTAACTGCAAGTACATATTTAAGAGCTTTCAGGCATCTGTCAACAGGTTTGCTCTACACATAAGCATAGAAGATATCAGTCAAACTTCAAGAACCGTCCAAATTTTCATGCTGTTTACAGAAATTTATATGATGATTATTTCGTATACTGCAGTGTTGTTCAAATCACTTCAATTAATGAAAACAACGCATTAAACAGCCCAGAAGCGTAGAAAAGCTATATCTATTTATTACCCCTATATACAAAAAAACCTAGAAAATTTTTGCAAGGGTTTCCCTCTGCAATGATGTTAGGCGGAATTTGAAGTACTACCCAAAAGTGCAATTAGGTAGTATCTCAATTAGACCACCCCTCAGGTGCTAGAGCGTGCCTTACTACACCCCTAACATGAGGAATTATGTTTATTAAGACCCTCAACTGTCGCTAAGTAAGTAGAATCAACAATTAAGTTTGGACCAGCCTATCTAATCCTAGCCTCGGAATCTTGTTATTGTTGAGCATCAGTGATAGGCACATCCACTCAACGTAAAAAAAAAATATGCCTCAAAGAAACATAGAAAGAAAGAAAAATAGTGAGGGTGATAACATTACATGGAGATAAAGATCAAAAGAAATAAGGGCGAAAAGCCAAAGAAAAAAGAGAGCTAAGGCAAATAATAAGGGGAGAAAAATAAACAATCAAAAATGAATAATAATGAGTTGTATCTACAACTATTGCTATGATGGCTGTCCTCGACAGAAAAAAATAACTTGGTTGATCTCTTGCAGCATCCAGTAGTGTCCATAATTATTATTGCCATACGCTTGCCTATAGATAGTCCAAATGATATAGTCAGTATTGTATCCTTCAGTCAACGCCGCCATCATATTATACACTTACATAATCGACTGTTAGCAGTTTCGGTTGAATCCAGTAGTAGTATCCATCATTAATCATCCATTAGTCGTCGTGACCTCATTCTTCTTGTTGTTGTTGCCTACACAATACATCAAAATAATACAGTAATAGTCATTAATATATCCAGCAGCAATCTACGTCATTTATACTTACTTGATAAACAATTCACAACAGGTTCTGCATCTAATGTCCTTGATCACCAACTTGTTGTGCTTGCTGCTTATATTCTATCAAATTCGTGTAATCAGTAAGGTATTACTCAACAGCAGACAGCATTAAAACTAACCTGATCGACTGAACTCGGAAAACGTAGCACTATTGATGACTTACAGATAGCACCACCAAACCAGAAGAGAGAAATAGAGCTGTTGATGACTTGCAGACAGCACTAAACCAGACAAAAACAGCACTGCAAATGACATGCTGCATAGAGTGTCAAAGCAGCGAGAAAAAGCACCAGAGGTCTTGCTGTTGGAAGTCAGAGTATACACAACCAGTTCCTAAAAATAAGAGAGAATTCAGTTAGTTGTGATTCAATAATAAAAAGTACTAATCAGTCGTACGTACTACCGCATTATAAAAAGGCAATGGATAAGACTTGTTCAGAGAAGCGGTGGTGGGGGCAGCAATAAGTCGAAGCAGTGGTGTTCACCAGTTGCGTTGTTCTCTTTTGTTTTGAAGCAGTCGTCGGTAGCTATTCTAGTCCACAAAGAAAAAGAATAATTAATTAATGATAGACTTGGACAATCGATACTACAGTAAATACACTTACCTGCATATGCTATCAACTAACAACAACTGTAGGCTTGATGGCCTTTCTGCTATTGTCTTCGATAATAAGATGAATAATAGTAGGTTTAGCAGCAGTAGTAAAAGTAGTATTAAAAACGGGGGTATGGAAAAAAGGAATAACGGGGAAATGGGAAAGAAAGAAAAATGTTGCAAACTTGACGTCACGAGTGTTCTGGGCATTATAGAGTAGCTGACATCAAACTGAAATTAAAATTTTGCTGTTATCAACCAGGGCCTTCTATCCATACTGAAATCTGTCGTGACCTAAACTTGGCAGTTCTTGATAATAAACAATTATTCTAGTATATATCAAACTTCTGCAGAATTTAAAGGCGCATCGAATGGTACTAAACTTGTCTGCTTTGACCAGCAATAGACGTTTTAAACAGACAAAATGTTTTTGGTCAAATTTTCGTGGTTTTTCGATAATATCTCCATATCTGTCAACATAACATTGCTTGTACTACTAGTCATTATGGTAAAGCAAACAATCTCCTATCGTTTGAGCTCTTGCTTGAGGCTCTAGCTTGACTCTACGTGGAGAAATTAACAAAATTGATCTGACCAGAAAACTCAGATGTGATTTGGGGCCTTGCCTTGACAGGTCAAAATTGGACGAAATCAAGAATTTTCCCTGAGCAGGGTTTTTTGGGAATATCTTTTTAACGGCTTGTCGGATTTGGACAAAACAAAGACCATTCGATAGGTCTACATTATCTCCAACATAATCTAAAAGTCAAAAACACCTAATAGACATTCCCTTCATGAAATAACTCAAAACGATGTATTATGATTTGCCTCAAGCAGGCACTACCCGACATATTTTTGAAAATACTAACAATAACTATACCATCCTATAGAAAATTAAAAGGGAAACAAAAGCCAAGCACTACGCAACATCAACTCACTTAGTAAGTCATAGAGAAATATTCATCCAAAGTTTGTTCATTTTTCACATTTTCTCTTATTAATGCTTCATATTGTCTATTACAAACTCAAATATAACTCGTACTAGTCAAACAAAGTATTCCAAACAACTTTGACTATACATACAACCATGCTTCTTATATGAGTCCAATCACTTTTACTAGTACCATCTACTCCAGATTCATCAATTCCTGAAATCATGGATATCTCAACAACCAGAATAGCTACGCAAATTTGGATTGCAGTTTCGCATTGTAGACAAAAATCCGTTGTAGTAACATGCTAAGCTCGAAGCTGTAGCATCAATATTTAAAATCTCGATGTTTGATCGTCCAAAAGTCCAAAAGTCAAAATCTGAAAATCATTTCCAACATCCATGACCAGATATGAGGCCCCATACACAATATGAGATAACTTGAAACTATTGTAGTACTATAAAAATGAGGCAACTTTAAGCTGAGAACATGGTATTGGAAATGCCTTGTTATCAAGATAATTGACATTGGAGAATACATCTTTAAGCGGGGCAGAGATACATACCTCAATTTGGTATGCATAAACGAAACAAGAAAAAGTAAGCTACAATCACCCAGTCTTGAAAACAACGCTCATTAACAAGTAAAGTATCCCTCTATAACAAGAAATTAACAACTTATTATGTGCATTATGCCACGCTCCGAGTTCAAAGAGGATAACAACATGAGAAGAAGCTTGCTCCTTACAGGGTAGCTGACACTAAACTGAGATTGAAATCACTATTGTTGGAAATGTGGATATATGCTTCCTGAGATTTGTCAAAACACAAAG
The DNA here is from genome assembly GCA_037974945.1 of Mucor circinelloides. NCBI lineage: Eukaryota > Fungi > Mucoromycota > Mucoromycetes > Mucorales > Mucoraceae > Mucor > Mucor circinelloides. Next base: position 818,804 of record JBBNAA010000029.1, on the reverse strand, counting down.
CTTGCAATTGTTAATATTAAACATACATTCAAGTATACTGTAAGGATTAGCCTCATCACTCATCATGTCAGAATAATCAGAGCTACAATCGTCAGTGTTTCGTCCATGGGATTTTTTCAGCTTACTTAATTGTTTTACTATTGTTGAGCCAGCGTATACAATAACCAGCACAGCAAAAGATAGTATAGTAATTGAACAAGACGCAAATATACTGAAGTTTGTTAATGAAATTAAAGGGCTATTTATACTAAATTTATGAGTCATCACACAAGACAGTAACAAATGTTATTCACTTGCAGCTGAATCTGCCCATCAACTGCGATGTAACCTAGTAGCATATTCCATTATATTTGGAATAATTACCTATCAAAGAGTGCCTTAATCTTATATAGACAGTTGTGGCGATTCTGGCACAACAACTATGGTTGTTTCAGCTTTGTTTTTAAGACAGCATCCAAAATTTGCTTCAGTATAATATCTTCAACAGCTGTTGTAAAAACAATAAATCTATAGCTTATTCTATGATGATGAGCAAGAATTATACCAGAACAAGCCATGCCAAGACTTACCTTCGTTATTCCAATACCATCATCCAAATACGAGTTCAAGTTCTGTTCAGTTTGTTTTTGATCTTCTTGTCTTTCAAAATTATGTTTCTTGCGAGTAACGCGTCTGCACTATACGCCTGGTGGTTAGAGCTGTCGTTGTCAAAATAAAAAACAACTTTACAATTAGGGTACAACTCCTCAAAAATTTTGACCACCAAATTAAATTTCCTGTCAATGTCATCAGCTGTCCTTCATCCGTCTTTGCCTTCACCAGCAAAGAAAAGCTCTCTTGATGTCTTCGTTAGATCAGAAGGGGAGACCATCGGAATAGTAAATGGTCTTGCAAGGGTTTTGCATGGAAAACTCCCAAGAACGCAGCATATACTTTGCTAGCGTGGATGGAGTAATTCTTCCTTCAGCACCATCAAAATATTGGGGAATGATAAAGCTGTTTACGTGGTTGCAAAGTTACACCAATGTTCTAAAAGAGGCTTGCGTTTCCATGATTTTCTTTTTGGTCTCCAATGCTACATTCTTATTGTTCAAGAAGTAACAAAATGTTTTGCTATAAAGCCTTTTTTTGTAGCGCCTTATAACATATGGAAATAGCAGCCCAGGAACGAATTTTGATACTGAATATGTGCTGTTTTCGGTGCTTCAATTCAATCAGATCATCAGCAACTTCTCCAGTAGAAGCTTTACCCTAACAAAAATAATAGGTAGTATAAGTAAAATTCAGTTAAAGTATCACTTTGTTAATGTCGATTCTCAAAAGTTCCAGTTCCTTACACTCCAAAGATAACTCGAATAGCTTCTTCAGTTCCTTTTCTTTTCGTCTTTTTGTTTCTTCTCACGAGTATACTCATTTAGAGGAGGAAGAATATTTATTGTTATTACAAATCCACCAAATCCTTTCACTCTTTGATGCTTTGTTGCTCTTTTCTTTTATCTTCTTTTAAATTTACTAGTTGTTATTTTGATATACAATATAGTAATATTACTTATTAGAAAAAAGTAGAAACACGTTTTAAATCATGTCGTCTATACGCAATTTTATTCTATGAAAATAATGTTCTCCAAATTGAAGCAGCATAATAAAATGATCAGCGCAAGAAAACAGAGCATTATTTTTTTCTGCTGCTTAAAATTTGCCAACAATGTGCTGATAAAAGAAACAGAGGCTCTAGGGAAAACGCACTATATGCTGTTATAAAATAAAAGCCAATAACTGTTCATTGATATTAGATACATTGCAAGATATTCATTATTATTATTACTGAGTAATAATAATAAAAAGTTCCGACTAAAGGAAATATTTCAAATTTGAAAGAAGAGAGAAATTAATACAGTATATTACTTTGTTCAATGTATTGTTTTATGGGTGAAGAATATGTTCTTATCGCACAATATCAGATGAAATTTGCTGTTCTTCAACCACCCTTACAGCTCCGAGATATTCATTATTCGCAAAAACGAGATACCACAAAAATCTAATACAGCGGTACCCCGTTATTATAAGAGACACTTTTGGCCCAACCCACCACCATACTCTTAAATTAGAATAATGCCACCGTACTAACAAACTCTCGCCTCATTATTCTACTGGATTCATCCATAAGTTGACAAATACGATCAGCAAAAAATGCAACCACCCTGAAAATTTGGTATTTATAATAATAATAAGTAGTGGAATCCGTCTTGCTATTATGTGTATTGTGTCTAACTCTTACCACGCGCATTTCTGGAAATTAGTAGATCCTGCAGTAAAATAAGGGTGAAAAAAGCAGATAGAATACTGTTAAAATCCTTTTTTATACAAAATTAGAATAATGTGCATTAAAATGTATATTCGTTTCTATTTATATTATTATTTGGTTTATATCTCTTATCTGGTGGATCAAGGACGGTATTTGAAAGTATGGTTTGCGGAGCATACGTTCACAACAGCTTCTTCTAAGGTTTACATATAGTACAGTGCATGACAATACCCTTCGTATTATGTTACTTTAGTATGTGTCATTTCTTCTTCGAGTAGCTTACCATTATTACGATTATCATGCAACTACTATTACTACTACATGCTTTTTATCTTTGACAGCATGGCTCGAATAAAATGACATTTTTATTTTCGGGTATTTTTATGACGGGAATTTACTCTAGGTCACTTCAGATCCTCCTGGATTTCCTGACTTTGACATCATACTCTAGGGTGTTGTTATTCTAATCACCATAGTTTTCAATTTGTGTGTGTCGATGACTCAATTCCACCACCAAACGTTCAAAGTCGAACTTACGGACCATCGTCTGCGGGAGGATCTTGAGACACCGATAAAGGAGAAACTCCATACAAAGGCCCACAAAGTGAAATACCTGGAATAGACTGTAGTGTGTTGGTTTTTAAAGCATAAATCATCTCGTCTACTAGTAGCTGTTCATTCCAGTTTCTGGAATTGTCCTTGCAGAGTTTTTTCATCGTCGTAGCCATGATTGTAATTCAAATTTTCTAATGAGTTTCAACGAAAGCAAAGATTTTGCATGAAATCTACCTAAAATATAGCAGCATTTACATTATTTACGAGAATTATTGGTGTACTCATTAAAATACTATTGCTGCATCTGCAAAAATTAAAGTGTACTACACACCTACAGTAGAATAAGCTATAAATTCTTCCACAAGGAGTCTATTTTTTCACAAGTTAATATAATGATGGCTGTATAATGTTAAATCATTTATTAAGGACCTACCAGCAAGTTTGGAGCTGTTTTACATATAATCGTATACGATTTTCTGCCAAACTTCAAAATCCACGTATTATTCATAGGATTTCACCCGGTATTTCGTATCATGTTGCTTTTAAATAATGGAAATCAGCTAAATAATTTAAGCATTAAACAGTTCAGAAACGTAGAAAAGCTATACCTATTTACTACCTCTACAGTATATACAAAAAAACCTAGAAAAATTTTGCAAGGGTTCTCCTCTGCAATGATGTTAGACGGAATTTGAAGTACTACCCAAAAATGCAATTAGATAGTATTTCAATTAGACCACCCCTCAGGTGCTAGAGCGTGCCTTACTACACCCCTAACATGAGGAATTATGTTTGAGACCCTCAACTGTCGCTAAGTAAGTAACAACAAGTTGGTTTGGACCAGCCTATCTAATCCTAGCCTCGGAATAATCTTGTTATTGTTGAGCTTCAGTGATAGGCACATCCACTTAACGTAAAAAAAAAAGGGTATGCTTCAAAGAAACATAGAAAAAAAATAGTGAGAGTAATAACATTAAATAGAGATGAAAATTATAAAAAATAAAGAGGAAATAGATAAGAAGAAAAAGAATGAAAAAAAAAAGGCGAGAGCCAAGAAAGAAAAATAAATGAAACCGTGGCCAACAAAAAACAACAAAAGGATGTATCTACCACCGTCAAGGGTATCCTCCTCGACAAAAATAAATGTTGTCAAAAGATCTTACAGTATGTATCCACCACCACTACTGTCCGTAATCATTACTATACGCTTGCCTCCTATTATATGTAATCAAAGCGATATAATCAGTAACGCATTCTTCATCAATCAACACCATCATATGATGATATACTTACCTAATTCATCGCCAGTAGTAGTCTCTCTTGCACTTAATATCCATAATCATCACTGTCATCAGGTTGCACTTCTTGCTTACATGAAACCAGAATACTATAATCGGTAGTGAAGTCTTCAAGCGTCAGTATTATCATCGTGCACTACTGTAATCTACTTACCTAATCCATTGACAGTAATTCTTCCTACATCCAGTATCATTCATAATTACCACTACTATCAACATGGTACTACTGCGCTTTTCCACATTGCATTAAAACACTATTATGTAGCAGCCTCACAGAGGCTCTTGTAATAGCACCAAACCTGACAAGTTGGCCTATAAAAAAGTAAAGAAAATGGTGCTTTAGTGGTTGTACAAAGAAGCTAGGGTAGAACTGTAATACCTACCGAGTATCCTCAACGCAACGTGTTGTTGTAATACAGCACGTTGAAACCGGAACGACAATCACCAGCACGACGACGTACCTGCTGCATCTAAGGATGACTGCTGTATGTATACAGAGGAGAGAAAGATCCAGAGAGAAGAAGTTAGTGATTTTGCCCACCAGAACCGCAGAGGCACCACTAAGTTCTCACGCCACAGATAACTGCCTCAGAGAAGAGAGACTTGTATTAGGGAGAGGTCATCAGAGGCAAATCTACAAATGAGAACGACCGTATGTTAGTAAATGTTGACGGTAAATACAAGCGTATGTTTACCGCTATCCAGGAGGAGACCATCACAGCCAGAAAAGATCATAATGACCGCCAGAGAAATAAGAGTTATAGAAACTTGCATCGCCACCGAGACGTGCATCAGGTAGGGATCACCAGCAGAAGAGAGAAGAAGCCTAGAAATAGAAAAAAAAGCCGCATGTTAGTAACTGTTATTAATAATGAATAGAGTACAGTATACGTACCGAATGTAGCCAAAACAGCGCAAAGCGCAGCACTACCTGAAGAAGAGCCACCAAGACGACATCAGCAAAGAGAGGAGAGAGGGGGGAGGAAGGCCTTGATCACCTCCTCACCAAACTGGACAGTATAACCTACAAAATAAGAAAACGCAGTGTTTTAGGAACTGTTCTAAAAAAACACAGTCGTATACTTACAGAGACTGCAACGTAGCGTTTTGCACCAGGAAAAAAGCCAACACCAGATAGTAATGAAGGAGAACAAGGAGGCGAGTACCAGAGAGTAGTCTTGAACCATCACAAAAGAAACCAGCACGAGAAAAAACGACCTAATAAATAAAAGCAGTATTTTAGTAACTGTTGTACAAAAGAGGAGGAGAAAGCATACATACTGCATACAGTTAGTTACAACAGCGCAAACCACTACACAACCGGAAGGAGAGCCATTAAAACAGCAACTTGATGTATCAAAAGAAAACACCAATCTACTGAGGAAGAGTAGACAGAGAAAGATTGAAAATAGCTAGCCTACCTAGTTTAAAAAAAAGAAGAGAAAAAGGAAAAAAAAAAACGATAATAGTTGTTAATAAGCAATGCATTTTATATTATATACATATAGCTACCTACATATGTCACCAGTATATTCAGTGCACATGCCACCAGCATATCAAAACATCAATCGGCTCATAATTAAATGAATAGTGCATTTGGGAGCGATAACAACAGCCATACAGATATTATAGCAAATAGTACAGCCAGATAGGGCCAAAAAAAATTAGAAAAGGACGAGATACAAAAATGCGCTTGCGCTACTGCAAATTATTCTTGTGACGTATAGTAGCTGATGCGCTGCAATTTTTTATTGGAGCAAACCAAATTTCGGCAGCTGCCGCGGTAATAAAGCAGTGAGTGGTTAATAGGATTGATTTTAGAATGGTGAAAACGTCGAAAAAACCATCGTGATATACTGTTTTTTCTGTTTCCATGAGTTTTATTAAATGACTTGAGCCTGCAGCTTTAATGCTTTATATTGCTGAAAGTAAGACACATCAAATGGTGCAGGTTACAAAATGCTGGAACATAAATGGAGGCGACAATCAGCGAAAATGCCTATATTAGTTTTTGGATAATTATGCCAGAAAAAAAACCTACATGCAATTTGGCTTTAACACCAGCAGATGTACTTTAATGTAAGCTTTCGAATGAGCTATATTACACAGTAAATGCTTCATCGGTGCTTGAGTTATTACGGATTTTCAAAATTGGCCATCAGTTCCCTTGCTATGACACACGTAATTCAGATCAAGTCATTGAAAAATCAAATTAACTATAATTCAAGTATGTTATAAAACAATAAAAAAAACGCAGATCTCACATAAAAAGTATGCTTCAAAAACTTTTTCTCAAAGAGATATTCAATACCAAAAGCTTCTGTAATAAGCGGCAAGAAAATGGATATCTTGATATTGGCGGCTTATTGAAGGCCAACGAAGAAAGATACAGCTTTCTAGTTGTAAAGACAATGTTTTACAGCCTCTCAGCTACACTTTCATGTTTTCAATTACTCGACTTGATTATGAGAATTTTGTTTTGTTCTCGACATGAAGGCGATCATATATAATTTTTGACAAATTGGCTGGGCTTATTAGATGCATTTGATGCCAATATTTGCTCAGTCTCGTTGCAGAATTGCACTTTTTGGCTGAAGTCCAACTTTTCGTTACTTGAGTATACTTTACAGAACTTGCAAGTTTAAAATCCTGGGGGAGGAGCATAGAAGAAAAGGCCAAATGTAAGTAGAGTGTAGATTTTCAATTCCATTCTCATCATACTACTGTAGTTGCAAAATTATTGGACTACATATTTTTCGCATTTTTCTTCTTAATACTTCGCATCGTCTATTACCAATCCAGCTCCAACGCTCGCTGCTAGTCAAACAAAATATCATAGATAACTTTTACTATTTTATACAGCCAACATCTACAGTGCATAATGTCGATTTAATGGCTTTTGTTAGTAGAGTCTGCTGGAAATCAATCTCAGCAGATGATGCAAATCATTGGCAAAATAATATGTTAGTCTTAAAGCTCAAATGAAAGCTTGATTCAAAGATGACCAAAAGATGAAAAGAAAGACAGAAAAAGGGGGCACTAGAAAGAAAAGGGTGATATGGAGAATGTAAAGCTATTCAACAAAGTTACTTTAGAGGGTAGGCTTTGACCAAGAACATCTATCAAGATTGGTGAATGCTGAAAATTTATGCTCCAAAAATGCAATAGCTAGAAGGCTGAAGAAGTACGGTATCAAACAAAAATGTAGAGAACTATTTGATTGGAGGATGAGAGTATGGCAACAGCACTTTTAAAGGATAGAGACATGTACTGACAAGCAATGAAATAAAGCGTTTTAGCATATCAAAACATTAGGCATTATTACCGAGCTTATTGCCTGTATTAGGCTGTTCATTCATCAGTTGTTCTGTGGATTTAAGTGGTGTATACAACCAAACAAAAACCCATTATTTCATTTTGTTTTATTATTTCTTTCCGGTATTCACCGTCTGTCTATACACATTCAAAAAAAGTATTTTCTCATAGCAGTGCCTTGAAGCAACATGCTTTTGTAACTATGGATGACAATATTCAGTCGTGCTCAATCAACAAAGATACTAGTAAGAATATTGCCTCGTTTGCAGAATGTGGGATCTTTTAGAATAGCAATTGATGTCTGATAAGGACCTGCCAATGTGCATTATTAAACTATGCAATTTTTTATAAGAGGATCATTCATAGCGCTATTGCATTTGTTATTTGTATTCGCATTATCTGAATAATTTCGACGAAAAAGTTTCTGACATCTTATGGAAGGTTCTCAAGAAATCAGACGAGCAGTGGAATAGACTTGACTTGGTCAGAAGAAGAAAGAGAGAGAGGGGGGATCAACCACACTAGTGCTTAGCTTTACTTTCGAAAATCTTTGCAGCAACTACGATGATTATCACTGTATAACAGCGTTATCGCCGCCTTATGAAAAGTAGGAATACTTAAACAAAGCACAATCGTATATTTGGTCTAAATCTTCAAAGATGGCAACAAATTAGGGGGGGGGCTACCTACTTGGACGAAAAATTGTACAATTTCAGGGCAAATACTTTTTTTTTTCGCCCAAACTTTCAAATAGGGCCAGGTACAATTTATAAGTAAAACTAGACAAGGACGACATTGCTTGAATAGACTTGCATAGCAAAAGATGTCGCATCTGCCATAGACTTGTACTGAGCTGCATAAAATAGGTATATGCCTGTAAACGTTGGTTATCTACACAACAGATCTCTTTGAGGGTAGATTTTAAGTGTCGTTAAGAGTGCTTCTTTTAGACGATATTTATTAATGATACCAAATACAGACAAAGATATGTTGATCAATGAGCCTGATTTATCTTTATGATAACCACCCCTAATGAGGAAATCAGAAATCAATTTTCTGTGGTTGATTTTGTGTTTCGAACAAAAAGCCACAAATCGCCAGTGGCATTATCGTTTTCACCTGATAGATAAACTGATTGGATCGTGTTTGGGATAAGGAAACTGCCCTTGAAAAAAAAAAAGACGGAGCAATGTTGAGGAACACAAGTAGGCAAATTTTTTTTGAAAGAGTCTCTCTTCTTTAGTTGTTATCCTTTCTCTTATTATATTCAATTACTTTGAGCCCTTATCTAGCCTCAATTTAATATCTTACAACTCTCTTCTATTTACTGTTTCTTTCATCCATTCTCTGTCTTTAAAAACACTCGAAGAAATTAGTAAATGATGGTTTCTACCACAAATGAACAAGCAACTATGGTTGCTGACCTCCTTAATAAGATCAACACTGCTCCCACTTCTGAAGAGGTTGAGCAAGCCGCCCAAGAACTTGCCAAGTTGGTTCAAGCCAAAGGTATGATTATGATCAAGACTTATGGTATTCTCGACAAGTTCTCTGCTTCCACCAAGAACAAGAAGTCTGGTTTAGAAAGAGAAGGTGGTCTTATCGGTTTCAATGCCATGATGGAAGTAATGACTCACGAAGTTGAACCTCTCTTGTTGCAACACCTTGATTCTTTCCTCGATTTATATGCCGATAAGGGTGCTGTTGTCCAAGAAGCTGCTCAAACTGCTTCTCGCACTCTTGTTGATATGATCCCAGCTGAAGCTACCAAGGCTCTTTTGCCTATTCTTATCAAGGGCATGGGTTTCGGTAATGGTAACTCAAAGAAATGGCAAACCAAGATTGGTGCTCTCAAATTGTTGCAAAGATTCACTGAAAGAGCTCCTGAACAAATTGGTGAATGTTTGCCAGAGATCATTCCTGCTGTCTCTGATTGTCTTGCTGATACAAAGAAGGAGGTTGCTACTGCCGCTGAAAAGGCTATGATGAAGATCTGTAGTGTAGGTGGCAATCCTGATATTCATCGTCATTTGAAGGATCTTGTGCTCTGTATGGGTGACCCTACTCGTGTGCCTCAAACCATTGAAAAGCTTGCTCAAACAACCTTTGTCGCTGAAGTCAATGGTCCTACTTTGGCCATCATGGTTCCTCTCTTGACTCGTGCCTTGAACGAACGTTCTACTACTGTCTTGCGTCAAACTGTTGTTATTACCAACAATTTGTGTAAGCTTGTTCGTGATCCTCGCACTGCTGCTCAATTCTTGCCTCAATTGTATCCTGGTATTGAACGTCAAGCTGATACTGCTGCTTTCCCTGAGATCCGTGTTTTGGCCAACAAGGCCAAGCAAACTTTGGTTGATGCTGGTGGTGTCACTGAAAAGTCTGACGCTGATGGTACATTGACTGAAGTCTCCATCGAAGAAGCTACTGCCTCTGTCAAGAAGGCTGTAACCAAGGCTCAAGGTTTCTTGGACTCTTTCTTCATCTCTTACGTCTCTTATCTCGGTACCATTGCTGCTGATTATTCTCGTCAAGAATTATTTGCCAAGGAAAACTGGCAACAAGTGTTTGCTCCTTATCTTAGAGCCTTTGTCATGAAGTCTGATATTCCTGCAGTTGTAAGTGATGCCTTTGAGGAGATTCATGCCTTGTTCAAGAGCCGTAACCAAGATAGCGATGATACTGCTATTGATGAGCAAGAAGGTGAGGAAATCTGTCATGTGGAGGACTTTTCCCTTGCTTATGGTACTCGTCTCTTGTTGAGTCATACCAGACTCAAGTTGCATCGTGGTCAACGTTATGGTCTTTGTGGTCAAAATGGTGCTGGTAAGAGTACTTTGATGAACGCCATCCATGCTGGTAAGGTTGAAGGTTTCCCCTCTCAAGACCAAGTTCGCACTGCCTTGGTTGATTACAACTCCCAAGCTGCTGATCCCTCTCTTCATATTGTCGACTATGTTGCTGCTGATGATCTTTTGAAGAACTTGCCTCGTGCCGATATTGAAAAGTCATTGCGTGATGTTGGTTTTGATGATGCTCGTCTCGAGATGTCTGCCTCTGCTCTTTCTGGTGGTTGGAAGATGAAGCTTGAACTTGCTCGTGCTATCCTTTCCAAGGCTGATATTCTCTTGTTGGATGAACCTACCAATCACTTGGATGTTGATAACATCAAATGGCTCGAGGATTACTTGAATGCTCAAACACAAGTTACCTGTCTTATTGTTTCTCACGATTCTGGTTTCTTGGATAACGTCTGTACTCAAATTCTCCATTACGAAAAGAAGAAGCTTCGTTTGTATCATGGTAACCTCTCTGACTTTGTTGCTGTCTACCCTGCTGCTCGTACTTACTACAGTCTCGATGCCTCTACTATTGAATTCACTTTCCCCAAGCCATCTGTCTTGCAAGGTGTCAGATCCAATACCAAGGCTATCCTCAAGATCAATGACTGTACATATACCTATCCTGGTAACAAGACTCCTTCTCTCTACAACGCAACCGCCTCTCTCTCTCTCTCCTCTCGTGTTGCTGTTGTCGGCCCCAATGGTGCTGGTAAGTCTACTATGATCAAGCTTTTGACTGGTGAGACTATTCCTCAAACTGGTACTGTCTGGCGTCATCCTGCTCTTCGTATCGGTTACGTTGCTCAACATGCCTTCCACCATTTGAATCAACATCTTGAAAAGACACCTACCGACTACTTACAATGGCGTTATTCTACTGGTGAAGATAAGGAAGTTGCCGAGAAGGAAACTCGTGCTTGGAGTGATGATGAGTTGAAGCAAATGGAGAAGATGATTCCTGTCAATGGTGAAGAGCGTCAAATTGAAACCTTGTTGGGTCGTACAAAGCTCAAGAAGACCTTCCAGTACGAAATTAAGTGGAAGAACAAGCTTCACAAGTTCAACAGCTGGTTCTCTCGTGAAAAGTTGCTCGAATTGGGTTTCCAAAAGCTGGTTCAACAATTTGACGATAAGGAAGCCTCTCGTGAAGGTTTATTGTACCGTGAATTGACTATTCCTCATATCCGTCAACACTTCAGCGACATTGGTCTTGATCCTGATATTGCTCAGTACACCAAAATGAGTGCCCTTTCCGGTGGTCAAAAGGTCAAGGTTGTCATTGCTGCTGCTATGTGGAACAACTGTCACATGTTGGTGCTTGATGAACCTACCAATTTCTTGGATCGTGAAGCTCTCGGTGGTCTTGCTACAGCCATCAAGAAGTGGGATGGTGCTGTTGTCATGATTTCTCACAGCAATGAATTTGTGGATGCCTTGTGTCCTGAAAGCTGGAAGTTGATTGCTGGTAAACTCTACAAGGACGGTGTGTCTTCTGTGGATGACGAGTCCAACATTGACGAAGAAAAGGTCAAGGCAAAGCTCTCCAAAAAGAAGAAGAAGACCAGAAATGAGATCAAGATGCAAGAAGAGCGTCGTCGTGCACGTCATCTCAAGTGGTTGATTGAAGGTGGTGTCAAGGAGCCTGATACTGAATCTGATTAGATCCACCTACTGTCTTTTACACATTGCAAATTTACCTTATAGATATCATTTATTTTCTTTCTTTTTGTTATACATTTCATTATTGCTTTATAATACAAAATCATTTGTTTTTTTCTTATAATCTTACCTTTTTGCTGGAAAAAAAAGAAACCATCATACAATAGATCCTCATAATAAAATTTGAATTTCTTCTTAATTCTGCTGCTAGTATTACGGACTTTAAAGCAAACTAGGATATGATGTAAATTCGTTGTTGCCATACCATCAAGTGGAGCCCTTCTTTTTCTCTGTTACATCATGTTGTTGGGTTTCACTAGGCTCCAGACGCCAAGGAGGAAAGCTCAAACACACTGGATACTATGGACCTTGGTCATAGGCACCATCCTAGTGCTATTTGCCATGGTGGATAGCTTCTATTTGCATCTATTTGAAACAGAACAGAGACACGAACAGCAGCAGTGTGCCATGAGCTATGCATATCCCACATTTGCTGAAATTGCAAACAAGCCAAATTCGACCTTGTCAGCCAAATACAAACTGTACTTGTATCGCGAGGGCTATCTGGATAGATCTGATCAGGTATATCATGCAACTGTGCCTGTCAAATTCGAATCTAATGTTTGTTGCCACCTAGCTATATGGCGTGCCTGCGCTGTTCATTCCAGGTCAGGCAGGAAGTCATAAGCAAATTCGATCCCTGGCTTCGACAACAACACACCTGTACCATGATGGAAAATCAGACCGAAACATAGACTACTTTACCGGTAAATTAGATGTCAATTACTATTCTGTATGAGTATTCATCCTGTATCAGTCGATTTGAACGAGGAACTGTCAGCTTTGAGCGGACAAACGCTACTGGATCAAGCAGAATACATGAATCAAGTCGTGGAAAGGATACTGTCCTTGTACGAGCATCATCCCAATAGACCAACCTCAGTCATCATCATTGGCCATTCCATGGGTGGCCTCGTCGCCCGCACCATGTTTATGCTGCCAAACTACATCCCCAACAGCATCACCAATATCATTACTCTCGCTACACCTCACATGGCAGCACCACTCTTACTAGATGCCACCATTTATAAGACATACAGGGAATTGACCAAGTTCTGGACGCAAAACAAATTGAACAACCTTACCTTGATTTCCATTGCAGGAGGGTCTCTAGATGTTATTGTCCATTCTGACGGAGTCAATACGGCTAGTTTTATACCTGCCACCCACGGATTTACAACCTACACCACATCCATTCCAGGCGTCTGGACAGGAGCGGACCACATGGCGATTTTATGGTGCAATCAATTGATTCGTATATTAGCTTCGACACTATTAGAAACAGTATACGCAGCATCGGTGGAGGAGCGCATGCAGATTTATAAGCGTAATCTGCTGGACGGTAGTGACGATTCCATCATCAGCAATCAAATCACTGATATTAGTGCCAATCAATTGGAAATCAAGACATTAGAAAACACAAGCACTCCTATTCTGTTCAATCAGCAGAAAACGACAATGACAGTGATCCGTTCTCCAGCAACCAAAATGCAATTATTGACAAATGTCCCAAGAAAAGATGACAGTTGCTGGTCAATCGTCCAATGTCATGATGAAAACCACTGCAAATACACCTTGCCCCAAGTTACAGTCTTGCCATCTGCCTCTGCTGAGAGTCTGATTGATTCTACGCCCTTCCGCTTACTAGACATTGACACCTCTAGCAGTAGTTCCATTGGCATTATTCAGCACTGCCAAATGCCAGTAGACTCATTCATACAGCAGTACCAAGATACACCCACTATACATGGCAACAGTATCTGGAGTATCATACGAAAGAGAGTCTCCTTCACAGTAGATCCTCATAGTACAACGCATGTGTTTCCACTGATCCGTAACTCGCTTTTCGCTTTCGATGTCAAGGTAGCGTCTCTGGCTGGCCATGGTCTTTACAAACCAATGATGAAGCAAATGATCAACAATCTGGAAATCAAGTACTACCGCCACTTAGAGGCGAATCAGTCTAATAGAATTACATTTCATCAAGAAATGGACACGGATCATCAAGGCCTGTCGCTTCAGTTTTTTACAGATAGACAATCTATGGACATTGAAATCAAGCTGGATTGGTATGGCACTTTGGGCAGATGTGTACTTCGCTATGGCGCTATTCTGGTCAACTTTTTCTGGGCATCTTCGCTGATTATTCTCATGACTCAAGTGAAGACATACGCCATCAATGGAAAGCGTGAATTTGTTGCTTATCCTGTGGCATTGGTGCAATGCGTACAGGGGCCATTTTTACAATTAATGGCTTTACTCGTTGCTGCAGTAGCCATCATCAACTTTATGCCGTCTGATTCTTCCATGCTCAGCGTATTTGTAACGAAATACATGCTGTTTGGCAGTAACGACTGGCTATTTGGCGCCTTGTTGATTCTGGCATTTGCACTGGCTGTTGGCCTGAATGCAATAATATGGCTCTTGATCTCTCTCTTGACTCTGATCCTCAGTACACCATTGCGATTCATGCGTTTGAGCAATGTATCTGCACCAGTGACATCTACTCACTTCTTTGTCCACTTGAGTATTGTTGCTGGATTGCTTAGTTTTCTTCCCTCAGCATTAGTCTTTACGCTGTATTTCAGTGTTTGGTTATTCATGACATGCTCGGCTCGTAATGCTGCTCGGTCTGATTTACCATTGTTCCAAAACATTTACAAGTATAGACAATCATGGCTCATCTTTTTAGTATCCTTCTTACCATACTACATCCCACATCTTGTTGTATTCATCAAGAACATACTCATCGGCTGGACTTATCAACTACCAGAATCCGCGCTTACTATTGCTCAAGATATTCCTGTGCTAATGACATTGGTGTTCTTAATAACTGTAGGCAGGAATCCAGATGTTGCCGGCTCAAAGTAAGTTGCTCAATTCACGAGTAGCGTCTCTACTAACTCCATGTCGCAGACATCTCAAACTTATCATCTATGCAATGAATTGCATCATCATCTACCAAATGCTATTTGGATTTTTGCACCCTTTTCTATTAATTCATTTCATGTGATCCTTCCCAGCTATATATATACTAACATTAATAAAGCAGTGAGTTGAGGCGAGAAACAAGCGACATTTTATGGTTTTTATTAATTTCTTCTAACGAAAAAATAGATTTAACCTCTGCATGGGGGTTGATTTAGACAGAAGCTTGGATAGCGGGTTCAACGAAATCCTTGGAAGCCTTAGCACCAGTATCATCACCAGCGGCAGCAGCACCACCGTGAAGAGCCAAGAGAGCAGAGACATCGAACTTGGGTGCCTTGAGGATCTTGACCTTACGGGTGTAGGTGTTTTGGAGAGGATAGATACCTTGACAGGCCTTCTCAATACGGACAGCGATAGCGTCTTGAGCAGATTGAGAAGCAGAAGAGGTAACCTTGGCAACCAATTCCTTAAGATCACAAGCAACAGCTTCCTCAGTCATGATTTCGAACATCTTCTTACGGATTTGACGGATTTGAGCAGCTTGAGCATAAGTGGTCTTCTTGATTTGGTTACGACGACGAGAAGTGAAGGAGACAGTGAAGAGACGAACAAGATAACCATCGGTAGTCTTGACATCAACGAAAGCCTCAATCAAAGATTGCCACTTCTTGACCATGGAACGGAGCTTGTCGGTGGTCATATCCATACGGTAGAAGTTGGTGAGACAGTTCTTGCCTTGGATTTCGTCAACCTTCAATTGGATCTTACGGAAAGAACGAGACTCGTCCTTGGAGAGATCACCGAGAGACATCTCGACGACACGACCTTGGAGGGAGTCGTTGGCGTTACGGAGACCTTGAGTACGGTTGACAAGAGTCTTACCGACTTGACGGACGTCGAACATGGAAGGAGCCTTGATATCATACCAGTCCTTACGGGTGAAGGGGTCAACGCTAAAGATAAAATGTGTCAATTCAACTGATTGTGTCAAATATGATCTACTGTAAGCGTCGTTGAAAGAGTAGTGTCGCTGTGTTTGAGTATTGCAGGTTGAAGAAATCGACTTTGACATCCACATTCACACATGGCTCCTTCATACAACTTTGATCGCATATATAAAAGTTCGACAGTATTCCAATACTCTTTCAACTAAACGCACAGAAATTCAAGGTTCCTTTTTTTTCCACTTACACCTTCTTCTTCAAACCCTTCTTTCCCTTAGAAAGACGCCTATACAGATATAATCATTAATACGCTTATTCCAAATGATTCAATATGAAGACTTACTTATTCTTGCCGACAGCTGTTTAATCGATGAAAATTGATATGGATGGTAATGGGAGTAAAATTATGGTTAGATATCATTGCATATATGGATGGATGGATGTATACACTTTACCCATATTAACGATTTAAAAGAAGGATCTCTATTCTTGTGTACTTGTGCTATAGTTATCAATGGGCTTGCCCCTCAAATTTGAGAGTTCGGTGACCATTTTTCCTTGCTTGCCCGGATATTAGAACGATGAGGATTCATCAAGGTGGAACCCACTCAATCTGCCTACATTGATTGGCTAAGTAAGGCTAAACATGCACCGACTCTAATAAAACTTGCCGGAATCTATTGATTTGTAACCAAGTCAACTAAACATCATCTCTGTAAGATCCTATTTTCAATCATTGAAACTGCTTGTATAAGACTACCATAAGAGACAGATTCTAGAGCTAGACAACAGAAACTGATACCATGCTGAATTACAGCGCTCACATCATCTTTTTGAGGTTATAAATCTCCCATTATGTCGGTGGTGCGACTCTTGTGTTTGTTTATGTTTGTCGTCAGTCTAATTACATTTGCAGATCCAGCATGAAATCTTTAGCCAACTCTCATAGAAAGACATTGTATACAAAACTATCTTTATTTCTTTGATGGATAATGAGTTCATTAGCGATATTATAGTAAATTAACAAGTGTAGTACATGACGTATATGTAGCAAGGTACACATACGCGAATACAGTAGCACAAAAAGTGGAAGCCATAGAGCTATCCTACAGTTCTTTAAGCGTCATGATCTTCAGCAGCAACTCTCTTCTCATGGACAATCTCCAAGTTTTGCTTGATTTCTTCATCAATCTTTTTAAGATTTTCTTCTTCACGTTTTAATGCAGCAATCTCTTCACGGAGCTGTTGTTCGGTTTTGATCATTGTGTTTGTAGACATTTCACGAGCCAACTCGGTAGGAGGAGCATGATGTTGAGTTTGTTCAGGAAGAGTCATTGTTTTTTAGAAAATATTTAGAATGAAAAGAAGGGTGAATGCAGCAAGTTGAGCCATCAATTTATGATTTTATACTAAATCTAATTGCTTTAATTCTCAGATAAGGGAAAAAACGTGATCCAGGTACAGATCCTCTTTTCCAGTAATTGGCATTTTCATCTTATATGCGTGGTTGCCTTTTGCATTACTTTTAGTCTATGAATTCAAATGAGAATGTTGTAAATCATAGCAAAATACATGCGAAAACGTTATCCGAGTCAATCTACTTTCGAAATCTGGAATACTATGTGTTTCTTGTTGCAGCTCGGATAAAGCTGTAGTACGTCTTATTTCGAAAGCCAAGCTATAGTATGATAGAGAGACTTGTGTTTTATTCTTTCGAATCTCACCTACTTGCTATTGTTTCATGTCCTTGCTGCTGCTACGATAAAAGGTAATTCTTTTGTTTTCAAGAGAAAAGCTCTTTAATCTTTAGATCAGAGATGTAATATGTCTGACTAAATGTGTGTAAAATGGCGTTAAAAAGATGAAGATGAATTATTCAACCTTTTATTGAAAACCTATACATATTCTACACAAAATACCGCCAATTTTAGGCACTTAAAGTAGAAATAACTACTGATAAAACCTTTTTGCGGTATATATATATATATATCAAAGGAAGGCTTGAAATCATCTACAAATAGTGTTATTAATGAGTGCTTAATACCAGGTTTGATTTACTATATGGTACTACGCTTGGGAATTTTTATGCCAACTTTATTGGTGCCCTGAATTAGTTATCCTATTTCGTGCGCCGCCCAAAGTATCCTGTCAAATATATATCTTGTTGTTGATTTCTACAACTTGAAGAATTGACCATACGTTTAATCTATAGGTTTGAGCAGAGTCTAATACAGACGTAGAGATAAAGCAAACAAGAGAATATTCTATCAAGGCTTAGAGTAGCTAATCTTGGTATTTATAAAATAGAATTCTTGGTAGAAATAAGTTCGAGTTTGATCAGCATTTTTTTTTAGTATTGAATGTCTGTATCAAGTTGCTGTTTCGCGATTATTAAACAGCCATATAGCACATTTGCCTCACATAAAATGTCAATTTAAAGACGAGCTTCTTTTAGCTTGGATCTAAAATCATTGCCGACCCGGAGATGAATGAATCACCGGCACTTTAGATTGCCATTTTTGGCTTGCAACAGCTAGCAACAACTTTAATCTATCCACAGCTAATCCATCCATCCTTCCTTTTTTAACGTATCCACATATATAACCATGGCTGCTGTTGCTCAAATCTCCAAGAAGAGAAAGGTAGAAACATACATCTATCATCACACTATCGTTGGATGTAATATTAATCTTAATTTCCAATCTATTTTGTAGTTCGTAAGTTGAAATTTTGATGGATGCAACAAATCGTCAGCCAAAAGCATATGATTTTAATATACACCATACATATATTTAGGTCGCTGACGGTGTCTTTTACGCTGAATTAAACGAGTTCTTCACTCGTGAGCTTGCTGAAGATGGCTATGCTGGTGTCGAAGTTCGTGTCACCCCTGCCCGTACCGAGTAAGATGAATAGATTGGACATTTAGTACATTGGAAATAGAGAATTAATTGGAAATTTTGCGATTTAGAATCATCATTCGTGCCACTCACACACAAAACGTTCTTGGTGAGAAGGGTCGCCGTATTCGTGAATTGACCACTCTTGTTCAAAAGCGTTTCAAGTTCCCCGAGAACGCCGTTGAGCTTTATGCCGAACGTGTTCAAAACCGTGGTCTCTGTGCCATTGCTCAATGTGAATCTGTCAAGTTCAAGCTTCTCAATGGTTTGGCCGTCCGTCGTGCCTGTTATGGTGTTGTTCGTTTCGTTATGGAATCCGGTGCCAAGGGTTGTGAAGTCGTTGTTTCTGGTAAGGTTCGTGCTGCTCGTGCCAAGGCCATGAAGTTTGCTGATGGTTTCATGATTCACTCTGGTAACCCTGCTCGTGAATTCATCACCACCGCTGTTCGTCATGTTGATTTACGTCAAGGTGTTTTGGGTATCAAGGTTAAGATCATGTTGGATAACGATCCTACTGGTCGTAACGGTCCCAAGCAATGTCTTCCCGATATTGTCACCATCCTCGAACCTAAGGATGAGGCCGCTATCACCGAGCCCTCTGCTCAAGATTTCAGACCTGCTCCCGCTGTCGCTGCTCCTGCTGCTGAGGAAGCAACTGAAGCTTAAGCTATAATTTCTTCTTTTCTTCACTTGTCTATATAATTAAAATAAAAGAAAAAATTCTAAAAAAAAGTGAATTTCAGTTGGTTTATAGATTTGTCAATCGAACAAGGTGTGCACTATTTGGAGTGTCGATTTGAAGGATTTATGTAACTTTCACACAATATACGAGATGCTTGTATGTCAGCACAGCCATGAAACCAGGACACAATGTCAACAAGCTTTATGCATCTTTTCAAATGCAAAGATCCTCAACTCTTCCACCGAATGTGACTAGTGCAAACAGCAGCTTAAATTGCATGCTGAAAAAAAAAAGTTTTGACATTTGTATTTCATACAGATCACTTGAATCGATATACACATGGACAAAGTTATGTTGGAGAAAAGAGCTCCTGTAGAAGGTATGTTCAAATGCTGGATAAAGACGAACCAAGACTAATATTCGAGTATATCATTAGGATCTATCCACAAACGTACTCCTCAAAGACCAGCATCTGTACCAACCGACATATATATTTCAACCAAAAGCAAGAGGAGCGCGATAGTGAAGCGTGTACGAAGACTAATGCTCAAAGAAAAGTAAATTCTCATATATACGCAACCAATGCCAATATACTCATGCTCGCAATAGCCATAAATCAGTCGTTATACATGGACTAGGGGCCATGGTGATCAGAGCTACATCGATGGCATTAGCAGCGCAAGAAGCTTTAGAAAACCAAGTTACTTTAAAACCAACCACCGAGACAATTTCATTAATAGACGACATTATACCTGGTGATATGGACAAGGATTTGGAGACACAGAAAAGACAAAATTCGATTATACACATCACATTAGAAGCCAAAGATGGGTTAGCAGAATTACAGCGAAAAACGGGGCAAATTATTCATCATCCTTCAAGAAACAGAAGAAGCAGACGCTGGCAATAAGCTTGTTTATTTCTGTAAATGTGATAAAAGCAATAAAGCTTCATTTTGTAAATGCAAATCAGCAGGATACGACTCTGGTTTCAGAATGGGCGAGATGATTCTATCTACAACAATGTTGCCCAATCTATCTAATTGATCCTTGGGTATTTGCCGACGCCAAACGAGCAATGTCTTGAGATATTTACAATGTGCCCAAAAGAATCGATGTTTAGCCTGTGTTGATTCAGCGTCAAGATTTGATTTGGGAACTGCTGTTTCAATGGATTCAACGAATCGAGATATCTGCTTTTCTAATGTGTTTACAATATCCATGGCCAAATCCTATTTTTGCAAGTTGGCATGTTGTCGGTTTAATTCATTGTTTGATTGACTTACCTGATACGCTTTTTCGTCTGTATCTACATAGTATGATACTTGCTCCATCATTTGTGCAGCATATCTCATTTGCTTTGAAGAGGCTGCGTCCAAGGTATCCAGCATGTTCTTGATCTTTTTGATGATGGACTTTTCAACGACCTTGTTCAGCATTTCGACATCGGGGTCTTCATGTTCTACTGATACGCCATATTCTGACAGCACTTTGTGCCATTGCATGCTGTCGAAATCCATGGGATCCTATCATTAGAACAACATAAGTATAAGACTGTATAATAAAACAGAAAAAACTTACAGAGAACGGATCCCAAGATACCAATTCAGAACGAATGTAAAATTCAAATGCACCAGGTAAGCTGAGGCTACCATAAGCCTTTTTGTAATCATCGTAATAATCCAACTTCCATGCTTCAAATTTGTCTTTTACGGTTGATAGTGAACTGAATTCACTACTCACATCGGCCATTAGATCCTCAATGCCATTGGATTGGATTTGCTGTAGTTTATCATGCTTTTGCTCGTAATAGTCCTCGTTCATTTCGTCGTCTGTCCATAAGCCCTGCTCTTTGATAGCATCTTCGCCCTCCAATTCAGATAAGCCAGCCTGCTTCTTAATGCGTTGTTGTCTTTCTAGTCTCCTTCTTTGGCGAGCACTCGCTGAATTTCTCAACTCTTTAACTCTTCCAAATTCATCCACTTGCTCAGATTCCTCCGTCATATCTTCGTCTAATTGATCTGCTGTAACGTTTGTAAACAGGCACAAATCGTCCAAATTGTTCTGCCATCTTCTAGACGTAGCTATCTCTGTTTTTGTGGATATAATATCATGTGCCTGGGATTCCAGCTTTTCCAAGCTAGGGAACTAAAATACAGTAATGTTAGTACAGTCTGCCCTCAAGATAACTTTACTCAACACACCTTGGCATCCAAGAACTCGCCTAAATCATTGACATACTGTGCTAGTTCTTGAAAGTAATTGTATCGTTTACTGCCTCGTTCGATTTCCTTTTGCAAATCATCCTCAACAGCGGCCGAATTTTCAATGGTTTTCAATGATTCTTGCAGATTCGATTCATAGTGTTGCATTGATTCAGCAACTTGGGTAGTAGAGAGATCAAGCGCTCTCATCACGTCAGTTAGGGTCGGTAAAGCAGACGCCTCGGGCACTATTCAGGGACTATCAGCACACAGGTCATTGTCGCGAATTCATTAGAGCTTACCTTGTGCAGGTCTATAATTTGGCGGTTGGCTGTACGGATCAAACTCTCTGCTCTGAGATTTTGCACCACCAAACTTCATCATGTCCTCCTCCCATCTCTCCATATCTTCAGACTGATCATCATCGTCTTCGGCTTCTTCTATCATTTCACGTACACCCTCTCTGCGCTCCTTTTCTTGCTTTTTTGCATTGCCCTTGCTCAGTGTAATTTTATCTCCCACATACTTTTCAAATTCTAAGTATAAGCATTATTAGCGATGCACTATAGAAAATTCCTGTCATATCAACTATTTTACCAGCCTCTCCATCATCAGCAATGTCATCTTCCTCTCTCACTAATCGAGATCCAGTTCTCTATACAACATTACATTAGTCTCTAGTCTGTAAATGCAACTAGTCCATCATCATACATCTTCGTCGTCATTGTCGTTATCATCCAGAGGTATAAATCCGTCGTCGCTTTCAGTGATATTGAATCCTTTGCGCATCTGCTCACGTTTCTTTTTTGCAGCGATGATGGCACTGGCATCTGGAATTCCACCAGTGGTTACTTTAGCGTTCATTGTTGATGGAAACTTTTCGTGCAATAACGCATCGTCATCTGCGAGTGATGACCTTACTGAAGCAGGCAAACTAGGAGTTCCAGCTCGAAGCTTCTCCAAGGTATCTTTATCGTAGCTGGAATGCTGCTTTACTTGCTCCTCTTCCACCTCGAGCCTAATGGTAAGTAGATGATTAAGAATTGCACAAAACAACACCTAGATATATACGTTACTCTGGCAAATTGACATGCAATGCTCTACTGGATTTCGTCTTTTTTATCTGAAATGCTTCGCCATCGTCTTCTTCGTCGTCTTGAGCAAAACTGAGCGCATTCAAAGACTTTTTCGATTTGACCTTCTTCTTGGAAGAGGTTATTGTTTTCTGAATAACGACTTCAGTTGGCTCATCGTCTGTCGTTTCGACCTTTCTACGGATGTTTTTTGTGCGAGATGTTTTTTTAAACATATTATAGAAAGAAAGAAATGCTGCCGCGTTTTCAAACAAGTGTAACAGACGCAGTGATTCAATGGACATGCTTCTTTTGGTGACTGTCGGGGCTGTCAACATTGGAAGGTGAAATTGCCACCAAAGAAGACGACCCCGGGATTTTACCCTTTTTCTCAACAATCATCATGGCCTCTAGTATGAGAATCACTCCATCCCTTGTTCGACCATTGGGATTGGTTAGACCTCTTCAACAACAACCTTTCCTCGCACCAAGATTAGCATTCTCTCAATTGCCCAAAACCACAATCCTCGGTGTCCGTTCATATGCTTCAAATCAACAACAAGGCAAACAAATCTTGTTGCGTGATCATGGTGTTTTCGGTAAGATTTGAGTCGATATGAGAGTGGACGGCATATGCTAACGGCAGAAAACTACAGCCAACTATGTCCCCCCTGAACAATCCCCATCCATTACTGATTTCAGCAAATGGCGCTTGACCAAGTGGAGAAACATGAAGAACAGTGTTCAAAACTTGTTGAGGTAAAGCATTTCTTAAATGCCGAGAGATCAAAGAAAGTAACATTGGTCATCTAGTGTGGGTTTGATCAAATACAAATCTCAATACGAAAAGTGGAATTCTCGCAAATTCCTTGCTGAGGCTGAAGAAGCTTACAAAGATATGAATGATGCATTTGCAAGGTAAGATCCTCAGGCACACAGCAAGCGCCACCATCAACTGACATGGATCTGTGAACACACACAATAGAGGTGACAGAGCCATTTTAGAAGAAGTCTGTTT
Source organism: Mucor circinelloides (assembly GCA_037974945.1). NCBI lineage: Eukaryota > Fungi > Mucoromycota > Mucoromycetes > Mucorales > Mucoraceae > Mucor > Mucor circinelloides. Next base: position 795,018 of record JBBNAA010000029.1, on the reverse strand, counting down.
AGATGCCATGTATTCAGTAAGTCTTGACAGAATTGACATTTGACAAGTGTGGGGATTGACATGTGTGCCTTGACTTTTGTAGAGCTTGAAGAATCAATTAAAAACTCGTAACAATGTGCGTTGGGAATGGAGATATCATGGCGATGTGGAGCAACCCAAGATTGTGTGCGTTCGTTGCGTAGGAACTACAGGTGTCAGCAAGCATGGTTTTGCTGTTGGTCAAGTTACAGTGAGAATGTTTACAAAGCAATCCATGGCTGTATTTGACAAGAAGAATAAATTGATCGGCGGCGATCCCAACAAGATTCATAATGTGTTGGAATATGTCGTATTCCAAAAGACCATCTCGGATCCTGAGGACATTTGGCGTGTTTACGGCAAAGTGGCTGCCCCAGAAAAGATGATCAAGCAGTAAAATATGGATCTCGTTATATTTAATTCAATAAAAAAAGTTGGTTACTTGGAGGAGCATTTTCAATGTGAATGGTATTCCACTAGACGTCAAGGAAAGCTTAGCATTGCATTACAGGGAGTCATGTCTGGTTCGCTCACAATAAGCCTTTGATTATGCATTGAAAGATAACAGTAACAACGATAATATGGGTATGGAGGGGCTAATGCAATTACCTCCCTGGAAGTACCATTCACCGTATAGCATCTTTTCCAAGAGTCTGCACTGCCTTTCGAAATATAGTATATTAACGGAAGATGTGACGCAAAGTCTACTTCTTGTAGTTATTCTTGTAAGTAGCAAGTTCGTTTGGATGAAACTTTGCGATATGCCTCTGACAGATTCCATTAGTAACTGTTTGTCGTATCCATCAGTTGGACATTTCGTTTTCTGCAGCAACGCAAATGAACGAATACGTGTATTAACCTTTCTGTCCTTATCACGTCTTTTCACGTGTTTAGAAGCAAATCTTTGTTAGCAAAAGATTTGCATCTCCCTTCAAATGAACATGGCAGCTTCATTTTTCTCTTGCTGGCCTTGATGAACCACAGCTACAAGATGCTGTAAAGTAGACTTCTTGGCACACTTCTTGCTACATTAGCTTTTTGTTACAGAAGACCAAGTTGCTTTGTATTCATAAAATAACGCTTTGTAATTTGTATAAACTCGAAATGGTGCGAATAGTAATACCGTTTCGTTTATTATTATCCCCAACAAGTGATTACATACAAGACATCAGTTTGATGAGCGTATTACTTCATGGGTATCAACACCATCAATGAATAATTTGCCGTGGCCATTTGGATCTGCACCCGCGATAGTGCCAATTGTACTTTGTCCTAGCAGAATAATATGCTTTTTGCCAGTAATACCATATCCTTTTGTTTTCGGCAATGTACATTCGAGAAGGAATTGGGCTTTTCTTGGACAGATTCTATTGATAATTTCATAGTTGATCTCCTTATCAGTAGGTTGCAGTTTCAGGCTCGCAGCATGTTGGCATCTGTATAGGTTCGGGTCTTCGAGAGGATCAAGTAGAGAGCAAACATAAGAAGAACAAATGTATATGATTTAATACTGAGAATTTTATTAAAATGCATGTTATTTACAAATTTATGTAGAAGAAGAAAGAAAAAAAAGTATGCTATTTAGTTGATTTGATAATCTTTCTTCAAGTTTTCGAGAGCCCAAGCACCCCAAGCCTTATGTACCTTTGCTTCAGGATGATAGCTGTCAAAGTAGAAGTGCTTCTCAGGGTCATCACAAGCAGTAGTATTACCAATACCCCAAGCACAAGGACCATTGGTGACAGACAAACCCAGAGGAGCAGGATTAGCAATTTGTTCCTCGAGCCATTGATGGAGATCGTAGAACTTGGTGTTGATGTTGCCAATCTTCTTGATTTCAGCCTCGACGTAGCTGTTATAATCGTTAATCATCTTCTTGGCTTTGGGCTTGTCAGCATCCTTGATAACAGGCCACTTGTCAAAGGGAGCAACGTTAAAGAAGGCAAATTCCTTGGCGTGATACTTAGAGACAATATCCTTGACAGCACTGACAACGTTCTGGCCAACCTTCTGGTAATTGTAGTCCTTGTTGACAACCTTATATTGGTCAGGGTTGACGATAGCGTTCAAATCATTGTAACCGATCTCAATGATGTACAAACTATCAGCGGTACCATTGGATTCCAAAGTAGCGACTTGTTGCTTGAGACCAGGTACAGTCCAACCGTTAAATTCACTGTAAGCATCCAGATTGTTTGTTGTTGCACCACCATAACCATGGTTTTCAACAGGGATGGAAACATCTTCAGCGACATGTTCGAGCCAAGTTGGGCCATTGCTAAAGCGACCCTTGTAGTAGGGAGGCTTAGTAAAATCGTGTGGTTAGAACGTGTTGTTTACCAAGTTAATACAAAGGCTTACTTACTGAGGGAGGGAACTTGCTGTGGCTATAGTCATTACCATTATCAGTATAACTATCGGCAAAGACCACAATCTTGTCGACAGTGGCAGAGACAGCAGAAGCAGACAAAGCTACGAGAGAGGCAACAACAGAGAGTTTCATTGTAGATCAAATAATCAGTTAATGATGAATGACGGCCTCGACTAAATTGATTGACATTTTATATACTTTTTGATGTTCATGGGTTTCTCGTTGATGCTGAAACTTCTTGAATAGCTAAAAATTGTCCTGCAGCATACTTCTAGGCAGGGTGCAATAGTTGAGCTATCGGGTTGAGTCAATAACTTTGTATTGTAAATTAATGGGCTAGCTGCATAATTGAAACAGAAAGACGTTCTGCGGAATATTAAAGGTTTTATGCAACGGTTTTATTCAACTGATGGTAAAGCTATGTAGGTGTTCATATGTACACGTCAGGGGTTATATTATTTAGCGACGAACAAGTTCCCATTGTTGGTTAGCAGCAACGGTACCACTGCGCTTCTCGTACAAGATGACTTCAGCGCCATTCTCGTCTTCAGCGCCCTTGATGTCGAGAACCAAGTCAGGGTTGGAAGAGATGTGGATGTAACCTTCATGGTCAATCAACCAGCGTTGCTTCTCAATCTCTTCATCATTGGAAGTGGCCTTTTCATTTTGGACAATGCGAACTAAACATCGAATTGTGTCAGTTGTATGCAACTAGGGGAGATGAATGGATCTATACTCACCTTCAGATTTGACCTTGCTGCCCTTGATATCAAGAACCTTGCCACTGTGGAGGTTGACAAAGTTGCCATTTCTGTACTCCCACAATTGGTTTTCATTGTCGTCGTTCTCCTTCTTTTGCCAGACACAGACCTTGGCGCCGTCCTTGGTGGAAGCACCCTCAACATCAAGCACACGCTTGTTGAACTACAAATGATGTTTGCATGACATTGTTTAATAACATTAGACGTGGCCAATAATATTCCGACTTTACCTTTGAAACAATGAAGAAAGGGCCTTGGGGAATAGATGCAGTCATTTTTGAGTAGTATGTTTCGAAATATAAATTGGTATATATTGATAATGAAAACAAAAAAGAGAGAGAGCAAGCAAAAGATGAAGAGTATTTATACTTGACTCGAGTTGCAAACTCTAAATCTACTGACGTCGGGATGATGGGGGGGGGCAAGCATACACATACGGGCTAATGCAGGTTCAATTAATATCAAGCCCTAAATATATATACATGTCATACAGCCAACAGGTTTTAGAACCTTCCGTGAATACGCAACATAGTCGTAAACAACAAATAATAAACGTAATGTAGAATTAATGAGGTATACAGTCTTTATTAAATGGCCCAACTAGAGGCAACATCTATCTCTTCATCGCCAATAAAAGGCTGATCAATAGACTTGATCATGATATCGCCACACAACACACATTCACTTGCTACTATATCATCCAGTTCTTCACGCAGTTGCTCAATCTTGCCCATTGTCAAATCAGGATCAATCTTGCTTTCTTCATGAACTGCATCCGATGGGAATATTACGTTTTTAGCAGTGTTCATGAAGCGAGTGGTGGTTGCACCAATAGGTGATCTGGAACTCCCATTGCGAGGCGAAGTACCACTAGTCTCCTTGGCGATTGAGTCTTGAATGGTTCTGACACGCTTCATGTGTCGAGCAGGTAAGACCTTGTACATCTATGGTTTTTTTTTTTTTTTTTTTTGTTGAGTTAAACCTTAATCGGTGTTTATGCAAAATGAGTTTATTACCTTGTCCAAAAGGCAATCACCGTGGAAACCATGTTGGCATGGAAACATGTAGAATGCCCGCATATACAGAGGATACTGACAGCAGTAACATTGATCAGCGGCATTCACAAGAGCAAATCTAGCCTCAAGCGTTAGGCAACACACGCTGCATATCAACATGAGCACCACATACCTGCTTCGTAGCTCTCGAATATCTAATCGGATACTGTCTCCACTTTTAGTGGCTTCGTCCATTTCTATTTTAATGTCATCGATTGTATCATTGTATTTCTCCAAGGCATCACAGATTTCTTCCTATTTTTCCAGCGTATTAGCGCCAAAAGTATAATATCAGCAGAGATCTTCAGCTTACCTTAAAGTCGTCTATCAGAACAAAATCAGGAAAGAATGGCAGGATATCTTCAATTTTGAGCAGATTGCTTTGCTTGAGAAATTCCAGCGCAGACTTAATGTCTTTATTATCTTGGACAACATGTTTCGCAATAGTCAGCCAAAGTTTCTTTCGGAGGACATCATCCTCTTCCGGTTTATCAGCGTTAATACGTGCAAGCTCAACGTCATGATTCTATCAGTTAATAAACAATAAATATATTAAACCTTATCGAAAAAAAAAAAAATAACTAGCCGTTCTTTTTTGAATACCTTTAGCGCCAAATTAACTGCTTCCTCATAGAGTCCCATTTGGCTGTAAATGTGTACACAGCTCTGAGTTCTTCCGTTTTGGGTGCATAATCGAAGCGCATAATCGAGGTTGTAGTGCATTTCTCGGCCCTATTGGAGTAGATTTAGTTGGGTGTATAGGAGAGCGCATCTGAAATCCGTCAATCACCTCATTTTTCAAAAATGTTAATAATGCTGTTTCATCTGTTGTTTTTTGGGTAGCATAAAGAGTAAGTAGAAAATTGTGGATGGCAGGGTCGGTGTTATTCAAGGATGTTACAACGTGGGACAAATAACGTATAGCCTGATTCTAATATATGCAGGGAGAGATTAGATGATGATGATGATATAATGGATTAGATAACTTACTTGAGTGGATTTCTCGACTAATTTCTTGTGATCATATCTCAACAAGGCTGGAATCAGTTGTCTAGGGTTAAGATTGCTCTGTCTCATCCAAACATTGACTGTTTCATAAGGGTCGTTCTCCATCAACACTGGTGAGAACTTGTAGAATACATCAGGATCCGCTTCTTTTGAGAGTACTGCCAGGGCTTTGGTCCAGTTCTTTTCCGTAATCCAATGGCTAATCACCTTGTCGTAATCGCCAATCAAGGATGCAAAGAACAGAAATTCATCGTTTCGTCCCTGACTAGCTATCAATTTGTAGGTTGTAGGGCGATGCAAATTACCGCTGTATGTCTCTAGGAACGTCTTGAATTCATCACGCACTTCGTCCAACTGTTCCAAAAAGTAGGCTTCCGTGTTTGGTATCAAGCTGGTGGCTTCGTTTGGTATAGGAGAGCAATGCGCAGAAGACGCTAGATCCTCCAGTTCGTTCAGTTTGGAGAGGTATATTTCGACCAACCATGTAGCAAGCATGGTCTTTTGTGTTTGATCGTTCTTTCGTAATCGGCTCAGTTTACTTGACAAGTACACTCTCAGTGCATCTACTTCTCCCTTTTCAACAAACATGAGTGTCACTTCTTCGAACGGAACTGTGCTGTCTGCAAAGATTTCAGCACTCATCTTGAATCGTCGTTGTCCAAAGTAGTCCTTGGCTTGAGCTGTAAACACCTTGTCTTTCTGTGCTGGATCCTTACAATAACGCAAAGCTGAATTGTATCTCTTCTTTTCCAAGTAGAGCTTCCAGACATCACGCTCTTCGTTGTTGATGGTGAGTTCATACATGGCTAGCGTAGTGTATACCCAGAATGTCTTTTTAATGTCGTCTACAGTCATATTGATGACAGTTTCATCATGCCCCTATCAAAAGCTGTTTAGTCATGTCACATTTCGCCCGAGGCACTGGATTTACCATGGGGATCATTTCCTCGTAGACAATCTGGTCATTTAATTGACAGATAGCTCGTACACGGTCCTTGTACAGTAATACAAAATGGAACTCGGTCAATGCAACGGAGATGGGAATTTCAGTAACCAATTTGCCAGAGTCGTCGTCAGATGGTGTAGCAGGATATCTAGTATTGGACAAATAAGCACCCCATATCATTGCTATCCACCTACACTTACTGCAGCAACTGTACATCATCGACCACGCTATCACCCACGTTCTGAGATCCATACACAAGAGCACCATGATAGATACCGGGACCTGTAAGCCATGCAAATGACTCTGCAATGCCTTGCTGCTGTAATTCATGGAATCGACTAAAGAAATGCAATTCACTGTGCGGCAATTCACCAGGCAGCTCCTGATAACCTGGATTCACATCATATTTGGAAAACAGCTTTTCAAACATGGCCTTTTCGCCTCTTTCTTCCACCACATCGCCATTTCCAAGACTGGGAGAATGGGTTCCGTTTGTAGCATTAGGGCCAACAAAGCCTATAAACTGGTAAATGCGAGTGGTGGTGGTGGCCATGACAAAATACTTTCGGTTGTTGACTGGAAATTGTTCAAAGTAAAGGCCAGTGATGGGCATTGTTGATTCATGAATGGAATACACTTGCTTAAAGTATTTTTCCTCCTTTTTAAAGTATTCATCTGCTGGTTCCAAGCACGTTTCGTATATGAGGCCGTTTTTTGTGCCTATCAAAATTTCTCGCGTTGATGGATCTGTTAATGTAGCCTGCTTGTTCCAAGCAATGGAAGTAATGATGACCCCCTTATGAATAAAATTAAGTGGTTTGCCCTTTATAAAGTAGTGAATAATGGATGATAGCATACCTTGAATTTAGGCAAAGGTTTGGTTCTTCTCCATTTATCATACAAGTAGTAATTCTCTCCGTGATCTGTGGTGATGATTAAATGTCGGCCAGTTGGATCAAAGAATATCTGCTTGACTTTGCCATCGCTTGGTTTACGGACAATCTCAATTTCTACTAGCACATTAGATATCACACAATACAAAACAAACGCACACACAAGCGCTTGAAATACTCACCTTCTACCTCCAAGGGATTATCTAAATCAATTCTCAGTAGTCGATATGTATCAAGTGCAACAATCAGGATGTTATTTGACACTGCCATGTCCACCAACTTTGCAGGCATTTGAAATTGAACATAGTCGATACCAAAGATGGGCTCTTCTACTTGGCCAAATCCTGTGGAGACATAGCCTGTTTCCAACTGTAACAAAGGATGAATAAATATTGTGTTTCAAGTTATGTACTGCTCTACTTGGCTTACTCGAACATTATCTTGTCCATCGAACCCATTTGCGGTAGAAGTAAAGGTATCTGCTCCATATTGAACTGTTGAAGCTCCATGTGCTGCTTCTGAGGATTCAATAAAGTCGTCTAAAAGCGACATTTAGGTGTTATATTGTAGTAAAAGAAATAAGAAGTGAAAAAAAAAGAAAATGAGTTTACACGGTCGCTTAACTTGTAATACATCGTCAGTCGGTCTTCACATAATCTTACTCCTGCTGTGTTTAGCCTTGCACTTTTGTGTGCCTCTGTGGAGTGCGCAACTCCAATGGGAGGGAGGGATATCCTCGTTCCTTGAATGCGCGTTACAAACCATGTAATACCTGCTTTAATGCACCATCAAAGATTACTGTGTGTGCCACTTTCAAAAGGAAATTCCTATTTGGCGCCCATTTTATAACATTAGAAATAGTGTATATGACACCTCCAAAAGGATGTCAAATGCGTAGTTGTTGGCAAGAAAAAAAATCTACTAGACAAAGGCTTGACCTCTGTTCTGTCATATTACATTAAAAAAAGAATTGAACTTCTTGATATATTGGCGCTGATTAACCAATTTGAAATGGCCTGTATACTTCATTTACCTTGAGAACTCTCATTGCTAGTACAGTGATTTCACTGAACCAGTTATCTAAATGAGTAATCTAGTAGCAGTGTAGGGGCTCTCTTCAAAAGTGAAGATAAATTTAACAGCATGTAATTGATATCCGTTTGTTATGTATCAGCAATTCGCAATAGACAGATAAAGTCAGGCAAATCATGCCAGCTTTTTATGGGTTATTATATTATAGATTTTGCTATTTTGGAAAATGCGCATTTTTTTAACGATGCAATTTGGATTCTTAATACACTAAAAGATGCTGAATTAGCTGCTTGATACACTATATTATGATACCTGAATGCTTTTCTAGAAACGATCATCAGAGCAATGGAATTCTGACAGGAAGGTTCAAACACCGGTTATTGTTGGTTGTTGTTGCCGTTGATCTACGCAAATCTTGGACGAGTTAATCAGCAAGCAAACTGGCTATACCTTAAAAAATCGAGTTTTAGCACTAATTTCTTTTTAGTTTATCGGATATTGGATCCATAGATATCATACCAAAGAAAAAAGAATACACACATGAGAAAGGAGCATTTTATTCACTACCGTCGAAAAAAAAAAAAAAAAAAAAAAAAAAAAAGCAAAAAAGAATTTCTACACAATGACTATACAAGCACCCTTCTCACTTAATCGGTACCAAAGTATCTACAACCGAAATCACCACAACCAGGAATAATATACTTTTCTTCATTGAGACAGGCATCGAGTTCACCAATAACAATCTTAACCTTGGGATAACGTTGAACAAAAGCGTCAATACCTTCAGGGGAACCGATCAAATTCAAAAAGATAATACGCTCCTCTTTGACGTTGTTATCGAGCAAAACTTGAACAGCTTGCATAGCAGATCCACCAGTGGCTATTGTACAAAGTCTCGTCAATGAGTGTTCAAACGTATTGTATTAATTTGATCTTACCGAGCATAGGATCCAACAAAAGGACATAACGGGAAGCGATATCCTTGGGGAGTTTGGAATAGTAGAGCTGTGAACGGAAATGATGTTTTGAGTAAAGGAAATGATCACCAGTTATTTTTTCTTCCCATTCTTACCTTGGGTTGGTGGGTTTCCTCGTCACGTTGGATCAAGATCTTGCCAATTCTAACGCTTCTGCAACACTCACGCAAACCTTGTTCCATAGCCTCACCAGCACGCATAATGGAAACACCACAAATACGACCTTCAAAATCAATACCATTGTATTCGGCATTGGTAGGAGTCATGACATTTTTATCCACGACAGGCAAATGGTTTAAACCTGGTCATTCCAATACTTAATTCAGTACGATTCCCTCTCGAATTTTGCATACTAAGTTACCTTCTTCGACGAGGAGACGAATGATACGATCAGCATAAAAGATGAAATCGGAACGAGGAGTCTCTTTATCACGGATGATGGTCATGAGACCCTTTAATTGGGTAGTTTGTGCAAGAAGCTTGACTTGCTCAGGTAATTTGTAGTTCTCGGTGCCAGACATGATTGTGAAAAAAAAAAGAAAAGGTTAAGTTTGTTGGTTGATGAGACCAAGAAGAAAACCCAAAAAGAAATTTCGTCGCATTTCTTTTATAGCCCAAAACACTTCTGAAGAAAAAATTATCTTACCCAGTCACGAGCAGTTCCGTTTATGGAATGCTTACCAGAGATTTACTGACCTGGATAGTTGTAAACTCCTTGGAAATGCAGCTTTACATGTCGTTCAAGCGATCGAGCTAGTAAGATCAGTTCGGGAGAAGATTGCCTAAAGATATTGTTATGAGATCAGGAAGTCCGTCTATTCAGAAGGCTTAATCTTGGGGATGTACATCATGTCAATCATCAGGCTGGCAGTCTCAGTAACTATAACCTGGTTCATTTGAGATACCTTATATATTTGTAGCTTATGTTTTCGATTGATCTCCGAGTCAATGATAAGGAACTCATATCTTGGTGTAGCATAACGTGTGAAAATTTGAATATCCACAAAGAGAAGCAGAAAATGTCACAATGTTGATGGTAGGTTTCAGTGTATCCAAACAATACACATGCTAGCAGGCAGGCAGGCATGCATGTCCTATTGCCTTGCTTGCCACTATCCTTGTAACATGGCCTGGTAGAAATTCCGGATCCCATTTTCTGACCTCAGCATGTGGTTAAACGTTTATGAACTTGCAAGATTTTCATTACAAATGTATTGGCCCCAGGTAATAAAGAGAGGGTTACATAAGCTGACGTCTTGTTTGATTTGTCAGTACTGCCCATAATCAACAATGAGTCCGAGGAGTAGCGTGCAACGTACTTGTTATGAAAGATAACCATGTCAAACCAATGAGCTGTCAAAAATATGATTTAGCTGCTACACAACACATCTTTCGTTCCTGATTTATCAGAATGCCGTGGATATCCGATAAAAATTTAGATTAAATTTCGGGAAGGTCGATTAAATCAGAATGCTGTACTAATAATCGATGACACTGGTGGATTACATTGGGCATTTCCGACTTCTTACAAAACTTCCAAAACAACATGAATCAATAGAATTTATCTTTTTTCTTTAAACAAGCAATATCATTCAGTAAATATTTCCATAAAGACGGCGAGGGGGGGGGGGGAATACTTGTATATGTGACATGTGGAAGCAAAGATGGTTATTCAATCAACACATATAAAGAAGCAAATGGATAAGATCGAGTAGTGTGCTATGTGTGCTAATCAGGCCCTCAGCCATCTTCACCTTGGAAAGAGAGTTGATAGCCACGGTATGTCTTGTAGGTTGAAGTATCTCTCTTGCGTTCCATTCCCAATTCTGAAGCAAAGTTGGCTGTGCCTTCAAATCGATGAGCAGGGTCCATTTGACGCGCAGATTTCTTGGCGGCTCCATTACTAGCACTAGGGAATACCCATTGAGCACGACAGTAAACACAAGTAACATCTCTTCCTTTGGATGCTTTCCACATATTGAAACACTCTTGATGAATATTGTTGCCACAGACTTTGCAGTAATCAATCGAGTTAATCTTGGCCTGCTCAAATTCTTCAAAGCAGATGGGGCAATCAGACGTATCCAAAGGTCGTCGCTCAGCTTGCTCAGAGGGGGCTTCTGGACTCTCGTTAGTAAGTTTGAGAATCTTTTCACGAATTGAGGTTGGTACCAAGACAGAACGGTCAACCAGGCGACCACTACTTCTAGCACGCAACCTTTCATCAGGAGAGGTATACAAGCTTTGGAGCATGTTGCTATCCACTCCAAGACGATAGACTTTGAGTAAGACCATCAAGATGTGTTTGCAGTGGGTACGTCGGATTCTGTAGTCCATACATGAGCATGAAATGACATTACCAATGGCGACAGTATAAGTCTGTATTGTGTCAGCAGACTAAAAGGAAGACAGTATGGAATAGCTCTACTTACATTGCCAATACTTCCAATGACCTCAAACTTTTCAACGGTATCATCTTGAGCAGATAATTCTCGTGACATGACAAACATGCGTTGCTTCATGGCTCGCAACACTCTACCTCGCATAGCCTAAATCAAATCAGTGTTTAGCTATCCATCATAAACGCTCACGCTATTCAACCTACATCATCCAAATAAATGCTTGCTTCAGGAGGGAGTTTATGCACGATTCTTGACTTGACCTGTCTCTTGGGCTTTGGTTCTTTCTTTGCCTTCTCCTTGAGTTGCTTCTTGGGCTTGACTTCCTTTTTGACTTTTGGCTTTGTTTTCGCAGCAGGTCCTTTTTTTACCTTCAGCTCTTTCTTGACAACAGGAGCTTGCTCAATTTTGGGCTCCCTTTTGATAGTAGACGTTCTCTTGGGCCTGACTGATCTCTGTACTGCTAGCTCATCCTTGACCTTCTTTAATGGGGCGCCTTCTTCTGAATCTTCCGCTTTTCGCTTGGAAGCAGAAGTTGCAGGAGCAATCTTGCGAGGTCTACCTACTGGACGTTTGACTGGCTGAGCTTCTGTTTTTACTGTTGCTTTTACAATAGACATGAGTTGTTGTTCAATTTAACTGTGTCTTGTTTTTTGAACAAGTGATAATGAAATCAATAAATGAGAAAGGAGAAAAAAAGAGTTTGAAACCTTCCATGCACAGCTTTTATATCAACAGCTCTACATTTGAAAATCCGTCTTCTTGATTAACTGAGAGAGCAAGCACAAACAGCTGCTTCAGATGTGCCAAGGAGGGTACGCTAATCGCAAGCTTAGCAAAAGAAACCAGCTTCCAATTACTTGATCAAGAAGGTAGATATCTTGTGTCTATTTAGCATATAAGAGCATATGCGCATTACAAGCAAACTGCCACTTGTGTCTTGTTCTACAAAATCAACCCTATTTATCATATCCACAGCCATATCTCTCCCCATTTGCTACTATGAGCACAACATCAACTTTTGCATATGCAATCCGCTTTAAACATTCACCGTAAAATGTTACATCAATACACTGCTGCATTATATTTCAAAAAGTTACAAAAGGACATGGAATATTACGTAATCTTTAAAGCAATACTACGTCTGCCACATCTCTACGGAAGAGTACTCTGTTTAGAGCACCCTGCCTGTAGGAGAATTGCACAGATATATACATAATCACACAGTGACATCTAGTGGCATACACTGAGCTAAAATCTCCATGAACACACTTGAAACTGTAGATATGGCTAATCTACGATGCTTTAGTTCCATATCAATACGAAAAATTCATACTCGGGTCCATCTTCTTCTGTGTTGCTTTCACTCATCTCATTTGACTCTACCATAAGAATGATTTACCATGATTTGCAACGAATACATTTTGTTATTATCTTGGTCATATAAGGAAGCTTTTATTTTTTATAACATTGCGCTCTTCTTGGCTTCATATCATCGACAAGTAACTGCCTGTCAAGAGCAATCATCTAGGGCTATTCTTGAAGTCTAAAACAACTTCTAACTCGAGAAATCAGTCGTCGAAAGCACCAAATGTAGCTGTGATTTAGCGTATGATTGGGTAGTAAAACTCAATGTGAGTATGCTACCTATCCGCATATGAATTGCATTCATTGATGAGGAACTAGAGCCTCGTAAAAGAGCCATAATATTCGTCCATAGTGACAAGTGAGCTCATGAAGGTTTTAGGACATTTCATGGCACTTGATGTCTCAGTATAACAGCATATTTCTGTCAATTAGACGCCAGAAAGGATGGTAGTCTTACAGATATGGCCCTGTAGTATTACTCAAAAGATTATAAGTAGTTTTCCAGCTTTTCTGACTAGCGTGCAATACTGATATAATATTTTACAGTAAGTACCTAAAGCAGTTCATATTTTCGTATTTGTCAGTAGTAGCTTCCGATGATGTAGAACGCTAAAACTATGCAAAGAGCAACATCTCATTGTGCCATAGTACTACCATTTACCCGATCACCATGTCCATTTGACGGCACTCCAAATATTGGATTCCCCTTGTTGACAGACATCTGACAAGCTGGTATTTGTAATTGTCCTTTTAATCATCCGAAAGCGTACTTGTTTCCCCTATTCAATTTTACCCAGAAAAATGCTTGTGAATGACTTGGCAGCAGAGGATCGTGAAGCCATCAGAGTAATAGTTTAGTTACACATCTTGAATGCTCATTCTCTAACGTCGATTCTATGTTGATAGAAACTTCAAAATGACATCAGCTCTCTCTACGCTGCTGTAGCCCAAGATTATAAAGAAGAATGGAAAAAGGAGTGTGCAAAGCAAACCTATACAGAATACCCTGATATCCCTGATGTGGTCACTCAGGCATGTTTTGACGTTCATTTACTAAACTATATACTCATGATTGATTTTTAGGTCGAGCAAGGCTGCAAAGATTTAGGAATCTTGGACCAATGCCAACTTATCCCTGTCGAATCTGATTATTATGATTGGGAGCTTCAGCAAAGAGCGTATGTGCGATAACCGTTGTTGCATACAGTGAAACCAACTCGTTCATTCTTTATAGTTTTAGGGTCAATGCGCCTTCAAAGGAGCACATGTGCAAGAGCGTTGTCATGGAGAACACTCGTTGTACCCATGAGGATATCTCAGGTATATATTGAGTCTGATGCAAGCAACGTGTGAATGAACTCAACCCATCTGTATACGAAATAGATCCCAATTATTCAAGATACTATTGTGTCATCACTCAGGTAGGTGGAGCACGAAAAGGTGTCAGTCTCATGCGGATCACTCAATTGATGTCAATCTACAGTATGTCAAACCTGTCAACACTCAGAAAATGTTGAACTTTTGCCGAGGCTTGAAAAATAAGGAGATTAGCAAAAAGTACTACAACTTTCGATTAGCTGATCCCGAGGTAAATCCATCTTGCAAACTCTTCTATGCCAGAATGCTCACATCCTACACTCTCATCAGGTGTCGCTTGCTTTGACTGGTTACAGGAAGGGTGGTGTTTGCCCTGTAGGTAAGTTGAGATGGCATCGTACAAGTTGAAATCGTATGTAACAAAGTAACATTTAGGTATGAAACAGCCTATTCCCATTATACTTGCTGAGTCAATTACCAAGCTTGAGGTAAGCATTGACTCTACGCATTTTGCAGCAAACTCACCTTGAAAATAGCCCTCTGTCATTTACCTCGGTGCTGGCCATATTGACTGGAAACTCGGTATCCCTGTAGACACTTTTATTGACTCTACCCGATGCTTTGTTGCTGATTTAGATTAGAATGCATGTTGCGGAGGTTAGATGCATTTCCTTGCTGCTTCCGGAATGAATCCGCTTGACAGAATAGAAAAGTGCCATGTATTTATAGAATAAACAGACGCTTGTAAATTGTTACAAGACATTATTAACCTATTTGACGCTTGGATCGCTGTCAAGGGCAAACGTTCTTACGGCAAAAGGTTCCTTTTTTTGGGGGGGTTGAGAATGGCGACTCAAACTATTTGAGGTTTTTTTTTTTGTTGGCAACCCTATCTCGGTTCCGATTTTGGCATATATAAATATACAGTGTCGAATTGGTACCTATTTCTGTCCTTTTTCTTCCGGTTTTATCGTTAAAAGCATCTGTCATGCCCGTGTTGTATTCTAGAAGCCAGTTGAGTGTCGATGCATTTCCATTGCAATTTCAGCAGGATTTGACATATTTAAAGTCGTCCGCTAAAGACAGTGCTGACAATAATGAAGACAGTGCTGAATCCAGTGTATGTTACACATCCATCTTGTGTCAACGGTATCTAACCATTGCCTAAATAGAAAGCGGATCAGGCTAAATCAGAAGCAACACCCTCTGAAAAGGATTCCAATGAAGCCTCAACTGTTGATGACAGTAACCAAGAGAAGGCCTCATCAACCAAGGCAGACAAGGGAGATGACAGCACCTCTACAGCCAAAGACAAAGACGATGCAACGTCAAAAGCAAAAAATGAAGATGAAGATGAAGAGACTGATTCTATTGATCAAGAAGACAAGGAAAGCACATCGACATCAGAAGCTGAGGAAGCATCAACATCGGATTCCAAAGGTCAGGATACTGAAACGTCTTCCAGCAGTAAAGACGATCAAGAGGGGACGACCACTAAAAGTGATGGCAAACACAAGGAGGCGAGATCCACAAAAGCAGAGAAAGTCGAAGCATCGACATCTACAGATAAAGATAAAGAGACAGCTACTACTAGAAGCAAAGATACTATAGATGAACAAACCACAAGCGCAGACAGCAGTACACCAACAGTGGTAGATGAAGAGATCACAAGCACAGATAAAAGCAAAAAGGTCACCTCAGATGGCAGCAATGACCATACTACCACTGTAGATAGCGACTCAACAATGACTGATAATGATGAACCAACAAGTACTTCCTCCAGTGAAAAGGTAATTAAAGGATTCTTACAGAGATATCAATTGCTAATAAACATGACAAACTAGGATGAAACCTCTACTACAAGAGACAAAACAAAGACAACAGACAACCAGAATAAGCCTACTACTGATTCAGAGCCAATAACACTTACAACAGCACATGAGAACAAGTCAACCACAGACAAAGCAACTTTTACTAGCGCAGAAGATGATGAAACAACGTCTACTGTCACAGCAGAAGTATCTAGTGATTATGAAACAATCACGAGCGATGAAGAACCTACAAGTACAACAGAAAGAGAAAAGACTTTGACAACAGATCAAGTGGCACCAACAACGACAACCATTGAAAGTATCTCATCCAAAAAGGATCCAAGCACAACTGCCACCACATCTGACAAAGAAACCAATACATCCACAATGGACGATGCGAAAACTACTTTTACTGAAGGGAGTACCATCTCTACCGCTAAAGAAAGGCAAACTACCACATCTTTTGATAAGCCAACCTCAACCGCATCCTCTGAAGAAGAGGCTACATCCTCCACAGTTTATGAAAGGACGACTAGAACTACAACTCAAGCCATTGAGACAACTACAAAAGATCAGGCAACATCTACCACTGAACAAGCTGCTTTTACAACAGAGCAACAAAGCAGTATGGCAACCTCTGACAGCATGGAAACTACTGCATCAGAGCAAAATACCGCCCAGACCTCTACAGAAGAACAAGCTACAGTGTCTTCTTCTAGCTTTGATGTAGAACAGAGAACGGTATCAGAAGAATCAACCACTGATACACCTACAAGAGATCAAGCTACAACCACATCTAATCAGCAAAGCACTAGAATAACAACTGAGAGTGTTGAGCCTACGTCTTCTACACAAGACACGACAACAACACCTGATGATCAAGAGACACGCACTACTATTGCTATGACCACTGTTGACACTACAGTCTCTGTATCAGATACAACAGTTACAACGAGTGAAGAGAAAGCTACTACAACAGCAGATGAAAGCATCACAACCACTTCTGTTGGTAAGTTTACTGATACAAGCACAAAAGATCAACCCACATCAACACCTACAGCCTCTGAAAAAGAAACAAGCACAAGTGTTACTGAAATTACATCTACCCCAATTTCGAACCAAGAAACCTCTTCCAATGCGCCATATACCACTGCTGCGACCACACAAGAGCAGACTACAGCTTTATCAACCGATGCAGATGCAACAAGAACTACTAGCGATTTGCCTCAATCTACACTTAAAGGTCAAACAACAACTTCACCAGCCACAGAGTCCGAGCAATTGACCTCTGCTACTATGACATCGAAAGAAGCAACAACTACTTTAGCCTCCATTGACACCAGTCAAACAACAGATGGTCCAGACACCTCATCTACTACAGCCAATGCTGAGACGACCATGACAGATAGTGGCACTACTGCATCGAATGAAACACCTGATACAACCACCGCAAATCTAGAATCATCAACAAATGCTCAGAGTAGTATCAGTACCGTCACATCCAATACTGTAGAAAGTCAAGTTACAAGTTCGGAATTGGCCACGATAACCGAGAGGGAATCTGTTGGTACAAGCAGCGATGCAGCAACACCAACACCAACTGCAACTGCAACGACACTGGACGGTAGCAATTCAAGCAGCGATGAACTAGGCACTACCAGTGCCATTGCAACTACTGCCAGCAGCAACCACGCAGAACAGACAGCGTCCAGGTAAGCCCTGATAGACACATCATGCACTAGACAACGTATACTCATCGTTATCGTTTTCTTCTTTTTCTATATTCAAACCTTTTTGCTGCTATTCTTGGTACCCTGTTTATGCTTCATTTACGGACATTCTGATTGATGCTAACTTTGTTGTGCTTCTCGGGTGCTACACACTAACGAACCTGTCTCACTTTTTCATCCCGACGTCCTGAATTTGGTATCTGTAAATTGACATGCTAATCGTTTATCGACCTGTTCTTCTTCTTTCTTTCGTCTCATTGCTGTGCACAATTGATTATGGCCAAATCTGACGATAAAAACTCTGCCATTGACGATCCCACTGATGATGCTAACGACTCATCTCAACAACCTTCATCCAAAAACAATGATGACTCGAAATCGACTGACAAAAACGATGACAGTGATGAAGCCACATCCACCAGTGAAAAGGTCACTTCAACTACAAAGACAACAGACGAAGCTACCACTGAGGCTGCTACTACGACCACTCCTCGAGAAGAGTCTACTACTACCACTAGGGCAGAGGAGACGACAACAAGAGAAAGAGAATCCACTAGTACCACATCCGATCGACCTTCAACCACCGCTCAGACCACCTCTGTCAAGGATCAAACCACGACAACGATCGAGCCGAGTAGTACAACTAGGCAGATGCAACCCACAACTACGGAAACAACTTCCAAAGCAGAATCCACCACTAGATCTACCGAGCCAGCAACTAGATCTGATAAACCAACAACTACATCGGGTGAACCAACAACTACATCGGGTGAACCAACAACTACATCGGGTGAACCAACAACTACATCGGGTGAACCAACAACAACTACACAAAGAGAATCTAGCAGTAGCCAAGTTGGAACTACACCCATTTCTACAACATCTCGAGAAGAACCAATAAGCACTACAACTCGGCAGCCAACAACATCCACTGCGGATCCCACCACCTCTGAACAAGAGTCATCTACATCGACTGAACTTACAACGACCACTGAAAAGTCAAGCAGTCCAACGACCATGACTTCAGTAACTGCTGAATCCTCAACAATTCCCGCGGCTACCACATCTGACACCAGTGTAAATATAGATTTTCTATAAATATCAATACAGTATAAAGCGTCTAACATGAACCATCTTATAGATCCCTGTAATCACTTCTTCAACTGATTCCCCACAATTCTCAACAACAATGGCTTCGAGTGATGCGACTTCATCTACAGTTATTAGAACTACGACAAATCAAGAAACCTCAACAATAGCACCCATCACGACTACTGACTCAAGTGTTGCCATAACAACAACCACAGATAGTCAAGCTATACCTACTAGTACAACCGACATGGAGAGCAGTACAGTAGCAACCACTGAGAGCACTGCTCCATCAGCCACTGAAAGCAGCACTCCTACAACCACTAATAGCATTACTCCTACGACTACTGATAGCAGCACTCTTACAACCACTGATAGCTTTACTCCTACAACTACTGATAGCAGTACTCCTACAACCACTGATAGCAGCACTCCTACAACTACTGAAAGCATTATTGCATCTACAACAGAGAATAGTGCGGTACCTACCACTGATACTAGTGTCATCGTTTCCACAACAGAGACCAGTGCTGCATCGACTACTGATAGCGCCATTGTATCGACCACCAGCAGCATTGTGGCTACAACCACTGATAGTGTCATTCCTTCATTGACTGATAGTGCTACAGACAGTGCTATCTCTACAACCACTGAAAGCATTATTGCATCTACATCAGATGGCGTCCTTACTTCTACCACAAACAGCTTGCCTCCCTCAACAACAACTGATACTCCGATTGCATCCACAACACCAAGCGTCATTCCATCTAGTACAGAAAGTGTAATTATATCAAACACTGAGAGTAGCACTACAACTGCTATTGCCTCCACTACAGATAGTGCAATTGCATCCTCCACGACTGATTCAAGTACGGTGCTTGTGCCTACAGATTCAAATACTGTCTCTACATCATCCGCTACAGCTTCCGTTCCTATCAGTACAAGCGATTCAGCAGTGCCAACAACCACACAGTTGGAATCAACCTCTGCATCCGCTCTTCCAGCAACTTCCTCAACCGACTTGTTATCCTCTGTCACAGCAGCTTCAAGTAATGGTATCACGACTGATACCTCTTCTTCTTTAACTGCTACTTTAACCAGTGCATCAGCTACATTGACAGTATCAGAGACAGCATCGACAACAAGCTCAATGATGGTAGTAGCATCGTCATCGGCATCATCATCATCAGATCCACTTTCTTCAATTTTGCCTGCCTCCACATCAGATACAAATACACCGAGTGGTACACTATCCATGCTACCTAGTATCACTTCAAGTGCTATGATGGCTTCGATGACGTCCTCGTCTACTTTGGATTTATCCAGTGTGTTGCCTTCCTCTACTACATTGACGGATTCTATGTCAATTTTACCGTCATCCACAAAAGATCGATCGTCCTTGGCTAGTATCACTTTGTCCTCATCCATATTTTCATCAGCAATAGCTAGCAGTAGTAGCTTAATGCCACTCACTTCCAGTGTAAGAATATCTAACGCATGAAATATAACATTCATCTCTCTCACACACATACACACACACTCACACCATTTTCTGTAGATGACACCCACACCAACCAGCGCATTACCTAGCTCCACGTCGAGCAGCCCTCTGTTTTCTTCTGCAATACTAGCTCCTGGATCCTCTATGGTGATGGTGACAGCGACTACTGAAATTGCAACAGAGACAGCGATCGTTGTTGATGGTATGACAATCACTGTTACCACCGTTATCCCTACAACGTAAGTAACTTTTTTCTTATTTAACTTTTGTAATCATGTACTAATAGTCCTCTCCTCCTCTTAGCACTTTGATCCCATCATTAGCAGCCGATACATCGGATATCCAATCAAGCGACACTGGACATGCATCTGGCGGGACCATTGCTGGTGCGGTTATTGGATCTGTTGCAGGTGTTGGACTACTTGCTGGTGCTTTGTTGTTTGCTCGTAAGAGGTACAAGCGTGGTATGCAAATGCGCCAGCAACAAAACGAGTTGGATAATGAAGACTTTTATGCGGATCCGTATCAACAAAATGGCCAGTGGAATCATCAATTTGTTGCTGGTGGTGGAGGAGAAGGTGGCTATCAAGATTATCCTGATGAAGGAGGTGTGTCTGCTGCTGCCGCGAGAGGAGCCGCACCGCCTCTTCCTAGACATCAAAATACCTACACTGCTGGTCCAGGTCCACAATTAGAGTCTATGTCGGATGAGTACGATGAATATGGCCATCCTAGAAGAGAGTCGTTCTGGACATCACTTTCTCAAAGATTCAGATCTTTACGTCGTTAAACAACAGTTTTGATAACTTGTTTATACTATACATATACTATAATAAATACATTTACCCCTGACATGTATGGACATTTAAATGAGTGTTGTTTTATAGGGGGGAGAGCCTTGTATGCACCAAGAGTGATAGTATCCATACCCACCCTACTCGAGATACCACAACTTGTCAAGTGGTAATGAAATCAGGGCTATTTAAACATCGCTTGTACCATGTTAAATTGACCGGAAAGTGTCACGTCTTTCTGTAAGCAGAGTTGCGGTCTATAAAGAGATGAATTCATTCGTTGGTGGGCTCACGGTCTGCTTTGTGCTTTGTCGAAAACAGTGTCTTAGAGAGTCCGGTGTCAACATTCGAGTTCGAGCGTAGGCTTGAATTGGGAGGTTGTTCAATACTGGGGAAACGCCCGAGGGTAGCAATACAGCAGGGAAAACCTAGAGCACTGGTTCGGCTGTGAGATAGCACGTTGGAGAAGCATTTAAGTATACTACCACTACGGATGGGAACTCCCTCTTTTTGCATCTTTTTTTTTCTTTTGTTGTCGTGATCAGGGATATGTTTTGGTGTAGAAATATATGAATGTATACAAAAGAATATATATGAGATAAAAGATGATCTTTATTGTTTTGCAAATTGATTTGATATTTATATTCACTAAAAGGTTACACACAAAGTCAGTGTATACCTGACACCATCAGTGTCAAGTTGAGGAATGAATACTGCTACGAATCAACGTGGCTTGAAGACTCAAATGCCTCTCTTTTCAGTCTGTTCGTTGGATTTTGAAAAAGGATATTTGTATCGCAACAAAATTGATCTATAATATGCCCATCATGTCAAATGTGGAGCAAAGTAATTGCAGTGTTCTTCCAGCAGCTAGATTGTGGGGGGGGGGGAGAGGCATGAGTACATTTGATTTATACAAAATTGCTCGCACATGATGTTGTTGATGATTTATTAGAGATATTTACAGAGAGATGTGTACAAAAAAATTAGATGCAGTAATATTTAAAAATGAAGGATTTAGATGTCTGTTAAATCATCCATCATAGTGGACGGAAGCGGTTTTTTCACTCGAAAAAAATCTGAGGGAGAGTATGTCTGCATGAAATAGTTAGTTGCTGTTGCTAGTTGATTCTGCATGTTAGCATGACACATACCTTGGTGCTTAATGAGCTTTCAAGTAAAGCAAGCGTAGACTGAGCACGCTGCAATGAGATCTCCAATTCCTTGTCAATGGCACCTTTATTTCGCACTAGTCTCGCACGAGCAGCAATTGTTCTTTCGGTACTTTTGATGAAGCTCTTTTCTTGTTCAATCTTGTTCAATAAAGCTTGGTTCTTCTTTTGTGATACTTCAAATGCACTATTAGAATTTGTTTGATGAGTTTGTAGTCCATCTCAGATCAGAAACTATTGCTTACCTGCCATGTTCAATAGTGTTCTTCAAGTCTTTTAAAGGAGCATCTTCAGAAAGCACGGGTGATATCGATCCGTTTGCGTTTGTCACCAAAGAGGGTTTTTGTGCAGTGTGGAATCTCCTTGGTCGACCGCTGTCAGAATGGTTCTTGAGCAAAGATACATCCACATCACAGTTTCTGTCTTTTTGATCTGCCAAGGATAAGCTGTTCTGTTGTTGTTGTTGTTGTTGAAATGTATACTTTTGATAACATTTTATCTCTCTCTTCAATCTAATCACTTGCTTCTTAGCATAGGCAAGCTGGCTCTCTGAATCCTCCAGTGCCTGTTGCGCATGTCTCAAAGAATCTCTTTCTCGTTGCCACATGGTCGATAAGATGGATCTACCTTCTCCGGGCGAATCCAACGTGGATGTTAATGATGCAACAGGTATGGTTGGTAGAGATTTGATTGATCTCTTCATTGTTCTATCATTGGCAGCTTCCGTAGATTTCTGTCTCTTTAATTCTTGTTTGAGCTGCTCGCATTCTTTTCTCAGTTGCTGCACCGAATTGTCATGCTCATTTGCTTGTTGGCTCAATTTCTGGCTGTATTCCTGCTGAATGCTTTGGCTGTAATCTCTTTCGTCATGTAGTTTACTTTCAAGGTCTTTGAGGTCTTGCTGAAGGTTTTGCAGCAGCATTTGCTTGTCAGTGTCGATTTGCTGTTTTTTCTCCAACTTGCTTTGATACTCGTTCATCTGCTTTTCATAAGCATCGCATTTAG
This sequence comes from Mucor circinelloides, assembly GCA_037974945.1. NCBI lineage: Eukaryota > Fungi > Mucoromycota > Mucoromycetes > Mucorales > Mucoraceae > Mucor > Mucor circinelloides. The sequence goes on along the minus strand of JBBNAA010000029.1, from coordinate 771,771 downwards.
CGGTAATAGATATCAGATCCTTCTCCAAATGAATAATTTTATTTTGCTGCTGATTGAGATTCTCTTGAAGCTGATCGCTGTTCTTGGTTTCTTCTCTGTGTTTTTCATTCTCGATACGTAGTTCTTCTGCAGTTGCTTGTAGTTTACTGTAATCAGCTTGAATTTTGTTCATGGCATTTTCTTGTGACGCAACTGTGTGAGTCAGTTTGGCATTTTCTGACTCTATGTTGCTCAACTGCTGCTGCAATGCTGAAACAGATGCCTTCATCTGGCTATTGTCTTTCACCAGTTTACTGATTTCACTTGATGAGCTCTTTAGACGGTCGTTTTCTTCATTCAGCGATTGAATCAGATGTTGTGATCGTGCATCTTTGCTCTCTAATTCAGCAATCTTTTGCTGCAAGGCCTTATTTTCTTCAATTTGCAGAGTCATTTGGCTGCTGTGCTGCGATCTCAGTTGTTCCAATTCTAATTTAAGCTTGCTCTTCTCTTCCTCCCACTGTTTAGGCTCTGGACTACTGAGCTTTTGTCTCAATTGCGAAATGAACTCTTGGTTGCTACTTGTTTTGGTGGGTTTCTCGACATTTGATGTTGTGTTGCTGTAGCTGTAGCCAATGAATGGGTATTCTCTATCCAAGCCATCTTGCTGATCTTGATCTCTATCGGCTACAAAGGAATCCTGGTCTTCCTCATCATCGTTTCCATCGTCGTTGCTAGTTGCAGAGAAGAATGTCACGTCGTCAGGCGATACAATAGTGGGGATGAATGGTGGAACAGCAGATGTACGTAAGGTACTCCAATTGATGTCGTTGAAAAAGGGGTGCGACTTGATTTCTGCCACACTTGTCAGTCGTTTATCTCTCGATTTGCACAGTAATCTACACCGATATCAGTACAGTGAGCTCATAACTGGCATCTATTCATCTCACCTTGAGAGTAGATCTTTTGCTTCTTCTGAAACTTTCACGTTTGCATCAAATTGAACTGAGGCCTAATTAGGGAAAGAATCAACATCCACTACAGCATGGTGTATTGCATGATATTCTGTGTTACCTTTGGGTTCAAAAGACTCATCTGAATCTTTATATCAGAGCCCGTAAATGGACGCTCACCATACAAGAGTTCGTACAAGACAATACCCACAGACCACCAATCGACTTCTGAACCGTACGCTACACCGCCATGACTAGGATCAAATCCCTCCGAATTGCACATTTCTGGTGAGACATACGGCATTGTACCCACCATCAAGAGATAGTCTTTTGTATCCATAGATATGCAGGATCCGAGATCACCCAATTTGATATGTCCCTTGCTATCGATCAATATATTTCCAGGCTTGATATCGCGATGCATGTATCCCAATTGATGTACTCGTTCAACTGCTAGGATTAACTCAGCGCAGTAGAACCGTGCTTCTCGTTCGTTGAATGGCTGGAAAGAACGTCTCTCCAGTAAGCCTTGTAAATCGCCGCCAGGAGCATATTCCATGACAAGATATAGATTCTTTTCGTCCTGAAATGATGCATATAATCCAGGTAGCCACTCCTCATTTTCGTTGGACAGTATCAGACGCTCTTCCATTGGAGATGATCGATCCATTTGATTGATTAGCTTTGATTTACTGGATGACTTCATGGCGTAGATCTGGTTGTTTCGTGTGCTTTTCACAATAGTTACTTTGCCAAATGCGCCCTCTGCAAACGAATCTTTATGCAGCACTTGAAAATCTTTCAGCGATAGTTTTGTCTTGCTAATTTCATGATATACCGGTTTATCTAAGAGATAGTGTCAATGCATGCTATCTGGTGTATTTGATGATCTATACCCACATAATTCGATGAACTTGTTCTTGGATTCTTGCTGATGTGAGTGTTGGTTGACTGCGTTATTGTACAGTGATATTAATGCATCAATTAATGCATCTTTATGTGTCAATTGTTTGATGATTCGCTGTTCTTTTTGAAAGCGAAGAGTCAGGTTGCTCATCGGAACATTGTATTTTGACATGATTGTGCGTAGAAGAAAATCAAAAAGGAAGAAAGACGGAATCTTTTTCACTTTTTGAAGGTGGAGGGGCGATTTAATATAGAGCAGAAAAAAACACATAAACATTCTCCTTCATAAGGCAAGTAATACAAAACAATAACAACACAACATCAAGAACAAGTCGGAGAAAATACCTCCCTTCCCCCTAAGATATCATTGCAAGAAGCAATATCAGTCTGATCCATGAGAGGATCCGCTTTACTGGAATTAGGGGGTTCTTATCCATGCCCATAAAGCAGCTATTTCGCCCTATAGCAATCTTTGATCCGCATGCAAACAACCAGAGCATTTGGCACCTTTGACTAGTAGATCTATCCGCAGCAATGAATTTCAGGCATTTTCGCAGTGGCTTTACATTTACATGACATGTATCGAAGCTGGAAAGAATGGGAGTAGCGTCCATTTGACGATAACGATTAGATTGAAATTTCGTAAAATTCAAACATCTCACATTCAATTATGATGCCCGTGTAAATAATGGTTGTGTAATTCTTTTTTTTTTTTATTGTGTAATATGAATTAGATGTCAAGAAGAAGAAGAAGAAGAAGAAAAGAAAAGCTTCATATCATGTTTGAACGTCTTTCAACATCTCTCGCTTTCTCTCTCTCTCTCTCTCTCTCTCTCTCTCTCTCTCTTTCTCTTGCAAGACTGACTTTGAATGATGGCCCAAATCTTGTAGGAAACAACAGCCTGTGCGATATGTGCACACACACACGCACGCACTACTCTGATATATACATATATAATTAAAAAAAAAAAAAAAAGGGAGCCCATACTCTTTTCTCTTCCCTCTTTCTTTCTCTCTCACTTTCACTTTCTCACAGCAATCAACACTATGGCAGCCAACACGAACCTTCCACCTGATCAAAGATATACACGTTTGGAGAAACTTGGTGAAGGTACCTACGCAACAGTTTTCAAAGGTAAAAGCAAAGTAACAGGCGAGATCGTTGCCTTGAAAGAGATTCACCTGGACCCAGAGGAAGGAGCACCTTCTACAGCCATCAGAGAAATCTCCCTCATGAAAGAACTCAAACATCCCAACATTGTGCGTCTTCAGGATGTGATTCATACAGAAAACAAATTGACCTTGGTATTTGAATTCATGGACCAAGATTTGAAAAAGTTTATGGACTCGGCTGCGCGTTCTACCTTGGGAGCCTTGGATGCCACCACAATCAAATCATTCATGTACCAACTGCTTCGAGGTATCGCTTATTGCCATGAAAACCGTGTGTTGCATAGAGATTTAAAGCCACAGAACTTGTTGATCAATAAGCACCACCAGCTCAAATTGGGTGATTTTGGTTTAGCTCGTGCATTTGGTATTCCCGTCAATACATTCTCAAACGAAGTAGTTACACTCTGGTATCGTGCACCTGATGTATTACTGGGCTCTCGCATGTATTCAACATCAATTGATATCTGGTCAGCTGGCTGTATTATGGCTGAAATGTACACTGGAAGACCACTGTTTCCTGGCACAACCAATGAAGATCAACTGCTCAAGATTTTCCGTTTGATGGGAACACCCAACGAACAAACATGGCCCAACATTTCCCAATTGCCTGAATACAAGCCTGCTCAAGTTGTCTATCCACCTCAACACATTTCACAATTCCTGCCCAACATCGATGCCAGCGGGTTGGACTTATTAAATCGAATGTTACAGTACCAGCCTCAGATGAGAATCAGCGCCAAAGATGCATTGAACCACACTTACTTCAACGACATTAGATACTTGTTCACTGATTGAAATAAATTATTTTTGTAACAAGAAAAAAAGGCTTTATTATATAAAAGAGAGAGAGAGAAAATATGAAAGGAATCGTGGATTAATAAGGTGTAATGCATAGTATGTATAAGAAATGAGTTGGAAGTAGAGGGGGGCAAGAAGAAATAACGACCTGTTATTTAGAACGTATCATTACCAATAGTGTTGACAACCTGTTGTTGGCCATCCCAGTCAAATAAATCGTCCAATTTGAAGTCTTGAATGACGATTGTGTTTGGTGAATACACAGAATCTTCATCTGATGAGAAAGAAGGTGATAACATGGGTGATGGTAACTTGGTAGTTGTGCTGGTGGTAGTAGGTACTAACAGATCTCCTCCATACTGACTATTCACATCGTGCTTAGCAACCTCCGCTGCAGGGAAAAAAAATAGTTATCATAAACGAGCAAGAAAAAAAAAGTAGAGTAGAGTAATAGAGAGGATTCATCGAACAAGTAAGCTTGTTATTTCCATTGGGTGGATTTTGGGTGGTGAGAGGACTTGTAGGGTGGACTAAATTCTGTCATGATACTTGTTCTTGTTGTGGTGGGGATGAATTCTATTGTGGTTGCTCTTTTTCCTTGTTCATTCAATCAAACATTCTTTCTTCGCGATCCGTGCTGAATCGCAAAAGTCGTTAAACAGGATGGGAGTAGCAGCATTGAATTTAATTTGTGCTTGCAAGTTTGCTAGTTGTCTAGTAAACGCTTCCAACTGGGAATTTAATATAGCATTCTGTTGTTCCAGTGTCTTTACACGCTTATTGGCCTTTTCATTTTCTTCAGTGAGCTTTTTGTTGGAAGCTTCAAGATCAGAGACATATCTACGCTTTTTATCACGAGATTCTTGAGCAGCTGCACGATTACGAAGAATTCTGTATGGTATTATTATTATTAGTATCTAATGTTGAACAAGGGGGGGCGGGGGCCGGCTTGTGTTAATTTACCTCTCTTTGGTTTTTTGATCTTTATCATCCAATGATAATCTAGACTTCTTGATGGAGACAATGGACTCTGAGGAGGATTGCTCGTTTTCGGATGAAACAGAAGAAGCAGAGGAGAATGAGGCTTGTCTCTTTTGAGATAAACCACTACCATTAGGATGAGTAGCTAATAAAGGATCCACAGTAAAGTTAACAGGCAAGGATAACAATTCGGCGAGAGAATCATTGACACTGTTATTGTTGTTGTTGCTGTTGTTGTTCATATTAATAGTGCGTGTGTTGGACTGATGTGATGAATACAAAACGTTGATTTTTCTTCTTTTTTTGGTTACTGAAATACCACCCAATGGAAATAACAAGTAATCAAAATGTAGAATTTATATAAAGTCGACTAAAGAGAAAAGAAGGGTTTTGTAATCATAATGAGGGTTTTATAGGCCCTCTGGTAGATTCATCTGATACCCGACCAATGAAATTGCAACACTTGTTTGATTATCCAGTGAACACCTTGTAAACACATCCTTCACCCCCCCCCCCTCCCCCTCCCCTTACAAAACATAAACTGCGGTTGCTCAAGATTTAAATACAACTTTTAAGCACAAGATCCTGTCATAAATCAACGTTGGTGTGATCTTTATGGCCTTGATAATCTTTGGTTTGGACAATTGACGAAATATGCCAAAAGAGCATGTGATTCACTGTATTTGAACAGACATCTAATTTTCCGGGTAACCGCAATTCACCACAAAATATGTTTTGAATAATGCTGTATAATATAATCTCCTTCTTGAGAGCCAATAAATGCATCATACGTTATGAGGTTTCTAAAAACGAATTGCCTATATAAAGCCATGTCTTTTGAAATGCGCCACAGCTGAAATGAAGCAGACCATCTGAGCAGGTCTTTCTTTATGCAGTGTATGTGAGCTATTGTAAGAATGAACGCCCCAAGCATGTATTCAGTATACCCTCAGTATACAAATGATAGTGTACCAAACAGCTGCTCACTTACATAGGCCACTTACGGCACACAAAACAAATGTGCGCACAAATCAATATAACAATGAAAATGTACATTGCATGTACTGGAACCACGTATGCTTATATATAGGACTGTAATGAGCTCCACGTTGTAGATATGCGCATATTGAATTTCTGTGTAATTAAGCAATATGTCATTTGTATATTTAGCCTTTGTTGTAGCACCAATACTATAATTTCTTGATGTCTGATTATTCAGTACTATAAAGTGATCACGATAAAACTAGCTAGAGATAGTAGGATTGAAGCTTTCTTGAATTCATCAGCTTCTTGTATGATGGCAGTATGTAGTGCATTATGCAGCTTGCGTTAAGCGACATCATGTATCTGTCAAATGCAACTTTAAAATGAGAAAAGCCTAGAACTCTACTTGAAATAAACTAGTCGCATCTCAATTAGTCATCCAAACATGTAACGAGTGATTGACTCATTGTTACTGCCAAGAAAATCCGAGTCCATGCTTGATCTGTCATGACTTATTGGGATAAACGCTCTCCAGCACGATTTATTTTATAAAAAAAATTGCTCAAACCAAGCCCACAGGCATGGATAAAGATCTCCCGAGTGTATCTGAAGTACAGAAAGTATCTCTAAATAGGAGTACCAAGGAATTAATATACCAACAAGTGAACCAAGTCGAGGTATCCGTAGTCTGCATAAATTGTTATACAGATACACCGTTATTAGTGTCATTTTGAATAATATGAAAGCTTTCAATGACTCCTAAACTTTGACAATTCTAGAATAATGGCCAAGAGATTATTATCTTGCAATTGAAAGATCTATATATCAATCCTTTCTCTCGTAAATTCAACTATTGCTTTCCGTACAACGCCTGATTAGTGAAGTAGCAATAGAGCCAGAATGAAGTCAAATTCTACTATACAAGCCAAGATTTCCATATTTACCTCCCCACAAGCTCCCTTGTAACGATTTTCTATGCAAATCTAATTTTATTCAGCATTGCCACCCAAAGTAGTACGCTATTCTTGAAGAAAGGTCTTTGGTTGTACATTTAATCCTTCAATGAGCAGGCTCCAATGTTGCCTTAAGCTTTCACTGTAATTTTGGCCTTACATGACCATACACAAAGATGCTGTTCTTACAGTAACAACGACGATCAATCAATTTCTATTGCCTTTTACAGTTCGTGAAGGAGTGAGAAACGCGAACGTAGTGACCTGAGTCGACTACAAGACGAGAGAAGCATAGAAATACTAACACTTGTTTCATTGGCAACATGTTAGGTTTTTGGGAGATAACCGAGAGCTCAAAAGACATTGAATTACCATGGAATACAAGTGCTCTCTTTTATATGTTTGTTACACACGTGATGTGGTCAACAAACTGATGCTTTATTACATATCTTAGAATATGCTCAACGTTGCCAACTGTTACAATAATTACTAAAAAAATATATAAATCAGAGTCATAGCTCGCTAAAGGTTCTTGGTATGAAGTGTAGCAAGTATACAGGCTTTGAGGTTTTACTTGTCATTTGTGGTCACTCAATCAGAGAGGTGGCATATCTGTTTTGAATAACCGAATGCCCCACCACCTGCAAAAAGTGTTATTAAACTCGCTCTTTATACTTTTTCCTTTTCGTTATCTGTTTGAAATATAAAGAAAACCATGGCAGAACTAGTTGTCTACGCATGTAATTGCTCCAATATTAGGATACATACTTCGACAAAATATTCGTTAGACAAGATCAACGAATACAAGCGAGATCTTTTTGTAAAAGACCCTTTACCTGGCTGGGAATACGAACTTGGAATGGGTGGCATTGTTATTGTAATTTAGTACCATAGCTACTTACATTCGGATTCGGTAGTAACGTACTCTCTTACATTTAGGAATTTAATACATTCACTCGCTCATTATCCATAGACCCTAAATGGACTACAGTTGATTGTTTGAATTGTAATACGGGTCATGTATACTCTATCGAGAACAACAATAACACAACGGCTGATCGTGTGATTATACATGAGAATACAGTTGTGAGTAAAAGTATACTCTGCAATATCGCTACAGATGGTTTAACATGTATATAGTACGGCCATGCGTTTGAAGATCTGAAGCAGCAACCCAACTATTCCAAAGCATTCAACATCAACCTTGACACTACACAAGATCATTTGGTACCGATGCCGGGCCCTGAGGAAGGTATAGTGACGGACGCTAGGGCTTGTATCTATCATGTTTTCTAACAAACATCAGATGTCCCTGAACTACTTGCATCAACTCAAAAAAAGATGCGGTCTATTTTAGATCAGTATTTGGAGCAATTGCGTATAGAATCTAAGGTGCGAATGGATGCTTTCAAAAAGGAAGAGGAAAAGAAAACCCAAGACGCAATCGCACATATCAAACGAGAAAATGATCAGCTATGGTCCAAGCTGGTGACGGTAACCAATTCTTCAGGCGAAGAGAAGGAGGAAACAATTGTGTCTACCCCTCTGCCAAAAGCACCTTCATTGCCAGAGCAACAGCCAAAGGAGCCTCACACAAAAGCACACAGCGCAAATAATCATGTTAGATTTGCAGAGCAAGTAGACGATAATCAGCAAATCTCATCACCCTTACCACCAATGAAGCGGTTTAGTTTTTCTTTGGATGAAACAACCATTCGCGGCCTCCAACACAAGGATCTGGATAATAAGAGCTTGAAATTGCGCATGGAGCAACAGCAGAGCGGATATGGTAACATTTATTTGCCTTGCATTGGCCAAGTGTTAAACAAAGTGACATAGACAATGAGGATGACGCTGGGGACGACGATGAGGAGGACATGTTTAATTTGGATGAGGAATTCTCTGACGAGGAGAAAGCTGATGACAATGGAGAAGACAATGATGATCAAGACAGCAAGGATGATGTGGAGAACAAGAGCGATACAGATCATGAACAGACACGAGGCTCTTCCAAAGATTTGCCCCTGTCTGCTTCATTAAAAAAGTCAATCTCGGACATAGACCAGCAATTTTCCTGGATCAAGAAAAAGAGAAACACAAAGAAGTATCTAGCTCAAGATTTTGACATTAAAAGCGAGCTTAGAAGAAACAACTCAAATAATCATGACGAGAGGGACTCAAGTAAGTTGTTTTGACTGTAGGACAACTTTGGGGTATGCTGTTGATAACAATATAAACGTAGCTATATCCATGCTGGCCACCTCGATGCCCATCACGATTCATTATCCCTCTTTGAAGAATGAAGCTTCTGAGAAAACCAGCGAAGAAAATGACGACAAAAGCCCAAAGAAGAGAGACATTTTGGTGTCTAGTTTTGCAAACTATGATTCCTCGTTCTCGGATAGAATGCTTTCCGAGCAATTCCCGCCACCACCTAGAAGAAAAAGTGTAGCATCTTCAGCTTTGATTCGACCTCAATTAGACAGCTTAATTGGCAAATCATTGGATACCCGTGGCCTCTTGAAGAAAAAGGCCAACGAAGTAGAGATTAAAGAGAATAGTGATGATGAAGAATTCGATGCAACTTTACCGCCTCATGTATGGGCTGCTTCGCATGAACCTGCAGATGTTTAAAAGGTTTCTTTTTTTTTTTCTACCCTGGATTGAAAAACAATAAATATTGGTTCGCCGAATTATCACATAAATTCTATCATCCCCCCTCCCTAGTTCTTTTCTTTTTCCTCTCAAATTTGAACTTGCACTATGTCAGAAGCTCCCAAATCTTGCCCCGTAGATCATAAACAGCCAGAAGCAGCATCATGCCCTGTTGATCATGGGAAGAAAAAAGAAGAGGAACCCAAGTGCCCTGTTGATCACAATTCATACAAACATTTCATTCCACCCACTGCATCAAACAATGAGGAACCACAAAGCTGTCCTGTAGACCCTGCGACATACAAGAACTTTTTGCCACCCCCAAAAGAAGGATGTGATTCTACTGCGATAGACAGTGCAAACAATATGCCAAAAATCTCGCAACAATCACCCCAACCGGACCAAAAAATGCCGCTGGGCAAAGAGAGAGAAACATCAACTATCCCTAGAGCAAACTCTGATGACAAGCTGTGGATTTACCCATCTGAACAAATGTTTTTCAATGCTATGAGACGTAAAAACTGGAATCCAGAGGAAAAAGATATGTCAGTAGTCGTTCCAATTCACAATGCAGTGAATGAAATGGCATGGCAAAAGATTTTGGAGTGGGAAAAGATGCACGAAACGTAAGTGGATAACTGGGTGGCTATGATTCTAATCAGGAAGATGCTAAAGCTGTATACATCCATAGGGAATGTCAACAGCCCATGTTGGCTAAATTCGAGGGAAGACCAAAAGACATCACACCTAAAGCAAGGATCAGATCATGGTTTGGGTAAATGAACATAAGGACAGCTGATATACAATGTACATTTTTTTTTTAACTGGAGATCCACTAGGTACGCTCTTCCATTCGATCGTCATGATTGGGTTGTGGATAGATGTGGCGAGAAAGTGACATATGTTATTGATTTTTACTCTGGAAAGCAGGATCCCAATAGACCAATGTCTCTCAGCTTTTATTTGGACGTTCGTCCTGCTGTTTCACCATCAGGTGTTTGGGATAGAATAAAGATGTCTTTCAAGAAGGGATCTTTCACCTAGATAATCAAAACTGTATTGTATATTTAAATGTCATATAACTATATCCACAGAACAATAAAAAGTGCCTTTAGAGAAAAAGAGAATTGCTTTATCTCTGCGTGGGGTGATACCTTGTTTTCAAGACAATCAACTGTAATAATCTGAACATGCAGGTTGTTGGTAGAAATTGATAATGATGAGATCAGTTATTATCTAAAAGTAGTAGGAATTGCATTCAGTGATTCCTCGATTTCTTGGCTATTGCATTAAAAATTGAACCATAACACTTACTCAAATTTTCGATCATGGTAAGGAAGATGCAAAGCTGCCTCACAATATTATACTGTCAACTCGACAGTATTTTATTGAAATTTACATTGTCACTGCATTGTTCCTCCATCCCTTAATGGTATTACTACTTGAATTGCCAAAAAGGGGAAAAAAAAACTCAAGTTGCTATAAAGAAGCCTATATCTTTGGGTTGCATGATACAAAAGGCATATACAACAGCATCAAAATTACTATAAGAATGAAAAGATGTCTATCATTTTACCACTTGTAGTTGACATGTTATATACAGCGATAGCCTTAGAGTACTGTATGTGTTGAACCAGCGTATACATTAGCCAGCGCAACGAAAGATGGTTTAATAATTGAATAAAACTCAAACATAAACTGAAGTTTATTAATCGGTTATTTATTACATTAAACTTATGAATCATTACACAGGAAAGTAACTGCTGTTATTCATTCGCAGCATAATCTATACTACTCATAAACAGAGATGTAATCTTGTGGCATATTCCACTACATACGAAATTATCTATCAAAAGATGTTTTGATATTATATAGTCGCGAATAACAGTTATATCCAAAATTTCTATTTTTTAGGATCTTGTAGTCAAATCAACTTGTTTAAGCCTCCCTACAATGAATTGAAGTCAAATGCAGGTACTATAACAATGAAAAACGAAAGATACCACAAGATTACATCTCTTTTTATGAGTAATAGATCATGCCGCAAATGAATAACAGCAGTTACTTTTCTGCGTGATGATTCATAGGTTTAATGTAAATAACCCTTTATTGTTTCTGTGGAATACTTCCACTGTGAACTGCATTCAGAAGACAGTTCATCCAATTATTACCGTATCTGATATAAACTATTATTTGCACATGAAGATCCACACTATAGGACATATGCTTATATCCATGATACTAGCTACAGATATACTATGTACTATACACTTGTACAATATATGCTATGCTATAGACATGCCATATACCCAAACATGTGCGAAAGATGTATACAGAACGATATACACTCAGACATGCACCATTAGTATAGAATAAGAGACTGTACCTATAGGATATATGTTACTACTAGATCGTTATTAATAGTCCTCATACGAAGGACAGATCAGGGTACTTCGGATAAGAGTCTATTTATTCCTCCTCCAGACAAAGCAAAAATATGTTTAGCTTGTTGAGATGTCTTTTAGCATATGTTAATTGATCTGGGTTGACTTATACGTCAATTCTTAATAATGACAGAACTTTTATCCATTGTTAGAGGTTAGAGTATATAAGTAAGAAGGATAATCTACCTAACCAGTAGAGATTCTTCAGTCCATTTTGCAATCAGTTTGATAATAAACGTATACCTTTATCGAGTTGACTTCTTTTTTTTTGCGCATTACACAAGTCTAAAGTACATGATATATCTGTAGCTACCGTAGTATTGTTAATACAAGAATATGTCTTATAACGTGGACCTTAACGTGAACATGTAAAGAATAAAGCTTATATCGCATATCGCATTGATCATGGCTGTTATATCAAATATGGTAGTAAAGTCTCACACTCAAGGTCTTCGGCTATTCTTAACAACCTTTGGGTAAAAAAACCATGAGAAGCATGATGATTTACATGGCACTTATTGGTAGATAGTAATTTGAAGGTATGATAGTAGTTCATCATTATGCTGTAGACCCTAATATATATATGATGAAAAGTATATAAATGCATCCTCTGGATGCATTGTGAATAAAAGTGTAATTCTTTGGCAGATTTTTTAATTATCTTTGACTTTTAACATATATAACAATGGCGTTTAATTTGACTAGATATAGCAAACATCCGTCGTCAATTTTCGATTACAAGCTTAGCTCTATACAGCCATCTATAGCTTACAGTATATGTTGCTTTATACTGCCATCTGTTCCGTGCATTTAATTCATTCCACTTAATATTAGTTTTTATCAAATATAGCCACTGGATGAACTGTGAAAATGAAGAATATACAGGGCGTATTCCGCAAGTTAATTACGTTTAATGCTCATAGACTAACCTCGTCAGCATTACTTTGCATATCAGCTTCTGATTGGCAGCGCTCTTCTAACTTTTGAAAGTCCGAAAATGTTTCTGGTCTGTTTCAGACTCCGCTCTTTGTCTAAAATGCGAAACTGCAATTCAAATTTGCGTAGCTATTCTGGTTGTTGAGATATCCATGATTTCAGGAATTGATGAATCTGGAGTAGATGGTAGTAGTAAAAGTGATTGGACTCATATAAGAAGCATGGTTGTATGTATAGTCAAAGTTGTTTGGAATACTTTGTTTGACTAGGACGAGTTATATTTGAGTTTGTAATAGACAATATGAAGCATTAATAAGAGAAAATGTGAAAAATGAACAAACTTTGGATGAATATTTCTCTATGATTTACTAAGTGAGTTGATGTTGCGTAGTGCTTGACTTTTGTTTCCCTTTTAATTTTCTATAGGATGGTATAGTTATTGTTAGTATTTTCAAAAATATGTCGGGTAGTGCCTGCTTGAGGCAAATCATAATACATCGCTTTGAGTTACTTTATGAAGGGAATGTCTATTAGGTGTTTTTGACTTTTAGATTATGTTGGAGATAATGTAGAGCTATCGAATGGTCTTTGTTTTGTCCAAATCCGACAAGCCGTTAAAAAGATATTCCCAAAAAACCCTGCTCAGGGAAAATTCTTGATTTCGTCCATTTTTGACCTGTGAAGGCAAGGCCCCAAATCACATCTGAGTTTTCTGGTCAGATCGATTTTGTTAATTTCTCCACGTAGAGTCAAGCTAGAGCCTCAAGCAAGAGCTCAAACGATAGGAGATTGTTTGCTTTAGCATAATGACTAGTAGTACAAGCAATGTTATGTTGACAGAGATGGAGGTATTATTGAAAAAGCATCAAAATTTCAAGAAATTCGTCTTGTCCATTTAAAGTGTCTAGAGTTGACCAAACCAGACAAGATTAGTATCATATGATGCGTCTTTCAATTCTACACAAGTTTGATATATACTTGAGTAGGTGTTTCTTATCAGCAACTGCCCAGTTTAGGTCATTACAGATCTCAGAATGCATAGTAGGTCCCCATTTTAAACAGTAGGATTTTCAATCTCAGTTCAATGTCAGGTACCCTGTAAGGAGCAAGCTTCTCAAGGTATCATCCTCTTTGAATTCGGAGCGTGGCATAACGCACATAATAAGTTGCTAATTTCTTGTTATAGAGGGATACTTTACTTGTTAATGAGCGTTGTTTTCAAGACTGGGTGATTGTAGCTTACTTTTTCTTGTTTCGTTTATGCATACCAAATTGAGGTATGTATCTCTGCCCCGCTTAAAGATGTATTCTCCAATGTCAATTATCTTGATAACAAGGCATTTCCAATACCATGTTCTCAGCTTAAAGTTGCCTCATTTTTATAGTACTACAATAGTTTCAAGTTATCTCATATTGTGTATGGGGCCTCATATCTGGTCATGGATGTTGGAAATGATTTTCAGATTTTGACTTTTGGACTTTTGGACGATCAAACATCGAGATTTTAAATATTGATGCTACAGCTTCGAGCTTAACATGTTACTATAACGGATTTTTGCCTAAAATGCGAAACTGCAATTCAAATTTGCGTAGCTATTCTGGTTGTTGAGATATCCATGATTTCAGGAATTGATGAATCTGGAGTAGATGGTAGTAGTAAAAGTGATTGGACTCATATAAGAAGCATGGTTGTATGTATAGTCAAAGTTGTTTGGAATACTTTGTTTGACTAGGACGAGTTATATTTGAGTTTGTAATAGACAATATGAAGCATTAATAAGAGAAAATGTGAAAAATGAACAAACTTTGGATGAATATTTCTCTATGATTTACTAAGTGAGTTGATGTTGCGTAGTGCTTGACTTTTGTTTCCCTTTTAATTTTCTATAGGATGGTATAGTTATTGTTAGTATTTTCAAAAATATGTCGGGTAGTGCCTGCTTGAGGCAAATCATAATACATCGCTTTGAGTTACTTTATGAAGGGAATGTCTATTAGGTGTTTTTGACTTTTAGATTATGTTGGAGATAATGTAGAGCTATCGAATGGTCTTTGTTTTGTCCAAATCCGACAAGCCGTTAAAAAGATATTCCCAAAAAACCCTGCTCAGGGAAAATTCTTGATTTCGTCCATTTTTGACCTGTGAAGGCAAGGCCCCAAATCACATCTGAGTTTTCTGGTCAGATCGATTTTGTTAATTTCTCCACGTAGAGTCAAGCTAGAGCCTCAAGCAAGAGCTCAAACGATAGGAGATTGTTTGCTTTAGCATAATGACTAGTAGTACAAGCAATGTTATGTTGACAGAGATGGAGGTATTATTGAAAAAGCATCAAAATTTCAAGAAATTCGTCTTGTCCATTTAAAGTGTCTAGAGTTGACCAAACCAGACAAGATTAGTATCATATGATGCGTCTTTCAATTCTACACAAGTTTGATATATACTTGAGTAGGTGTTTCTTATCAGCAACTGCCCAGTTTAGGTCATTACAGATCTCAGAATGCATAGTAGGTCCCCATTTTAAACAGTAGGATTTTCAATCTCAGTTCAATGTCAGGTACCCTGTAAGGAGCAAGCTTCTCAAGGTATCATCCTCTTTGAATTCGGAGCGTGGCATAACGCACATAATAAGTTGCTAATTTCTTGTTATAGAGGGATACTTTACTTGTTAATGAGCGTTGTTTTCAAGACTGGGTGATTGTAGCTTACTTTTTCTTGTTTCGTTTATGCATACCAAATTGAGGTATGTATCTCTGCCCCGCTTAAAGATGTATTCTCCAATGTCAATTATCTTGATAACAAGGCATTTCCAATACCATGTTCTCAGCTTAAAGTTGCCTCATTTTTATAGTACTACAATAGTTTCAAGTTATCTCATATTGTGTATGGGGCCTCATATCTGGTCATGGATGTTGGAAATGATTTTCAGATTTTGACTTTTGGACTTTTGGACGATCAAACATCGAGATTTTAAATATTGATGCTACAGCTTCGAGCTTAACATGTTACTATAACGGATTTTTGCCTAAAATGCGAAACTGCAATTCAAATTTGCGTAGCTATTCTGGTTGTTGAGATATCCATGATTTCAGGAATTGATGAATCTGGAGTAGATGGTAGTAGTAAAAGTGATTGGACTCATATAAGAAGCATGGTTGTATGTATAGTCAAAGTTGTTTGGAATACTTTGTTTGACTAGGACGAGTTATATTTGAGTTTGTAATAGACAATATGAAGCATTAATAAGAGAAAATGTGAAAAATGAACAAACTTTGGATGAATATTTCTCTATGATTTACTAAGTGAGTTGATGTTGCGTAGTGCTTGACTTTTGTTTCCCTTTTAATTTTCTATAGGATGGTATAGTTATTGTTAGTATTTTCAAAAATATGTCGGGTAGTGCCTGCTTGAGGCAAATCATAATACATCGCTTTGAGTTACTTTATGAAGGGAATGTCTATTAGGTGTTTTTGACTTTTAGATTATGTTGGAGATAATGTAGAGCTATCGAATGGTCTTTGTTTTGTCCAAATCCGACAAGCCGTTAAAAAGATATTCCCAAAAAACCCTGCTCAGGGAAAATTCTTGATTTCGTCCATTTTTGACCTGTGAAGGCAAGGCCCCAAATCACATCTGAGTTTTCTGGTCAGATCGATTTTGTTAATTTCTCCACGTAGAGTCAAGCTAGAGCCTCAAGCAAGAGCTCAAACGATAGGAGATTGTTTGCTTTAGCATAATGACTAGTAGTACAAGCAATGTTATGTTGACAGAGATGGAGGTATTATTGAAAAAGCATCAAAATTTCAAGAAATTCGTCTTGTCCATTTAAAGTGTCTAGAGTTGACCAAACCAGACAAGATTAGTATCATATGATGCGTCTTTCAATTCTACACAAGTTTGATATATACTTGAGTAGGTGTTTCTTATCAGCAACTGCCCAGTTTAGGTCATTACAGATCTCAGAATGCATAGTAGGTCCCCATTTTAAACAGTAGGATTTTCAATCTCAGTTCAATGTCAGGTACCCTGTAAGGAGCAAGCTTCTCAAGGTATCATCCTCTTTGAATTCGGAGCGTGGCATAACGCACATAATAAGTTGCTAATTTCTTGTTATAGAGGGATACTTTACTTGTTAATGAGCGTTGTTTTCAAGACTGGGTGATTGTAGCTTACTTTTTCTTGTTTCGTTTATGCATACCAAATTGAGGTATGTATCTCTGCCCCGCTTAAAGATGTATTCTCCAATGTCAATTATCTTGATAACAAGGCATTTCCAATACCATGTTCTCAGCTTAAAGTTGCCTCATTTTTATAGTACTACAATAGTTTCAAGTTATCTCATATTGTGTATGGGGCCTCATATCTGGTCATGGATGTTGGAAATGATTTTCAGATTTTGACTTTTGGACTTTTGGACGATCAAACATCGAGATTTTAAATATTGATGCTACAGCTTCGAGCTTAACATGTTACTATAACGGATTTTTGCCTAAAATGCGAAACTGCAATTCAAATTTGCGTAGCTATTCTGGTTGTTGAGATATCCATGATTTCAGGAATTGATGAATCTGGAGTAGATGGTAGTAGTAAAAGTGATTGGACTCATATAAGAAGCATGGTTGTATGTATAGTCAAAGTTGTTTGGAATACTTTGTTTGACTAGGACGAGTTATATTTGAGTTTGTAATAGACAATATGAAGCATTAATAAGAGAAAATGTGAAAAATGAACAAACTTTGGATGAATATTTCTCTATGATTTACTAAGTGAGTTGATGTTGCGTAGTGCTTGACTTTTGTTTCCCTTTTAATTTTCTATAGGATGGTATAGTTATTGTTAGTATTTTCAAAAATATGTCGGGTAGTGCCTGCTTGAGGCAAATCATAATACATCGCTTTGAGTTACTTTATGAAGGGAATGTCTATTAGGTGTTTTTGACTTTTAGATTATGTTGGAGATAATGTAGAGCTATCGAATGGTCTTTGTTTTGTCCAAATCCGACAAGCCGTTAAAAAGATATTCCCAAAAAACCCTGCTCAGGGAAAATTCTTGATTTCGTCCATTTTTGACCTGTGAAGGCAAGGCCCCAAATCACATCTGAGTTTTCTGGTCAGATCGATTTTGTTAATTTCTCCACGTAGAGTCAAGCTAGAGCCTCAAGCAAGAGCTCAAACGATAGGAGATTGTTTGCTTTAGCATAATGACTAGTAGTACAAGCAATGTTATGTTGACAGAGATGGAGGTATTATTGAAAAAGCATCAAAATTTCAAGAAATTCGTCTTGTCCATTTAAAGTGTCTAGAGTTGACCAAACCAGACAAGATTAGTATCATATGATGCGTCTTTCAATTCTACACAAGTTTGATATATACTTGAGTAGGTGTTTCTTATCAGCAACTGCCCAGTTTAGGTCATTACAGATCTCAGAATGCATAGTAGGTCCCCATTTTAAACAGTAGGATTTTCAATCTCAGTTCAATGTCAGGTACCCTGTAAGGAGCAAGCTTCTCAAGGTATCATCCTCTTTGAATTCGGAGCGTGGCATAACGCACATAATAAGTTGCTAATTTCTTGTTATAGAGGGATACTTTACTTGTTAATGAGCGTTGTTTTCAAGACTGGGTGATTGTAGCTTACTTTTTCTTGTTTCGTTTATGCATACCAAATTGAGGTATGTATCTCTGCCCCGCTTAAAGATGTATTCTCCAATGTCAATTATCTTGATAACAAGGCATTTCCAATACCATGTTCTCAGCTTAAAGTTGCCTCATTTTTATAGTACTACAATAGTTTCAAGTTATCTCATATTGTGTATGGGGCCTCATATCTGGTCATGGATGTTGGAAATGATTTTCAGATTTTGACTTTTGGACTTTTGGACGATCAAACATCGAGATTTTAAATATTGATGCTACAGCTTCGAGCTTAACATGTTACTATAACGGATTTTTGCCTAAAATGCGAAACTGCAATTCAAATTTGCGTAGCTATTCTGGTTGTTGAGATATCCATGATTTCAGGAATTGATGAATCTGGAGTAGATGGTAGTAGTAAAAGTGATTGGACTCATATAAGAAGCATGGTTGTATGTATAGTCAAAGTTGTTTGGAATACTTTGTTTGACTAGGACGAGTTATATTTGAGTTTGTAATAGACAATATGAAGCATTAATAAGAGAAAATGTGAAAAATGAACAAACTTTGGATGAATATTTCTCTATGATTTACTAAGTGAGTTGATGTTGCGTAGTGCTTGACTTTTGTTTCCCTTTTAATTTTCTATAGGATGGTATAGTTATTGTTAGTATTTTCAAAAATATGTCGGGTAGTGCCTGCTTGAGGCAAATCATAATACATCGCTTTGAGTTACTTTATGAAGGGAATGTCTATTAGGTGTTTTTGACTTTTAGATTATGTTGGAGATAATGTAGAGCTATCGAATGGTCTTTGTTTTGTCCAAATCCGACAAGCCGTTAAAAAGATATTCCCAAAAAACCCTGCTCAGGGAAAATTCTTGATTTCGTCCATTTTTGACCTGTGAAGGCAAGGCCCCAAATCACATCTGAGTTTTCTGGTCAGATCGATTTTGTTAATTTCTCCACGTAGAGTCAAGCTAGAGCCTCAAGCAAGAGCTCAAACGATAGGAGATTGTTTGCTTTAGCATAATGACTAGTAGTACAAGCAATGTTATGTTGACAGAGATGGAGGTATTATTGAAAAAGCATCAAAATTTCAAGAAATTCGTCTTGTCCATTTAAAGTGTCTAGAGTTGACCAAACCAGACAAGATTAGTATCATATGATGCGTCTTTCAATTCTACACAAGTTTGATATATACTTGAGTAGGTGTTTCTTATCAGCAACTGCCCAGTTTAGGTCATTACAGATCTCAGAATGCATAGTAGGTCCCCATTTTAAACAGTAGGATTTTCAATCTCAGTTCAATGTCAGGTACCCTGTAAGGAGCAAGCTTCTCAAGGTATCATCCTCTTTGAATTCGGAGCGTGGCATAACGCACATAATAAGTTGCTAATTTCTTGTTATAGAGGGATACTTTACTTGTTAATGAGCGTTGTTTTCAAGACTGGGTGATTGTAGCTTACTTTTTCTTGTTTCGTTTATGCATACCAAATTGAGGTATGTATCTCTGCCCCGCTTAAAGATGTATTCTCCAATGTCAATTATCTTGATAACAAGGCATTTCCAATACCATGTTCTCAGCTTAAAGTTGCCTCATTTTTATAGTACTACAATAGTTTCAAGTTATCTCATATTGTGTATGGGGCCTCATATCTGGTCATGGATGTTGGAAATGATTTTCAGATTTTGACTTTTGGACTTTTGGACGATCAAACATCGAGATTTTAAATATTGATGCTACAGCTTCGAGCTTAACATGTTACTATAACGGATTTTTGCCTAAAATGCGAAACTGCAATTCAAATTTGCGTAGCTATTCTGGTTGTTGAGATATCCATGATTTCAGGAATTGATGAATCTGGAGTAGATGGTAGTAGTAAAAGTGATTGGACTCATATAAGAAGCATGGTTGTATGTATAGTCAAAGTTGTTTGGAATACTTTGTTTGACTAGGACGAGTTATATTTGAGTTTGTAATAGACAATATGAAGCATTAATAAGAGAAAATGTGAAAAATGAACAAACTTTGGATGAATATTTCTCTATGATTTACTAAGTGAGTTGATGTTGCGTAGTGCTTGACTTTTGTTTCCCTTTTAATTTTCTATAGGATGGTATAGTTATTGTTAGTATTTTCAAAAATATGTCGGGTAGTGCCTGCTTGAGGCAAATCATAATACATCGCTTTGAGTTACTTTATGAAGGGAATGTCTATTAGGTGTTTTTGACTTTTAGATTATGTTGGAGATAATGTAGAGCTATCGAATGGTCTTTGTTTTGTCCAAATCCGACAAGCCGTTAAAAAGATATTCCCAAAAAACCCTGCTCAGGGAAAATTCTTGATTTCGTCCATTTTTGACCTGTGAAGGCAAGGCCCCAAATCACATCTGAGTTTTCTGGTCAGATCGATTTTGTTAATTTCTCCACGTAGAGTCAAGCTAGAGCCTCAAGCAAGAGCTCAAACGATAGGAGATTGTTTGCTTTAGCATAATGACTAGTAGTACAAGCAATGTTATGTTGACAGAGATGGAGGTATTATTGAAAAAGCATCAAAATTTCAAGAAATTCGTCTTGTCCATTTAAAGTGTCTAGAGTTGACCAAACCAGACAAGATTAGTATCATATGATGCGTCTTTCAATTCTACACAAGTTTGATATATACTTGAGTAGGTGTTTCTTATCAGCAACTGCCCAGTTTAGGTCATTACAGATCTCAGAATGCATAGTAGGTCCCCATTTTAAACAGTAGGATTTTCAATCTCAGTTCAATGTCAGGTACCCTGTAAGGAGCAAGCTTCTCAAGGTATCATCCTCTTTGAATTCGGAGCGTGGCATAACGCACATAATAAGTTGCTAATTTCTTGTTATAGAGGGATACTTTACTTGTTAATGAGCGTTGTTTTCAAGACTGGGTGATTGTAGCTTACTTTTTCTTGTTTCGTTTATGCATACCAAATTGAGGTATGTATCTCTGCCCCGCTTAAAGATGTATTCTCCAATGTCAATTATCTTGATAACAAGGCATTTCCAATACCATGTTCTCAGCTTAAAGTTGCCTCATTTTTATAGTACTACAATAGTTTCAAGTTATCTCATATTGTGTATGGGGCCTCATATCTGGTCATGGATGTTGGAAATGATTTTCAGATTTTGACTTTTGGACTTTTGGACGATCAAACATCGAGATTTTAAATATTGATGCTACAGCTTCGAGCTTAACATGTTACTATAACGGATTTTTGCCTAAAATGCGAAACTGCAATTCAAATTTGCGTAGCTATTCTGGTTGTTGAGATATCCATGATTTCAGGAATTGATGAATCTGGAGTAGATGGTAGTAGTAAAAGTGATTGGACTCATATAAGAAGCATGGTTGTATGTATAGTCAAAGTTGTTTGGAATACTTTGTTTGACTAGGACGAGTTATATTTGAGTTTGTAATAGACAATATGAAGCATTAATAAGAGAAAATGTGAAAAATGAACAAACTTTGGATGAATATTTCTCTATGATTTACTAAGTGAGTTGATGTTGCGTAGTGCTTGACTTTTGTTTCCCTTTTAATTTTCTATAGGATGGTATAGTTATTGTTAGTATTTTCAAAAATATGTCGGGTAGTGCCTGCTTGAGGCAAATCATAATACATCGCTTTGAGTTACTTTATGAAGGGAATGTCTATTAGGTGTTTTTGACTTTTAGATTATGTTGGAGATAATGTAGAGCTATCGAATGGTCTTTGTTTTGTCCAAATCCGACAAGCCGTTAAAAAGATATTCCCAAAAAACCCTGCTCAGGGAAAATTCTTGATTTCGTCCATTTTTGACCTGTGAAGGCAAGGCCCCAAATCACATCTGAGTTTTCTGGTCAGATCGATTTTGTTAATTTCTCCACGTAGAGTCAAGCTAGAGCCTCAAGCAAGAGCTCAAACGATAGGAGATTGTTTGCTTTAGCATAATGACTAGTAGTACAAGCAATGTTATGTTGACAGAGATGGAGGTATTATTGAAAAAGCATCAAAATTTCAAGAAATTCGTCTTGTCCATTTAAAGTGTCTAGAGTTGACCAAACCAGACAAGATTAGTATCATATGATGCGTCTTTCAATTCTACACAAGTTTGATATATACTTGAGTAGGTGTTTCTTATCAGCAACTGCCCAGTTTAGGTCATTACAGATCTCAGAATGCATAGTAGGTCCCCATTTTAAACAGTAGGATTTTCAATCTCAGTTCAATGTCAGGTACCCTGTAAGGAGCAAGCTTCTCAAGGTATCATCCTCTTTGAATTCGGAGCGTGGCATAACGCACATAATAAGTTGCTAATTTCTTGTTATAGAGGGATACTTTACTTGTTAATGAGCGTTGTTTTCAAGACTGGGTGATTGTAGCTTACTTTTTCTTGTTTCGTTTATGCATACCAAATTGAGGTATGTATCTCTGCCCCGCTTAAAGATGTATTCTCCAATGTCAATTATCTTGATAACAAGGCATTTCCAATACCATGTTCTCAGCTTAAAGTTGCCTCATTTTTATAGTACTACAATAGTTTCAAGTTATCTCATATTGTGTATGGGGCCTCATATCTGGTCATGGATGTTGGAAATGATTTTCAGATTTTGACTTTTGGACTTTTGGACGATCAAACATCGAGATTTTAAATATTGATGCTACAGCTTCGAGCTTAACATGTTACTATAACGGATTTTTGCCTAAAATGCGAAACTGCAATTCAAATTTGCGTAGCTATTCTGGTTGTTGAGATATCCATGATTTCAGGAATTGATGAATCTGGAGTAGATGGTAGTAGTAAAAGTGATTGGACTCATATAAGAAGCATGGTTGTATGTATAGTCAAAGTTGTTTGGAATACTTTGTTTGACTAGGACGAGTTATATTTGAGTTTGTAATAGACAATATGAAGCATTAATAAGAGAAAATGTGAAAAATGAACAAACTTTGGATGAATATTTCTCTATGATTTACTAAGTGAGTTGATGTTGCGTAGTGCTTGACTTTTGTTTCCCTTTTAATTTTCTATAGGATGGTATAGTTATTGTTAGTATTTTCAAAAATATGTCGGGTAGTGCCTGCTTGAGGCAAATCATAATACATCGCTTTGAGTTACTTTATGAAGGGAATGTCTATTAGGTGTTTTTGACTTTTAGATTATGTTGGAGATAATGTAGAGCTATCGAATGGTCTTTGTTTTGTCCAAATCCGACAAGCCGTTAAAAAGATATTCCCAAAAAACCCTGCTCAGGGAAAATTCTTGATTTCGTCCATTTTTGACCTGTGAAGGCAAGGCCCCAAATCACATCTGAGTTTTCTGGTCAGATCGATTTTGTTAATTTCTCCACGTAGAGTCAAGCTAGAGCCTCAAGCAAGAGCTCAAACGATAGGAGATTGTTTGCTTTAGCATAATGACTAGTAGTACAAGCAATGTTATGTTGACAGAGATGGAGGTATTATTGAAAAAGCATCAAAATTTCAAGAAATTCGTCTTGTCCATTTAAAGTGTCTAGAGTTGACCAAACCAGACAAGATTAGTATCATATGATGCGTCTTTCAATTCTACACAAGTTTGATATATACTTGAGTAGGTGTTTCTTATCAGCAACTGCCCAGTTTAGGTCATTACAGATCTCAGAATGCATAGTAGGTCCCCATTTTAAACAGTAGGATTTTCAATCTCAGTTCAATGTCAGGTACCCTGTAAGGAGCAAGCTTCTCAAGGTATCATCCTCTTTGAATTCGGAGCGTGGCATAACGCACATAATAAGTTGCTAATTTCTTGTTATAGAGGGATACTTTACTTGTTAATGAGCGTTGTTTTCAAGACTGGGTGATTGTAGCTTACTTTTTCTTGTTTCGTTTATGCATACCAAATTGAGGTATGTATCTCTGCCCCGCTTAAAGATGTATTCTCCAATGTCAATTATCTTGATAACAAGGCATTTCCAATACCATGTTCTCAGCTTAAAGTTGCCTCATTTTTATAGTACTACAATAGTTTCAAGTTATCTCATATTGTGTATGGGGCCTCATATCTGGTCATGGATGTTGGAAATGATTTTCAGATTTTGACTTTTGGACTTTTGGACGATCAAACATCGAGATTTTAAATATTGATGCTACAGCTTCGAGCTTAACATGTTACTATAACGGATTTTTGCCTAAAATGCGAAACTGCAATTCAAATTTGCGTAGCTATTCTGGTTGTTGAGATATCCATGATTTCAGGAATTGATGAATCTGGAGTAGATGGTAGTAGTAAAAGTGATTGGACTCATATAAGAAGCATGGTTGTATGTATAGTCAAAGTTGTTTGGAATACTTTGTTTGACTAGGACGAGTTATATTTGAGTTTGTAATAGACAATATGAAGCATTAATAAGAGAAAATGTGAAAAATGAACAAACTTTGGATGAATATTTCTCTATGATTTACTAAGTGAGTTGATGTTGCGTAGTGCTTGACTTTTGTTTCCCTTTTAATTTTCTATAGGATGGTATAGTTATTGTTAGTATTTTCAAAAATATGTCGGGTAGTGCCTGCTTGAGGCAAATCATAATACATCGCTTTGAGTTACTTTATGAAGGGAATGTCTATTAGGTGTTTTTGACTTTTAGATTATGTTGGAGATAATGTAGAGCTATCGAATGGTCTTTGTTTTGTCCAAATCCGACAAGCCGTTAAAAAGATATTCCCAAAAAACCCTGCTCAGGGAAAATTCTTGATTTCGTCCATTTTTGACCTGTGAAGGCAAGGCCCCAAATCACATCTGAGTTTTCTGGTCAGATCGATTTTGTTAATTTCTCCACGTAGAGTCAAGCTAGAGCCTCAAGCAAGAGCTCAAACGATAGGAGATTGTTTGCTTTAGCATAATGACTAGTAGTACAAGCAATGTTATGTTGACAGAGATGGAGGTATTATTGAAAAAGCATCAAAATTTCAAGAAATTCGTCTTGTCCATTTAAAGTGTCTAGAGTTGACCAAACCAGACAAGATTAGTATCATATGATGCGTCTTTCAATTCTACACAAGTTTGATATATACTTGAGTAGGTGTTTCTTATCAGCAACTGCCCAGTTTAGGTCATTACAGATCTCAGAATGCATAGTAGGTCCCCATTTTAAACAGTAGGATTTTCAATCTCAGTTCAATGTCAGGTACCCTGTAAGGAGCAAGCTTCTCAAGGTATCATCCTCTTTGAATTCGGAGCGTGGCATAACGCACATAATAAGTTGCTAATTTCTTGTTATAGAGGGATACTTTACTTGTTAATGAGCGTTGTTTTCAAGACTGGGTGATTGTAGCTTACTTTTTCTTGTTTCGTTTATGCATACCAAATTGAGGTATGTATCTCTGCCCCGCTTAAAGATGTATTCTCCAATGTCAATTATCTTGATAACAAGGCATTTCCAATACCATGTTCTCAGCTTAAAGTTGCCTCATTTTTATAGTACTACAATAGTTTCAAGTTATCTCATATTGTGTATGGGGCCTCATATCTGGTCATGGATGTTGGAAATGATTTTCAGATTTTGACTTTTGGACTTTTGGACGATCAAACATCGAGATTTTAAATATTGATGCTACAGCTTCGAGCTTAACATGTTACTATAACGGATTTTTGCCTAAAATGCGAAACTGCAATTCAAATTTGCGTAGCTATTCTGGTTGTTGAGATATCCATGATTTCAGGAATTGATGAATCTGGAGTAGATGGTAGTAGTAAAAGTGATTGGACTCATATAAGAAGCATGGTTGTATGTATAGTCAAAGTTGTTTGGAATACTTTGTTTGACTAGGACGAGTTATATTTGAGTTTGTAATAGACAATATGAAGCATTAATAAGAGAAAATGTGAAAAATGAACAAACTTTGGATGAATATTTCTCTATGATTTACTAAGTGAGTTGATGTTGCGTAGTGCTTGACTTTTGTTTCCCTTTTAATTTTCTATAGGATGGTATAGTTATTGTTAGTATTTTCAAAAATATGTCGGGTAGTGCCTGCTTGAGGCAAATCATA
The DNA here is from genome assembly GCA_037974945.1 of Mucor circinelloides. Taxonomy (NCBI): domain Eukaryota; kingdom Fungi; phylum Mucoromycota; class Mucoromycetes; order Mucorales; family Mucoraceae; genus Mucor; species Mucor circinelloides. Next base: position 745,341 of record JBBNAA010000029.1, on the reverse strand, counting down.
ATACATCGCTTTGAGTTACTTTATGAAGGGAATGTCTATTAGGTGTTTTTGACTTTTAGATTATGTTGGAGATAATGTAGAGCTATCGAATGGTCTTTGTTTTGTCCAAATCCGACAAGCCGTTAAAAAGATATTCCCAAAAAACCCTGCTCAGGGAAAATTCTTGATTTCGTCCATTTTTGACCTGTGAAGGCAAGGCCCCAAATCACATCTGAGTTTTCTGGTCAGATCGATTTTGTTAATTTCTCCACGTAGAGTCAAGCTAGAGCCTCAAGCAAGAGCTCAAACGATAGGAGATTGTTTGCTTTAGCATAATGACTAGTAGTACAAGCAATGTTATGTTGACAGAGATGGAGGTATTATTGAAAAAGCATCAAAATTTCAAGAAATTCGTCTTGTCCATTTAAAGTGTCTAGAGTTGACCAAACCAGACAAGATTAGTATCATATGATGCGTCTTTCAATTCTACACAAGTTTGATATATACTTGAGTAGGTGTTTCTTATCAGCAACTGCCCAGTTTAGGTCATTACAGATCTCAGAATGCATAGTAGGTCCCCATTTTAAACAGTAGGATTTTCAATCTCAGTTCAATGTCAGGTACCCTGTAAGGAGCAAGCTTCTCAAGGTATCATCCTCTTTGAATTCGGAGCGTGGCATAACGCACATAATAAGTTGCTAATTTCTTGTTATAGAGGGATACTTTACTTGTTAATGAGCGTTGTTTTCAAGACTGGGTGATTGTAGCTTACTTTTTCTTGTTTCGTTTATGCATACCAAATTGAGGTATGTATCTCTGCCCCGCTTAAAGATGTATTCTCCAATGTCAATTATCTTGATAACAAGGCATTTCCAATACCATGTTCTCAGCTTAAAGTTGCCTCATTTTTATAGTACTACAATAGTTTCAAGTTATCTCATATTGTGTATGGGGCCTCATATCTGGTCATGGATGTTGGAAATGATTTTCAGATTTTGACTTTTGGACTTTTGGACGATCAAACATCGAGATTTTAAATATTGATGCTACAGCTTCGAGCTTAACATGTTACTATAACGGATTTTTGCCTAAAATGCGAAACTGCAATTCAAATTTGCGTAGCTATTCTGGTTGTTGAGATATCCATGATTTCAGGAATTGATGAATCTGGAGTAGATGGTAGTAGTAAAAGTGATTGGACTCATATAAGAAGCATGGTTGTATGTATAGTCAAAGTTGTTTGGAATACTTTGTTTGACTAGGACGAGTTATATTTGAGTTTGTAATAGACAATATGAAGCATTAATAAGAGAAAATGTGAAAAATGAACAAACTTTGGATGAATATTTCTCTATGATTTACTAAGTGAGTTGATGTTGCGTAGTGCTTGACTTTTGTTTCCCTTTTAATTTTCTATAGGATGGTATAGTTATTGTTAGTATTTTCAAAAATATGTCGGGTAGTGCCTGCTTGAGGCAAATCATAATACATCGCTTTGAGTTACTTTATGAAGGGAATGTCTATTAGGTGTTTTTGACTTTTAGATTATGTTGGAGATAATGTAGAGCTATCGAATGGTCTTTGTTTTGTCCAAATCCGACAAGCCGTTAAAAAGATATTCCCAAAAAACCCTGCTCAGGGAAAATTCTTGATTTCGTCCATTTTTGACCTGTGAAGGCAAGGCCCCAAATCACATCTGAGTTTTCTGGTCAGATCGATTTTGTTAATTTCTCCACGTAGAGTCAAGCTAGAGCCTCAAGCAAGAGCTCAAACGATAGGAGATTGTTTGCTTTAGCATAATGACTAGTAGTACAAGCAATGTTATGTTGACAGAGATGGAGGTATTATTGAAAAAGCATCAAAATTTCAAGAAATTCGTCTTGTCCATTTAAAGTGTCTAGAGTTGACCAAACCAGACAAGATTAGTATCATATGATGCGTCTTTCAATTCTACACAAGTTTGATATATACTTGAGTAGGTGTTTCTTATCAGCAACTGCCCAGTTTAGGTCATTACAGATCTCAGAATGCATAGTAGGTCCCCATTTTAAACAGTAGGATTTTCAATCTCAGTTCAATGTCAGGTACCCTGTAAGGAGCAAGCTTCTCAAGGTATCATCCTCTTTGAATTCGGAGCGTGGCATAACGCACATAATAAGTTGCTAATTTCTTGTTATAGAGGGATACTTTACTTGTTAATGAGCGTTGTTTTCAAGACTGGGTGATTGTAGCTTACTTTTTCTTGTTTCGTTTATGCATACCAAATTGAGGTATGTATCTCTGCCCCGCTTAAAGATGTATTCTCCAATGTCAATTATCTTGATAACAAGGCATTTCCAATACCATGTTCTCAGCTTAAAGTTGCCTCATTTTTATAGTACTACAATAGTTTCAAGTTATCTCATATTGTGTATGGGGCCTCATATCTGGTCATGGATGTTGGAAATGATTTTCAGATTTTGACTTTTGGACTTTTGGACGATCAAACATCGAGATTTTAAATATTGATGCTACAGCTTCGAGCTTAACATGTTACTATAACGGATTTTTGCCTAAAATGCGAAACTGCAATTCAAATTTGCGTAGCTATTCTGGTTGTTGAGATATCCATGATTTCAGGAATTGATGAATCTGGAGTAGATGGTAGTAGTAAAAGTGATTGGACTCATATAAGAAGCATGGTTGTATGTATAGTCAAAGTTGTTTGGAATACTTTGTTTGACTAGGACGAGTTATATTTGAGTTTGTAATAGACAATATGAAGCATTAATAAGAGAAAATGTGAAAAATGAACAAACTTTGGATGAATATTTCTCTATGATTTACTAAGTGAGTTGATGTTGCGTAGTGCTTGACTTTTGTTTCCCTTTTAATTTTCTATAGGATGGTATAGTTATTGTTAGTATTTTCAAAAATATGTCGGGTAGTGCCTGCTTGAGGCAAATCATAATACATCGCTTTGAGTTACTTTATGAAGGGAATGTCTATTAGGTGTTTTTGACTTTTAGATTATGTTGGAGATAATGTAGAGCTATCGAATGGTCTTTGTTTTGTCCAAATCCGACAAGCCGTTAAAAAGATATTCCCAAAAAACCCTGCTCAGGGAAAATTCTTGATTTCGTCCATTTTTGACCTGTGAAGGCAAGGCCCCAAATCACATCTGAGTTTTCTGGTCAGATCGATTTTGTTAATTTCTCCACGTAGAGTCAAGCTAGAGCCTCAAGCAAGAGCTCAAACGATAGGAGATTGTTTGCTTTAGCATAATGACTAGTAGTACAAGCAATGTTATGTTGACAGAGATGGAGGTATTATTGAAAAAGCATCAAAATTTCAAGAAATTCGTCTTGTCCATTTAAAGTGTCTAGAGTTGACCAAACCAGACAAGATTAGTATCATATGATGCGTCTTTCAATTCTACACAAGTTTGATATATACTTGAGTAGGTGTTTCTTATCAGCAACTGCCCAGTTTAGGTCATTACAGATCTCAGAATGCATAGTAGGTCCCCATTTTAAACAGTAGGATTTTCAATCTCAGTTCAATGTCAGGTACCCTGTAAGGAGCAAGCTTCTCAAGGTATCATCCTCTTTGAATTCGGAGCGTGGCATAACGCACATAATAAGTTGCTAATTTCTTGTTATAGAGGGATACTTTACTTGTTAATGAGCGTTGTTTTCAAGACTGGGTGATTGTAGCTTACTTTTTCTTGTTTCGTTTATGCATACCAAATTGAGGTATGTATCTCTGCCCCGCTTAAAGATGTATTCTCCAATGTCAATTATCTTGATAACAAGGCATTTCCAATACCATGTTCTCAGCTTAAAGTTGCCTCATTTTTATAGTACTACAATAGTTTCAAGTTATCTCATATTGTGTATGGGGCCTCATATCTGGTCATGGATGTTGGAAATGATTTTCAGATTTTGACTTTTGGACTTTTGGACGATCAAACATCGAGATTTTAAATATTGATGCTACAGCTTCGAGCTTAACATGTTACTATAACGGATTTTTGCCTAAAATGCGAAACTGCAATTCAAATTTGCGTAGCTATTCTGGTTGTTGAGATATCCATGATTTCAGGAATTGATGAATCTGGAGTAGATGGTAGTAGTAAAAGTGATTGGACTCATATAAGAAGCATGGTTGTATGTATAGTCAAAGTTGTTTGGAATACTTTGTTTGACTAGGACGAGTTATATTTGAGTTTGTAATAGACAATATGAAGCATTAATAAGAGAAAATGTGAAAAATGAACAAACTTTGGATGAATATTTCTCTATGATTTACTAAGTGAGTTGATGTTGCGTAGTGCTTGACTTTTGTTTCCCTTTTAATTTTCTATAGGATGGTATAGTTATTGTTAGTATTTTCAAAAATATGTCGGGTAGTGCCTGCTTGAGGCAAATCATAATACATCGCTTTGAGTTACTTTATGAAGGGAATGTCTATTAGGTGTTTTTGACTTTTAGATTATGTTGGAGATAATGTAGAGCTATCGAATGGTCTTTGTTTTGTCCAAATCCGACAAGCCGTTAAAAAGATATTCCCAAAAAACCCTGCTCAGGGAAAATTCTTGATTTCGTCCATTTTTGACCTGTGAAGGCAAGGCCCCAAATCACATCTGAGTTTTCTGGTCAGATCGATTTTGTTAATTTCTCCACGTAGAGTCAAGCTAGAGCCTCAAGCAAGAGCTCAAACGATAGGAGATTGTTTGCTTTAGCATAATGACTAGTAGTACAAGCAATGTTATGTTGACAGAGATGGAGGTATTATTGAAAAAGCATCAAAATTTCAAGAAATTCGTCTTGTCCATTTAAAGTGTCTAGAGTTGACCAAACCAGACAAGATTAGTATCATATGATGCGTCTTTCAATTCTACACAAGTTTGATATATACTTGAGTAGGTGTTTCTTATCAGCAACTGCCCAGTTTAGGTCATTACAGATCTCAGAATGCATAGTAGGTCCCCATTTTAAACAGTAGGATTTTCAATCTCAGTTCAATGTCAGGTACCCTGTAAGGAGCAAGCTTCTCAAGGTATCATCCTCTTTGAATTCGGAGCGTGGCATAACGCACATAATAAGTTGCTAATTTCTTGTTATAGAGGGATACTTTACTTGTTAATGAGCGTTGTTTTCAAGACTGGGTGATTGTAGCTTACTTTTTCTTGTTTCGTTTATGCATACCAAATTGAGGTATGTATCTCTGCCCCGCTTAAAGATGTATTCTCCAATGTCAATTATCTTGATAACAAGGCATTTCCAATACCATGTTCTCAGCTTAAAGTTGCCTCATTTTTATAGTACTACAATAGTTTCAAGTTATCTCATATTGTGTATGGGGCCTCATATCTGGTCATGGATGTTGGAAATGATTTTCAGATTTTGACTTTTGGACTTTTGGACGATCAAACATCGAGATTTTAAATATTGATGCTACAGCTTCGAGCTTAACATGTTACTATAACGGATTTTTGCCTAAAATGCGAAACTGCAATTCAAATTTGCGTAGCTATTCTGGTTGTTGAGATATCCATGATTTCAGGAATTGATGAATCTGGAGTAGATGGTAGTAGTAAAAGTGATTGGACTCATATAAGAAGCATGGTTGTATGTATAGTCAAAGTTGTTTGGAATACTTTGTTTGACTAGGACGAGTTATATTTGAGTTTGTAATAGACAATATGAAGCATTAATAAGAGAAAATGTGAAAAATGAACAAACTTTGGATGAATATTTCTCTATGATTTACTAAGTGAGTTGATGTTGCGTAGTGCTTGACTTTTGTTTCCCTTTTAATTTTCTATAGGATGGTATAGTTATTGTTAGTATTTTCAAAAATATGTCGGGTAGTGCCTGCTTGAGGCAAATCATAATACATCGCTTTGAGTTACTTTATGAAGGGAATGTCTATTAGGTGTTTTTGACTTTTAGATTATGTTGGAGATAATGTAGAGCTATCGAATGGTCTTTGTTTTGTCCAAATCCGACAAGCCGTTAAAAAGATATTCCCAAAAAACCCTGCTCAGGGAAAATTCTTGATTTCGTCCATTTTTGACCTGTGAAGGCAAGGCCCCAAATCACATCTGAGTTTTCTGGTCAGATCGATTTTGTTAATTTCTCCACGTAGAGTCAAGCTAGAGCCTCAAGCAAGAGCTCAAACGATAGGAGATTGTTTGCTTTAGCATAATGACTAGTAGTACAAGCAATGTTATGTTGACAGAGATGGAGGTATTATTGAAAAAGCATCAAAATTTCAAGAAATTCGTCTTGTCCATTTAAAGTGTCTAGAGTTGACCAAACCAGACAAGATTAGTATCATATGATGCGTCTTTCAATTCTACACAAGTTTGATATATACTTGAGTAGGTGTTTCTTATCAGCAACTGCCCAGTTTAGGTCATTACAGATCTCAGAATGCATAGTAGGTCCCCATTTTAAACAGTAGGATTTTCAATCTCAGTTCAATGTCAGGTACCCTGTAAGGAGCAAGCTTCTCAAGGTATCATCCTCTTTGAATTCGGAGCGTGGCATAACGCACATAATAAGTTGCTAATTTCTTGTTATAGAGGGATACTTTACTTGTTAATGAGCGTTGTTTTCAAGACTGGGTGATTGTAGCTTACTTTTTCTTGTTTCGTTTATGCATACCAAATTGAGGTATGTATCTCTGCCCCGCTTAAAGATGTATTCTCCAATGTCAATTATCTTGATAACAAGGCATTTCCAATACCATGTTCTCAGCTTAAAGTTGCCTCATTTTTATAGTACTACAATAGTTTCAAGTTATCTCATATTGTGTATGGGGCCTCATATCTGGTCATGGATGTTGGAAATGATTTTCAGATTTTGACTTTTGGACTTTTGGACGATCAAACATCGAGATTTTAAATATTGATGCTACAGCTTCGAGCTTAACATGTTACTATAACGGATTTTTGCCTAAAATGCGAAACTGCAATTCAAATTTGCGTAGCTATTCTGGTTGTTGAGATATCCATGATTTCAGGAATTGATGAATCTGGAGTAGATGGTAGTAGTAAAAGTGATTGGACTCATATAAGAAGCATGGTTGTATGTATAGTCAAAGTTGTTTGGAATACTTTGTTTGACTAGGACGAGTTATATTTGAGTTTGTAATAGACAATATGAAGCATTAATAAGAGAAAATGTGAAAAATGAACAAACTTTGGATGAATATTTCTCTATGATTTACTAAGTGAGTTGATGTTGCGTAGTGCTTGACTTTTGTTTCCCTTTTAATTTTCTATAGGATGGTATAGTTATTGTTAGTATTTTCAAAAATATGTCGGGTAGTGCCTGCTTGAGGCAAATCATAATACATCGCTTTGAGTTACTTTATGAAGGGAATGTCTATTAGGTGTTTTTGACTTTTAGATTATGTTGGAGATAATGTAGAGCTATCGAATGGTCTTTGTTTTGTCCAAATCCGACAAGCCGTTAAAAAGATATTCCCAAAAAACCCTGCTCAGGGAAAATTCTTGATTTCGTCCATTTTTGACCTGTGAAGGCAAGGCCCCAAATCACATCTGAGTTTTCTGGTCAGATCGATTTTGTTAATTTCTCCACGTAGAGTCAAGCTAGAGCCTCAAGCAAGAGCTCAAACGATAGGAGATTGTTTGCTTTAGCATAATGACTAGTAGTACAAGCAATGTTATGTTGACAGAGATGGAGGTATTATTGAAAAAGCATCAAAATTTCAAGAAATTCGTCTTGTCCATTTAAAGTGTCTAGAGTTGACCAAACCAGACAAGATTAGTATCATATGATGCGTCTTTCAATTCTACACAAGTTTGATATATACTTGAGTAGGTGTTTCTTATCAGCAACTGCCCAGTTTAGGTCATTACAGATCTCAGAATGCATAGTAGGTCCCCATTTTAAACAGTAGGATTTTCAATCTCAGTTCAATGTCAGGTACCCTGTAAGGAGCAAGCTTCTCAAGGTATCATCCTCTTTGAATTCGGAGCGTGGCATAACGCACATAATAAGTTGCTAATTTCTTGTTATAGAGGGATACTTTACTTGTTAATGAGCGTTGTTTTCAAGACTGGGTGATTGTAGCTTACTTTTTCTTGTTTCGTTTATGCATACCAAATTGAGGTATGTATCTCTGCCCCGCTTAAAGATGTATTCTCCAATGTCAATTATCTTGATAACAAGGCATTTCCAATACCATGTTCTCAGCTTAAAGTTGCCTCATTTTTATAGTACTACAATAGTTTCAAGTTATCTCATATTGTGTATGGGGCCTCATATCTGGTCATGGATGTTGGAAATGATTTTCAGATTTTGACTTTTGGACTTTTGGACGATCAAACATCGAGATTTTAAATATTGATGCTACAGCTTCGAGCTTAACATGTTACTATAACGGATTTTTGCCTAAAATGCGAAACTGCAATTCAAATTTGCGTAGCTATTCTGGTTGTTGAGATATCCATGATTTCAGGAATTGATGAATCTGGAGTAGATGGTAGTAGTAAAAGTGATTGGACTCATATAAGAAGCATGGTTGTATGTATAGTCAAAGTTGTTTGGAATACTTTGTTTGACTAGGACGAGTTATATTTGAGTTTGTAATAGACAATATGAAGCATTAATAAGAGAAAATGTGAAAAATGAACAAACTTTGGATGAATATTTCTCTATGATTTACTAAGTGAGTTGATGTTGCGTAGTGCTTGACTTTTGTTTCCCTTTTAATTTTCTATAGGATGGTATAGTTATTGTTAGTATTTTCAAAAATATGTCGGGTAGTGCCTGCTTGAGGCAAATCATAATACATCGCTTTGAGTTACTTTATGAAGGGAATGTCTATTAGGTGTTTTTGACTTTTAGATTATGTTGGAGATAATGTAGAGCTATCGAATGGTCTTTGTTTTGTCCAAATCCGACAAGCCGTTAAAAAGATATTCCCAAAAAACCCTGCTCAGGGAAAATTCTTGATTTCGTCCATTTTTGACCTGTGAAGGCAAGGCCCCAAATCACATCTGAGTTTTCTGGTCAGATCGATTTTGTTAATTTCTCCACGTAGAGTCAAGCTAGAGCCTCAAGCAAGAGCTCAAACGATAGGAGATTGTTTGCTTTAGCATAATGACTAGTAGTACAAGCAATGTTATGTTGACAGAGATGGAGGTATTATTGAAAAAGCATCAAAATTTCAAGAAATTCGTCTTGTCCATTTAAAGTGTCTAGAGTTGACCAAACCAGACAAGATTAGTATCATATGATGCGTCTTTCAATTCTACACAAGTTTGATATATACTTGAGTAGGTGTTTCTTATCAGCAACTGCCCAGTTTAGGTCATTACAGATCTCAGAATGCATAGTAGGTCCCCATTTTAAACAGTAGGATTTTCAATCTCAGTTCAATGTCAGGTACCCTGTAAGGAGCAAGCTTCTCAAGGTATCATCCTCTTTGAATTCGGAGCGTGGCATAACGCACATAATAAGTTGCTAATTTCTTGTTATAGAGGGATACTTTACTTGTTAATGAGCGTTGTTTTCAAGACTGGGTGATTGTAGCTTACTTTTTCTTGTTTCGTTTATGCATACCAAATTGAGGTATGTATCTCTGCCCCGCTTAAAGATGTATTCTCCAATGTCAATTATCTTGATAACAAGGCATTTCCAATACCATGTTCTCAGCTTAAAGTTGCCTCATTTTTATAGTACTACAATAGTTTCAAGTTATCTCATATTGTGTATGGGGCCTCATATCTGGTCATGGATGTTGGAAATGATTTTCAGATTTTGACTTTTGGACTTTTGGACGATCAAACATCGAGATTTTAAATATTGATGCTACAGCTTCGAGCTTAACATGTTACTATAACGGATTTTTGCCTAAAATGCGAAACTGCAATTCAAATTTGCGTAGCTATTCTGGTTGTTGAGATATCCATGATTTCAGGAATTGATGAATCTGGAGTAGATGGTAGTAGTAAAAGTGATTGGACTCATATAAGAAGCATGGTTGTATGTATAGTCAAAGTTGTTTGGAATACTTTGTTTGACTAGGACGAGTTATATTTGAGTTTGTAATAGACAATATGAAGCATTAATAAGAGAAAATGTGAAAAATGAACAAACTTTGGATGAATATTTCTCTATGATTTACTAAGTGAGTTGATGTTGCGTAGTGCTTGACTTTTGTTTCCCTTTTAATTTTCTATAGGATGGTATAGTTATTGTTAGTATTTTCAAAAATATGTCGGGTAGTGCCTGCTTGAGGCAAATCATAATACATCGCTTTGAGTTACTTTATGAAGGGAATGTCTATTAGGTGTTTTTGACTTTTAGATTATGTTGGAGATAATGTAGAGCTATCGAATGGTCTTTGTTTTGTCCAAATCCGACAAGCCGTTAAAAAGATATTCCCAAAAAACCCTGCTCAGGGAAAATTCTTGATTTCGTCCATTTTTGACCTGTGAAGGCAAGGCCCCAAATCACATCTGAGTTTTCTGGTCAGATCGATTTTGTTAATTTCTCCACGTAGAGTCAAGCTAGAGCCTCAAGCAAGAGCTCAAACGATAGGAGATTGTTTGCTTTAGCATAATGACTAGTAGTACAAGCAATGTTATGTTGACAGAGATGGAGGTATTATTGAAAAAGCATCAAAATTTCAAGAAATTCGTCTTGTCCATTTAAAGTGTCTAGAGTTGACCAAACCAGACAAGATTAGTATCATATGATGCGTCTTTCAATTCTACACAAGTTTGATATATACTTGAGTAGGTGTTTCTTATCAGCAACTGCCCAGTTTAGGTCATTACAGATCTCAGAATGCATAGTAGGTCCCCATTTTAAACAGTAGGATTTTCAATCTCAGTTCAATGTCAGGTACCCTGTAAGGAGCAAGCTTCTCAAGGTATCATCCTCTTTGAATTCGGAGCGTGGCATAACGCACATAATAAGTTGCTAATTTCTTGTTATAGAGGGATACTTTACTTGTTAATGAGCGTTGTTTTCAAGACTGGGTGATTGTAGCTTACTTTTTCTTGTTTCGTTTATGCATACCAAATTGAGGTATGTATCTCTGCCCCGCTTAAAGATGTATTCTCCAATGTCAATTATCTTGATAACAAGGCATTTCCAATACCATGTTCTCAGCTTAAAGTTGCCTCATTTTTATAGTACTACAATAGTTTCAAGTTATCTCATATTGTGTATGGGGCCTCATATCTGGTCATGGATGTTGGAAATGATTTTCAGATTTTGACTTTTGGACTTTTGGACGATCAAACATCGAGATTTTAAATATTGATGCTACAGCTTCGAGCTTAACATGTTACTATAACGGATTTTTGCCTAAAATGCGAAACTGCAATTCAAATTTGCGTAGCTATTCTGGTTGTTGAGATATCCATGATTTCAGGAATTGATGAATCTGGAGTACAGTGGGTGAAAAAACTGTTCACGTGTTTTCCACTTTTGAGCTAAATCGACTATATCTCAATGAATAGTGGGTATATCAGCTTTGTTTAAAATATGTTTAGGAGCTGTACATGTATGCTTTATGATGTTAAAGTTTCATTATTGTAGCTTAAGTTTGTTCGGAATAATATACGATTATATAAGCGCGATACACGTGAACAGTTTTTTCCCTGCCAACGGAGTATTGCTAATCAATTAATACCCATGCCATTACTAATCCAAATATGCTTAACAATAAATTTAAGCGCTTTCTAAGTTGCAGGGGTCCGCCAAAAATATAAATATGCCAGCTTTTGTATGTAAATTTTCACCAGCTTGCTCATTATTTTCACTACTATTATTTTTATCATCGATCACCTTAAACATGACTCGTGCTTTATCTGTAGAGCTTCAATCTGACATCAAAGCATCTATAATTAATGGTATGTCTACTACAATGATCTCTGAGAAGTTTGGCGTTTCCCGGGGCGTGCTTTCCAAGTATAGACAGAAGTGGTTCCCTGATGAGCTTCGTAACCCTGGTGATTGACCTGTCATTGTCGGGGTCAAATCAAAGTCTTTGGTTCACCAATTACTGCTAGAAGGTAGCTTACTGACTGCTTGTGATGCCTATAAAAAGTTTTTGTCTTCGGGGTATTCCTTAGGCTATAAAACAACCCTAAATGTCTTAAAGTCTATGGGCTTTTATAGCCGTATCAAGCAAAGGAAGCCTATGATCAGTCATACCAACATGGAAAAGCGTTATCGATGGGCCAAAAAGTATCAGTATTGGACAGTGGGCGACTGGAAACGTGTTGTATTCTCTGATGAAACCAATGTCAACGTTTGGGGCTCTGACGGGTGCAAAGACTACTGGTCTAGACCTAACGACCCTCTGAAGCCTCATCATCTAGATGTTAAAGTCAAGCATGGTGGGGTTCATATCATGATCTAGGGCTGTGTGACTTATTGGGGACCAGGATACGCATGTCAAGTCTACGATGGCACCATGAAATCCGAAGACTACCAGCAAATCTTGGCCACTACACTTAGGGATACCTTGGAATACTATGGTTTGTCATGGGACGATGTTGTTAAGCACAAAGAATAAATAGGTTATAATTTGTAGCTTATAAAAAGTGTTCAATATTAGAAAAACAAGAAAATACTTATTTGAATAAGATCAGACACAAAAACTAAAGATTTATTGATGAAGACAAAATCTATCCTATTTATACTATTTCTGAATGTCAAAAGAGTAATTTATTTTGTGCCACGTTCATCACATCTGACGAACCTTGGCACCTTAGTAACTGAGATACACCTTTAGTCGTCATAGCTTATTCCATGTGTTCCATAACACAGACATCTTTACCCATCAAGAGTACCTTAATCTTCACAGACAGTTGTAGCGATCCTGGCACAACATAGCCCCCCCAGATTCAGGTACTTCTTGAGGACATTCCATAATTGCAGATTACAGAATATCATGACATTGTAACTCATAAAGCACTTCTCAACAATAAATAATTACCACATGACAATGCACCCGAGATCAGTCAGTAAAAACCTTGTATAAAAACCTTTCATAGGACAAAATTGTAAGGAAAAGACTTGAATCTCACTATGCACCTAATAGCCCTTTTAGGACCTATTTGATCTACCACTCTGACCAATTTCACGAGTAGCACAAGTTCGCCAGTTAACTGTTTGAGGAGCTAATCGACGTTTACCAGCAGCCTTTGCACCTTTTCTTCGAGCCCAATACAACTCAATGTGTTTGGTTGAATCAAAGTTCTTCACAGGCTCCCAAGTATCTTCACTAGGATCGTCGAACCCTTTCCAACGTACCTTATACTCATAGTTACCAGGAGATCCTTTGTGATCAATTACAGCTTGAATCTCATAATGTCCTTCAGAGAATTCATCAACCGTAATTGGCTTAGGATTCGCAGCAACTTGGTATTTGATATGATGAGTGGGCACATCTCGACTAAGGAGTGCACCTGTCTTGTCAGCCAACACATAGGAACCTTTATCGGTTATACTATGAATCAAATAAGGTCCTTCATACCGTTCATCTAGCTTGTTTTGACGATTAACATTTTTGATCATTACCTTACTACCAATTGGATAAGGTTCAGTAATGATCTTGTGTTTTTTCGCAAAATTAGCATGATCAGCATTCTGTGTATCCACTATACGTTTAGAAATAGCCGGGATAAGAACATCTTGTACAAAACGATAACGCTTATCAATAAGTCTACCATCAGCTTTCTCCAAACGTTTAGAATACTCCACCTTTGAGTAATCAGCCAGACCATTTGGTTGACGATTAAACAGAAGTGTATATGGACGAGATTTGTGTAACCGAGCATACTTGACATTGATGCAATAATTCACCCACGGAATGTAATGCTCCCATTGATCCCTCTTACCTTTTAACAACTTGATGGTCGTTATCTTACATGTCTTAATAAAAGCCTCCGATACCGAGTTTCCAAGAGGGTTATAAAACAAAGACAGACGATGGTCTATTCCACTGATATCCATCATGGCACGAACCACCTCATTGATCCATTCAAGGCCATTATCTGATGTCAACTTGATTGGCCAACCAAAAATCGAGAAAACTTGCAACATTTCCCTAGCAATCGTCGTAGCTTTCTTATCTGGGATACATCTTATTACAGTAAATCTCGTAAAGTAATCAGTAAGGACAAACAGAAAATTGCTACCAAATGAACTAGTAACACCCATATCGCCAAGATCCATGCACCAATGGTCCAAAGGTTGGGCTGCATTAACACTACGGAAAGGATGGTATCCCTCTCTAGCGATATTGTACTTATTACATTCATCACAATCGGCCAATATTCTTTCTATGTCTTTCCGAATGTTCACCCAGTGGAACCCATCATGATAAATTGCAGTTTCAACATGTTTGATCCCAAAATGTCCAACCAGATGCTGAGCAATAATCATATTGTCTCTTTCATCAGCAGGAGGAGTGACATAGTCAGCAAACCTAAGCGTACGCACTATAAATTCCTTTTGCTTTTGCGAGACAGCTGTGGTGGTGCCATCTTTCATAAGAGTAGCCTTCACCTCAGTGTGTGCATTGTTGCCAAAAGAATTGAAGCGTGACACCTGAGTTATCTTGACCGGAGTACGTTTCATTTGAGTTGTAGGTGTGGCAACCTTGAGTTTGTTCTTGGAACCTTTTTTCTTTCTTTTTACACTTTCACCACCATCAGCATAGTACCTGCCCCCCAGAAGATGTCGTGCTGAAGCATCAGCATCCGAATCTTCGTACAGTCGAGACAAAGCATCAGGAATCACGTTGAGAACACCTGGTAAATGCACAATGTCGAAAGTATAAGAAAAAATAGTCTCCCACCAGCCCAACATTAGCGCGTTAGGCACTTCCTGTGTGTTCAAATAGATCAGACTCTTATGGTCCGTATGTAAGGTAAATTCTCGCATGTACAGAAAACGATGAAACTTGATTAAGGCATAACAGATCCCTAAAAGCTCTCTTTTTGTCGTACTGTAGTTTCGCTCAGAAACAGAAAGTTTGCGAGATACGAGACCCACATATCGAATCTCATCATTCACCACTTGATATAAAACCGTGCCAAGAGCAGTTAAACTAGCATCAGTAGCCAAGTGAAATCGAATCGAAAAATCAGGAGGAGATAACACGAGTGCCATCGTAAGTGCATCCTTCAAGTCAGCAATCGCTTTAGTGTGAGACTCATTCCAAACTTCTGTTAGATCTTTGTATTGCTTCAAGGAATCAAGGTCCCGAGTCAAACGAGAATAACATGGAATAGCAGCACGAAAATACGACATTAAGCCCAAGAAAGATGCCAATTGTCGACCACTTGTGATAGCCGGCCAATTTGCAATATTGGTAAGCTTTCTACCATCAGGCAGCAATTTACCATTAATAACACTCCATCCCAAGAGATAGATACTACGCTGTGCGAAGACCACCTTCTCAGGGTTGAGCACCAAATTTGCATTGGTTAAACGACGAATCACCTCAGCAACCAACGCATAGTGATCTTGTAAGCTCCCGTTAGTACTGCATAAAATGTCATCGACGTAACAGGAAACTGAATGATCACCATCAGTGGGAAAAGAAGTGGAACGAGAACTTGTATTCAAGTCAGAGAGCAGCGTTTGCAATGTGCGTACGACCACCGATCCAACATGGCGAATCCCGTAAGCGGCCTTTTTATGGGTGTACTGGATATTCGTGAAGGGACAAGTAAATGAAACTTTGTGAGCCTGCTCTGGATCCAGTCCAAAACTAGTGAAGCAAGCGTGGATATCAAGACAAGTGTGAATCATTTTATTACCAATACTCTGATGGATATTAGAGATCAAAGGTAACTGTTGTTTATCATCCACTTCCAAGATAGCATTCAACTTACGAACGTCACAAACAACTCTAGGTTTAGACATCGAGTAATTACCATCCGCGTCCTTTTTCTTTACAACCAACAATGGATGATTGAATCGAGTATGACTAGCAGATCTCTCAACAACACCTTCATCAAGCCATATCTGGATCTGTTTGGCAACAGCATCACGATAAGCTTCAGGCAATGGATATTGAGCTCGCCAAGCAATAGCACCTGGTTTGGTATCAAGCTTAATAATAGAATCCGGCAAATTACACTGAGTATTCTTCATATCAATGCGCGAATTCTCTTCTAACAACTCTTTTAGTGCAAGTAGATAAGGCGCTCTCTCTTCCTCACTACCAAAAGGATGTGCATTTGGAGTAATACTATCATCAATAGGATCTGGGACACGAGGACCTGATTGAAAGCCATGTTGACTAACCAAGCCCGTAAGACCAATACCGAGTTTGGATAAAATATCCATACCAAGCAATACATGTACGTGTTCCTCTGAATAAAATGAAAATACTTCAAACAAATGGTTTTTATTTGATTTATTGTAGCTAATATCTAAACGTACCGCACCCAATCTAGGCACAGTAGTTACCTCATGAGCCAGCTGAACAACACTGTCATCATGATTAGCCTCAAATCCAGCAAGAGAAGTTCCTCCTAAAAATTGAAAGAACTCGTCAGTGACACATGAAAAAGTAGCACCCGTATCTACTAAACCGAAACAAATGACATTTTGAACCACAATGGGAACACAAATAGCATTGGTAGTCATAGTAGGTGGAGCACTGAATGTAGCGTCAAACTTACATTGCTGAGCAAATATATTCTGTAGCGTATCATCATCCACAGACATGTTATTCATCCCCTTTTCAAGAAGAATAGTCTGGGCACGATTCACCAGGTCACTTTCAGCATCGTCAGGAACACCGTGAGCTTCATCCATCACAGCATCAGCGTCGTCATCGTCACCACTACCAGAAGAGGAAGTAGCAACATTGGAAGGTACAGGAGCAACGACATCATCATCCACCGAGTTTTCAGCAGAAGAGGTAGCAGAAGCAACAACATTCTTTTCAGCTACAGCACGATCTACACGAGCAGAGAGAAAAGCAGCTTGAATAGCAGCAGCCGTTGCACGCTTACCACCTTGTTTCTTGGTCATAGCACGCACAACTTTCTTGCCACCATTGCCATCATTAGTGTTGCTACCACCAGTACGAATACCAGTGTTACACTGATGGAATTGTCCCTTTGAGCGAAGTCCATTGCATTTAAAACAAGTGCCTTCAGCAACATGTTGAGAAAATGTTTTTCCAAAACGACTATCATTGGAGCGTGCAGAGTGGGGAGGAGGACCATTGGATCTCGACGAGGAACCACCTTGGCCAGCATTTTCTCTAGACGAAGGTGCGTACCGAGATTTCTTTGCTTCCTTCGAAACAACAATTTCAGCATCGCGTTTTCGTCCAACAAAAACAGAGCCCAACGATTCTTGACCCGTCTCCATAGCCATCATATCCATCTTACGAACGAGCGAGGACACATAATCAATGTCATAAAATGACGATTCGGGAGCCTGACTCATCGCAACCATGAGCAACCTAGCAGTATCCTTAGGGAAAGCGTCAAAAACCACCATCGCAACAATACATTTATCCGTGATGTCAGCTCTAGCTCTCAAGCCTTTGAACCGCTCTACGAAACCATCAACAGACTCTTCGTTTTCCTTAGTGCAACGAAGAAACTCTCTAATTCTTTCGAATTTGAGTTGTTCCTTAGGTGTACCAAAACGACCGATGATAGCTCCCTTCAAGGTAGCCCAACACACAGTGGAACCAGTTGCTTTTATAAACTCATTGAGCCAGTTACGAAGATCGCCTGGAAGACAAGGAGGCAACAAGCGATACCAATGCTGGTCAAGGTCAAGTTGATAACTGGTCAGCTTGTCCGAGAACCGACGGCAACACTCCTCAATGTCAGCGAAAACTTCCTTCTTTTCATCTTTGACACGTCCAGACCATTGAAACAAAGGAAGGTCAGAAGGTACAATTGAATTGCCATTAGCCGAACCTTGACTAACTACCGTTACTTGAGGAGAACCCTGGTTAGGTGAGACCATTGAGAGAGCTTTCTCTATAGCCTCTAAATCAGAGCATTTCCTGTCCATAACAGCTTTCAAGGCATTACTCTCTTCAACCGTCTTATCCCCACTGATTGCTACAGCAGCGATTAACCCTTGAACCTCCTTACGTAGTTGCTCTACAGCGTCTTTGTAGGAAAGCTCTTGTTCCATAGCATGAACATTTGAACCCTCTTGTTCTCTAGGAGAAACAGTAGAATCTTTCATAGTCATATTATTGGTTTCTTTATATAAAAATGGTAGGTATGTAGAATAAAATCTAGAAGATTCTGATTTACACGATCTTAAAAAATGTTAAGCACAAAGAATAAATAGGTTATAATTTGTAGCTTATAAAAAGTGTTCAATATTAGAAAAACAAGAAAATACTTATTTGAATAAGATCAGACACAAAAACTAAAGATTTATTGATGAAGACAAAATCTATCCTATTTATACTATTTCTGAATGTCAAAAGAGTAATTTATTTTGTGCCACGTTCATCACATCTGACGAACCTTGGCACCTTAGTAACTGAGATACACCTTTACACTGGGCAGAATTGCAAATACTAGTGAAAATAATCCGCTAGTATTTGACTAATATTTGAAATATTAGTAAAATACTAGTAATATTTTAGCAAGCTGGTATTTGCAAATGATGAATACCTATCACTAGTATTTTGACTAGTATTTGAAGGGAATTGAATTGATTTATTTAGATGCCAGTTTGAATCGTGGATATAATGTGCTTAATTCAAGTCAAGATACTCAACAGATCAGAATATTTCTGTAATCACCGAAAATGAGTGAGACATCTAAAATTGGGTTGATCAAATCTTTTTGTTTCAAGCTAATCGATTGCTGTTTACGAAATCCAGTATACAAAACACTGTTTCGAACATGCTTTAGAATGTTTTCATAGGCTTAATGAGTTTTGAAAAAAGGTTTTAGCCATACGCATAAACGCAATAATGGATGATGCTTTTTTAGCTGTTCCTGAATTCACTATTATCTGATTATCGATAGCAAATCGCTGGTTTATACAGAATAAATTGCAAAATCATGGGCCAAAATGGAAATTATTGGGTATTTTATGGGTTGCTATTACGGGTAATTTATTAAATCAAAGAATGTTATTGAATTTGGGTCAGTATTGAATAGCTATATTAATATAATAGTGAGGAATGGCTAGCAAAAGTGCAAGAAGCGGCAAGGGCACGGCACGACAGTAGCTAGAGATGGGCATATACAACGATTGATGGTGCTATAAACTGTGTTGATAACTGGAAGCCATGGAAATAGCACAGCGTTGATAAGAGGAGCAGCAATCAGTAGCCTTATACCGTATTCACTGCAATATAAAGGCAAGAAGTTAGCATGTCATGTACAGCGGTGTCAATTTAAATGCCTTTAATTTACCTTCTGATGAAGTATCTACTGACGATTTGTTTGCAAGATTAGGACGTCTACTATTACGTGGTGGCCAATTGATTTAGTTTAACTATAATTAAGATCACCATGTTAAAGTTTGTAGTACAAAGTGTAAAGGTGTTATAATATACCTGATGACAGCACAAATGTATAAAACAAGGCCATTGCTTGTGGAATTATTCAGCAGCGACCAACAAGTAAAGTAACCAATACATTAAATGTAGATTGATGGAAGCATTTGGGCTAAAAAATCAAAGTAAATGTCAGAGGTTGGTCACAAAGATACATTTAGGTTACTTACATTAGGTACACGGTAAACAGAAACTGAGCATATTATAGCAGAAAAGAAAAGAGAGAAAAAAAAAGAAAGAGTGCTGTTTGTGCATGCCAAAATATCCAGCTATTTATATTTTTTTTATCCATTGCATCCCCAAAGCATTTCTCGCCCAATATATCCCCAAAATCTATCGGGTACACTTCCACGATTGCCGCCTGTTCAAATTTATGAGAATTTTCTTTAACATCTTCACTTAAATCAGCCTGAAACATCAGCAGGGCAGTCTAGTGGTGATGATACCATCTCGGACAACATCATCAGTTAATTACCATAACATCTTAATTTCAATGGTAAAAAAAAATAATTCAGTTACCTCTTGTCTCAAATGTTTGTGTGATATTTGGTTCGACCACTAAACAATTTATATCACATAACCTAATACTCTACTATTGATATATTTCAATATATTGTATTAGCCTCAAAAAAAGAAGAAACTCGGGCATCATCTAGTGTAGCTAATCCAGTATTCAAGTACGAAGGGAAGCTACAGTTGTTTGAGATTCTAAGTCTTGAGCCATGGCTCATCCCGGAATTCTAACAATGGATAAAAAAAAATCAAAGACATGTTGTGAGTATGATGGTTGTTGGGTTCAATTTTATCATGCGCTACATTCATGAACGACCAATATTATTACTACCAAATGCCTATAAGATGCTACCTAGATCATGAGCCTGAATGCAGAGGAGGATATGCAATAAGATCCATCTAGGCTTTCAATAATATTGAAAATGATTATCATCGCTATAACCCCCTTCATTCTGTCGACATGCGCGCAAAAAACAAGCGGCACTGCAAGCATGGTTTCAATTATACTAAAACGTCAGGGTAATAAGCAATCTGGATGATCTACAGGAATTGCCACTAAAATGGAAGTCAGATCCATTTCCTTTTCGTGATGCTACTACATACAATTAGAATGTCTCTTTTTCTTAATACTTTGTTCATAATAGCTCCTTTCATACTCTGCGTACATTCATGATCAAAGCATATCACTGATAAAGCCTGGATACTACAAGTCTCAATGGATTGAGACTTGGGTAGAAGACTACCATTATTATTATGTTTCATGTTGGTAGATGGAATACAATTCTTAAAATACATCTTCTCTGTTTACCAATTTCCCTCTTTTTGAATTCAAAAGCCTGTTTCTTATCAAATTGGCATAAGAGAAACCAGAAACATTCCATAATAGACGAGGCTTTTCAAGTGCAGTAAAGTTATCTCATCTTGCTTTAAATTAGGAACATTTTGAAATGGAGAGAGTAAATTTATCAATTCTCAATTTGAAGTAAAATAAAATCAAGGCTGCTAAGAGAGGCTTTCTCTAAGCATTTGAAGGCTATTTCTGCCTTTGATATCGACTATAAATGAATACATAAGATCATAGCATAATATTTCATTTCATAAAAAACATTACAGACACGTTTGAATAATCAATCTTATCTATATAGCTAAAAAGACATGTATAAGCGGTATTTTGAAGGTTTTTAAACTGAATGGATAGCACTTTTACAAAATCCTCCATGAACTGAAATGGCTTCAAAGTGCAATGGTTTGTCCAATAGCTCCTGGAAAACTGGCATTACAAGCGATGACTAATTTATTCGGCTTCTCAAGCAGCAAAATCAATACCTCCATTGGCCATGGTAATTAAAATTGAACACTGCTCAAATGTACTTCCGCAATCGTTGCCCCTGCTGAAAATACTAGTAAAATACTAGCGGATTATTTTCACTAGTATTTGCATTTCTGCCCAGTGTTAGTCGTCATAGCTTATTCCATGTGTTCCATAACACAGACATCTTTACCCATCAAGAGTACCTTAATCTTCACAGACAGTTGTAGCGATCCTGGCACAACAGATGTTTACTTTCAGCAGGATAATGACCCCAAACATACTTCCAATACTACCAAAAAGTGGTTTCTAGATAACAAGGTGACCTGGATCGACAATTGACCAGCTCAAAGCCCTGAACTGAACCCGATTGAGCACTTCTGGCATCACTTAAAGTTGAAACTGAGCGCATACGAGACTAAGGCCAAAGGTGTCCACGAATTATGGGATAGAGTTGATAGGGAGTGGAATACCTTCACCGAAAACAAATGTAGACGCTATATTGAGAGTATGAGAGCCCGTATTCAAGCTGTACTTGCCACTAAAGGGGGCCCCACCAGGTATTAGGCTATCATGGCAATAGGCGGAAAAAACTGTTCACGTGAAGTCCTTCTATTTAGTCTTTATTTACTTATAAGTATACATATAAATAATTACAAATTTTTTTATGGTTTATAGAGAAAGGTATTGGCTCTCTAACTGTTTTAGTTTTGTTTAAATATACTAAGTATTCGTGGAGTTATTGCTCGAAAACCAAAAAATTGAAAAACACGTGAACAGTTTTTTCACCCACTGTAGATGGTAGTAGTAAAAGTGATTGGACTCATATAAGAAGCATGGTTGTATGTATAGTCAAAGTTGTTTGGAGTACTTTGTTTGACTAGGACGAGTTATATTTGAGTTTGTAATAGACAATATGAAGCATTAATAAGAGAAAATGTGAAAAATGAACAAACTTTGGATGAATATTTCTCTATGATTTACTAAGTGAGTTGATGTTGCGTAGTGCTTGACTTTTGTTTCCCTTTTAATTTTCTATAGGATGGTATAGTTATTGTTAGTATCTTCAAAAATATTGATGTATCACTTCTATACCGGATGTCAAAATACAGTAAAAGATTTAGTTCAAGGACAGAGCACATCAGATCATAAAATGTCAACATGATACTTGGTTCAGCTACTGATATATTTATCGTATGTTTAGGACAATAGATTACATCCCTTGTCGTCCTATCACCCGGATCTTCCTGATGTATCACTTCCAAACCGGATCTCAAAATACAGTAAAACATTTAGTTCAAGCACAGATCACATCAGTTCATAAAATGTCAACATGAAACTTGATTCAGTTACTGATTTACTCATCGTATGTTCAGGGCTATAGATTGTATCTATTGTTCTATCACCCAGATCTTCCCATTTAACACCTTATCCTCACATCAAATCCCTCAGTTCGAATAGTATATAAACCCTCTTATTTTCCAATGTAATAAACGATATTCTTTACCTGATTAATTTCATACTCTTTTACAAATAATTTATTTCTGATAAATCACTTCCCATTCAACACCTTATCCTCACATGAAATTCCTCCTCAGTTCGGATAGTATACAAACCCTCTTATTTTCCAATGTAATAAGCGATATTCTTTACCTGATTAATTTCATACTCTTTTTACAAATAATTTATTTCTGATAAATCAATAATAACGGATACCTGCTGATAAACAGTCTTAGGGATACAGCAAATCGTGTTTTGGTTACTGCATAGACAGGCCCAAATGACGTGATGCTGAATGTCGCCGCTATGTCGACGTCGATTACTAAAATAATTTAATAATAATAGTAAAAGAAGAAGAATTCGAATTAAATTTTAAACTTAAAAAATATTTTTAATTAAATATAAAAAAAAAAAAAAAAAAAAAAAATTATGAACATAAATTATTTAAAAAGTAATTTTCCATCAAAGGGTTGATGGTGAAGTGGTATCATTCTCGCTTTGGGTGCGAGAGGCCCCGGGTTCAAACCCCGGTCGACCCCTCTTTTTTTTTGCAGTTTGTTTATTTTCGTGAGACGTTCAAAACTTCCGGTGTCGTGTTCAGAGATATAGTATGTAGGATATTGTCGTGAGTAGAGATATAGTTTTTAGAGTAGATTTAAATAGATGAATACAAAAGAATATATATGAGATAAAAAGATGATCTTTATTATTTTACATATTGATTTGATATTTATATTATTTAAAAGGTTACGCACAAAGTCAGTGTGTACCTGACACCGGCTTCTTGTCTCAACATCTCATTTTGTAGTCGATACAATAATGGCATTTAAGGAGGAACAATACGTTTTCTATTGCAAAATAAGTGGTAATCGAGTTTATTGTGTGATATATTATATTTTCAATGTTTATAAAGGGGGGTATTACTGCCTTTGCTACTGCTAAGATGATTGACCATATGGAAGTTGTTCTTTTTGTGAGTAATTTTGTACAAGCAGACACCTGTCAACTGCAACAGCTTGCTTTTCTTCAGAGAAGCTACCTTTTTATCGGTACTCGGGGAATTATCAAAAAACTCTCTAGCGAAGGACTCTAGGTCCAAAGTCTCCAGTCTTAAATGCGATCTGCATTCGTCAAAAAACAAATCTTCCTCACTCTGCTTCAATCCGCGAGGTTTATATCCCATAATAATCACAGTATGTCTATTCTTTTCAACCAATTGTCTAAAGGTATCGATCAGTGCTGGAAAGTCTTTGGTGTTGTAAAGAACATCGGAAATCAGAATGTAGTCAAAGGGGCGACGACCTCCTCGCATAACACGATTGATATCATCTGACGAACCCCACTCTAATCTTTGAATCGAAACAATTTCAGTATCGGGAATGTTGTTGAGCTGCTGGTTGTTCTTCATCAACGGTAAAGCTTCTTCAAGATCAGTCATGACAATATGAGGTGGATTCAGTATGTTGTTGACTCGAAATGTTTGCGCTATTGTCAATCCGATTGCCCCAATGCTTGAATAAATTTTAAAATTAATTACAACTTGATATATCAGATCAATGATCAAATAAGATTTACCCTGCACTCAGATCCATAATTCGGCGTCCACATAAATAGTGCTTATCCACTTCTGCCAGGGTATTAAATACATGGTTCATTACCAAAGCTGAATCCCACAATTTTCCCGGTGTGCCATTGTCCCACAGCTCTTGGAATAATATATAATGACCTTCTCTTGGTAAGGGCAAAGCTCTATACATGTTTACAGCGCTTTTCGGATTATCATCCCACATGATCAATGGTTGCACATGTAAATCATCGGATTCTTGACAGCGTAACTGAAATGGGCCCAAGCATAAAGAGAGAGGACTTTTATCCTTTGAGTAGAGACGATCCCTTTCAGGCTGATTTGGTTCGAATTGGATAAAGAATTCTTGATCGCAAGTGCCGCTGATTTTGTATTGAAGCCTGACCAGGCTATTGTTGCTGCTTTGAAAGGAAAGAAAATCATCAGTGTCATTGACCACAGGAAGAGAAGCAGATGTTTGTTGACACCAAGAATCAGTTTCTTCTTCTGCAGATAAACGACATTCGATAGAGATGGTTTGTGAGAAAGCATAGTATTGGCCATGTCTCAATTGCAGTAGCTGACATGTTACAGGAAATTCATCAGAATTTGGTATCTGAACAGGTAAGCCTAGTTCTGTCACCAACTTCAAATCGACCGAGTTCCAAGCGTTTGCCCTTATTTTTGATTCCCTAAGTTGACTACCTAGAGTAATGCGATGGACTCGACTATTCCTGTACAATGCCTGCTTGAAGTGAGTGTTGGAGTTGGATACTTGTCTTTGACGAAACCCTTTTTTCCGAATGGAAGGAGATAAATCAATGGTATGAGATGAGGTTATGAGCATTTTTCCTTTTCGATCAATAAAAGATGCGAGTATAAAGAAAGACAGAGAGGGAAAAAAAAAGAAAGAAATGTGATAATTCAATTTAGCATTTATTTTAATGGCAACAGGCACTAACAATAACAACACCAAAGAAGCAAAACAATAATGAGCTTGATGTGTTACCTTTTTCGACCGTATGTTAAGTCACGAATTTAAATTCGATGCATGATACTGTACACACAGGCGATTTTATTTCCATTATCATTCTCGTAACATCAGAACACTTCGTTATCATTATCAAATGTACCATCTTGCTCACTTGAGATATAATCAGTTTTTTGGATGTGGACATCATCATCGCTAGTATCCCAACCCTTTGTGAGGCCTATCTGTAATTGCAGTTGAGCAAATTGCTTCTCTGAGTTGATGTGCCATGTTTTATCATTGTCGTAAATGATGCTTGATTGCTGTGCTATGCCAATATCTCTCTCCTTTAAGAAAACCTCTGACTTGCCGATAATAATATCTTCTGGTTGGTTCAGTTGTTTAACAACAAGACACACTTCCATTGTCATTTGCTTTGATAGCCAGTCTTTGATCTCTTGTAAATCGCCTTGAAGCGGGACATTGGCATGGTATTCCGTTGCTCTCCAATTGTCTTGGTCAGACTCAATTAAGCATTGATACTCCTTGTCTGCAAACTGGTAGTAGAAATAGGCATCTTCAATGTCTGAATATTGATCTAGTATCGATGATATATGTTTCGCTTGAATAATCCGAAACAAGAATCCAAATCTGCCCGTTCCTGATCCAACAACTATGCAATCATCGTCGTCATCTAACTCCAGCTCAGGCTCTTGTTCCTCGCCAAACTCTTGGAAATCGGGAACTGATCCTTCTCGCTGTTCTTGTTCATCGTCGTTGTAATCGTCGTCGTCATGTAATTCGGCTGAATTGATAAACAAATCACTCATATCAGAACAAATTTCCAATCCAAGCTCTCCCATATTATTGCTCTTGCTGCTATGATTTAAACGCAGTGGCATCTGCAATGGTGTACCAATTTCTTTGTTCCCGCTGAAATTACTATCTGCATTATGGGGCATCTCAACAATGAATAAACCTGCTTTGATTCTCCCTGTTGTTGCGCCTCCTTGAATAGACATCCAATCGCCTTTATCTACCACAAATTGCTGGATCTGTGATATATTTCGACTTCCCTTTCGCATCAGGACACTCTTTGCATCTTCCATATTCAACGTAACTGTGCCAAGCTTCTCCTGTGTGCAATTTTCTGATAAGCTAGTTATCTCTAGCGTAGCCTGGCTATTTTTGAGTCGAGATAATATTTGATTAGATATGTAATATACAAGCGTTGTTCTCCATTGTGGTTCTTTCACTAGCGCTGTCGGTCGAGTGGAAAGGCGCGTATTTGGGGGTATCAAATCATCCACTTGAGGTGGAAGTCTTATGTTTAGTCGAGATGTTACATAGACATCTTTGTCGCTCTGTGCCTTGAATTGTTCTCCATCTTCAATAGCCACTAGTATAGCATAATGGCAGTTTTTAGTTAACAAGAGAGACATGGAATATTTAAAAAAGGAGTGATAAAGTAGCAATAAACTCAAATTAGCAGATGTTGTACAATATCACTTCTGATTTAGAAAAGCCACATTTTATTTACCATTGGCTTAATACCTTTCAGATTTGGAAACAGATTATCTACTATTCCTATCAACGTTTTCCTTGATTTTTACATGGCCATTTTTTTGTAGCTTTTGTCATCATACCATAGAGTGTTATATCTACGCTTGAGCGAAAGACAGATTGATAGTTGCTCATCGATTGACTTTGTATTTGATAAAAGTTATGTTGAGAAAAGGGAAAACTCTAAGGATAGGCACTATTTATTCTTAAACATCTAATGGTGCTAATTATATTGATTTTTTTTACCAAGAATATCAAGTAATCCTCAAGAAAATGAAATAACGTTTTTGGCCCCAATCCCGAGTATTCAGATAGAAAGGTCTCACAAAAGCGATTTCACATGTTGCCCTGGATCACTAGAATCAATTTGATCTTATATGCGCTATAGTAAAAGTCTTCAGTTTTGGATCAAAAACGCAATCAACTGTTTCAGTAAAGGGGTAGCTCATGCTTTGTGGGCAGTTTTCATTGATCCAAAAAAAAGTGGAGAAAATGTACCGGCAAGAAATTACAATTCTTTGGTGACATTCTAGCCGTCTGAAACAGCTTCCAACGTGAGGGATCGCTTGTCAAATGTATCAAATTTTAGTTATGTTTTGCATGCTTTTGAGTGATAAGAGCGAATGTAAGTATGCTATCTTCCCAAGTATGAGGTATTCCCAATGATGTAGATCTGGAGCGTCGTAAAAGAGTCATATTCGCAGTTACAGGTGAATATATGGATTTTTTTTAGTAACTGATATTAGGTGTAATTGCATATCTGACCGCTCAAATCACTGTGTTGTCAAGTATATCTAATAAACATAACTATGTGTGCGTTGTAGTATCCACAACGATTCTTTACTCACACCTATGACAAATCAGCTTCATCATATACGCGTTATATATCACATAAAGTCCATCCTGTACACAATTGATTCTCTTTATTACAACGTTAATAATATAACAAATATCTCAAATGGATTGTGTCTGCACGTTTGGAAGAAGTACCATCCATTGATGTGGAACGTTAAAACTGTGCAAACAGCAGAAATTGATTGTGGTGAAAGTATTCATTGTGCATAGAGTAATTTTTGTTTGTGTAAATAGTAATGTGGCAATTCTTTTTCATTACAATATATCCATTATCTTGCGCTTTTAGCTTTCACGTTGGCTTCTGCTAGAGCCCGGTGCTGTGTCCTTTTGATGCTGGCAAATAAATTTATTTTTCTGGGGAGGAAGATGGTGTATGCGTACATGCGTGTTTATAGCTGATCACAAAAACCACGCTGCTTGTAGAGATAAACTTGAAACGCATCATTAAATAATAGAGACATTTATTTGGCCTTTGCGCCTTTTACATAAATACATCCAGGATGCGGCATATCGTACAACCATCCTTCATTCTTCAATATCTTCAAAGTAGATGGCAGTAGCTTGGATTCACCGTACTGTGAATGTTTGCCAGCACCAGTAATAATTTTTAAGGGTCTAAACTGAAGACGAGCTACATTGCAGTGTCAATACTACTTTGTATCAAACCTGAACTTGATGAAAACTTACATGATTGCATCTGACTTCTCGAGTACCACTGATTGACGCCTTCTCTAACAAGCACTTGAGCTTCGGCTACAGTCAATCCATGCAAATCCAATAAGTGATCGTCATTCTGTCTTAACCTATGCCCACGAACACTGGCTCTTGCAGCACGCATATTCCAATCTTTGGCTCGACTGTCGATTTGCCTTGCATTATCCGAATAAAAGAACGCAATACCACCTTCCCCAGGCCCTTTGTTCTTCGCTTGTCGATACGCTGCTGCTGCTTTCCGAAATAGCTCGTTTCTTTCCATGATTAGTTGCATTGCAATGTCTCGACATTCCTCTGGATCGTCTTCAATATAATCTCTTTGGTTGTTCATGAGCAAGTATTCGGGTATCACAGGCATCTCCTTCTTCTTTTGCTTGGCTCGGATCATCTCGGATTCTTTTGCCATTTTCTTCAATCGAGCTTCTAATGCCAATTGATTCACGTCAAACGATAAAAAGTGCTCTATACCAATCTGTACCATTTGATCCAAGGTTTTGTTTTGATCTTTGCAATTAATGATGACACCCAAAGCTACACGAGCAATGTCCTGCGGTGTACGATCCACCATAATAGCCTCCAGTTCTTCCTTGACATGATTGAAATCTTTGACTGCAGCCCACGTTAATTCATGCTCTGGCTTTTCGTCAGGATGCTTCTCTATTATCGCTTTCACAGAAGCAATTTCGTTACCACGACAATGCTGGACACATGCTGCGATTGTATACTTAGGAACTTTTGGAAAGTAATGCCCTAATTTGTTGACAGTAACGTCGTATTGGTGCCACACATTGAACGGTACAGTTGCCATGTCATTGTAAGCATCTTCTTCTTCTTGAGCCATAATCTCGCGCATATTTTGTGCTTGCGCAGCTGGATGTGATGTGTGTCCTTGAGATACATTGACAGTAGGCAGCTGTCCAGATGACCATACTGTTGAGGCCTTTGGTTTAGCCTTCACTTTCTTTTTTATGGTATTCATATTCTTAACCTTGTTGTGTTCCTTAGGCTCTATGATGTCGCCTTGACGTTCCACTTGTTGGATAAATTCTCGATTTAACAACACATCAGTCGCTTTTTCAACATCATTGTCCTGCGATTTGAGGGCATCCTCAAGAACTTGTAAGGGAAATGTAGGAAAGCAGGTGAACAAAAAGTTGATGTTTTCGTCCTCGCTTTCGGTGGTTGTTGCTGTAGTGTTAGTTGCTGTTTCGCTTCCGCCTAGTTCAAGTTGCTCCATTGAAGCCAACACGTCTTGCTGATCAAGCGCTTGTTCGGCTTCTTTAGCTAGAGATGATAATATTTCAAACGAGCTGTCATAATTGAAAGAGTCGTTCCAAATAGCTTGAATTAAAGAAGGGTCTAAAGGTGGACAAAAGGTAGCCTAGTAGTCAAATTCATATTAGACAAAGTCTGTATGAAATCTGTTTAATTCTACTTATTACTTGAAGCTTGGCCTCGTCTTTTTCTCTATCTTGCTTTTGCTTAGCTTTGTTTGCATGCTTCCTTTTGGGCTGGTCTTGTAGTGCAGAATACTGATTGTCTTGTAGTCTTCCCATAACTTTCACTATATATCATTATTTGGTCTTGTAGAGAAAAGAAGATACTTGGATTTTTTAGGGCTTTGATTTTCCATGAATGAGACTGAATTTCAAAGCTGATTGTCTCCAACTGGGCAAAAAGATGATAATGACGTACTACCCACATTCATTGTCTTCCAACATAGTCGCTTAGCTTTAGCAATCTACAGCTGAAAAAATGACAGCGGCTGATTCATTTCAATGGAATCGACTATCCAGGGGCGATAGACTCATCGGCCAGAACAAATAATACATTTGGCTCTATTTAACGTATTTGTCTAGACGCCGTTCGTCTCGAAAAATTAGTCAGTCGTGCTCTACAGGTTTGCCATCACAAATGCACTATACTGATTCTTTGAACCTTCAGAGAGCATCGAGTGCTTGATTCCATTGAATACCACATTGTTTCTGCAGTACACAAACTGGATTTAACGGGGTTTTTGGACGACTAGGGCTTGCAAAAGCAAGTTTTCGTCCATCATATTGGTACTTGGAGATGAGAGGTAAAATGTCTTCTCTATCTTTTTGAATTCTAGTTCGTCGTAAAAAGATCAATGTTGGGTTTTTCGTTTTCTTGAAACGCCTGTTGAATTGAATCTGCTCTTCTGTGGTAAGTTATCCGTCTACTCGGTGGATTCAGATCAGGGGAGTGCAATTTTTTGGTATAGCCGCAGCTTTCTGCTGCACTCTTCAGGACCTATTCAGACGTTACGTTTGTTTCATGCAATACCAAGTTTCTGCAAATATGTTGCCATAAGTAGAGTTTTGCATCCTATGTAATCTTGATTTGACTTTATGCTCCTCTTATAACTCAATAAATTTTTTGTTTAAAAAATTTATGAAACAGTATTTATGGAGTCAAAGGACAATCAAAACAGAAAATATGAAGCATTTTTTAAACAAAAGAAACAAATAGTACCTGGTTTATGTTAACGTGCTTGATTGTCTTTTTGATCCACTGACCATAGATAGCATGCACATTGAAAAGAATTTGAGATCAAATTAAGCGCAGGCGGATTTGACATTCTCTCAACATTTCACATGGTGAAAATATTTACCCTATCAAGCCCCCAATCTCAATTGCTGATGTATTATAAATAAAGGTTATACAGCGTGCTGTTTTAACAATTGCGGCCATGATCCGCTGGCTTGACCGACTTGCCTTCCGAAAATCCAGAATTGAAACAAGAATAACAACAGTGAATAAACGGCTGCTACAATGTCTAGACTTGTCGCGGCTATTGTAGATCCAAAAAAAAAGAAACTCTGTCTTTTTCAGGAATAGCTTGTATTACATGATGCAGTATGTCGCGCCTTTGTGATGTGAGCTCGCACCCAAGCCTTTACATCTTTCAGGGTAACTTTATACCGTGGTGGCTCGTATCCAATTACATGTTTAAAAGGCTATTTTAGGCTTGGCCAATCGTAATCAGCCAGTTGTGCCGTGTTCTAGGTCTGTGCACATTTCATTTTATGATTTGCTTACAAGAATTTTAGCTTTACTCTGACATCCCATCCGCTGCATCGGCATTCTGAAGCCTATCAGTCACTTGATACGACATTTTTTATCTTCTCATCTTACGATGAATACGTATACGAAGATGGCTGTATAAGCAGACTGTTTCATATCTTGATCTTAAAATTTCTTTTAAATGTAAGCAATCAAATCAAAAGAAGCCTCAAGTTTGTGTAGCACTGTTCTCTCTGTCAAAGAGTCGGCGGATGCTTTATTATCACATTGTAGATATCGGAGCTGGGCTCGAGTCTCATGAATATCGTCTATATGTAGCAATGATTTAAAAACTGACCAGCTGTATCGCGTGTGCCTACGGGGTTAAACTATGATCTCAGTGACGTTTTAGGTTGCATGTGAGCAGGAAGCAGACAGCCTTTGCAGAAATTTTGCAAAGAGAGAGAGTACAAGTCGTCTTACATGCATTATCTATATGTAATGTAATATACGCCACAAGAGGATGGCTGTTAAAATTAGAGTGTTGATTTTCATACATTTGCTGGTCTTGATCATTTGAAGCCCGGAAATGCATAGAAGATTCCTTATAATTGAATAGGCGAACGGAAGCGCGGAAATCTAATAAACGTTATACAGGTTGGCATAATAGCAACACACAAGGCTATTTCTACCGCAATGTTGTAATGTGTATATCACGCCCATCATGGTAGGAGTCTTTATTACACAGTCATTCCGGATCACGCCTTCATGTCAAACTGTGCAACATGTTACACCAAAAGACAAAGGTTGTGTCTATGCCACATTCTCAAGTTTGAGTCAATTGTGATAGAACAGAATTAAGTAAACATATCCAGCTGTCTAATTTATAGAGATCTAAGCTTGGAATACTAAAAGTGCCTTTTATTGATGGAATGATAATCATAATAAGACAGTCAATGCTTAGAATAAAACGTAGTTTCTTGAAACTGATTTGTAAATACTACGTCGGCCATTGCCATGTTTCATTTCAATATCGAGGACGATACCCTTTGTTTCCACTTCCGTCCGCTAAAGACAAGAGCTGCTTTATAAGCCGAGGCTATTATTCTATAGATCAGGAAACTGCTCACAACCCTGTATTGATAAGAAAGAATTGGCCAAGTCGTGAATGTATGATAATCTCGAGAAACCCATGAATATATTTTTGTGATTCCAACCATCCTGATAGGTCAATTGAGATACGATTGCATAAAGAGCAGGTTTGCATGATGAAAACTGATGAATTTCAGTGTGATTTTCTTTAGATCCAACTATAAAATTTTTGATACATTGCAATAGATCACGCCTGCTTTTCTTGGATTGAATTTTTTCTGATACACAGCTCATAATTCTGCTTTTTCTTTTTTTTTTTAATAGATCAAAGAATCACATACGAAAAGAGAAATGAAACATGTTGATTCAAATGCCTTCCATTACAGCTCTTTGAATTCGAGAAGCATAATCATGATTGCCCTGGGAGTTAAGCCTCCGTTTTTTTTTTTTTTTTTTCGTTGTGTTGTGAAACTTGATGGTGTCTCCGAATCATTCATCTGCATCATTTGTTTACATGATATTTTGTGCCTACTTGGTTGAATTGTGTGTGCAAGATCGAAACATTCAAGCAATGACTAGGCTATTAAAATCGTGTCATCAATCAATCATGTTATGCATTTTTATTAGAAAGTAAAGATGTGATGACATTTCAAGAGACAGACATACGAAAGCGGAAGTTTTCTCTGTTGATTCTCCAGTTTAAAACAATCCAAAACCTTTTTTTTTTTTTTTTTCAGGATGTCATGTATAAAAGACATGCAAGGCATCTCGACGTTCCAGTATTTACTCTTCTTTTATTTCGCTCGATATAAACTTATAGAATAACTAAAATGAGACCTATCAACGATATTTTCGGATGCAACAAGGGTTCTCCCCCAAATCTTCCTGCTGATCTCAAGGCTTCCCTTGGTGAGTTCTTTGGTATGGCCATTTTCATCTTTTTAGCATTGTCAGGCGTACAAGGTGCTCTTGAAGCACCCACATTCCAAAGTGTAGGTTCTGCCACTGGCCCTACCGCTACGTAAGTAATTCAATTGTTAGATCTGAAAATGTCAAATATCTAATGCATATGTCAAATTAGTCAAATTCAAAGCATTGCCTTCAGTTTTGGCGTTGGTATTACTGTTGCTCTCTTCATATGTGGTGCTGTCTCTGGTGGTATCTTGAACCCTGCTGTCTTGTTAAGTCTTATGATTACTGGCAACATCAATTGGCTTCGTGGTATCTTTTTCTTTGTCGCTGAAATTGTTGGTGCCATCGTTGGTGCCTATTTTGCTAACTTTGTTACTGCCCATGAGTTGCAAGGTGTTAACTTGTTGAATCCTGGCTTCAATTATGCTCAAGGCTTCTTTGCTGAATGTTTGTTGACTTGTGTGCTGTGTCTGACAGTTTTATTCATCATTGTTGACAAGCATCTGTTGGCTGATTTCGCTCCCTTCGTTGTTGGTTCGGCTGTCTTCATTTGCCACATGATCGGTGCTCCTATTGATGGTACCTCCATTAATCCTGCTCGTTCTTTTGCTGCATCTATTGTCACCGGTAAGTGGGCCAATCACTGGATCTTTTGGTTTGGTCCTTTGATCGGTGGTATTTTTGCTGTTGTGATCTACTTGTTTGTCAAGGTTATCACTGAAGTCTCTCAAGAACAAGCTTTGCTTCAAAGTGCTCAAAACCAGGCCATCATTGATGCTGACAAGCACAAGGAGCAAAATCAACAGGATCCTGCTCAATACACTTCTGTTAATGTGTAATCACAGAACAGCAATTAATTTAATCATATTTACATTTATAGTTCCTTTTAGTTTTTCATTTTGACATTATGCTTTTTACTGTTTTCTTCATTCAAAAATAAACAAGTTGCTTACTGTACATACCAACACAAAAAGTAAAAAGTACTTGCTCTGAATCTCCATTGAAGAAATCTAATTACACTGATACATTACTTTCTTCGTCGTCGTTCTACCAACTTGGTTGAAACCCAATGATGTCAAGAAAGCTTTCGTCAAAACACATCACTTTAAAGTCAATCATTTTCTATTGTTATAAACCATTTTTCACATGTCAAAACGACAATGCGACTTTTTCTTGTAGTGAAAGTTTATACTCAAGTCAAGTAGCATTGCTTCGATGTTTACTGGAATTAATCTGGCAGCGTATGTCTATAATTTTGATAGTACTTCGCTCGACGGCATATGACGACAAAATATATCATCTTCATATAAACAACTATCTATTTATGGAGTAAGCGGGTCTTATTGCAATCAACATATACCTAAATGCAAGATTTTTGTTGAGCAAAAAAGACATATCCCAATGATTTAAAAAGGGTTTCGCTGATTAATCTTATAATTTTAATGCTAAAAATGCTGTTTCAATAGTCTATTAGTATTTTCATTTAGTCATATGTAACAGATTTACAGCTGGAACATTTTTTAGCGAACTGTCATCGTGGTGTAAAAGCCAAGCTTATGTTTTATTTAGCATCAGCATGATGCACTGCCTTGTCGCGAGATACGAATTGCAACCTTAGGGCATCATTTTTGCACCAAGATGCATCAAGAAGCTTCGTCCTCGAGGGTTTTCCAAGAGGTAGTTCTGCCAGAGTATTTTCTGAAGTTCATAGAAAGAAAAGTGCTGCATGTTTCATGTTGGAAAGCTTTCCGAGCATGGTAAATGAGTCGCTATGTGCTTCTTGAACCATTTTTCTGGGCTGTAGTCTACAACAAGTGTACTTAGCATGCATTGATAAATCTCAGTATTATAGGCAATTGATACTAAATGAAAAACGGGTTACAACAGGTAGGATTCTCTAATGTGGCTATCAAAATAGTATAAGGCCTTAGTCTACAAAACTGAAAGATTTTACGTTGCATCAAAAAGTGCGAGTACCGGATGGTGTACAGCACGTTAATTCAACTGTAATTTCGGTGGAGGAAGCGTATGGCATAAATTTACGTATAGTAATCCAGGAGTCAGTACTCTAGAAATCTCAAGCTTATTATCTTGTGGTGGTAAATTGCGTCCGCTAATAATACAAGCGCTTATACGCTGAAATTAGTCATGGTATTCGCTGCTCAATTATCATTTAGATTTACATATGCATGTTTCCTAAATCGAAGACAATATTCCTATCAAATATACCAAAACACAAAAGAGGCCTGCAGTCGTTGCTGAAGAGTCATTCCAGAAACTTAAAATAAATGATAGCCGACCTGACGCAGATTAAGCTTGTCAAATTAGAATTGCATAGCCCAAATAATTAACTCCCTTTCAAATATAATTTGCAAACTCATACACTAAATCAGTAATAATAACTGGAGGTAAGGGACCTCAGAGGATTAAAGAGACAACAAAGTTACAGCTTAGTAAATTTGGTAGAGTAGAGAGTAAATAAAAACAAACGCTCTAGTGTACCTTTCTGCGCAGAATTAATGCAGTAAATGTAATAATTGCTGCATAGACGATGTATTTGATTGAATGTCAGGTACACACTGACCTTGTGTGTAATTTTTTTAGTATGAAGAATATTAAATCAATTTGTAAAATAACAAAGATCGTCTCTTACCTCATACACATTCTTTGGTATATACTCTTTAAGTCTACTCTAAAAACTATTCTCTCCACACGAGAAAATAACTCCTTCATATCAATCACAACTGAAGAGTGAAAATAAAAAAAGCGTTAACGTCTCACTAAAATAAAGAGATAGCAAAAAAAGAGGGGTCGACCGGGGTTTGAACCCGGGGCCTCTCGCACCCAAAGCGAGAATGATACCACTTCACCATCAACCCTTAGATGAAGGTTTTATTTTTAATAATTATAAGTACATTAGTAGACTTTTTTTTTTTTTCACTACAGCCCGCAGTGGTTCTAGGACGTTTTAGGGAACCCTAAAACGACCAAAAGAAATTATTAAAAAAATAAAAAAATCAATTTTACTAGTAGGAAAAAATTTAGAGCCTTTGAAAAATTCAGGTACAGAACCTTTTTTTTTCTGTGTGTATCTTCATTTCTAATGCATGAGAAAGGGTAAGCACTGTAGAATATGCTTGCTCTAAACTTTCTTTTTGTATTATTGGTTAGTTACCCTTTTATTAGAAAATTATTTGTTCGGGCATTTTCACGTAGGCATTCATACCATCTATATAGTCTGGTACAATAGCGATTGGTTAGTGGATAAAAAATTCAGGAGCACGGGATTGTCTTCTGGCTGCTTGAGCAGCATTGGAACTGGAGGATGATGTGGCGGTGGATGCAACAATTGGAGGGCATCTATTACTTCTAAAGTTGTCCATGGTAGTTACAAAAAAAAAAGGCTTAATGGATAATAGCTAAAATGACATGACAACAACTGGCAATCATCAAACAGTTTATACTTTTTTCTTTGTTTTGGTATTTCTAAATTGGGTGTTTTTATTGTGAATAAAAAGATTATCGCTTCGTTTTCTTCTATTTTCTTCTTTCCTTCTTATTTTTTTTTGTTCAAACATAAAAACGTTTGAAGGTATGTACAGAAGGTTGCTTGTGGTTAACATCACGGATGTATATGTATGCTCAAATTAATAAGTTTATGTTTTCTTTGGATGATGCTCGCAGAAGGCTATTGTGAAATGCCTTTTCTCATGAAAGTCATGACACGATTTCAGCAGTAGGTTCCATAATAATGTTGTGCTCTTCTAATAAAGCTAATTGTTGCGAACAACCTAGTACCAGCTGGCCAAGCTCATGTCTCATCGTCGTGCGTTCATGCTTTATGAGCTCTTGTATCCGCGTTATCACACATCTTGGTCTACACATCGTCGCGCTAAAGGTATTTGAAATGTCCTCATTGCTCAACTTCCATGTCTGTTGGTATGCACATTTCATATTAATTCTTCTTACACAAACAGCAGGAGATACATCTGTTACAAGAAGGCTGCTAATCATTTCTGCTTCTGGTTTGGCTTCTTTAAGCTGCTCCTGATATCCGCTGTGTATAATAGTAGTAAGTTGTTGCAAATACACTCCTTTACATTAATTGAAGCTGATCATCAACATCTCATTTTCGTTTACTCTCATAGATATAAATTAAAGCCATATTACATGATGCCAAATGTCATAAGCTAGCACGGAATTTCTTTCGCTTTACCGTTGGTCATTTTTCCTCCTGCCACCACATTATTGCTGATTTAGTTTCTTTGGGTTTTGATGTTTCGTGATCATCATCATGTTTTCTGCTTTAGCCTCGCTTACAGTATTTACAAAAGATATTATCTATTCTATTCGACATTGCTACTTTTTATCCACTGTCTCTCTGTTATTTTTCACACCATAGAAATGATGATTCACGCCATTTTACAGCAGCGTATCATACATGTCAATATTGCGTAATGGCAGTGTATTTTACCCAATAATAAACCTCAATTTAACAGTCAAAAAATCTAAATGACCCAATAGATCCATATTTCAATGATTTAAGATGTGTTAAAAGCCAATAAGCAAAATAAAAACGATGTGTCATGAACATGTATGGCAGACCAATGAATGCATGCCATCATTTGCAATATTTAAGAAATAGATGTTTATCGAGCCAATGGATGTACAATAGAAAGTCCCTGATACAGCTGCCATGGAGCACTAAGTGATGCATAAGACGGCCATTCCATGGACGTATTGAGGTATGATTAAATGGCCATACCAGGTTTCGAATTAGGGTAGTCTGTATATGGCCATCTAAGCAGCAGTTTAAGGAAGCCATTAAATGGCTAATTTTGGGACCCTGAGATGTCACTAATCTTGGCATAATAGAAGCCGTATCAGGGACCATTATACAGCCGTTATGGAGGGCGTTCGAGGGTTGTATCTAAAACCTCCAGTTCGGGGTTTCCCTGATACGCCCTACAATATCGCCATTTCAGGGTCGTTTCAGGTCGTTTCAGGGCGTTTTAGGGTAATCATAGGGCTGTAGTGTTTTTTTTTTTTTTTAATTTATTAAATTTCATTTTTTTCCCAAAAAGGAGGAAGATATTATGTAATAGTAGTGATTACAATGAATGATTCAAGGTGTGGATCTACATTTATTTTGTTATGATTTATATGATGAAGGGTATATGTTTGTGAATACTCAAGGTGGTCTATTTGGTGTCGACAAGTTATCGCAATTTGATCTCGTTAGTTCTCTCATAAAAGGCTGTATTGTTCTCATCCTTTTGTACATGTGATTTACCCTGCACTCTATTGCATTGTTTGAAGATCAACGTGTATTTTCGACGGTTAAATATACCTGCATTTTTTATTTATCCATTCTAATATCAAGTTTATCCGATTGTTACTTTAATTAAGGCAAGGCGCGCTCTAATCTGTTAGTTTGGTATGTGGAATTTATAGCTAGTTATAGGTACAAATTCACGGAAAAAAATGAATAAAAAAACAATATGTCAACTACTTGACAAGACTTTACGAATTTGAAATGTATTCCAGCGAAAAGATTTTTATAAACGATTTATTTGGTTTTGATAATTCCATTCCAGTTGGTTGGCTTTTGAGAGGTCAGGATTGTAAGTTTATTCTTCTTCTTCTTCAATGCATGCGTTCTTTCTAGCAATGTAAATGGCATCTACGTCCACTCCATACTTTCTTGTAATATTCAAAGGCAACGCAGCGCCAAAAAAGAATAGGTCTGATGCCTTTTTTTTTGACTCTAGACATTGCTACATACAGCTGTCCGTGTGTCAACATGTTATCTAAATAAATTGCAATACAATCGATGGTGGCACTTTGGCATTTGTGGATTGTGCTGGCAAATGCTGGGACTATAGGAAATTGTGTTCTGGCATAGCTGGTACCAGCAATTTGTCTAGTGATTCTTTGTATCCAGTACAAAAGAGGTTCTTCATGGTCCACATCATCAGTGTCGTACTTTTTCAATACAATGTTATTATCGTCAATTTCAAAGACTGTTGCGATCGTCCCATTAACCCAACCAAGAGAAATATTCATGTTCTGGATCAACATCACTGGCATTCCAATCTTCGAAACAAGTTCTTGGGATAATCTCGTTTCAGCCAATGCTCTTCTTGCAGTGCCCACCGTACCGACATATGAGTCTTCAGCTACAATAATACGGACTTCTTCGCCAGGAATTGTGTCAAAATCATGTTGGTTTGCATGCTGTACTCTTAAATTTGTGGTATAAAGGCGCAAACAATTGATTGGTAAATCTTTCTTGTAAACGGCTCTTTGATTGATGAATTTAACGACATCCTCGTCATAGAGACCCAGCCTAACCTTGTTCAGAATGGTTATAAAGGCGCCGTCTTTTTGTCGAACTGGCCGGATAAGATCGTATCTGTTGACGTTGTTGTTATAGATCGCTGACTCCCATATCATGGATTCTGGTTTTGTCGGTTTCTTTTTTTTGTCAGGTGGTGGTAAAACTTGCGCAATGTCACCAACAAAGAAGATTGTTTTTATGCCGCCCATAATTGAGTTTTTGTTTGTTGTTTTGATCAATGCGTCGTTTAAGAAGTCCAAGGGAGAAGACCCAATCATTGAGTATTCATCGATAAGTAGAATCATGTTGGGATACAGCTTGACGCATTCGTCCAAACTCTGGTAGTTTGGTACAGTTGATTGATTTGCCATTCCGAAGAATCGATGAATGGTCTGTCCAGCTATATTGCGGGCCGCCACACCAGTTGGTGCTAATTTGAAAACCTACATCACAATTGTCGTTAATAACATTAACTCTAAATTGAGATAGCAATGTGCATACTTTAAAGCCTTTCAGTCGGTAGTAGTATCGTTCAAACATTCGTAAAATGTACGATTTTCCTGTGCCTGCTGCACCAGATACAAATGCGATGGAGTTGATTTCAAGTTCATTTTTGACCTGCCTGAGGACGCTTTGCTGGTCGGGATTGGCACTTCGAAGCATAACCTTTAGTTCTTTTCTGGTGATTTCGTCTCCTCTATTGACATCACTGATATCACTGATGTTTGTGATATTTGATCTCCCCGAGGGTGGCGTGATTCCTCCTTCTTCGACTGGTATGCTGATGAAGTGCTTGTAATAATCTTTCCATGTTGGATATAATCCTCTCCTTTTGGGTAATCACGAATGAATATAGCGACAAAAAAAAGAACTGCGGTACCGTCAACTTTTTAGCTCCATCCCGTTTCTCGTATATTTTCTGTATTGGCTCTTTAGCGAACACATCCTCTGAGTCTGGTGGTAATTCGTTCAAATCGTTTCTAATTTTGAGAGAGTCATATCCATAGAGTCCAGTGTTGATAAATAGCACGTTTCTCGAATTGCTGTGCTTGTGCCAACCTAGCAGGTCATATGTTGCTTCCACGGCTCCAATAATCCTTGACTTCAAATGCTCCGTCTCCTTCACAAAAGATGACTTTTGATGATATCCTTGATTGTTCTTTCCAACATATACAAGTGTACTATAGTCGTCTTTTGCCATGTATTTAGCCAGATATTTCACAGCTTGTGGGCCGTCATTATATTGGATATCCATATTCGTCCGGAATGTTGTGGCAAGTAAATACGGGTTGTAGCTGTTCACCATGGTGTCTCCTACACCTCGTCTATAGATTACACGGTGATCTGTATCCATGTAGGTCACGGGTGATTCAGGTTTTGGAAAACCAAAACGACAAGGCCTATCAGGTTGCCCGCGCTTGCAATAACTTGATTGTAAATTAGCATTTGGTTTGATTTATAAATCAGATAAATACTTACTTGATGTTTTTGCAAGAGTGTAACTGATGCTTCTGGACTATTTCATGCATTAATGGATCTCTACTACTGTTACCCTCCGGAAACCATGTGTGCACCACCACGTTATCTGTTATGAGCTGACTGACGGTCTTTTCTGTCCACAAAACGAGATGAGTATGGGGCGAGCCACGATCTTGCATCTACATGACCCAGCTATGCTCCTTTACACCTCCAATTTGTTTAGCAAAGTGGCCTAGAACATAATCGTTGAAAAACTTGAGCCATTTTTGCTTCCAATGCAGTGCGAATGAAACGGGATTATCCCAAGGGTGTTCAGCACAAGGAACCAAGTTCTTGAAATCCTCACGTTTATCGTCGCATGAAAAAGTTATGAATAGTTGCGGTGATCCAAGGTTTTCAAAAATGCATTGTAAGTCCAGGAAGTTTCGTCTTTTGTAGGCATAAGACGATCTGATTTGCGGTGGAACCGTTGAAACGACGTTTTTGTTCAGTTTTCCAGTTGGGTTGATGAGATCACGTTTCTTTAACTTCTCGCCTCTTCCTTTAGTTGAGACCACAAATCTGTTGGTAGCAGCAATGTTTTTCTTTTCAACAGCATCGAGCATAAAGAAAAGAAAAGATGGATCCTGAGCAAATCTTCTGTCTTTTATTATTAATCTGGACTTTGCAAAGCTTGTGAGGGTTTCGCCGTTCAACGTTGCTGTGGCAACCCCTCCATTCGACTCTGGTATGTCGTAAATTCGTCGTTCAGAAGGCGCAGAATTTTTTGTGTCAGGCCTGGATTTGGATAGCATTGAATAGTAGTGGCGTGGCCTGTGCCAGTGGTAAACAAGTACGGAAATATGGGTGCAAGTAGACTACTACGATGTGAGTAATTTATGGCTTTTCCATTGTTGCCCTCGCCAATCAGTAGATCGTTGAATTCTGCATCGGTCGCTTGCGGATTAGTGTCTTCCATAGCAAACAGAGCGTTGTTTTTCCAATCCACAGCCGAGCCTATATGCTTTCTGTTTTCAGTGACATGGTAGTTCACCAAAGAATATGTAAGCTTTGGAAGTTTATATCTGGCTAGAAGAGGATTGACGTTTTGCAAAGTCTTGTAGGCATCTTGCACTTTTTTCTTGTTGACCAAGTCAGGTTCTCCGCGCTGAAAAAAGAGACTAAGGGTACCGCCATAGGCCATTTCCGCAAATTCATAGTTGTGCATTCGACCCATAATAGAGCCAGTCATTTCATAATGGCCAATTCTCCCTTTGTTAGGAACAGTTTTTCTGGTTATCTGAGAGTACAGTTTGACTGGGGCCAAGGCAGACTTTTCACGATAGTTCAAATCTTGAATCTCCTTGAGAGAATCTTCTACACAGCGGTTGAGTTAATCATCAGCTATGTTACTATTGTAATTACAGAGAATGTTACTGTACCTGGATAAACAAGTCTCACGATGTCATCCTCAGAGGTTTTTTTATGCATCGTGCACACTGATATATCACTTCCAAACCGGATCTCAAAATACAGTAAAACATTTAGTTCAAGCACAGATTATATCAGTTCATAAAATGTCAACATGAAACTTGATTCAGTTACTGATTTACTCATCGTATGTTCAGGACAATAGATTGTATCTATTGTTCTATCACCCAGATCTTCCCATTTAACACCTTATCCTCACATCAAATCCCTCAGTTCGAATAGTATATAAACCCTCTTATTTTCCAATGTAATAAACGATATTCTTTACCTGATTAATTTCATACTCTTTTACAAATAATTTATTTCTGATAAATCACACACCATGTAAAGGCCATCCCTGTTTGTGAGTGGCTCTATCTTCCACTCGACGCAAGAAGGCAATATGTTTGGATTTTGAAT
Organism: Mucor circinelloides; assembly: GCA_037974945.1. Classification (NCBI taxonomy): domain Eukaryota; kingdom Fungi; phylum Mucoromycota; class Mucoromycetes; order Mucorales; family Mucoraceae; genus Mucor; species Mucor circinelloides. The sequence goes on along the minus strand of JBBNAA010000029.1, from coordinate 702,101 downwards.
TTGGCGCCACTTTCGTTCTTCTAGATAAAGTATTTTCATGCACACTCAGCAGTGTCCATCTGGCTTCTGCATGATGAAAGCTTGAAATGCCAAAATCTGGTTTCTCTCTCGTGGATTAAAAGTGCTCAATTTTCGGTCTTCCACTCTGAATCTATAGAATGACATGATTGCTTTTTTTAAATTAAAATGAGAAGAGAAGAAAGACAGAAGAAAGAAAAGAAATCAAATCAAAGTATTTATAAGCCATGATTGAACTGCTAATTATGAAATGTGATGTGTGATATAGTAGCTTTACTTGTGTGTGTAACGGGAAAATCAATCATTCAGTTTCATCAACGGCTTCATCATGCATTTGATGTTGTGGCAGGCTGATGAGATCACTAGGAAATGGCTCCCTTGGATTCAAGATTCTTTCTAAGAAAAGAGCAGGATGTTCCCAATTGACCGGGACGACTCTTGGGTTCCAAAGATATTCAATATCTCTCACCCGTTCGGCCAAGCGCTCTACTTGACGGCGTTGTCTAACAAATCTTTCATTTACCATGACTGGGTTGAAGTTCTCGCCATTCAGAATGATGTTGTTGTTGCCTATAATATACATTCGCTTAGCATACAAAACAGAGGCTCAATGAATGTATACTTACACAAGTCTTCATGCAAATCGGAAAGGTGATGAGCAAACAGCTCCTTGTTTAATCTTTGTTGTTGCACAACATTCTCATCATCTATATTCTGCCAAACGTACTTGTAAATCATGTATTTGAGCTTAAGATTCAACTCGTTGTCAAACCGATCAGCAGACGTTCTGATAGCTCTACTTGGTATGATTTCATTGTTCTCCGTAAGATTGGCATACGGGCGAACACCGGTAACGTTCATCCGGAAGTTGATAAAAGCCCTTGTGTCATCTTCGTTCGTGTATGCGTAAGCATTTAACGACCCTGAGCGATGAGCAAGATTAGATGATTAGTACTGCGACAGATTATTCCTACTACTCTTAACGTACCAAAAAAATGATGGCGAGTTTTTCTCTTGAAAAAATTAATAAAATAGTACATTAGAGCATAGTTTTGCACAAAAAGGCTCGGCCTAAGGCTTGAATCGGTGCATTTACACTGGAGGCTCATAGTCCTTTCAATAATCCTAAACATGATCTTGTCAGTCAAGGGTTGGGCGTCGGTTAGTTCTCCAAGTAGCATTTTGAGTAAAGAAAAAAGATACGGTGGAATCACTTTGGATGATAGGATGTCTTTTTATACAAAAACATATATATATATATATATATATATATACATGGAAGTTCTATTGTGAATGTTTTGCGACGGGATCATGCGAAATTGTCGAGAGTCGGGCGCAGTCAACTCGGGATCGAGAATAGATAGAGATCGCGCAAACTGCTAGTAACCATGGCAAGGCTCATCAGTAGTAGCAGCATCATGATGTTCTATAAACATGAATTTTTGCAACGTTTCAGCCGTCATCGTTACTTGCAGTTTTCGAATTTTAATTTGTTATCATGCCTAATAATAGATAAAGCAAATATTGTCAATTGAGATGATGGACCTCCTCTTGATATCTTTGTGTGATCCATCATAAAGCTGGAGAGCATTGGGTGTTGCTGTCTGAGTAGTTGAGTCTTTCCTTTCCATTTCAATATATAGAATGGTGATTCTCACTCGAAACGCATGCACCGAAAGATGAGTGCTGACTTCTGTTGTGAGTTTAAGAAAACGTATGATTTTGTTTTCTATCAATACGCTGTCCATGATACGGGATAACTACATGTTGCATGGGAAACTTTGATGTGTACATACTGATAAGGATTAATTGAGTTGCAATTTATGCTCTGACAAACACTGCATTGTGCGCAACGCCTGAAGTGCTTAAATCATACATTGGCTCATTGTTTCCACGAGGGTATCACAAACATGCTATTTCTGCATAGTTGTTATACATTGGCTTATTGTTTCCACGAGGGTATCACAATTATGCTATTTCTGCAAAATTACTCTAATTGAGAGCCATAAAAAGAGATGCCATTCTTACATACAGTGCATGTGTAACGAGCTTAAATAAAGTTTAGAATATTGCACTTTCGAGATGCTTCTTTTGTTCATAGCTGGGTATGTAACCAGAAAAAGGCCATTCATTGAAAGGGAAGATTAAATCATATCAAAATTTATTTTTTTTGTTGAAATGTTGAGCTTTTAAATGCATATACAAAAAGACAATATTATCAGAGAAGGAGGGGTTTGATAAAATGCATAGGCAAAAATAATATATGCCAACAGATTGCGTTTTGATAATGGGTACCAATTTTGTTTTGCATCTCCAAAAATAAGGCGCTCACTATATAACATCATACAATCTACTGTAAACAGCATAATAACTGTTTCCCCAGGAACAATTCTTTTCTCTATTATCAATAGAACTATAGTATCCACTTTTGATCTTTCTTTGTTGTTTATTGCACTTCAATTTTGTTATTACTCTCGTCTGTATAATATGGAGTCAATCTTCTCTACATTTTTCGGGTTGGTATTCCCCCACAAAATCGAATTACACGAAGAGACAAGCAAAGTCTATGTCAACCATTTCGAACTGTACTCAGCGTAAGATATGCTTTGCTATGAAGTTGTTACCTTATAACTCAACCTGCTTTTCATACAATTTAGACGATATAGCGTGAAAGTCGTATTGGAAAAACAACTTTTTTTCCTGGACGCATTAAACGCATACAACCATGAATGGACGTTTGATTCCCTGCCAACTCTCAAGCAGCCCATGATCTTGGTTGTTTCTGGCCCAATGAAGCAACAACCAACTCAGGCGTCATTCAAAGGCAATGCTGTGGAAGAGAAGTTTCATCTGAGGGCTGTTACAGCTAAATTCATCCCGTGCATCTCTCTTGTGAGCAATTCGTTGAAAACTATGGTTTACCCCTCGATTGCGCCGTTGGAGATACAAGAGGGTTACAAACAAGGATATTTCTCAGTGAATCTATCGCTGAAGAAAGGATTTGAAGATCCAGAATTCCTCTTTGCAAACAACAATTATAAGCCAAGTGAAACCGATGACATTGGTATGTATAATATAGAAAGCTCAAATTATGTGCTCTTTCGTATCTGTTTCTCATGAACTCTCCTAATAGACGACATGCTGAATGATAGTGACGAGGAAAGCATTCATGGTGGTGACGATGAAGAGCTACCAGATGCCACAGCAGCCAGACGTAAAACACCAGAAACTTTCCCCAGACCGCAAGGAGAGGTTGATGAGGAAGGAGAGTTTCAGCAAGAGTTTGATGGAATGGTTGGCGTCCAACGATTCAACGATTTTTCAGAGGATGAGAAAGCTGGCGCCAATACTTTTGGTGTACGAAGAGATACAGGCGAAGGAAACAATGGTGGGCATTCAGGTATGTTATCTGGCATGTGAACCGTAATTCTATTTGTTCATCCACTCTTTCTTTTTCTTTTGAATTACATTCTACATTCAGGACCACCCTTATGGGAAGAGTTGGCAGAAACAGATGAAAGAAATGCAAGACTTATGTCTGAAGCGTTGGAGCAGACAGAAGAAGAATACAGATAATTGTCTGAAAGATATATAACGATTCAAAAGGCTCACAAGCACACGTATCAGCCAAACACATTACGACAAGCAAGCCAACAATGGCAAAAAAAGGTAAAAGTGATAGTTGATGGGCTTTCTTGGAACTAAGAAGCAGTCAAAAATAGACTGGCAGGCCTTCCACGCCTTCATTTATGGAGATGGAAGACACAGACTTTCTCGATTACTGTACGAAAAATCTTTTGGAAGACGACGAAGATAAGGATGGCGATGAAACTGAAGATGTTGATGAATTTGAAGATGACGAGAAAATAGATACTGTGGAATTTATAGCTAGTTACAGATACAAATTCACGGAAAGAAAGGATAAAAAAACAAAATGTCAACTTGATAAAGGTATATCTTTATTATCAAACTGGCAGGTGTAAAATAGACTGAAGAATCTCTACTGGGCAGGTAGATAATTCTTCTTATATATTCTAACAATGGATAAAGGTTCTACTATGAAGGATTGACATATAAGTCAATTCAGATTAATTAACCTAGCAATTCATGCTAAGAGAAATCTCAGTGAACTAAACATACTTTAGCTCATCTGGATGAATGAATAGACTCTTATCCAAAGTACCCTGATCTGTCCTTTGTATGAGGATCACTAATATCGATCTAGTAGCATGTATCCTATAGGTACAGTCTCTTAGTCTATATCAGTAGCATGTGTCTGAGTGTATATCATTGTTCTGTATATACAGTATCTTAGCACATATCTGGATATATGGCATGATGTCTATAGCATGTCACTATGTGCATGTCTATATAGCATAACATATGATGTATCACTTCCAAACCGGATCTCAAAATACAGTAAAACATTTAGTTCAAGCACAGATCACATCAGTTCATAAAATGTCAACATGAAACTTGATTCAGTTACTGATTTACTCATCGTATGTTCAGGACAATAGATTGTATCTATTGTTCTATCACCCAGATCTTCCCATTTAACACCTTATCCTCACATCAAATCCCTCAGTTCGAATAGTATATAAACCCTCTTATTTTCCAATGTAATAAACGATATTCTTTACCTGATTAATTTCATACTCTTTTACAAATAATTTATTTCTGATAAATCAACATATATTGTACAAGTCTGTAGTACATAATGTATCTGTAGTAGCTAGTATCAAGGATATAAGCATATGTCATATAGTGTGGATCTTCAAGTGGTGCACATCTGATGCATACATCTTATATTGCATCGATCTTGGCATTTAACCAAATATGGGAAATATCCGTAGTCAATGTCGGGATACAAGCATCAGTCTATATAGCGCCATCCATGCTAATGGTGCCATCTATAACTTATGTTTGTATATGGTATAAATCTGTACCGTACATCTAATTCATAAGTCTACATCATAGTTTATCAGAATATGGTAACTGGATGAACTGTGTACGGAATGCAGATCATAGTGGATGTATTCCACACTAGCTATGCAGCACATCACATTGGTCTGTCTTTAATTGGCTGTAACCGTTGTGTAGAGTCCTGGTGGACCGACCTATCAAAACCAGCCTACACAGGTTTATCTTTAGCCCTCCGTCATTTATACATTCGCAGTAGTCATTATCCAGGGGAGCTCATAATAAGATCAAATATAATATGAGCAGCGTCGCCCTGTAATAAATTTGGCTCTTTGCTTTCGTTTTTGAATACAGTTGAAACCTGATTAATCCTCGTGTTATCAATTGCTTTATTGTCAAATCTCGAACTCATCAATCAACAACTCATCCTATACCGTATGGACAGCCAGGAAAAGCGTCTTGCTCGGATCAAAAGGCATCTTCTTCTGACTGAGAAAGACCGGCATAAATGTGTTTTCTCCGATGAAACTAAGGTCAACGTGCGGAGATTTGAGGACTGATCTTTTTACTCGATAGACAGGCCTTTTGAGTTGATACATTATCAAACTGAAGCCTAGGTTCAAGGAGATGCCGGTGGAGCGCTTTCTTGGGGCATTATTTCAGCAAAAGAACCCAGTTATTAATTTAGTAGTACTGATGGAGCTGTAAGCTTCGAGGCTTATACCCAAATCATCGATTACTTCTGGTAGACACTATAAAATACTTTGCGCTTGACAAGAAAACGTTTCGATTTCAGCAAGACAATAGGAGACCAAGTACTTTTGGCCCCACCAAGAAATAGCTAGAGCGTCATAGATTTTCTCTATAAACTGTTCTCCATTGTTGGCCAGCCCAAAACTCGGACCTGAACACTATTAAACATATGTAACATCAATTGCGACAAGTACCCTACTAAGACTACCAAGGCCTTGGAACCAGAGAATGAAATCCAACAAAGATGGTGCCGGTTCACAGAAGACGACTGTCTTAAGTACATCTACAGTATGCCACGCAGAATTAGAGCGGTTAGCAGGAGTAAGGCGGGACCAAAAATATATTAAGCTTTTTGACATTTCATAAATTTCAACTTTCAATTTTCAAAAAGCTGCTGAGATTTAATCAATTACACAGATTTTACGCATAATACATAATTTAAATGCCAATTATCAAGGCTACCTTTTAATATTAAGTACAGACCAATAGCTTAAATATTCATGGAGAAAATAGACAATATGTGCAAAATAGCAAAACACTGGAACGTTTTTTTCGCGTACATTATGAGGCCCCATACACAATATGGGATAACTTGAAACTATTGTAGTAGTACTATAAAAATGAGGCAACTTTTTAGCTGAGGACAGGGTATTAGGAATGCCTTGTCGTCCTCCAGATAACTGCTGCTGGCATTGGAGAGTGCACGACTTAGCAGGGAGGGGACGCATGCCTCATTTTGAAACGCATAATAGAAGAAACACAAAAAAAGTTACAACCATCAGTCTTGAAAAAAACACTAATAATAGCTGTTAATAATGTCTTCTGTAGAAGAAGCAAAAATCATTTCTTTTTTTGTTACATCAAAACTGTAACAACTTAGTTTGCTAATCATAGCCCATTTATATATGCTCTGCAGCAATGTGATGTGTTCTCGCATTAAAAGCTTTACTGCACTTCTTTGAGATCTGGCGAAAGTGTATTATTATGTTGGATTGTATTATTATCGAGTTAGTCTATATTATTAGGTTATCTGAAAGAACAATACAGTAGCAATAATGCTTCGATAATAATAAGTAGAATAATATTATTATCCTTTGCCCCGTGAGAGCTTTATAATTTACTGCAAGAAGTACATATTTAAAAGCTTTTAAATATCTGTCAAGAAGCTTGCTTTACACAATAAGCATAACATATTTCAGTGAAACTTCAAACTTTGAAATTTACATGCTGTTTACACAATTTTACATGTTCTTTCGCATATTATAGTATTCAAATTACTTCAAGCAATGAAAACAACGCATTAAATAGCCCAGAAGCGTAGAAAAGCTATATTTATTTATTACCTCTACATATATAAAAAACCTAGAAAAATTTTGCCATAGTTCTCCTCTGCAACGATGTTAGGCGGAATTTGAAGTACTACCCAAAAATGCAATTAGGTAGTATTTCAATTAGACCACCCCTCAGGTGCTAGAGCGTGCCTTACTACACCCCTAACGTGAGGAATTGTGTTTATTAAGACCCTCAACTGTCGCTAAGTAAGTAGAATCAACAATTAAGTTTGGACCAGCCTATCTAATCCTAGCCTCGGAATCTTGTTATTGTTGAGCTTCAGTGATAGGCACATCCACTCAACGTAAAAAAAAAAAGGTATGCTTCAAAGAAACATAGAAAGAAAGGAAAATAGTGAGGATAATAACGTTACATGCAGATGAAAATTGAAAGAAATAAGGGCGAAAAGCCAAAGAAAAAAGAGAGTCAATGAAAATAAGGGGGAGAAAAATAAATAATCAAAAATAAATAATGGGTTGCCTCTACAACTATTGCTGCTATGGTTGTTCTTGACAAAAAAATAATAACTTGGCTGATATCCTGCAGCATCCAGTATCAGTGTCTATGATTATTGCCATTCGCTTGCCTACAGTATACATAATAATAGTTGTCCAAAGGATATAATTAGTATTGCATTCCTCAATCAACACCATCATATCATGAACTTACCTAATCGACTTTTAGCCGTTTTAGTTGCATTCAGTATCCATCATTAATTATCCATTAGTCGTCGTCGTGACATTATTATCCTTGTTGTCTACACATCACATCAAAAAAGTAATAATACAACAATAGTCAGCAATGTATCTAGCAACAATCTATGTCATTTATACTTACTTGATGAGCAATTCACAACAGCAGGTTCTGCATTTAATGTCCTGGAGCACCACCTTGTGCTTGATACCTATATTCTATCAAATTTGGATAGTCAGTATGGTATTATTAAGCAGCAGACACCATCAAAACTTACCCAATCGATTGAACTAATGATACGTAGTAGTAGTATATAAGACTTGAATATACCACCAGGCCAGAGAACAGCATTGCTAATGATTACTTGCTGACAGTACCAAACCAGAGAGAAGAATTGCTACTGATGATGACTTGCAGATATTACCAAACCAGAAGTGAAAAACAGCGCTTCATATGCCTTGCAGATAGTAGTATCAGACCAAAAGAGAGAAGCAACACCACAGATAACTTGCAGATAGTACCAACCAGAACAGCAGCACCACTATCAATGAATTGCAGATAGTATCCAACCAGAAACAGCAGGCAGCGCCAGATATTTTGTTGAAGTTGAGAACAAACAAAACCATTATTGTCTACTAAAAAAATATAAGAGAGTTCAGTTAAGCGCAATTCAATAAAAGTAGCAATCTACGTTACGTACCGAATTACTATTATGAAAGATATCAAAGATTCCAAGGAAGTAGCTATAGCAGTAAGTCGAATTGTTGTGTCTTTGTCGTCGTCGTCTTGTTTGCTTTAAAGCAGTGATTACTTATTCTGAAAAAGAAAGAAAACGAATTAATAAATACTAGTGCTAGACAATCTATTCAGCAACAAATACACTCACTAGCATCATCATATGGCAACACTGATGACAGGCTTGATAAACTTGTTGCTATTGTTTCCAAAAACATTGGAGTGAGTAGAATAATAGTAGTAGAACTGTTGTTGTAGCTGTAAAAATAGTATCAAAAACGGGGGAAGGAAAAACGGGGGAGTACAAAAGCAAACTATTGTGCATTTGACGTCACGAGGTTTCTCTGTATATAGTAGCTGATATTAAACTGAGATTAAAAGCTCTATTGATCAAAATGCTATTTCATCATTCTGGAAATTTGTCATGGCCTAAAGTTGGCAGTTGTTCATAGTAAACACTTGATCAAGCTTATATCAAACTTGTGCAGAATTTAAAGGCGCATCGAATGGTATTACTTTTGTCTGGTTTGATCGACACTAGGCGTTTCAAAGCGACAGAACATTTTTTGTCAAATTTTGATACTTTTTCAATAATATCTCCATCTCTGTCAAAATAAACCTACTTGTAGCATTCATTATTATTGTAAAGCAAAAAATTTCCTATCATTTGAGCTCTTAATGGAAGTTCTAGCTTGACTCTACGTAGAGAAATGAGCAAAAACGTCTGACCCAAAAATTGTCAGCTAGTTTTTTAACCTGTAAGGGTAAGGCCAAATTGGCCAAAGATGGCCAATTTTGCAAGGACATAACTTTTTGTGATATCTCGGCCAATACTAATCAGATTTGAACAAAAAAAGACCCATTCGATAGCCCTACATTAGACCCAAAATAATCTAAAAGTCAAAAACACCTAATGGACGTTCCCTTCATGAAATAACTTAAAGTCATGTATTTTGATTTGCCTCAAGCGGGCACTACCCGACATATTTTTGGAAATATTAATAATAACCATACCATCGTATAGAGAATTAAAAGAGAAACAAAAGTCAAGCACTACGCAACATTGACTCACTTAGTAAATCATAGAGAAATACCCATCCAAAGTTGCATTGGATTATTTTTTTTAAGATTTTCATTGTAATCGAATAGCGCCCTCAAAGCAATGTTACTGAAATACAAAAATTTATCAAATACCGCTCATGAGCATTCATGCTATTTGAATCAGATAATAAACCTTTTAAAAGTATATACAAACAACCTCTAAAAATACTAAAGTGAAGAAACACCCTTATCGCTCACATCGTAGTGTGAATGAATCACTTTTGATGATCACAGTGTATCCATTCCCACTAGTGATGTTTGTCATAAGTGTGTGTTCTCTCTACCCAAATTAAAACCAAATCAATAAAAACATGTTCGAATTCGTCAACTATTATGCCCAGATGCCATAGTTGTACACCACCCTACAAAAGGAACACCTTCTTTACAATAACAAAACATCACACCTTAAAATACACAAGGTTACATCGATTCTTGCTATGACGATAGTACATCAAAGCCCAAATCAAGGTTACTCAGATCTACCTTTCTGGTCAATGCTCAACAAAATTACCCCTCTAATCAAAGACATCAATAAGAATCGCTGAATATCGCAATAGCACAACCTATTGCTCTCTATCAGACTCATGCTACGAGCTAATGCTCAATTGTTATAAATACTCTTCTTTTTTACTCTAATCCAGGAGTCTTCAGTTTTATTTTAACAACCAAATAAAATACAGTTGATTTTAATTGTATTTACTATTTTGCTTTTTTTATATATTTTTTTCTGTGAAATCCATTTAAACCCTGATTTCACTGGAACAGGATAGAAGACTACACCAAAATTATAACAGAATGATACTTGAAAACAAATCTAGAAGAATGCACTATTCTGTTTGCTTTATTAGTTTTATAGCCTAAAAGCTGTTCAAGCACCATGAGTCAAATTGCAAGCTACAACAGCAAATAAATCATAAATCCCTGCTAATAATAATAAATGTGCCTTTTTCCGGAGGCACGTCATAGAAAGATCGAAATTCACAACGTCCTATTCAGAGAATAGCTAATCCTGTTATGTTCTCTTAAAAACTGCAGATAAAGTATATTATTACACAAAATTTACCTGAAGTGCAATATTGTAATGATGTTATTTCGCAATAAAAGAATAGCAGCGACAACCCATATGCCAGCCGAAGCAGTAATAGGAGGCAACAAGGCATTCAAACCCAGGCATCATTGTTTTAACAACCAAGAAACTCCTCTTGCCTTTATACTTTCTATCATTTCAATTTTATGAGGCTTCATCACTTACTATCATTTCTTGGGATTTTAATATCTTTAACAGTAAATGCTCAACAGCAGCAGCCATCTAAATTTCAATCAAGTAAGAATAGAAAAGAAATGCCAATAATGTACATGGCTTTTATTATATTTTGTTGTTTAAAATGATAGACATTTTAAGACAATCACCTAATTGCAGAAAAAGAGTAACATCCGATGCTAGCATACAGTTACAATATGTTGCAAAGACTCTGGAATCAGATGAGATTGTTGATAAAAAGATCATCGACTTGAGCCCAGGTACAAACAGTTACATGCCAACTATATTGTTTTGCATTGATCTTATATATATATACATATATATTCGGGTTATATAATATAGGGGAAATGACTATTGTGAAAGGTAATCATCAATGACCGTTTGTTACTTGAAGCCCGTAACAATTTCATTTACGTCTCCAAAGGTCTAGAGCATGAGATTTTGGGAATGTGTATTGGAGAAATTCGCAGACTTATCGTGCCTGCTGCGCTTCACGTTTGTAAGAACCCTAAAAAAAAAGCATGTTGTACGTGACTAACCGATTATTTCTTTACTTTTAGCAAACGATGGACAAATAGCTAGCAAAGGTACAAGCCATAAAAACCTCCTAAAATATAGCCATTTAGTATAAGAGAGGGCATTGACATGAAATGACGTATAATTTTTGCTTTAGCTATGATATATGACATCGAAGTACTTGAAGTAGACAGCGCGCCACTATTGTAAGTGATGAATTGCATTTTTCTTAAACCAATGCTGAAATTTATTATTAGAACGCCCGTGTTTTGGTTTGTTATTGGTAGCATTGCAGTTGCTTACGTTATATTCAGCAGACTATCTGCAATGGCAGATATAAAAAAGGACAAAACGCAGTAGAGTTTCTTTTTACAAGCCAATAAATACAAGTACCTTATCGTGTCATCCTTACCATCATGTCATTATGAACTTATGGTTACTTTAGCGATGGTTACTCATTGATATGATTTAAGTTCAATGAAAAAGAAAGATGTGTCACTTTACAGAGATAACCCAGCCATATTTTGGGCTCGAAAGAGTGAGATATTTCAAGGTTGTATGAAGAAGAAAAAGTGGTGAAATAATTTTTCAAATCTTTCTGTAGCACACTTTTTTTTTTTTTTCTTTCTTAAATTGATAGTGTCAGGGTTTCCATTTCGCTTGCCTTTTATCCTTTTTTTTTTTTTTCATTCCATTTCTTTTTGGATTCTCCTTGCCAGTAGAAAAATGAGCCACGATATCAAAACTGTTGGCTTAATCTTCACTAGAAAGAAAATTGAACGTTCAGGTTTTATTGGTCTGGAGGATTATGCAATGTAAGTTGATTTGATTGATTTAATCAGTTGGATACTAACCGATTTATCCATCGTAGTAAACGGGATATTCGTATAATCCATATCGACCTCTCTATTCCTATCGAGAAACAGGGCAATTTAGACTTGATTGTGCACAAGATGACTGATTTAGTTGCGAAAATAGAACGTGGCGATGCCGAAGCAGCAAAGCTTTATCAACGTTTCATCGTAAGTTGGATCTTATTCACTAAATTTACAGATACTAACTAGAAGGGAATGCATAGACCTACAGTAAAGAACATCCTCAAGTAATCATCATCGACGCTTGGCCAAACATCGAAAAAGTACTAGATAGAATGCTTTTATACCATCATACAAAACTGTGTGCAGCCAACGATGTTATAGGTAATCATGTGTAAATGCTTTGGAGGAGGGGGTATTAAGTCACCATTCTTATTGACTATGTAGATGGTAAACCATTATTTCATGTTCCCAAGAGCATTGCCCTGGATTCTATAAAGGATTGGAAGGATGGCATGGAAATAACTTTTCCGGTAAGAGTGCCAGAGTGCAATTTCGTAGAGCGCAATGAGTGCACTGACGAATCTGATACATGACAAAATAGACAATGTGTAAACGTAGAACAGCTTGCTCTTCAACCGAAGCTCATCAAATGACACTTATACCCTCTGCACAAGGCATGTCACAAATGGAACAATATTTTAAAAACGATGCAGTAATGCTGCAAGAGTTCATTCAACATGATGGAGTTATAGTAAAAGTGTACGTGGCTGATGGGCAAATCAGTGCTTCAACGCGTCCATCATTCAAAAATTTAGATCGTAGTGGAGGTAGGTTTCATTTGGATCTGACGATATGGGGAGGTGTATCTTACATTCCACTAGATGTTGTGCATTTCGATAGTCAAACTCTGCCAAAGAGCTTTGAAACCAAAATCGAGCTTTCTCATGACCTCGATAGAGTATTTCTTAGATCAGATCCAACTGAAATTCACCTCTATAAAGAATCAGTATTAGACACTTCAAGATTACAAAAGATTGCAGATAGTTTACGCCGTCAGCTGGTAAAGGGGAGATATCTTTCAAATATGTATAAATTGTACTAATTAAGCTTAACTCTGTTATAGGGTCTGACGTTTTTTGGATTTGATGTATTGTTACAATCGCACACAAATGCTTATTTCGTCGTTGATGTAAACTATTTTCCAAGCTTCAAAGCTGTAGAGAACTTTCATTCCATCTTTGTCGATATTCTGGAGAAGAGACTTGCAACAACAACAGCACCAATACCATTCTCTTGAATGATATGAAAAAAAAAGTACATATGTATAAACAGTTGTAAATTATCCTTCTTCACAATAAAAAGAAACCCTTCCCTCAAACACCATGCCAAATGTTGTTACAACAAAAAATGATTTTATTAAAAATTTCAAATGATCTTGATAACTAAATCGATACTTAGTTGGAAGCGGCAGCAGCAGCTCTACGACGATCACGTTCTTCGGTGATGGAAAGCTTGATACCCTTACCCTTGGGGAGAGAGATCATAGGCTTGGAACCTTGACCAATGATGAAGACGTTAGAGATACGGGTGGCGAAAACACGGTCAAGAGAATCCTTGACATGGACAATTTCGAAACCACCAATGTGACGCTCACGGTGAACAAGTTGACCAACACGACCAATGTTACGACCACCAGTAACCATAACAACGTTACCAACTTCGAACTTGACGAATTCTTCAATCTTGTTGGTTTCGAGGTTGAAACGGATGGTATCGTTAACCTTGATCAAAGGATCGGGGTAACGGATAGAACGACCATCGTGGGTGGTGATGTATGGGACACCCTTGGAACCAACAAGGACCTTCTTGACCTTACAGAGCTTGTACTTGGCCTCCTCATCAGTGATACGGTGGACGGCGAAACGACCCTTAACGTCATAGACGAGACGGAAGTTCTCACCAGTCTTCTCAATAGAGATGACATCCATGAAACCAGCAGGGAAGGTAGAGTCGGTACGGACCTTACCGTCAACCTTGACCAAACGTTGCATGAGGATAGATTGGACTTCACGACCGTTAAGAGCGTACTTGAGACGGTTACGGATGAAGACAATCAAAGGGAGACACTCACGTTGCTTGTGGGGACCGGAAGAAGGCTTGGGGGCATAAGCACCTATAGTTTCCAAATGTCAATATATCATTGCTTGTTGTCATGTACACTGAACACATACCCAAAAGTTTGTCAAGCATCCAGTGCTTGGGAGCTGCCAAACGCTTCATGTGTTTCTTAGGACCACGAGCCTGTAATAACAATTCTCATTAGTGTCAAGTTTCATCGCATTCAATCGTCATCCATCCATCCGTCTACTAATGCATCGATCCATCTAAATCAAGGCAACATCGACAGCTTCTGATGGATGAATGGCTATTTCCATGCATACCATTATGATATAATTATCAAGGGGATTAAAAAGGAGGATTCAATGTGTTGTGCTTTACATTTTGCTTTATCAACATTTCCGGAATTGCAAATCGAAAAAACCGGTGGCTTGAACCACTTACTCTGTGTGACTAGATCAGAGTCAAAGCAATGTGAATTAAGCTAAATCGTCAGATAATGAGCAGTTAAAAGTGTAATAAAGCAGCATCATATAGCACTACATGATTTTACTTGGCTCTCACAGCATTTCATACCCTTATTTTGTAGTAAAATGCCCTTTGGTATTGATTCAATTATTCATTCTCAGTGAACTCATTAATGCAAGCAAAACCTGGTTAAAGTAGCTTATTTCTGTCAGAATAGCATTATTTTTGTGCAAGTATTTGGAAGTTCGCAGACCAGACAATTTCTTTTCAACTGCATACGAGTAGATTCTAGAAATCCTATGCCTTTTCAAGATCTGATAGAACTATAAAAAATAGTGCCTGAAGACGACCTATTGCTGTCTTCGATAGTATGCGTATCAGTGCAAGATTTAAGGTGATATAAGCATTAATCAAGGCACTTGACCCCTGAGTTACATGGCTGTGCCTATGGATCGCCTCAAACATCAAAGTAAAGATCGTACCAGTAGCATTAATTTAATTACAAAGACTAGCGCACGTCAAATATTTAATTCTTCACATATCCATTGTACATGACACAATGCCATCCGGATGAAACTAGTGATAGGCATACGAACAAGATAGGCGCTGCATAGCCCCAATGCACTACTGTGATCCTTAAATATGCGCGCTATTAAAATTAACTCGAGTCTCTTTAGCGATACCACTCTTGCTGGAAAATATACAGCCGGTAAATGCAGTAGCTATCTTTTTATAAATAGTTAGGAGTATTGTACAGTGTCTACATGGCTCTTCTATTATAGTAGCTCGCCGGGATGATCCACGTATGTGCGGATGTATGTGTATAATGAAATAGAAAGTGGTGGCATCTAGATAATGCATACATCTGTAGACAAAGCAGTAATAAGAAAGTACAACGTAGTAGTAGAGAATGATCTTTTTATAAGGTCTATGTATAAAGTATCTCTCTTTTTTTCTTTTTTTCTTTTTTTGCTATACTTTGAGCTTCAAGGATACACATAAAGGGATCTTCACTTTTATATATAAAGAAAAAAATCAGTTACCCAGAGAATACAAGGGATATAATAGGAGAATAACAGACAGATAAGCACTATGATTGATTCGATGATGTTGATACAACATGCTGCTGTTGTGGAAGTGGGATCGTAGGTCTCTTGGCAGCCGATTCTGATAATGTAGAGTTCGATGCATTTTCCAATGTTAATCGTAATTGAACACTTGGCGGCTGATTCTTTATAAAATTCTTATCCTGATAATGGTGTTTTTGCGCAATAGTCGAATTTGCAGTTGACCAGGATGACGATGTAGAGCTAGTGGAGTGTTTACTACTATATGTTGATTCAGGTGTCGTTAATTTCTCGTTTGTAAACACCATTGGAGGGTGGTTATTCCATTCGAGATCTGCTTCTTGTAGTTCTTTATGTCTCCTTTCAAAGGACAGTGGTCCAGACCTTCCAAGCTTATCCATCCTTTTCTCATTTACTTTACGTCGAATGCAACTGCAGTTCAAAATAAAGCATGTCAAGATGACTAAAAAAACGACAACCACTGCAGTGAAGGATCCCCATGTGGTAGTCGGTATTCGCTCAGTTGTAGCTTTTGCTGGTGTATATATGCTATCTGTGATTAAAGGTGGTGGGATATCATAGATGTTTGTGGTTGATGGTTTTTCATAATGACGGTGATGATTACTCTTAATAGTAGGATTGGGAGCAGAAGGCGATATCGCAAGTAGTGGATCCATGAACAAGATGAGAAGCAAGAGAGGGAAGTAAGGTTACTGAAAAAAAAACTTTAAATGCTTCTTTATATATACATTTTTCTATAGATTTCAAAAGGGGATCGACTATAGTCTATATCTATTGCATGTATGCCAAAAAGAGAGGGGCTTTTTCAAAGATGAAGAGGGGTCGAGGGAGAAGGGGAACAGGGATTGGGAGAAGTTGTAGTAGTAAGGATAAGCACTAATCTATTGAACATATCGCCACATGAATAATTACAGTGTAATGTCAAATCAACAGCTTTAAGATTGCTTTTATTTAGTAGTTCTATACAATAAGAAAGATGGCACTTCTTAGTGCATAGTGGGCATCGAAACAGCAGCGCGAGTGTGCTCAGAATCGCTTTCCTTCCATAATGAAGTGACAGTCTTGGGCTTGGTATAAAAGTGAAGGCCACTCTTACCGTAAAAGTTCATGTCACCCAAGATGGATCCACGACTACCGGTGAAAGAGAAAGGAGGAACAGGAACGGGAATAGGAACATTGATACCAACTTGACCAACATCAATTTCGTGTTCAAACTTGCGAGCACTGGGTCCAGAGTTAGTAAAGACAGCAGTACCGTTACCATAGGGGTTGTTATTAATCAATTCAATAGCTTCATCCAAAGTGTCAACATTCAAACAAACCAAGACGGGACCAAAGATTTCTTCGCGATAACATTCCATGTTGGTCTTGACATTAGTCAAAAGAGATGGGCCAACAAAGTTACCCTTCTCAAAGCCCTTTACAACAACACCACGACCGTCCAAAATCAAATCAGCACCTTCGTCAACACCGCTTTGAATGAGACGTTCAACACGTTGCTTGGATTGAACAGTGATAAGAGGTCCAACATCGGTATCGGGCTCCATACCGTAGCCCACCTTGAGTTCGCGAGCACGTTGAGCCAACTCTGGCAACCAATCCTTGGTTTCGCCCACACAGATTAAGGTACTAAGAGCCATACAACGTTGACCAGCAGCACCGAAAGCAGCACCGGCGATAGCGTTCAAAGCAGATTGTTTGTTGGCATCAGGCAATAGAACAGCGTGATTCTTGGCACCCAAATTGGCTTGCACTCTCTTGCCATTGGCATTGCCACGAGTGTAAATGTGTTCACCAGCCTTATCAGAACCAACGAATGAAATAGCCTTGATTTGAGGTTCATCACAAATGTAGTTGACACAATCGACAGAACCATGGACAATGTTTAAAACACCGTCAGGGACACCAGCTTCAGCAGCCAATTTAGCCAACATCATCATAGCTCCGGGATCACGTTCGGAAGGCTTCATGACAATGGAGTTACCAGCAGCAATAGCGAGAGGGAACATCCACAAGGGAATCATGGCGGGGAAGTTGAATGGACAGATACCGGCAACAACACCCAAAGGTTCACGATACATGTCTATAAGATGTTACACATGGCACACTTTTTTAGGTTCATTAAAACTTACATGTTTCCATATCTTTAGCAACAGTCAACTTCTCGCCCATCAGCATATTTGTGAGGGCGCAAGCTTGTTCAACGACTTGCAAACCACGGAAAACATCGCCCTTGGCATCAGCAAAGGTCTTGCCTTGCTCTTGGACAATATTCTCGGCAATGGCATCTTGGTCTCTACGAATCAAATATTGCAAATCCATCATGACTCTTTGACGAGCCAATACAGTTGTCTTTTTCCACTCTTTTGCAGCAGCAGCAGCAGCATCAGTTGCTTCTTTTAATTCCTCAGGAGTAGTTTCAGGAACGTAACCGATCAAATCTTGAGTAGCCTATTGAATTGTTAGATCAGTGGTTTATAATAAGGGGAGCGTGCATCTTACGGGATTGTATAATTCGATCCATTTATCAGTCTTTGATTCAGTGAATTTACCGTTAATATAGTTCTTGACAGTCTCTACACCAGCGACTCTCTGCAAAGCAGGAAATTGTGTGCTGAATGCTCTGCGGGCAAATGGTGTAGTTCTTTGAACAATGTATTAGAATCGCCGCCCGTTTAGCTTTTGTATGTAAAGGTTACCTTTGAATAGTAGATGAAGAGGTTTTCAAGAAAGATGAAAGCATACTTGATATCTGAAAGTGTGAGAAAAAAAAAACCTAATACGAAAAGAAAAAGGGATCTTTCGAGGTCTAGCTGTATATTTATATACCTAAAATACCGTGCGAAAAAACAACAAAGCGAGGCATGATATGTGTAGTATTGGGGTTACATAAAAGTGACGGTTTGAAGTATGTTCTTGCTTGTATTCATCTGGTTATATCTTGATTTAAGAGATACCAAGTTGAATTCTTCCAGATAATCATCCATATACGGTTTCTATGGGATCGACCATAGAAACGGCATAAAGATAACGGTAGATGACAAAGCAGTAAAGCCGTATATAGATTGTCTTTTTTTGAGCGTGAGAAGGCCGTGTACAGATATTTTAGCCGTTTGTAGGGACAAAATGTCTATTTGTTGGTTGATGCAGTTAAACTCTATCATCCGTTTCTTACAAATTACATTATAGACGATGCTGCTCCGGCAGTCAGATTAGTGTATCAATTGGAACCTACTTTGAGTGCTATGTACCTGGATCCGCTTGACATTGACAAAGGATGAATGGATCTGCTTCATCTATATTTTTAGGGGTAGGCGAGAATAGAGAGGAGGTGTGAGTTTATTATGGATGCTATTGTTACAGATAGGTTACAATTAATGTATATACGATCAAGAAAAAAAAAAAAGAGGTAATCTAATTGTCGTGGTAATCACCACTTTGCTCCATTTCGACACCAAATTGCTCATAGGTAACCTTGTATTTGAGTCGCAAATGTTCCTGTATAAAGCATACTACATAAGTAGCTAGTTACGAACCAAATAACTGCTTCAACATACCTTTTTAGGGTTCTCAATTGTGATACCTTGAGTCACTGATTTCTCTGACTTGGCAGGCACAGAATCAGACGAAACTGGACTCATCTTTAGATGCATAGATCTTGGTGCAGCCAAAAGTAATGTCATCTTGTCCATAGGTGCAGTTGACTTGTTGGAATAATAAGCCTTTATTCTCCACGTTTCGCCTACTGAGTAGGCTTCTAATTGAATGGACAGGCCGTTCTTGTTGACCAAATTAACTATTTAGACGTGTTAGTTTCAATGTGCTTAATTCCATGCTACATTGTCAGCTTACTTGATTTTTGGATTTTTTCTTCTTGAGAAACAGGAGAGCTTGATGCTGTAGTAGTATTAGTGAAAATGGGAGAAGATGATGTGGTATTATTAAGATTAGATAAATTGGGACTTGAAGGGGGGAGTGTGTTTGTCTGAATGGATTGCGACAACAAATCAAATGGGTCCATAGACTGCTGTGCTGCTGTTGTGCTTGCAGAAGATACCGTTGTCTTTTCACCGAAAATATCTGCTAATTCATCCAAGGCATTCTTTGATGAGGATGGAGCAGCAGAGGGGGATGATGAAGATGAGGTATTGTCAAAAGCGTCATCCAGATCAATCAAACTGATGGCTTGACGAGGCGCATTCTTGTCTGATAAACTGCTGGTTTCGCTCTTAAATTTGCCACTGATATCGTATTCAGTGTCATATCTGCCATGCTTGATGTCCTGATACTTTAATACGACACCCTTGATGATTGACTTGACCTCATTCAATTCGTCAATTTTGCCGTCGTCCTGTTCATCCTGAAGCATGTTCTTGATCTTTGGCAAGGCACTTTCGCAGGCGTTTTTGAGCTCTTCCATTGTGCCCTCTTCTTCAATGACATCGCCCTCCTTCATATTGTCCAACATTTCGTACAATAAACGTGCTTTGTTTTGAATCTTGTGTAACTCTTCTGCAAACTTTTCCTTGAAATTGGTTTGATGTTTTTGATCCTGATTACGGTCATTTTAGTACTTTCTTGATTCATGCAATTTTCCCGCTTTCAAACATACATATCCAGTCATGATTTTCATCAACTTGTTGGCTTCCACAAGATCTTGGGGCCTTCCTCTGCGGATCAGCTCTTGCAGTTTCTATTTATTGAGATCTCAGTTTCAGGCAGTCATTACAGTTGAATTACCCCACTTACAGCTGACTTGGCCAAACGATCTTCTTCCTCTAATTCATGAGCTGACTTCAGTGTCTAGATATACAAACAGCCCATGTCAATTGAAACTTGTTGGAATTCCATTTAGCTTGCCTTACCTCTGTAGGAGCCAAAGCGGCAATTGAAGAATCTCGAAGCTCTGGAAACTGGTAGCCTACAATACCATGTCATCAGCATCTTGCCACCTAATTGCACTGTATGTATAACTACCTTTGAATTTCAATAACCTGTACATGTCCTTGATATGTCCCATATCCTCTTTGTATCGTGACAACTCAGTTAGAGCGACTTTCCATTCTTTGATCAAGTACAAAATACGATCGATCACAGGATTGGCTATACATGGTTGGGCAGGAACAAAGTCAAAGTGATTCCATTGATTTTCTGGAGCTGACTGAACAGGATTAGGCGCATATCGGGCAGGCGGGCGTTCAGGAAATCGGCGAACAAGATTGTTCAAGAACTCTTTGGATGCAATTTGAAGGTGAAAGGGATATCCGCAATTCTTGACACAATTATCGAGCAACTAAGACAAGGTATGAATAAAGTATACTTATGTAAAGACAAGAAAAAAAAAACTTACGGTGAGGGCCAGCATGGCTTGATTTACTTTAGTGCTATTGACAAGTCGCACAATTGCTTGAGCAGCGATTCTTGGGCTACAAACAAATTTATCACCATTTACCCGCAAACACATTCATAGCAAAACACTTACGCACTGCCTTGTTTTTTGTTGATTGTTTCGCAGACTTCCAAATTTACAGCAAGATTAGGGTCGAAACGAGACGGGCTACATGCTCTCTCTAAACGATGAATTTGACAGTTTTTTTTTTTTTTTTTAGCTCATTTGGCTGGTAAAATTTTTTTCGACAGTATTTTACCTATTAAGCCGGGTAACGAGTATGGCATTTTTTAATGATTGATGAATTGAAATACGGAGGGAATATGAATGCTATTAGGATCTATATGAATGGAAATAAAAGAAGAGAAAAAGAAAGAAGAGAGAAAATGGGAATGTGTTTAGTATATTATATCCAGCCAGTGGGGATTCGGATGTTAAAGGGATTACCAAACATAGCATCATTGGCCAAAAACATCAGTTTGTGTACTGTTCTCTTGACTCTCCCTTTTCCTTCTCGCTCTCTTTTTAAAACTGATAAAATGGAAGCAACAAACGAATATTATGATAGCGTTGATTTGCATATAAGATGGTCTGATAGACAGGATCTTATATTACGTGTTTCTCCAGAAGAGACCATCTATACCATCAAAGAAAAGGTATTCTTGCCATCGTTTGTATAATGCAGAAGGAACACTCAAGCAAACTATGCATAGATACGACAATCCTCTAGTAGGATAGAGAACAAATACATTAGACTTATACACAACGGTAGAGTGCTCGAAGATCCAAAGACGCTGAAAGAATATGGCGTGGGGAAGATCATCCGAACAGACTCAAAAGCAAAGTTAGAACCACTTTCGCCAGTGTACTTTCATTGCTCACTGTCTGACTACACTCCAGAAACACCTAGCTCACAAAATGTAAAATGTGAACTTGATATCACCATGAATTGAAACTAATTTGCTTACTTAGAATCAACCTCAAATGACTCCACCGACAGGTTTTGATAGACTTCGAGAATCAGGGTTTACAGAAGAGGATATACGAAACATACGAACCCAATTCCATAGACTACATGGTACAACATTCGAAGAAGGACCGACAGAGGAGGCTAGAAATTTAGAAGAGCAGTGGATGGACAGCACTGGCGAGACGCTGCCAGACGGAAGTAGGTATTTCTGATCCCCGAGTGAAAAAGAGTGCTTGCTAAACAATTGCTCAGCCATTCAAGGAACATACAAGGAAATGATGTGGGGGTTGATGCTTGGCTTTTTTCTCGGTATCATATGCTTATTTTGGTTTCGAGAATCAGTGTTTTCACGACGACATCAAATGGGTATCGTTGCTGGTATCTTGATCAATATCTCGTTCGGTGTGCTTCATGTTTACTATTAAATTTGGATATCATTTTTTGCACAATCGATAGTTACTCTCTACACAAATAGCCATTATTCAGGCACATTGTGTAATCCATAGTGAGTCAATGGTATACTTTGATGGCTGAATAGAGTTTCTTTATATGGTTGACAATTATCAAGGAACGGCTACAGTCTGGGCAATGCATTGATTCAATTGTTACCACTGGTTAGTGCTGACGGTACCCTACCAGCTTCATATACAATGACTCTTATATATACGTCTCAGCATGTAATATCAATTGCTTCCGTGAACAAGCCATTTTGCAGAGGCAGCAGCGACGACTGGGTTTGAAATGTTTTTCGTCGTTCTCCTCCGATCCATTTCGCAATGGTCAAAATTGACGTAATTTGTGGTCAAAAACAAAAAAAAATTTGTTTTTGTTAAGTTCAGCTATATAAGCTGTCATCGACGCACTCTACGTTTTAATACATTTAGGAGTAAATTTTATGGCGTTTTCAATGGTGCTAATTATATCCAATTTCATAACTAAGAATGTCAAGCAATCCTCAAATATATCAAAAGTGAATTATTGCTAAAATCACGAGATCTTACATTCAAAGGTCTCACAAAAATGATTTTAGATGTTACCCTGGATCACTAGAATCAGTTTGATCTTATATACGCCATAGTGAAAGTCTTCATTTTTGGTTTCAAAAACGCGATGAATTGATTTTTGATGTTTCAGTAAAGGGGTAGCTCATGCTGGATGGCTGTGTGGGCAGTTTTCATCGATCCAAAAAAAAAAATCGAGAAAATGTACCAGCAAGTAGCAGGTAGCCAAGAGCAATTGTTCTGTGCCACTCTGCTAGGCTAAAACAGTTTCTAACTCGAGATATCGCTCGTCAAATGCATCAAATTTTGGCTATGTTTTAGCATACTATTGAATAGTAAGAGCGAATACAAGTATGCTGTCTACCTGAATATGGGTTGTTACAATGGATTTAAACTTGAAGCGTCGTAGAGAAGTTGTATCCACGGTTACGAGTGAAGCTATAAAGATTTTAGTGTAATAACTAGCACTTTATATCACAGGAAAGCACTATACTGTATCATTTTGTGAAGAGTAGTCGATAGTGATAATAATTGTGCAAAATAACAAGTTACCCTTAAATTTTACACTGTCCGCCTAAAATCGCACAACACCCTTTTCTTTCCATCATGTATCTAATCATTTTCATTTGTACCTGTTTAATTATACTCACAATACTAAGCATATGCGCTCAACAACTGCACGAACTCCAAGCTTCTGTATTAGCCTATGGAAAACTAAATCTACACAACAATAAAAAGCCTACTACATTATGGGCTAATCAGCTCTCAAAATGGACAGTACCGAAGCACTACTTTAGCCATTTCTATGTGATTGGGCTGATCACAGCCATCGTGTCTATTGCGGAATTGGTGTTCTTGTCTTGCTTCAACAAATCCTTGTTTATAATGCAACTCCTTGATCAATACGATACTCGCGCAGGCACCCATCATGTATCTCAGCAGCAGTGCATCGTTGGACTAACGCTTTTAACGTGCCATTTAAGCAGACGAGTGTATGAATCCTTTTGGATAGAAAAGCCTTCCAAGACAGCTACCATGCATGTATCTCACTATCTCATTGGCATTGGCTTTTATGGGGCCATGGTGCTCGGTACCTGGCTCGAAGGAGTTTCCAATGTTGAATCCTCCCTGTCACAACCACAAGACACATATTTCAACATAGCATCACTTTCAGCAATCTTATTGTTCTTGTACGCCTCTTATCATCAATACAAGTGCCATAGTATTCTGTCTTTGTTACGACAGTCTAAAGATGAAGGAACTTACTCTATCCCAAGAGGAGATTGGTTTGAGATGTTGGTAACACCTCATTACTTTGCAGACATACTAATCTATCTCTCACTGAACATACTCTACCGTTTCCAAAACTATATCCTGATTTGTGGGTTAATTTGGACAATTGTCAATTTGTCCATTGTGTCTGGCGAGACGCAAATGTGGTATCAATCACATTTCTCTGCAGAGAAACTAAATCAAGCCTTTCCTCATGGTCGAAAGAGAATTTTACCCGGTCTTTATTAAATAAAAAGCATTTTATTGTTATTATTATTGTACAAGTTGTGTGAGTGAGAGAGTGCGTGAGAGTGTGTGCGTGCTTTTGCTGTGTTGTGCTATCAAGACTGTGGTTGTTGCGGTTGTGTCTTTTTTAAGAGTATATATACATCATATCGCAATAATAAAATGTCGTCTATTTGGCCTTGGTAAAACGATAGGTGAAACGCTTTCTAGTAAACGCAAATTCACCCAATTTATGTCCAATCATCTCCTCGGTGACATGAACTGGTAAGTAGTCTTTGCCATTGTGTACGAGGAATTTGAGTCCAACAAAGGACGGTAAGATGGTGCAACTGCGAGCTATTCGTTTGAGGTGGATTAGAAAAAAAGGTAAATATACTAAAGATGCCGCTCATACAAACCTTGCGTGGCAATAGGTGTACCAGCTTGAACAGCTTGCTTCAAACCAGGGAATGCGACAAAGAATGGACCTTTCCAAGCGGCACGAGGCATATTGAACTAATGATTAAAAAAGGTGACAAGGGGATATAGAAAAGGTATTTGAAGGGGTTGATTTACAAATGCTAAAGAAAGCCACCCCCGGTATAACTCTGTGACCATTTCTGCTTGTCAAGTTGCATTAATGCTCAAGGCAATGATAAGATCTCGTTCTAGATGATGAGTGACATCTTGGATAGCTTCTCTTATAGAGTCTATAAACGCACGCAATCACTCAATATCGACCAGCAAGTTTTTTTATCAAATCTTCTATGTAGAGCAGTTTTATTTAAATATGGTACAAGTATATATAGTAGTAGGGAGAGAGAATAAATCGTGGATCTAATGCTTGGCACCGCTACGCTTCAATAAGGTAACTTCGGCCTTCAATTCAGGCAAAGCACGATAACCAGCAGATGGCTTGGGCATGTAGCCAACCTTGATCAAATAAGCAAGATAAAGACCCAAAAGCTCATTGCCCATCAAAGGTTGCTTGACGCCATCAAGAGCCAATACAGCCTGAGTATGAGTATCATCTAATTGAGCACTCTTAGTAGATGTTGGTAAATCGTCGAGAACAAAGTGAAGAAGGGGGAACAAGGAGTGATCTTGAGACTTGAGAGTATATTCCATAAGCTTGTTTCTCCAGTCAATGTATTCAGTTTGCTGGCATTGATAGCCATAAGTGAGCAAGGAGCCAAACATTTCATTGTAGGTGAAACCAGCGGGATGAGTGACTTGAAGAACACCCAACTTTGTGGATTCCTGATCATGATAAGCAGCACCAGCTACAACAGAGGCAACATAGTCAACAGCACAGCAGTTGATGTCGTTGGACATGGCAGGAAGGTAACCGAGTTCAACGCAGCCCTTCAACAAACGCCAAATGAAATCATCCGTGTTGGTAACACCTGAACGAGAATCACCCAAAATGTAGCCAGGACGAACAATGGTAGCAGGCATACCTCTGCTTCTAGCCTCCAAGATCAACTTTTCAGCGACCCACTTGCTCTGACCGTAGCCGTTTTCAAGGCCAATGCGACCATCTTCGAGATTGTTGTTTTCAGACACAGGAGCACCAGTTTCGAGGAAAGCAGGAGTATCAAGAACTGAGGTAGATGAGACAAAGTGGAATGACTTTTGACGTTGCTCAGTAGCTAAACGCATGGCCCAGAGAGTACCAACAACATTAGGAGCACGCAATTGATGATAGGGGTAGACCCAGTGGACAAGAGCACCGTTATGGACAACGGCATCAGCACCAGAGGTACAACGAGACCAATCCTCTTCAGACAAGCCAAGACGATCACTTCCCAAGTCACCACAAATAGCTTCAATGCGACTCTCCCAGGCATCGTTCCAGAGCAAATGATCAATAGAGGCTTGCTTCACACGTTGGAAGGCACCGGCATTATCCTTTGCACGAACAATACAAATAACCTTCTTGGTATCCTTGTAACTGAGAAGCTTGTCGAGAATGAAAGCACCCAAGAAACCAGTACCGCCAGTCAGGATAAAAGTGCGGCCTTCAGCAGAAGGAGTGGCCAGAGGACCATAGGATTCGGCGAGGAATTCCTTGGCCAAAGGCTCCAAGTCAGCGGCATAATCAACGACTTCCTTCTTCTCTTCTTCGGGCTGTTGTTCCATGTTGTTTTCGAGCAAAAGATCACCGTTTTGCAACTTGTTCACTTCACGGGCAAGGCCAGCAATGGTAGGCTCAGCAAACACAAGACCCAGAGGAGCATCCACTTGGAATTTTTGTCTGATTTCAAAGATGAGACGAGTAGCAATCAATGAGTGGCCACCAATATCAAAGAAGTTTTCAGTGAGACCAATAACAGGGTCAGAGGAGGGCAAGAGGTCCTTCCAAATAGCATGGATAGTAGCTTCATTTTGAGACATGGGAGGCAGCTCAGTGCTGCTAGCAGCTTCAGGTGCAGTGGCGTTCTTGTTGAATTGAGCAGTATCAGGGAAAGGCAAAGCATTCTTGTCAACCTTACCGTTGGGAGTAAGAGGCATACGAACCAAGGGAACAAATACAGCAGGAATAGCATAGGATGGGAGCTTCTGCTTCAAGTAATCACGGATATGCTTAATCAATCTACGGAAATGATGGTTGGAGCGAACATCGTTTTCGTCGTAGTCACCCTCTCCTTCAGTAGCACTTGCGAAATCACCCTCAGATCCAGCCAAGTTGGGGACAAAGTAGGCAACAAGTGTTTGTTCCTCGTTCTTGTCACGACGCACTAAGGTGACATTTTCACGGATACAAGGGTGTTGAGACAAGTGAGTATCAATTTCACCCAGTTCAATACGGAAGCCACGAATCTTGACTTGATCATCAGCACGACCAGTACACTCCACATTACCGTCAGGACGATAACGGCCCAAATCACCAGAACGATACATGCGATCACGCTTACCCAAGTAGAATTGCTTCCAGGCATCGCCATCAACGCAGGACTCATCAGCGCCATCATCTTGACAGGGATTAGCAACAAACCAGTTGGGGATGAACTTTTCAGCAGTAGCTTCAGGCAGTTGAAGATAGCCTTCAGCGAGGCCAGGGGCACGGACGTAAATCTCACCAATCTCACCAACACCACACATCTTGGTGCGATCATGGCGGTTGACAACTAAAAGTTGCACATTGACCATACCCTTACCAGCAGCAATAACTTCCTTTTGAGAGCTCAAGAAGGCAGGATGGGATGAACGAGCAGGTACGATAAAGTGAGAAACAGAGCGTTGAGTTTCAGTAGTACCGTACATGTTGATGACAGCAACATTGGGAGCATACTTTTGGATACGAGCAGCGTCACGCTTGGTCAGAATATCACCAACAAAGAAGGCGTTGATCAGAGAGGGGATCTCCACTTGAGCATGAGAAGACAAGAGCTGACCCATAGCAGGTGTCAAATGAGTCACAGTAACTTGGCTCTTGTTCATCCATTCAGCAAGACGACCGGGAATACCAATGTCCTCAGAGGTAGGAATATGCAATTCAGAGCCCAAGAAGAGAGGAGTAAAGATATCACGTTGAATAGGGTCATGAGCAATACCAGAAAGCATAGTGAACTTGTCTTGACTAGAGATGCCAAACGTCTCGGCCATCCAGGGGTAAAAGTGCGTCAATGAGAAATGTCTACCTCGAACGCCCTTGGGGATACCAGTACTGCCACTAGTGAAACTCAATGTACCGATGCTATCAGGACCGATAACGATGCCAGTATCTTGAGATGCCTTTTCACGCACGCTATCAAGCAAATCAGCACTGCTGCTACCATCAGATACGGAACCGCCAGACAAATGACCGTCTCTACCAATCTTGAGGTTTGGAATCTCACAAACAATATCTTGTTCCTTCTTGATGTACTCTCTCACAGAGTCCGCAATCTTACCGGCTTCTTGCAAGACAATCAAACCCTTGGGCTTGGCGACAGAAAGATAGATTTCTTGACGAGCAGGAGGATAAGCAGGATCTGTTCAAAATATGAGCAAACTTGAATCTATAGTGGGGGAAGGGGGTTTTCAAATGTCTACTACTACTACTTACCAATAACACTAAAAGTAGCACCAGCCTTGAGTACACCCATGATAGCAATGACAAGATCAACGCCTCTGTAGGCATAAATCATAACGACATCTTCTCTTTGAATACCATTAGCAACAAGATAATGAGCAACTGTATTTGAAGCGTAGTGAATTTGTTGATAGTTGTAAGTGACAGTGGCGTTTGATTCGTCCAAGGATTCTACAATACAGGTACGCTCAGGATGCTTGTTGGCATTAGCGGAGAAGATATCAGTAATGGCGCCTCTCCATTGTGACCAATGCAAATCGCTAGTGGGATCAGGTAATGGAGAACCCTCAGATCCTGAGTCAGATAATGGGATTTGACCAACGGCAATCTCTTGAGACTTGGCACCAGTTTCAATCAGTGTGGCCAATTGAGAAAAGAGGTATTCAATACGTCTAGGAGAGAATAAGATTTGGTTATATACAACACGAATGGAAACGGGGCGAAGGAAGGAAGTTCTAAGAGACGAGGATTGTTCGGGAGAGGAGATGAAGACGGTCAAATCTGAACTAGCAGAAGTACTGGCCAAATGTTGTTGAGAAGGTGTATCAATTTCATTGTAGAAACGAACACGGCAGAGGGGACGTCTGCTATCAGGATCTGTGTCCTTGTACATGGCTTCATAGAGTTGATCAAAAGGCACTTCCTGCTCTAAAGCTTCTTGCTCAACCTTTATGCAAAAAAAAAGCCTTAATAACTCCCTCCTCTCAATACCATATGGTTACTATACTTTACCTCTGTTACCATTTGAATAATGCTAGATAATGTGCTTGCTGGGTCAATGTTGAGTCGTAATAAGAGAGGATTTCCAGTAGGAGATGAAGTGCCAATGGCGAACTCCTCATCGCCAGTGTAACGTTGAAGAAGCACAGAGAATGCAGCTAAAATGACCGAGAAGGGTGTAGGACGAGAGGGAATCATGGAGAATTGAGCAAGACTCAGTAATGTTTGCTCCGAGAGATCAAATGTTTGAACTTCTTCGACAGTGCGAGCAGGCAATGGTCGAGGATAGTCTGTAGGGACTTGCAAATCTGTCAAGTTGTGAAGACGAGACTTCCATAATGTAATTCTATCGGCTGCGTTTACCATGCTAATTGTGTGTATAATAAGAAAAAAAAAAGAGAAAGAGAAAGAGTAATCTAGATGGGAAATGCCAAAAGATCTAAGCATTATATATCCTCTTAAGTTGCCTTCCTAATATGGTAATTGATGTAGAGATGGAAAGGCCTTTAGAGATCAACAGTCATTCTACACTCCTCTCGCCCTCTCCCCCCACTACAGCCTTCTGTCTCTCGTCCCCACTCCCAAAAAGATCAAAATTCCATAAATGGTGCTACTGAAGATTATCATTTTTAGATTGATTTTCGCTTTTAGATCAAAATCGTGTGGTTTTAATTTTTGCATTATTTGTGTCGTCTAGGGAAATGTTGAATCTTAATCTTGTGCTGGCTTGGGTGTAGGCTCAGTGCTTCTTCCCAAAGTTGTATCTTCAAGGTCAATGTTTTCTGTAGAGACCTTTGAATAGCTGATTCTGTTGATGGCCTTATAGTAGCGAGTGACAATGAGCGCAAAATAAAACTATGGCGGCTAATCAGTTTGACATGTCTCCTAGCAACCAAGACAAAACTTACGTGCACTAATCTCAATACCACGAGAACCGCAATGCTGACTTGACTCTCCATTCTAAACACACGATCATGTTCTGCTAATTTCTCTGGATCATCTGCCAGCTCGGGTAAGCTGTGATCAGTGTACACAAACCAAGTAACTGCGAACCAGACTGTGGTAATCAAGCTAACAAAGCAATCCAACCAAAATATCATTGTATACCAACGAATAATACGCACATTGTCCTATCGCTAGTTGTTAGCTGTGCAGTCGTCATCTGCTCGGCAAAACGTACTGTGTAGAGGCCGTAAAGACCGTATGAGAATATCGCAATTGCAATCAGTGAGTAGATGTAAATCAGGGTTGCAAGGAAATCACTAAAGTCGAACGACAGGATGCCATAGAATCCAGAGAGCTTATTCAGCTAGCAGCGTACCATGTTAAAAACACTTGCTACTTTGGAACTGTACACACCCCAACTTACGATGCCAAATATTGTGATGAGTGATACACCTAAGTTTAAATCAGCATTAGTCTTCCACCACTGATCCATTGTCTACAGATTACGCTTGATTTACCTGTTTTAATAGGTACAAACCCACAGCATTGTCTTCCCTTTGAGAATGGCATGTTTTTTCTATTGTTTAAAGAACAAAGGAGTTGCTCTTTGTCACGGCAAATTTTTGTTTATATTTCATGTTGTATCAATGTCCGAAGTGCACGATTTTTGGTTATGCTTTTGTGTGTCGCTCTCTTGATCCACGGTTAATCTGTCGGTACGTCTTTTTTACCGTTGAATTCAACACGACGTATGGCCCCTCTCGCTTATATTGGTTGTCCCGAATTATATGTTTGTGTGTTTCATCTTGTTCAATGATGGCATTCCTGTGTCAATATTCCAGGCTATACAAACAGAGCGAGACATGCCTGGGTTTTAACTCGAAATAAAGCAAACTGAACCCTTATAGTTTTACACTCGAGATTTATCCTTTTTTCCCCCCCCTCTCACTCTCACTCTATTTTTTACTCAATCATGTCGTCGTATACAGGAGTAGACGCCTTTATACAGCTACTGAGGATATACACGCCTATCGAAAATAAACCGTTTCTGAAAGAAATAGCACCATTTGCCTTGGTAGCATTTCTAATTGTTTATGCCTGTTTACTCATCACAGATGGCTACTACTTTTTAGTATTTCTAATACTTGGGTTCTCGATTGGCGTCTTTTACTCTAATAATTCGGCAGTCAGCGTTGATTACTCACAGCTCGAGAGAAGCCTCTCTTACAAAGAGCAAACCCTGGAGCAGGTAAGAAAGAGACGAAGAAAAAAAAGAAGAAAAAAAGTTAATTTTGCCATGCAACACAAGAATAACATTTTAATTAGTTTAGTGATAGCCTAGAACCAGCAAAACAAGTTGAGCTCTACTATCCACCTTTGACCATCGTTGTAAATCAGTTGCTGGATTATGTCATGCGAGATTTTGTGTCTAGTTGGTGGACGCCTATCAATGTGCATCACGATCCTACATTTGAAAGACTGGCAAGAGAGAGGTTGAATGTTGTGTTTCTGAATGTGCAAAAGATCCTGCTGAATCAAGAGAGAAATGATATTGTCATGTCGACATTGTATGGTGTAGCGAATACGTTGATTATCCATATGGTACAGTGTCCTGGAAATAAGCAATCCACTCCTTTATTTTTGACGATCCCTCCTTATTACAGAGAGAATGCAGAGCCTTGGAAGAGTCAGAGCTATCCATGGATGATTATGTCATTGAAAATCCTCAATCGCCCTTTGCTCAGTTACTATCAAAAGAAGAGCAACATCGCCAGCTTCGAGGCCTTAGTCAAACATTTCTCAAACGCACTTTACCGACCGCAGATAGAGATTCGCTGTTATTGATGAGCTTATTCAAGGAATTGCTGGCTACGTTTTTGTTTGGGGGTATATTGGACAGTCTAAGTGATCCTGATTTCCTCAATTGCTGGATCATTGATCTCTTGTCGGACAAGGATAAATCTAAATCAATCGCTTCCACGGTTTCTGCGGCTGCTGTGGTCTTGACAGCAGATGACAACAGTGCACCCAATGTTGAACCTTCTTCTTTAGCAGCAGAGTCGACGCTGGAACACAAGCAGCCAGATTTTATTCGAAAATCAACTGAAGAGGACAATAACCTGGACCAGACAACACCACCAGATACACCAGAGCCTGCAAGAGCAACTGCTACTCAGTTAAAACCGACGCCTATTGTTACAACACCGAAACAAGAGCAAACAGTGCTTGCGTCGCTACAATCGCCACCGCCACCTCCTTCACCGCTAGCCCCGCCTAGCATGATCTTCAGTCGTGGCTCTGTTAACTTCACCATCATGGACATCTCTGCTCCTCAACCAACTGACCAACCGCTCAACAAGACAGAGCTAGTGTATATTGTGCAGATTGAACGGCCTGCAATGGAGGATCATGCTGGATCTGAGGGCGGCGGCTATGTGATTACTAGAAGTTATGCTGATTTTGAATGCTTCAATGCTATTTTGCATGCCAGACATGCGAAGCGAACCACAAAACTTCAATTGAAACTGCCGTTAGACACTACAACAAAATCATGGCTAAAGAAATCATCAACGCAACAAAAGAAAAAAGTATCATTAGAAGCAGTGGGTGCAGCGCTGGAAAAATACATTGATACAGTGGTGCAAGATGAAGAGCTGGGCACAGACCAAATCATTTTACCATTTTTGAGAAAAGAGAGACGAGCAGAGATTACAGATGGTACCGTTACTTCGTTCGCTGAAGAATACAAGGACGAAGTAGCAGCAGCAGCAGCAGCAGCAACAGCAACAGCAGCAGCAACGAGTAATACAATGACATCAGATACAGCATCCACCAGTAGCGGAAAATCAAGGTCCTTGTTTTCTCGCAATAGCGCAAGTAACCTCAATGTGGCGAGTTTATCGGCCAACTCCTCAAAGACGGATACAGCGGAAGAGAGACAGAGCTTAGATCATGATATCAACAATAAATGGTTTGCACCAAAGACAAAGACAAGACAGGGATCCGTATCTAGCATGCAGAGTAACCTGTCAAAGGACAGTTCTACGACCATGACAAGAGAGGACGGCGATGATTCTGAAGAAGAGAAAAAGCATACAGTGCTTGATTCTGCCATGGATGATGATAAACCCAAACGCCAAAATACCCCATTATCCATCAACAACAACAAGGCATTATCATCCATGGACGTAGAACTCTTGATCGAAACCACATATGCTCTCGTCGTGGAAATCTTCAACCTGACATCATCAAACAACAAGGCTTGGATGCGTCGATCCATACTGAATTTACTGAGAGAAATTGTCCGCCGTTCCTATGCGCAATTCATTTCAGAGCAATACTCTGATTTCATTGAAGAATACATGTCGCCGGATGCCATTGTCGGCATGTTGAATCAACTGGGAGAGCAATTCTGGCCTGAAGGTAAATGGATGTTGGACGGTAAAGAGCAGGTGGAGCGAACAGAGCAAGACAAGGAAAAGAGCAAGCAGTTGGCAAGGACGATGCTAATGAACGAAATGATCCCTAATGCTGTGAGACAGCTGATTGGAGACCAAAACTGCAATACAGCCATGGATCGTATTTGGGCTCGTTGCCAGGACCCCAATCTGAATAGAGTTTTGATTTTGCAAGTGCTGGAGCGTATTATCAAGCCCATTTTGGGTTAAAACAAAAAGAGAATAAATCTGTACATATTTCTTGTTGATGTTAGCAAATACACATGGTGTGTGTGTGTGTGTGTGTGTGTGTGTGTGCTTGTATGTATATGCACAATTAGCAGTAAAATTATTTCAGTCAAATCCCTCACGACGCTACAGTTGTCGTATGATCTAATCTCCTTTTGCACTGATATTTGAAGCATGCAAATTAGCTTTTGACTCACCATGGTCGTATTCAGGGGGGGGGGGGGAAAGGGGATGAGTCGCTTTGGCATCTTATTACTGTGGACACTTGTAAATAATCTAAGATCGTTAGTAAGAGTGAATTACTGTCATTAGTCTCTGAACAGATCTCCCTTCGTCTTCATGGTCCATATTTGAATAGAAGCGCTAATGTATGATCTAGTATAAAAGTTGACAACAAGACATATTTCTTTTTTTTTTCCATCCAAAACAAAAAAGACATGGTTGTATCTATTATATTGCTCACATTCATGGCAATGTCTTGTTGCAGTGCCGCCAAATTCAACCTAAAAAATGCCGCACTCGAGACACACAACGCACTCAGAGATCGACATCATGTCAATCCTGTCAGATGGGACACTACGCTTGCAAGACATGCTCAAAATTGGGCCAATCAGTGTTACTGGGGCCATAGTGATGTAGGCTTACTGCTTACTAAACACTTGGTGCAATAGATTGACCATTTATTCATGTAGGATCGCCGTCCGTATCATGATCATTGTGGAGAGAACATCGGGTATGGCCAATCTTCTATTTCTACTGCAATCAATGAATGGTACAAACTGGAGATTGGAAATTATGATTTCCAAGATGGAGAATCTTGGAACGGTGAAGAAGTCAGGCATTTCACTCAAATCGTTTGGGAGGAAACAACAAGGATCGGGTGTGCTGAAGCTTATTGTGATGATATGAATGGTTATTACTACGTTTGTAATTACTATCCTCCAGGAAACAGACGTAGTGCGTATGTACAAAATGTATTGCCAGTAGTAGCTTACGACCAGAAGTAGTAATAAAAAAAAGAGAGAGTCTTCACATGATTGAGGATACTCCCTGCCTGGAAATCTTCAATCGCGTCCTTCATATATAATACAAAACCCTAGTCGTACAATTTGCAATACTGTTTGAAATCAAAGTCTTTAAAATGAATGAGAGTGGGATGGCTGCTTAGCAAATGTGAGATTTCAAGATCTGATAAAGTAGCATGTAGATGGCAGAATTCCCAGTCTCAGCAAGAGTTAATGTAACAATCAAGGATGTATATTACAAGAGTGCAATCACGAAATATCACGCAATGAATGGCATGATGTGTATGCAACCATCATCATAAAGATGCTGTACAGCGTATCTTTATTAAAGGACATTGGGCAGTACAGTATGTACTTCATGATGAGTGAATTTGGAAACTCATGAAAATCTCAAGCAGCTTATACGACCAAGTGAACACAGAAGTAATACACTTTTTTTTTCTGCATTTTGTCAAACTTTCCCTTATTGAGAGACACAAACATTATTACAAATGGTCTTCCATATTTATAATTATAAATCAATAGATGGAAGCATCCAATGGAAAAAGGGGAGGGTTTTGTATGTTGATCGAGGTTCGTAGACCCTCATCTGTTTTGACACTTGCAGAGTGGGGTAATAAGGTTTCCTTTCAACTGCTACGCCTCTTTTTTTTTTTTTTTTCTGCTGGAAAGGTATGGAAGCAAAAGATCAAGATCAAAGACTATCTTTTTTTCAGAGCTAATTTAGAAAGATAATCAATCAAGATGGATAAAGGGCAAACAAACAAAGAGTAGGTGGGCGATCGGAGTGTTTCTGCTATGGTAATCAAATGCTAGATTATCATCTTGATTCAAGCAAACCTGGATTGATGGATATATTGATTGGCCATGCCAAATATGGTAATTAAATCACCGGTGCTAACGCTTGTGACTTATGTGAAGATGATGATAATCAGTTTTGATGGATAGATTTTAGAGTTTCTCCCAAAATGTGATATATAAAACATTCCAATTTGCAAAAACCTCTTCTGTTCTTCTTTTCTTTACATAATTCACTTGTACTAAAACAAAAAATCATAAACATGGCTCAAAACGGTCTTCAAGCTAACGGCAACAATAAGCCTAGAGAAGCTGCTGCTTCCCCTTATGCATCCAATGATCCCAATTCAAATGTCAGTAATTTCAAGATCATTGAATCTACACTCAGAGGTAAGCTTAATTCGACAAGTGGTTGGCCTGTTTACTGATCTGTGTGTGTGTGTGTTTTTTTTAGAGGGTGAACAATTCGCTAATGCCTTTTTCACTACTGAAAAGAAAGTTGGTAAGTGCATTGGAATGAACAAATCAACCGAAACAAGAGTGAAAAAAAATGTCTAACTTTTTTTTTTCCTTCTTAATCAAAGAAATCGCAAAGGCACTTGATGACATTGGTGTTGATTACCTCGAATTGACATCTCCTGCTGCCTCTGAACAATCTCGCAATGATTGTACTGTCATTTCCAACCTCGGTTTAAAGGCTAAGATCTTGACTCATGTTCGTTGTCATATGGATGATGCCAAGTTGGCCATTGATACTGGTGTGGATGGTCTTGATGTCGTCATTGGTACTTCTAGCTTCCTTCGTGAGTTCTCTCATGGTAAGGATATGGAGTACATCACCAAGCAAGCTATTGAGGTTATTACATATATCAAGAGTAAGGGTCTCGAAGTTCGTTTCTCTACTGAGGACTCTTTCCGTTCTGATCTTGTTGATCTCTTGAGCATCTACAAGGCTGTTGACAAGATTGGTGTTAACCGTGTTGGTATTGCCGATACTGTTGGTTGTGCTAATCCTCGTCAAGTCTATGAGCTTGTCAAGACTTTGAGAAGCGTTGTCAGTTGTGATATTGAATGTCATTTCCACAATGATACTGGTTGTGCTATTGCAAATGCTTATGCTGGTAAGTTGAAAATCGTAGATTAAATCAATGGGCGGAAATCATGGTATTTACGGAGCATTTTTCAAATTATAGCTTTGGAAGCTGGTGCCACTCATATTGATACATCTGTTCTCGGTATTGGTGAGCGTAATGGTATTACTCCTTTGGGCGGTCTCTTGGCTAGAATGTACACTGCTGATAAGGAACATGTCAAGACCAAGTACGATCTTACCAAGATTCGTGAAGTTGAAAACATTGTCGCTGAAGCAGTTGAAGTTACAGTTCCTTTCAACAATTACATTACCGGCTACTGTGCTTTCACTCACAAGGCAGGTATTCATGCCAAGGCTATCTTGAACAACCCTTCCACCTACGAAATCTTGAACCCTACTGACTTTGGTATGACTCGTTACGTCAGTATTGGCCATCGTTTAACTGGTTGGAATGCTGTTAAGAACCGTGTTGAACAACTTGATTTGGATTTGACTGATGAGGATGCCAAGGCAGTTACCGCCAAGATCAAGGAATTAGCAGATGTCAGACCCCTTTCACTTGACGATGTTGATGTCTTACTTCGTTCATACCACCAAGCTAAGGCTGATGGCGTTCACACAAAATTCTTGGAAAAGATTGAAAAGCCTGAACATATTACCTCCATCAGTGCTGAAGCATCCGCATAAACACAATCCACATCCAATCTCATATTATATATATACAACATTATAAATATTTCGCCCCTCCCTCCCCTTCCATTTCTTCAAGTTTATTAGACTATAATCCTCTTTTTTATTTATTTTGTAAACAAAAAATCTTCTTCTTTATCACCCTCAAGTCAACACCACATTTTTTTGTACAAAAAACAAACCCAAGCAATAAAAAATATAATACTCCATCTTAGATCAAACCATCTTTTTCATCATCTAAATTGATTTACCACTTTTGGAAAGAAGGTTTGCATTAAACCGCAGTTACAAGTGCAACAAACGAACCTCTCATTCTTCTCCACTACATCATAGTCTAGATTCGAAGAAGTCTGTGTTTAGATATACCACTATGGCTATTGCTATTCGCACAATCAAAAGTTACTTTTTGCCCCTTCTCGCGTGCAATTGACATGTATAATAATTTTGGATGCTTTAATAACTAAAAAATTCTATTTTGTTCTTTTGATAAGGTCGACAAAAGCTTGCCAACTATAACAGGGAGCGACTACAATCTCGGGCAATGTATCAAGTCAATAATGATTTCATCAAATAATGCTGATAGTATGTTACTAGCTTTATACATATATATATATATATATAATTGGCATCACATAGCATCCTTGCTATTGTAAATATGTTCATGTTGACATCCAATGCCTCTGCGAAACAGCACTTGAACTTTTAGTAAGACAAACAGTAACCACTACATTCTGATACCTCGCACATTGTTTTATTCAATACAGTAAATCGTCTTCATGGTCCCACACACTAAATCAAAGCTTTTCATACTCCCAGCTCAACCAAGAACAGTAAGATATACCTCGTTACAGAAATTAGCCTCAACAAACTTCATTCAACCTAATGAAAGAGAAAAAAGTGAATTGGCCCAAACCCTTCTGAAGACTTATTCACACAAAAACCAACATGGCTGGGTGCTGATACCATAGGTATTTTGAGTGTCCTCCTTTGGACGTCCCGGAGCTTGAACATTGGGCATCTGAAAAGACATCACTTATGCAGTCGATTGGACCTTGATCCAGGAACAAGTTCTTGGTAGGAGCGTTTGAGGCTATCACTTCTGGAAATGGCATTTGTAATTGCACCTTTCATCACCTTGCTTGCTGCAAAGAAGCGGCCGTTACTAGAACATTGGGAACGTAAATTTGCATGAAGGGCGTATTCAACTGACACTGCTGCTTGGATGACAATCTTTGAGATCTCCTTGGGCATCAATGTTTGATACCAGATTGCTTATAGCAATCAATTGGAGATTACTCTTTGATCTCATTTTTTTTTTTTTACTAAAGAACGGATTACCTTCAGTAACACAGTGAAAGGCGCCTAAGCACGACTTACTGATTGCCTGCTACCTTTAGTTAAGGTACATCCAATCTCAAGATTATAATAAAAAAAAAGTTGCTGTAGGCACTATGTGGCTTCTACCCAGAACTTTAAACGCTGAGACACTCAAAGTATCCACCCTCCTTTTCTTCCTCATCAGTGTCAGCTTTGTACTGTTTAAAAGCAATACCACACAAGATGCAGTTTCAACGTATGTCGTTTGCCTGAAGAGCTATGGATCAGTGT
This sequence comes from Mucor circinelloides, assembly GCA_037974945.1. Taxonomy (NCBI): domain Eukaryota; kingdom Fungi; phylum Mucoromycota; class Mucoromycetes; order Mucorales; family Mucoraceae; genus Mucor; species Mucor circinelloides. The sequence continues at coordinate 662,777 of JBBNAA010000029.1, read as the reverse complement.
CTTGAAGCAACTATAAAGAGATAAATTTCAACAGTTGTCCCTGGTGTCCCAACGGCTCAGTTATATGATCCTCAAACACTCTCCTGCACTTATTCTTCTGTTTCCAAGTAAAAAAAAAAAAAAAAAAGACACGCCTTATCCTGACATCCAGATGAAAATAGCCAAGGCTCTGAATATAGTCGATAGACGGCTCCTTAAAGCGTGGGTGTGTGATCTCTGATCTGCCCAATCTGCGGGCGGTCCATGTGATATGCCTGTTACCACGTGGAAGCGCCAGAATATTATATCATAATTTATGCAAGCATGGCCGTGTTGAGGAGATTGGAGTGCATCATCAAGATGTCAAGAACAGGGAAGCTGTCAAAAGCAAATCGAAATCAACCAAGAACATTCAAATTGTCCCGGTATAAATCCTTTACGGCTGAATGTTATTGAAGATGAGATCCTCACCAGCAGTTCCTACCCTCTCATAGTATCACGCTTCAACCAATATCGAACACAAGCTATCAGTTCCTTGACGGCAAAGCCGAAGCTTGAAACTGCTGGGCAAGCAATGCCATTCTATGGCATTATGATGGTAATTAATACAACTGACCACAACAACAACATTTATGGTATCAATTTGTCTGCCCGAGAAAAGAAGGAGAGGGAGAGTCAGAGGCGGGTATTCAAATGCAACATGATGAAGCAACACCAACATTTGTGCAGATAAACTCAAACAAAGCAACGCAACAAGTTTTCTTCCTCTTCTTTTTGTTCCACTCAACACATACCTGAAAGTGATGGAGAAACCTTTGCCTTTAAATCCATCTCATCTTTCTACTCGAGATTATATTGCTCGCACATTAGGGCCTTTGGTTGCAGTTGCAGCAAGTGAGGACGCCGAAGAATTATGTCGAGTGAATCGCATCCCCTCTTTTGCTGACTTTATCAAGCCGTTTGGGGATATGCTAGAAGGACGAGGTACATGCTTGAATGCACCACGGAAAGAAGCACTGCTTGCTAACCATCATTACTACCACCATACTAGTAACACCGCGTGATTGGCAAGGTGTACCTATTCCCATTGATAATTTCAACATTCGGTTTCGACCTATTAACAAGCTGGAAGAACCCAACCATCAGGCAGTGATGAATCTTGTTCAGGAAAATGTAAAAGAAAAGGGCGAGCAATTTCAAGGCCTTATAGAAGAGATTAAAACTAGAGGTGATGTTACCGAAGAATATTTAAATAGTAAGTATGTTCATCGCGATAAGAATGATACCCTTAACACTGTTTTTTTTTGGTATCAAAGCACCTCTGGACGATTTGACACCTTGGTATGCAGACTTTAAGAATGCTATGCTATCTTTTCGAGGAATTACAGAATACGAAACATTTGATCATCCAGTAGCTACCATGATTGTGATATCATCATCAAACCCGGATCCTGTCAGCACTATCATGCAACTTTACAACCCAAATGTACCATCGTTTACAGTTGATAAACCCTATGTGGATACTAATATTTTGAGATACTATGTTGTACTCCACGATCCAAACCGTACCAGCATTGAACAGTAAGGAGCATTTAATTTGTGTGGAGGCTATGTGTATTGACTCGCCTTGTTTATAGATCAAATGCAGTGTTTGAAAAGTTGAAGCGCACAGTTGGATTACATTGTTATTTGCTTAGAATCAACTCGAACCCTAGAGATCCATTGGATGATGATAGTATAGAGGACCTTTCAGAGGACGAAATCAGGAAAATTTGGGAGCAAGGACTGACAGAATCTTACGCTATTGAATCGAAACTACAATCTTTCAGCGCATCCTCATCTACTGCATCCGTGAATTTAATCGAGACAGTTTCCAGCCCATCGCTTCCATCTTCGCCCATCATCTCAACTGCTTCATCCACTCCCGGACATTCTCGCTCAACTTCTGTCTCTTCCAGCATTAGTAATCCTTTACAACCTACAGTCATTCATGGTACATCCATTCAGTCAGTCCCCATCGACCTGTTGGATGAACAAGTACAGAACACGGCTAATACAGAAAACAATGCAAATGCAGCACCAGAAACTCCAGAAGCACCTGTTATTCAATACGGTCGATGCATGACCTCTGGTGATGTGAGTAACGTGAAAGCAATGGTACGCGAGTTTGCCATTCAGAGCATGATTCCCTTCATGGAACGCAACATTCAGCATTGGAACGAACAAGTAGCTTCAGCACGTCGTGGCCTCACAGGCAGACTTTTTGGTGCCAGTCGTCGACTCTTTGGCACATCCACTCGAAACCCTACATCTCAATCCGTGCAAACTATCACAGTGCATGGTGCTAATGTACCCGTGGGCGCAAACACACTTACGATATACCCTTATGCGGCACCTGAAGCACAGATGCGAAAATTAGCCGACTATGCCTTCATGTTGAGAGACTACAAATTTGCTCATACCATCTACGATACAGTACGCAGAGACTATGCCACCGAGAAAGCTTACAAATACCACGCTGGAACACAAGAGATGATGGGCATCTGTTTGCTGATGACAAACCAGCCATTGACCAACAAAACTGACGTAGATAGACACTTTGAATTGGCTGTGCAGCAATATTTAGGCCGTTGTAGATCACCTTACCATGCCACTCGAACTACCATTGTGTATTATGAACTGCTAAAAGCTCGTCGTTTATGGAAGGATATCCCTACTGCTCTCGTACGTATGACAGGCGAAGATTCGGATTTAAGATCTGGCTTATTCCTGGAACAAGCTGCTCACTGTTTCTTGAGAGCACATAAACCCATGGTCAGAAAGTATGGCTTTCATTTGGTAATGGCTGGACATCGCTACGGAAAAGCATCCCAACGGTTGCATGCTTACAGATCGTACAAAATGGCATCCTTTGTGTTGGAGAGTAATGCATGGTCTGTCGCCAAATCACACATTCAATTTGCGCTGGGTCGTCAGGCATTCCATTTAGGCCGTTTGGAAGACGCAGTTACATACTTTTCAAATGTCTTGACAGACACAAAGCAGACACCCCAGCAACAAGTGGCTCATATCCGAGAATTTCTGTTCATTTACAAGCAATATACAACATCCGTTGGCATCGATCCTCTCAAGGAATCCTTACCACATTTGGCACTTCCTGTCATTGAGGATAAAGATATACAAGTGACACTATCCAATGCACAGTCAAATACAGCACATCGAGAAGAATGGGCTTCTATGGAACTGGAGCTACTAGAGGAGAGTATTGCCAATGGATATATTTCGAGCTCAAAGAGGGCTATGGCAGTGCAACAACAAGACGATCATCGTGTTGTCAGCGCAGTAGGAGGTATATTGAGCACCAGATCAGATTGATTTTATACAGCTACTAACCATGCGTGAATAGAACCTGCTATTGTCCATATTGAACTATTCAACCCTCTTCAAGTAGCAATCTCATTGGGGCAGTTGATACTGGGATGTCAGTACCAAGAATCGACTGAAGTGCAAGAAGTTACAGCTGATGCATATCACGTCATGCCTGAGGGCAAGCAGCAAGGGGATTCTGATATGTTTGAGTTTGAGAATTTCGATCTGCAAAAGATAAATGAAATCACATTGGAGCCCTTGGAGAAGAAAATGGTAAGCAGTGAATTACTGTCGATTCTAGTGATGCTAACTATTGCCTGCTAGATCAATCTCGCTATTGTACCTAGACACGAAGGAAGTGTGCAAATTAATGGGTTACATTACACATTGAATGAATTGGTTCATACATTTAGACCATTTCATAAAAAGGGAAGACGTTTAAACAAGACCAAGGAAGAAATGATGTCTGTTGTCTATGCGCCAGACAGATCGCTTGATATTTTGGTTACATCGCCCATGCCGTTGCTTGATCTTGCTTTCCATAACGTGCCTGAGACTATTCTCTCGGGCGAGGTCATTCAGACTGTATTGGAGATCAACAATAAGGGCAACAAGGGCTTGACTGCACTCCGCCTGAAGACGAGCCATCCTAGCTTTATCTGCGTTGGTAATCCAGAAGACATGGACAAGGATATATATGGTAAGCATTGATAGACAACGTTGATGGCCAGGAGCACTCACATGTTTGTAGTTTCAGATCAATCGAACGCACCCGCACAAGTCGAGCTGCAAAACAAACTGTTTGATGCCAGTGTTTTATCCATTCCCTTGCCAGCCAAAAATAACGAAGAACGCAGTAATAAGAATGGCGTGGTTGTTCCCGGAGAAACCACACTCGTACCGTTGTGGATTCGTGGTGATCGCATTGGCAAGCACACTTTCAAATTCTTGTTCTCGTATCAATCTGATGAAGACAATGCTATGATTGCTCATAGAACATTGCGTTATACAGTGCACGTCCAGGTACTTCCTTCACTCAAGATCAACGCATTCACTCGCCCAAGCACTACTGCTGTGAACGAATACATTCTAGGCATTGAAATCGAGAATTTGCAGACGGTAGCCAATTTCGATTTGACGCAATTGACAGCAACGAGTCCCATGTGGTCAATCACACCTCTCAGTATTGATCTATCCTCGGAAGAGGATGTCTTGGCCAAGACCGTCATACCTCCACGACAAACTACGTTTGCTTACTACAAGATTCGTAAAGCTGAACGAGCGGATACATCTTGCCCAGAAGCATGGACGTCCAAAGCATTAGGCACCTTACTGAACAAGGGAAACATCAAAGCTCTGCCACCTCCCATTCACCTCAATTTGAGCAAACTGGCATTTAGACAGAATGATATTCCATTTGACACAATACCATTGAAATCGTTTGCTTTAAATTCTCGTATGTACTGGAGACAAGGTAGTCTGGAAGCTCAATTTCCCAACATTTCAAAGGAAAAGTACAGCCATCTCTTCACTCTTTATAATTCTGGTGATGTAGACTTGACCTTGTACTGGGATATTCCTCAAATGAAACGTCATGGCCATCATTACATTATTGGTGTGAATTTAGGCGTCCAGCAAAATCCATTCCAAGGCAACTCTTCTGATTTGGCTGGTAAAGAAAGTCGTAGCTTGTTTGAAGCTACTGCCAAAGAAAGAGCTTTACTAGTGAGCAGTTTGACAAGAAACCGTGCGTTAAAAGACGAGAGCCCTATCAAGCTGAAAATTTCTTCACCAGATCAGCAGGCGCATGATTTTGACAAGGAAGGGTATGTTTGTGTTCATAACATATTTACTGACACTGACACACTGTTTGTAGTCTTTTAAAAGTACCTATTCTGGTATCTATAAGCAATTGCTCTTGGAACAGAAGCAGCAAATACACTCTAGAGCTGTTGCCATCGTCGAAACCCGAGAAAACCAGCAAAGCAGGCTCTTTTAATATTTTCCCTTTCCATTGGACAGGCTCCACCGTATTTTCAGGCACACTGAAGCCAGAAGAAAAGTTGGATATTCAAGTTTTCGCTACCTTTCAGTTACCTGGAGTGTACGATATCAATAGATGGAAGCTTACTGTACGAACAGACGAAAAGGATGATGCTGAAGTCTTTGTGCATCAACCTAGTCTACCTCAATTAATCACTGCCGTTGCCATCTAATAAAATGTCTTGTTATCAGACTCGATAAAACATTCAGAATGACTGCAGCGATAACCATACCAAAATTGAAAAAAAATAAGACTACAAAACATGTGTTGATATAAGGATTTATCGGATTAGGTAATATTATCGAATTAAATACATCAAATAAATAAAGGTCATTATTACAGTGTAAGGAAAGTTAATATGCTGCTTTGGTGGATGATGTAGTTTGGAAACAGGCCATTATGATGATGAAGAGCGCTTTTGAATACGATTGACATCGCTAAGAATAGCATGATAGATGTTTCGAAGTACTTGCTTTGTATAAAAATTGCCATCGTCCGTGTCCTTTACTTTGATACCCATCTTACCACCTGCCCATCTTGCTTCATAAATCATGACCAGAAACTTTAGATCTCCATGCTGATTGCTATTGTGTGCTCTGTCAGAGTTGCTGTTGTGCCCGTCCTGCAAGTACTTTGACCAAACAGGGTACGCACAGCGACAGTGAAACTGGAATTGTTCCTTGGCTAAAATATCAATGTCTAGCTGTTCAAGAACGTGCACCAAATCTGTCATCATCTGCGTAGGTGTAATGCGTATAAGATGGCCTCTGTTGAAGTGGAACAAGCTTTTAGGATTGCTGGATATGGATTTCTTTCTAGAAGAAGAGGAGGATTGAATGAGCTCTGATTTACTGGTTTCCATTACGATTTTGGGTGGTGCCTGATGTTGTTGTTGTTGCTGTTGTTGAGAGGAGAGATCTGTCTTGACGTTAGTTGTTGTCTATTAGATCAGACGGGATAAGTTCACTTACCATGACCATTGCATTGGGTGGTTGACATTGCTGAATTCGATTTCTTGATGGGTGCATCTATTTTGTTTGTCTTTTCCATCAACATGGTATCGGCTGGAGTTGGTAGATTGCCTGTGGATTGGTCCATTGAATGGCGAGTGCTTTTCTTACTGATGGAGAGCTTTCTCCAAGTTGGGCGATTGTTAGCTGTGGTAGTGGTGGCAGTTGTAGACGATGTCGAGTTGGTGGATTGACGCTTTTGTTGTGGCTGCTGATTATTCAACTCTAGTTTAAGCCAGTTGGATTTTCGAGGTGATGTGGACGGGATGCTAGTTGTGCTGGTTGATTTTTTTGTAACACCATGATGATCTGTCGCTGTGTTGGACGTAGTCGTGGTAGCAGACGACGAAGCAGACGAATCAATGATGCTGGTATTGGAAGCCTTTTTAAAGGCGTTCTGTGGTGTTGGTGTTGCATCGTCAGCCGATGCGCGAGGTGATAATTCCTGATGTACGCTACCCGGTAGTTTGATGCCAAACTTTCGAACTGCCTGCAGACTCTTTTTTCTGATCAATGTTGTTGTTGATTTGACTTTTTCGCTTCTGCTGAGCGATGCAGAGGGAATGGGCGTGTTAGGCTCTCGCGTAGATGTCTTGTTGAGAGAGGGTAAATCGGGTAACTTTTTAGATGTATCAAATGTTCTTCGTCGAGTGAGAGATGGAGTGGCACCTGACAATGGTGGCGATGATCCGCGGGTATTGGTGGCATTGCTGTTGGTTCCAGTAGAATTGCTTGTCAGCCTGCTGACAACCAATGTACTTGTGGATCTGCTGAGAGCAAGCGGATTTGGCTCTGCTTCTAGTAGCTGCTTCTTTCTTTGATCCGATTCTCGTCTTTCCTTGACAAGATAATAGATAGACACAAGTGGATCATACATGGCTGGCAATGATTGAAAATCGTCCTGCATAACAGTCTTCTTTCGGGTTGATAGCGTTCTTCTCCAACGCGGCTTATTTGCTAGCGACTGATCATCGCTGGCCTTCTTCTGGAAGTTTTGGTCGATTTTTAACGCAGCTGTTTGGTATGCAGCAGATGAAATGATCTTTTGCAGCTTCTCTGCGATTTCCTGAGGAGTTCCCAAACCGAATCCGTCCATGCCGTTGACAATGTCCATATCAATGTGCTCTAGAGGCTGTCTGTGAGGCAAATAATTGCGGATAGGCTCCTCGTAGCCTTTGTTCATCCACGGGTGCGACTGAATAGCAGACAACGTGATGCGACGACTGGGATCAACTACAAAAATCTTGGACAACAGGTCCAAACAATCTTTCCTGTGATGTTAATAAAGCATAGTCAAGCTCATGCGTACACTGACTGTATTACCTTTGCCCAAGTGATCAGGATAATCTTCTACAACGCCCGACTTGATCTTTTCATGCAAGGCTGGTAAATTTGTATCGTCGAACGGAACTCTGCCACAAACCAACACATACAATACAACGCCGAAACTCCAAACATCCACTTCAGGGCCAGTGTACTGCTTTGCTCGCAGCAGTTCAGGTGCTGCGAAATAGAGTGATCCGCAGAAAGTGTTCAACTGTTGTGTAGGTGAATACACATTCGACAAGCCGAAATCAATAATCTTGAGCTGTTCTGACTGAGTAATAAGGATGTTTTCAATCTTCAGGTCTCGATGTACGATCGAGTTTCGATGGCAATAGTCCAATGCGCTTACAATCTGTCTGGCAAACTTTCGAGCCTGCTTCTCTCTCAGCTTTCCATGCTTGATGATATAATCCAGCAACTGACCGCCGTCCACATATTCCAGAAACATGTAGTATTTGTCTCCCTCTGTTATGTATTCCTTTAATTGACAAATGTTGGGGTGTCTCAGCAGACGCATGATTGCCATTTCTCGGATGGTTCTTTGCTCACGCTCCTCGGGCGTGTCTTTTGGATCTTTTGGCTTGGCTGAAGCAGGAATGGATCCTAGATCGACTTTAGGCATAATCTTCACTGCATACTAGTAGGAACAAGGCTTAGTGTGTGAGCACATGTTGTATAATTAGAAGGGCTTAAAATTTTGATTAATTTACTTTTTGCTTGTGAACATCTGTGAGACATTCAGCTAATTTAACCTTTCCCATTGATCCAGCTCCTATTGTCTTTCTATAAATGACATAATTCTGAATCTTCATCACTTGGTGTCGCTCAGAATGCTTGCGAGTAAGCGTTTCTTTGTTGTTATTATGCTGCTGCTGTCTAGTGGCCGACATCGAACTCGATCTTCGACGGTGATTTGATGTCGTTGTGGCAGTCTCTTCCATTGTGCTGGACATGATCTGATATAAAATGTAAAAGAAAAAGAAAGAGAGGAAAGAGAGAACGAAAAAGTAGTATTCTAATTTCTTTTAAAAAAAGGTGAACTTGTACTACCAACCCTATTATACACCAAAAAATGAAAGGGGGTTCTGCTAAAGAGGGGTCACTTGTGTAAGATTTGATGCTGCTGCTACATGCTTCATTGTCAGGTAGAGAGCAGAGGGAGGGGAGGCTATCTACAAGACATGCTACTATTATACGAGCTGCAAGAGATCAATGGCGTTTCTTGCCTCAATGATTGATTCCAAACCCTTATCGACAGTGTACATGATTTATCATCACGGATTTGGTATACGAAACGTGATGTATAAGCATGTAGTGAATGGAGTGTATCACCTTAGCGCTACATGTCTTTCAAAGATCAAGGGAGTTTCATATGATAAATGCCAAGTGTGTCTTGTAGATTTCCTAAATACACAAGGAATTGACAGATGTTGTCCTCGCTCAGCACCAACAAATTGATCAAGGTACAGGCGAATGCGGGGTTTTGCAATACAATCAATCACTCAATTAACTAAAAAAAAAACTCTATTTCATTGTGTGTATTTCAGGTCAATTAGACAGGTAGAAGAGAGAGACAGAGAGCACCGTTCCTGATCTATATGATACTGTATAATATCACCAAGAAAAGGCGCCAATGGAGAGGAGAAGCAATGACTTAAAAAAATGAAATAAAGGGCACAGACTTTTGAAAAAAAAAAAAAAAAGTGTCGGTTACATTTGCCTTTTCTCCTGCGTTGAATGCATTTTTTCATTGTTGCCCTGAAATGTATTAAATGGGGGCACTAGTAGCACATCTTTGTATTGTTCAAATGCCTTGAAATCTCAAGACGTTTCTGAGGGAGAAACATGGGGCAACGCACAGTTTTAAGGCACTGATTGTTTGGCATGTCTTTGCTGAGGTAAATCTGTACCTGGTACGAGGAATTTAAAATGGTATCACCATGGATTTATTTTGGGCGCTTGTGGTGGTTATCTGAAGGAGAGACGATATCAAGGCTCAAAGAATACAAATAAAAATGCTACTTGGAGGCCAACTTTAATCACGGTTGTACTACCCCCGCCTCCCGCAGCCAACATGTAGCAGCACCATTCAAGTTGAGCGTTATGCGCCTGATATGTCTTTTTTTTTTTTTTTTAATGACGCAAAGATTTAGGCTCTTGTGCATAACGTATCATAGATTTCCATTGAGAGAAGGTATGTGATGCAATGATACACTCCATGATTACTGCGAAAAAAAAATACTAAATATAGCCGTAATTCTGTAACTCCTAAAAATACATTAGGCTTGTTCTAGAGCGATATTCTCAAATGCGTAGAATACGTATAGGTTGTCATTCGTTGTACACCATTCGGTTCAACAACAATAGTTTTTGCTAAGTGTTGATCATGGGAATCAAAACAAAACATGTGTAAATTAGCATCTAGTTCTTTTGAGAGAGACAGATTTTCCAATCTTGTTCTGTTTGTGTTCAGAATATCCATGTTAAAGAGACGATTTCACTGTAAGATTATTTGTTGATTGTGTAATTAACACACATTTTGTAACTGAATAATGAAAATGTTGGCGTACACTGGATATAATCTTTATATTTTGTTTTATTTTTATTTTTTTGATTCGCTTGCTGCTGAACAAAAGAGAGAGAAGAAAAGGTGGATGGGATGAATTTTGGACGAATAGAGATACATAAGAGAAAAAGAGGAGGAAATAATATATAGGAGGAAATTGCATTAATAGAGAAAACAAGTGATGAAGATATGATGGAGAAATTAAAATGTTAAATGGTAGATGCATGGGATGAAATGGATGGCTGTAATGGTGCTGCTGTCGTTATAGAGTCTTTGGTGTTTCGCTCAAGACAATACATGACCAATCTCCACTCTTTTGGTCGGGAAAACGTGTTTCTAAATATTTGCGAACAAAGGGACATGTTGGTATCACTAGTAGTTGTGTTTTCTCTGCCCATTGGAATGCTCGATACAATAAAAGGTCGCCTAGACCTTGGTGTCGATATGCAACTGGTATTTCCTATAATGGAAATAGAGTGAGTATATACACTTGATGGTGAAGATAGTGATATTTACAATATGATAAAATTCGACTATATTTTTACATCTAGTTGGTAAATAGCATAATGCAGCTAATGTCACAAGTCAGTATACATCAACTCTTTTCTTCTTCTTCAGTATTTGAGTATAATTTACCAGTATTCTGTTTATCTAATTGAATTTTAAACATACAGTAACCTGGGTCATGTATGATATCCAATGCATGAAATTGAGACAAGTCGCTTATTAAAGGTAATGGCGAAGGAGACGGTTTGAGGGTGGGCTGTAACGGCGGTGATAGAGGCATTGCTTTTTTCTGCTGTTGTTCTATCATGTATTTACTGTTTAACTCTTCATAGTCCTGGATCTTCAAGTCTGGAGGAGACGGTAAGGGACGCGAGTGTGTCATTGCTTGTTTTTGTGTTGCTATTTTTCTACGTTTGCTACGTCTATCCAAATCGGATAGAGATCCCGTAACTGCAAATTTAGATTGAAGTGTCAAAACGAATATGTGCTGCTATGATTTTTTATGTTATTTGTTGATTACAATAACATAAAAAAATAAGAAAAGACGTAAAAAAGAAAAAATATCAAAAAGAAAAGAAGATGGAACAATTTTTCTTGAATGAACAAATTTAAAGGCAACCCGGGATCAAAAAAGAGAAAGAGAAAAAGGGGTGTACGTTGTACGAAACCTGCACGGGTGTAGGGAATAAATAAAAAGCCCGGTAGTCTGTTCTATTTCTCATTAATCTAATTCGATATTGTCTGATGGGTTTCTCTGCCAAGCTATGTTTCATGGCATCCGAATTGGATATGAACTCATCTGCTAGCGGTTACCATGCCAACAGTAGCGCACAGTAAGATGCTTAATCACCAAGTATGAATGAGCCACTGTTCCACCAAGTAAGCAAGAACAAGACAACATATATAAAAAAAAAGGCCATTCTGATCAAGAACCTAGATTTTCACCTGATATATTATTTTTATCTCCCTCCTCCCCCCCCCCCTCTTCTTCAGATAGAAATCTAGACCTTTTCATCTGTTTCTTTTTAATTGCAATAACAACAAAAAAGAGCATATATAAACTCTATGCAATTACCCTTTCATCAATTTCTTGAAATTATACCCTTTTCTTTCTCTTTCTATCGTAAATCTCATTATTCATCCATTTTACTTTTTTTTTTTTTTTTTTTTTTTTTCTTTTTTGCCCAAAATCAACCACGCGACATATCCAGAACGTAACTGGGAAATGCATCCAAAATGGTATATAACGCAATGACCATATTTCATCAAGGTAAGCAATTCATTTTACTGTACAGTTATTTATATATTGGATGGTACGATGTTACAACAATTGACCTGCATTGCATGCATTGTTGTGTATACATTTGCCATCACATCAGCCATGCTTCTACGGTATATTTTATGCTCTTTATTGTAAAAGCAGTGCTCCATTTTTTTTATGGCCGTTTATTGTAAATTGCATTTCTGTTACACCTAAACGGCACTAAACCGTATCAATGATCTCTGCTAACCATTCTAGTGATTTGACGACACCGATTTATTTCTGTCAAATTTACAAACTAAATTAGTGACTAAACACAGATGTTTCAATTTTCTGCTCATTTCGGGGAAATCAGCATAATTGCTATCAAGATGTGTATAGAAATCAAAGTTCATCCAGATACAACAAACCAAGAAACCCAAAGCTCGCAATGTAGCCATGGCAGTAACTAGATCATACAATGAGAGTATAATATTAGGCATGCGGTATTTTATTGTTGAAAGGAGAAGGCGAAAGAATAGAGCGAATACAAAATGGAAAAATGGAAAGAAATACAAGTATAAATAGTGAGGAAGGGGTAAAGTTGGATTAAATACAAATGTTGAAGTCTAAGTTAATACAGAAAGGTGAGGGTGTATACTACAGTATATCATACAGTGGGTGGATGTGAGAGTAATTTGTCCATGATGGTCGAGTGGTACTCCAAGAAATTTTCTTGCTGTATTGTCATTGATGTAGCCTGTTGGTTTTCTTGGTAGATTTGCTTAGCATAGACGACCTTTTGTGCCATGTCTTGGAGGATGAGATTACCACTATTGACATAATCCTCTATCATGTCAATTCGATCATTGAGCTCATCATCGTCGTCCTATGTATATATCGATAATTAGTGCCTTGTTTACACTATGAAAATGACCAAAGACTCACAATTAAGCCATCCATTTGCAATGCTCTAAACTCAATCAGCTTGTTTGTCCAAATGTGTAATTGACTAGCACTAGTGATGATTTTTGATGCTAATTGATTCAACTGTGTTTCAAAAGAATGAAAATCAAATGGTGTGAGCTGGAATCCCATTATGAATTGGTGAGTACTAGGTAGAATAAGAAAAAGATAGCGAAAAAGAAGTGATGTGAAGCACTCTTTTTTATATCCATTCGCTGATAAATGGAAAATCATTTTGATTTCTAAATTACCTTTCCATTGCTCTCAACTCTAATTGGAGACCTAAACCAATAATTTTTTAAATCTCGATTTTCCACGCTATATTTCCTTCATAGATTGGAAATCTGTCCTTGTCGATGGAAGATCCAATTACAAAGGTCGATCATTACAGCAATAATGCGCTTTATTTGTTTTGCCATGAAAAAGTTTCTCTTTGTTGTTTTCTATTCAGATAGCACAATTCTCTTTTTCACTTGAACCAGTTCAAGAGAAATCTAACATTCGTAAAATAGAAAATGTGTATTTTTTTTTACAAATTGGAGCATGGCTTTTTCGGTGGGTTATTAGCATGGCAGCAAAATGCTGTGGGTCTTTCTTTTCCAAACCATCAACCAGGCTGGAATTGCTTGATTGAAGTTATCTATGCTGAAAAGTCATTCAGTGCTTTTTCCTTTACCATATCCATGAGTAGCATCTGCTTCTCTGTATCTTTTTTTATTCCATTCGAAGCTTTTCAACTGCACTAACTAATGTTACATTTTCTTTTGATCTTGCTTTATATATTTGTGCAAAACAGAAAACGTTGTTAGAATTTAAGGAAATTACTGTTTAGCACAATACAGCGTCATAACTATTTGGAAAGTACACAAAGATCTAAATATTTCCATCTATACAGTTCAAGCCAAATTGTACTTGATTTTCATTTACAGCATCATTGAAAGTATTCACCTTGTAACTTTTCACCAACTATTTTAGATGAAGAGATTCGGAAACGTTGATTTGCCATGTATGCCAAATGGGAATAAGGTGTTGCTATTTGCATAATCGATAATTGCTTTCCGCACATTTATACCACATCAGGGAACGACAATAATCTTGGGCAATGCATCAAGTCAACAATGATCACCCAATAATACTGATAATATCTTTAACAGCTTCATAAACAACGACCATTATATACAAGTGTTAGTACAAAGTATCCATGCAGGACTATAGCTATCGTAAATATCAACTGCTGCCGTGAACAAGACGTTTGGCAGTGGTCATACCAGCAGCGAGAGTTGATGTCGGAGTTTATATTATGTAGTTTCGTATGTCGTAGTCGACTAGATCCATGTCCAAAAAAGAACTTGTTTCACCGTTTTTGCCAAATTCGACTATGTAAGTTGGGATCGCCATGCAATACTTTCTAATACATTTAGGGGTAGAATTTTACGCTGTATCTAATGGTACTGGTTACGCATAACTCTTTAACTGAAAATATTGAGCAACTCTCAAAAACGTAAAAAGTGGTTTATTGCCGAAATGCCGAGATCTTATATACAAAGGTCTCACAAAAATGATTTTGCATGTTGCCCTGTATCACTAGAATCAGTTTGATCTTATATACACCATAGTGAAAGTGTTCATTTTTGAGGCCAAAAACGCAATGAATTGATTTTTGATGTTTCAGTAAAGGGGTAACTCATGGTTTGAGTCGACTTTCATCGATGTTTTCTTGATCCAAAAAAAAAATGAAAAGATGCATCAGCAAGTAACTGCTAGTCGAGGGCAATTGTTCCGTGCTATTCTGTCAGGCTAAAACAGCTTCTAACTCGAGAAATCGCTCGTCAAATGCATCAGATTTAGGCTGTGTTATAGCATGCTATTGAGTAGTTAGGGTGAAAGTAAGTATGCTACATACCCGAATACGAACTGTTCCCATCGTTGTAGATATGGAACATTGTAGAAGAGTTGAATCCACACTGACAAGTAAATTTACGGTAGCAATTGGCGCCTGATATCACAATATCAATGGAAATACTATGCGTAATAATTTTGATGCATAGTGGGAATAGCTACTATGGTCTGTCAGCATCCTGTTTCGCCTGAAAGGATTACCTAATGAGTCGGCAGGATAAGTTTAATCTAGTACAACTCATGTTAAACTTTTGAAATCAGCATACATATTTATTTTACTCGAGTAAATGTACCTTGTGAGGTTAAATGTATTGATTTCTTGTATCACATCAAAGGGAATATGGCAGTAGCACAAGCAAATGATTGAGTCACAACAACAGTAAAAATCCCAAACCACACATTGCCATTGTGTTATAATTTGTTGTACCTTGAAAAATCAGCTAATCGACCCTCCTTTTTCCTTTCTTTACCATTTTTTTTCTACCTAGACAATATGGGATATCATTCATTGAGCTGTTTTAACCAAACGTTCCAAGTAGCTGAGAAATACGAACTTGTAAAGGAGATTGGACAGGGAGCCTATGGCATTGTTTGGTAAGTGATTTGACGCATTTAAGTGACATGGCAAACAGATCTTAACATGATAAACAGTGCAGCAGTCAATACGCGAAACGGCGATAAATGCGCGATCAAGAAGGTAAAGTTCTTCATAGCACTCTGTTGTACATGTGCATACTGACGATACTGAAACAGGTCAGCAAATTGTTTGAAAGACCAATACTGACCAAACGAGCATTGAGAGAGCTCAAGTTGTTGGAGCATTTCAATGGACACAAGAATGTATGTATGGGCGGGAGCGAAAGCGAAAATACAAGGACTCACACGTTGTATGCAGATTATTGGCTTGTTGGATATGGATATTGTGGATTACTCGAATTTCAACGAAATGTAAGGATTGGGCAGCGAATTGTGATCTGTTAGCTGACTTGTACATGTGTCTAGCTACTTGTATCAAGAGCTAATGGAAGCTGATTTGCATCAGATTATTCGATCCGGCCAGCCATTGACAGATGAGCACTATCAGAGTTTCATTTACCAAGCATGCTGTGGACTAAAATACATTCACAGTGCCAATGTAAGCAGCGCTATAGAGACTGGATTTGATATACAGTCGTTGAACACATGGAATAGGTTCTGCACCGTGATTTAAAGCCATGTAACCTTCTTGTCAATACGAAATGCGAGCTCAAGGTAAACCACAAAAGTAATGTAAAAATAGGAACAAGATGGCCAACACTATAAATAGATTTGCGACTTTGGATTGGCTCGTGGATATGTGGATACAAAGAGCGGGGAAGGAGACGCTGGATTTATGACAGAGTATGTGGCCACCAGATATTACAGAGCTCCTGAGATCATGTTGAGCTTCAGAAGTTACACAAAAGCAAGCAAGTAATATAACATTTTAATAAGGAACGCTTCGACGTCAAGGAAGCGGTGATTTTAACACGATCATGTAATATAGTTGACATGTGGTCGTTGGGCTGCATTTTCGCTGAGCTGCTAGGCAGTAAACCGCTGTTTAAAGGAAGAGATTGTAAGTGATATAGCGTATTATGTGGGTATCATGCTTATTGCGTTGTAGTTGTGGATCAATTGAACCAAATCCTGTACATATTGGGAACACCTGATGATGACACATTGAATCGCATAGGGAGTGAAAGGGTAAAAAAAAAAAAGCACAGATACATGGTAGCAACACGCATTTGACTCACACTGAAATAGGCACAAACCTACATCAGAAGTCTGGAGAGATTTGCAAAGATACCACTCGAACAACTATATCCAAATGCAACAGAGACAGCGCTTGATCTGCTGGAGAAACTGCTTACATTTGATCCAATGTCTCGCATTGGAGTCGAAGATGCTCTGAATCACCCGTATTTCGAGCTATTTCATGATCCAGACGATGAGGTATACACGCTGCAAATCTATCCAATGACATGTGCTTACTGACATGTTGTTTTAGCCAACTCATTTTGCAACAGTTGATTTCTCATTCGAGTCGCTAAATAGCATCGAAGAGATGAAGGAGACCATCATTGACGAGGTCAAGATGTTCAAAGCAAGGAAGCACAGTTTAAAGTTGGACATGAGAGGGCTGCGACGTCAAAACAGGTAAAATGAGATCATCATGACATGCTGTATAGAAACTCAAGATATTACATTGGCATAGCATTACTACACCCACATCAAAGAGGGCACGCTACAGCTCTCAAGTCAATGAGATGGGATACGCGGATCAGCTAATTACAAGTCCAGTGGATGTAGATCCAAATTTAGAGCGAGATCTCAGCGGTATAATTTAAGCATTGGGGCAGGGGGACATCCAAATCATCATCATCATCTTTAAACACACGCTCACAGTGTTCTTTTGTGACTCTACTAAATCAATCTCAAACATAGACCATTTAACGATTGTTGTGTTGTTGAGAGTTTTCCCCACATATTTTCTCTTTTTATTTTTATTTTTTTCTTGACAATTGCATAAAAAATGTCAAATACAGCCTTTTCAGAAACACCTATTCCTGTATGTAAAAGAGAGGTCAACGAGACAGTATGTCTACTAACTAAGCATACATAAATAGCATGTTCCAGCAGAGGCGCCTCTTCGTGTCAATGCCTTGCGTATCTTGGGCACAAATGCCACACGCAATTCCTTCTTGAACAGCGTCACTTCGAATGTATTCAATGCTGATACTACTGAGCAAGTTCTGAAGCGAGTTCAAGATGTTGCTGCTCAATTACAAAAGCACGACATTTTTGATGAAATCAAGATTTACCTTGATACTAACCATGACATTGCTGATACTGTCGATGTTACACTCCATTTGAAGGAAAAAGATAAGGGTTTGTTCGAGACCAAGGTTAATGTTGGAAACAATCAGGCTGAATTGGTAAGTGTATAGCGTGTGTGTGTGTATGTGTGTGTGTGTGTATGTGTGTCATGGTATACAGACATCTAATCCTCATGCAAAGAACGGTGGTGTTGGTTTGCGCAACATTTTCGGTGGTGCTGAATCCGTCTCTGCCAATTTCGCATTTGGTAATCGTACAAAGGCTTCTGTTGAGGTAGGTTTCGTACAGGATAAGCTGGTAAGGGTAGCACCATGTAACTAATTTCGATAAATCAAGGGTGCTATTGAAACACCTTTCCGTGGAAATGCTAATACTAAGATTGGTGTGTTTGTAAATGGCTCTATCAGAGATCACTCTCAAATCAATGCCTACAAGGAAAGTGCAAAGGCAACCGGTATCCGCCTCAAGGGTTGGACTCAGTATGGTGAACATGAAGTCGCTTATGCAGTGACACATAGAGATGTTCTTGCTTTACCTACAGCTACTGCAGGGTAAGTGCCGCATGATTTTGCACTAATTCAATGGCTAATAATGCTATTTCACAGTGTTCGTAGTCAATCAGGTACGAACGAAAAGTCATCTGTATTCCACTCATTTGTCCGTGATCAGCGCGATGATGCTGTACTTCCTACCAAGGGCCACTATCTCGGTATTTTCCAAGAGCTAGCTGGTTTGGGCGGCCGTGGTGACACCAACTACTTGAAGCATGAATTGAATGCATCTTATCACCAACCATTGATCGACAGCAAGAGCAAGGACGATGCCAAATTCATTCTTAGTACTAGCTTCAGAGCAGGTTTGTTCTCTACAGTATTGGACGCTCCTAAAGGCAGTGATGGACCCAAGATCTCCGATCGTTTCTACGTTGGTGGACCTACATCAGTCAGAGGTTTCAAGATGGGCGGTATTAGAGAAGCAGGTAAGCTGGGGTAATCATTGATTTGTAAACAACGTATTAAACAATCCGTATAGAGGAACCTGTTGGTGGAGAAGGCTATTGGGCTGCTGGTGCTAGTTTGATTGCCTCCGTTCCTGGATTGACTCACTTACCTGTGAAAGCTCACGCCTTTGCCAATGCTGGTAGCATTGTCTCTAGCACCAAGGGTGTTAGCCTCGGTGATACTATTAAGGCTCTCAGTGAGACTCCTCGTACTTCTGCTGGTTTTGGTTTGATTTTCCATCATAGTATCGCTAGAATTGAACTCAATTACTGTATACCTTTGAAATATAGCTCTACAGATTTACCTGAACCCAAATTCCAATTTGGATTCGGTCTCAATTTCTTGTAAGGCGTACTAGAATATTTAATAAATACAATGTAAATCCAAATATCAACCAATGTGTAATGTACAATCATTGCCAGCATCATTGCACTTGTACATACTACAATGCATAAGTCTGGATATAGCCTGATTCATGCCATGGTTAATTGACAATGGCTTTATCATAGGTACTGCATTGATCAGGGTGTATATAAAATTGATTTACCAACTACTTTAACATAATACCGTATGATTCAAATTTATTTATAACATCTTTTTCACCGTAAAACTAGCCTTGATGTATAAAGCAGACTAATACCGATGCCAGCCTACATGTACTTGCGCCTTGCTGTAAGTATCATATTTGCCATGATGATGGGAGCGTGGTGGCATGCCTGAGTTGTGGAATTTGTTATATAAATACCATCAATTTTTTTTGCACTCATTCCTTATTATTATCGATCTTTTTTCTCCCCCTATTGCAACTATACAATGAAGGTTGTCTTTTTCGCCATTGCTACTTTAGTAGCATCTGCCATTGCTTCCACTATTGAGCCCTCTGTTCCAGTATCCAACAACGATACTACTGATGTAGAGCCTGATCAAGAAATTTGTATCTTGTCCATTGTTCCTTGGTAAGTACTAGTAATGTGGGTAGCTCAATGTGATTAATTCATGTCTACAGTCCCAAGAGATGTCGGGACACCTGTATCTATCCTGATGATGTACCATGCCCCAAGACACATCCTCCTCGTTGTCCTAATGAAAAGCCCAAGCAGTGGCCACCTCACCAAAAGAGATCTGAACCAACTGTCAAAAACAATGCCGCTGTCCATGAACAAGATAATGGTAACCAGAAAAATAGTTGTTTGGATCGTCCCTGTCCCAGAGTCGTATTCAGACCTTGTCCTAAAGCATGTCCTTCCAGTTGCGAATTCCAAAGTGAGATATGCCATCGTTTGATATAGTCAACTTTTACTGACAGTCATTTTTCATTTAGACCCTGCAGACCCCTGTTGCCCTTACTCTGGTAAACCAGTTTGTATGAATTTGGGTTAGAAATTGTTTCAATTACGTTTTTCAGTCATGAATAAAACTTGGACATTTAGCTCTAAAAGTACTATTACGATTTGATTATCAATTCTTTTGCGACTTGTATGCTAGATCTAACTCGGGTGTGTTGTTTGCAAGTTTAGAATGCAAATACGTGCGTTTATTGTATGCTATTTGCACAACAAAAAAGTACTCCCTGCGCAATTTTATTTCGTGTACCATCGTTCATTATGGGCAGCATTGCTGTTTAAGCGCAATGATATGCAATCGGACCAAATATCAAGTGCCAAATACTGCGCTAAAACCACTGTGATTTTACTTGTGAGTATGGATTCGACTATTCTACGATGCTCCATATCTACGTCGATGGGAACAATTCATAATCGAGTACATAATCAAATTTGGCAAAACGTTGAAACAAATTCTTTTTGGGCATGGATCTAGTCGATTTTGACAAGCAAAACCGCAAATGTCAAATCCAGCAGTCGGCTCTCGCTGCTACTGTGGCCACTGCCAGATGCCTTGTTCATAGCAGCGATTGATGCTGTCAAGGACTTGATACTTGTAGTTCAATACTTTGGCATGAACTTGAATTACTAGATGATTGCGCATAACGAGACTTGGATCAGACTTGGTTCGCGACATGACCTCCCTCTCTAAGGTCGAGCTTCGCGAAGACTTGATAGACGTGGTCTATTAGGTTGCTTGGTATGAAACTTCTTGAGTAGATCTTGACAGTGAGTGATATCCTTGAGTGGTTCCCAAGTGCAATCCACTGTAGTGTAGCCTTCAATGTAAAACAAATGGATGGACAACTACAAAAGAACAAACAAAAAATAATGGTATGAATGATATAAGATGATAAATGAGGTACTTTGGCAGTGAATTGGGAGAAGGAAGAGAGAGTGTTGATAGTATGGTAGCTAATATGATGCTTTGGGGAGGATAGTGTCAGTCTGCTAGTCTAAACCTATTCTGAACAGAAGGGAGAGCTCAACAAAAGATATAGTGTCCATCAACAACAGAGAGCGACAGAGGGTAAAACCCAGCGCAACATCCGTTAAACCCAACATGTCAACGGTAGTAATAGGTAGGTGAAATTCGTCGACCAGGCAAAGACATAGAAATAGTCACTTGGCAAGTTCAGGACAAAGAGACTTATCTTGGTTGCATCTTGAAGCAAGCCGGGGGAGAAGTATCTGTAGCGAACACATTGATTTGAAAGGACTTGGTCACAGCTATCCTTCATCAAGGCAGCCAGCTTGACTAGATCTGGGCGTCCTTTGCTTTGACTTGGTGCTTCCACTTCAATCATGATCATTAGCAGTATGTAAGATTTACCACGAGCATCCACAACCTCAGCACTTCTGTCAGGCTTTCATCTAATGGCGCTTGCCCCTCCTCGTTGGCTGAATTTCCTGCGTTTTGATATGGGCAGCTTCTCCTTGTTGTTGCCATGGCAAGAGGCGTTTGGAATTTTGTTGAGGAAGGGACCACTAATGGAGTTGTAAAGACTTATGCAGAGCAAATCTTCATTAAACAGTGTTGTTGGTGTCCATGTTGATGGTGTAATCAGCATAATAGTGAGATTGCGAAGAGTTGGTGAGGAGTCGCCTTGTTGAATGCCATCTACGAAGTTTTCCAAATCATTTTGCTGCTTACTTGTATGCAACATTATCAAACAAATCACCACGCAGTTCTCTCATTCGAGCTTCCTCTGCATCTGTAAGTGGATTCCTTCTAAATTGGCGTTGATAGCCATGTACAGGCTCATTCCAGACAGAAAAATTAATACCTTAAATGCTATATCCTCTTCAAATAATAAGCATCCAATTAAGATGACAAATCGACATAAAAATGGATCAATAACTGAATCCAGTTTCATGCTGCTGAAATTTTGTGATCTGATGTGATCTGTACTTGAACTAAATGTTTTGCAATGTAACCCGTGGGTCTACCAACACCACTGTGTTTGCCTTGATTGGTGTTTGCTCATTTTCCCTTCTTCTTGGTCCCGTACTACCTCATAAAAAATATAAATACTTCACATAATTTTAATAAAACAAATAATCTGTTTGTCTTGTCTTAACTACCTAGGTTTATCCTATTTGCTTTTCTTGATCTCTTTTGATCCTGCTTTATTTGATTTAATATCTTATACGGCCATTTCAAATCTTGAATAAGAATTGTATATACGGTATAAATCTGTATTGTTGCACGTCTAATAATTAAGTGCACATAATGGTAATTTATATCAAAATAATACGGTAACTGGATGAACTGTGTACGGAATGCAGATGATAGTGGATGTATTCCACACTTGCTTTACACAATAAGCATACAAGATTTTAGTCAAACTTCAAACTTTCAAATTTACATGCCGTTTACAGAACTTTACAGGATCTTTCGCATACTGTAGTGTTCAAATCGCTTCAAGCAATGAAAAAAACGCATGAAACAGCCCAAAAACGTAGAAAAGCTATATCTATTTATTACCTCTATATACAAAAAAAAACCTAGAAAAATTTTGCCATAGTTTTCCTCTGCAATGATGTTAGGCGGAATTTGAAGTACTACCCAAAAATGCAATTAGGTAATATCTCAATTAGACCACCCCTCAGGTGCTAGAGCGTGCCTTACTACACCCCTAACATGAGGAATTATGTTTATTAAGACCCTCAACTGTCGCTAAGTAAGTAGAATCAACAGTTAAGTTTGGACCAGCCTATCTAATCCTAGCCTCGGAATCTTGTTATTGTTGAGCTTCAGTGATAGGCACATTCACTCAACGTAAAAAAAAAGGTATGCTTCACAGAAACATAGAAAGAAAGAAAAATAGTGAGGGTAATAACATTACATGCCGATGAAAATTAAAAAAAAATAAGGGCAAGAAGCCAAGAAAAAAAGGGGGAGAAAAAGAAGCTAATAAAAATGTATAACTTGTGTCTACTACTATTGCTCTGGCTGTTGTCATCCACAGAAAAAAATAACTCGATTGATCTCTTGCAGCATCCAGTAGTGTCCATGTTCATTCCCATTTGCGTGCCTATACATAATTCAAAGAATATAGTCAGTATTGCATTCCTCAGTCAACGCCATCATATCATAATATTATATACCTACCTAATTGACTGTTGACAGTTCCGTTTGCATCCAGTAGTATTCATCATTAATCATCCATCAGTAGTTGTCTTGACCTTATACTTGTTGCCTACACATCATATCAAAATGTAGTATAATAATAGTAAGCAATGTATTCAGCAATCTACGTCGTCATTTATACTTACTTGATAAACAATTCACAAGAGGTTGTTCTGCATTTAATGTCCTGGAGCACCACCTTGTGCTTGATACCTATATTCTATCAACTTTGGATAGTCAGTATGGTAGTATTAAGCAGCAGACACTATCAAAACTTACCCGATCGATTGAACCAATGATACGTAGCAGTAGTATTATATAAGACTTGAATATACCACCAGGCCAGAGAACAGCATTGCTAATGATTACTTGCTGACAGTACCAAACCAGTGAGAAGAATTGCTACTACTGATAATGACTTTCAGATAGTATCAGACCAAAAGAGAGAAGCAACACCACAGATAACTTGAAAATAGTACCAACCAGGACAGCAGCACCACTATCAATGAATTGCAGATAGTATCGAACCAGAAACAGCAGGCAGTGCCAGATATTTTGTTGAAGTTGAGAACAAACAAAACCATTGTCTACTAAAAAAAATATAAGAGAGTTCAGTTAGGCGCAATTCAATAAAAGTAGCAATCTACGTTACGTACCGAATTACTATTATGAAAGATATCAAAGATTCCAAGGAAGTAGCTATAGCAGCAAGTCGAATTGTTGTGTCTTTGTCGTCGTCTTCTTGTTTGCTTTAAAGCAGTGATTATTACCTATTCTGAAAAAGAAAGAAAATGAATTAATAAATACTAGTGCTAGAAAATCTATTCAGCAACAAATACACTCACTAGCATATGGCAACACTGATGACAGGCTTGATGAAGAACTTGTTGCTATTGTTTCCAAAAACATTATTATTGGAGTGAGTAGAATAATAGTAGTAGAACTGTTGCTGTAGCTGTTGTAAAAATAATATCAAAAACGGGGGAAGGAAAAACGGGGGAGTGCAAAAGCAAACTATTGTGCATTTGACGTCACGAGGTTTCTCTGTATATAGTAGCTGATATCAAACTGAGATTAAAAGCTCTATTGATCAAAATGCCATTTCATCATTCTGGAAATTTGTCATGGCCTAAAGTTGGCAGTTATTCATAGTAAACACTTGATCAAGCTTATATCAAACTTGTGCAGAATTAAAAGGCGCATCGAATGGTATTATTTTTGTCTGGTTTGATCAACACTAGGCGTTTCAAAGCGACAGAACATCTTTTGTCAAATTTTGATGGTTTTTCAACAAAACCTCCATCTCTGTCAAAATAAACCTACTTGTAGCATTCATTATCATTGTAAAGCAAAAAATTTCCTATCATTTGAGCTCTTACTGGGAGTTCCAGCTTGACTCTACGTAGAGAAATGAGCAAAAACGTCTGACCAAAAAATCATCAGCTAGTTTTTTTGCCTTACTCTTACCCGTAAATTTGGTCAAAGATGGCCAATTTTCCAAGGACATAACTTTATGTGATATCTCTGCCAATACTTATCAGATTTGAACAAAACAAACACCATTCAATAGCTCTACATTAGACCCAACATAATCTAAAACTCAAAAACACCTAATAGACGTTCCCTTCATGAAATAACTCAAAGTCATGTATTTTGATTTGCCTCAAGCGGGCACTACCCGACATATTTTTGAAAATATTAATAATAACCATACCATCGTATAGAGAATTAAAAAAGAAACAAAAGTCAAGCACTACGCAACATCAACTCACTTAGTAAATCATAGAGAAATACCCATTCAAAGTTAGTTCATTTTTCACATTTTCCCATCTTACTACTTCAAACCGTCTATGTTGAGCCAGCGTATACAATAGCCAGCACAGCGAAAGATAGTATAGTAATTGAACAAGACGCAAATATACTGAAGTTTATTAATGAAATTAAAGGGCTATTTATACTAAATTTATGAGTCATCACACAAGACAGTAACAAATGTTATTCACTTGCAGCTGAATCTGCCCATCAACTGAGATGTAACCTAGTAGCATATTCCATTATATTTGGAATAATTACCCATCAAAGAGTGCCTTAATCTTATATAGACAGTTGTGGCGGTTTTGGCACAACAAATAATTTTTTAGCTAACATAAAACAATTGTTACTTACATAATAATTGACATCAACACCATTTTCGCGACTAGATTTAATGACGATATCCCTGAATTTCTTGCATAAAATATGGCTATTGTTGCGATAAAGATGATAGAAAGATGATAAAAAGATGATAAAAAGATGAAGCATTAGCTTTATTTTCGAAATGGATATGAGCGTATCTGTGAGAAGAGTAGATTAAAGTGTTAAAAACTGCTTTAATAATTTATGCTAAATATTTACATAGCACTTACGCTTGATTTCTGCTATTTTTAAAAACATGAATTGGCTTTTGAATCGAACATTTATCCAAAATAGCCATCAATTCTTTGTCAGCCATTCCGTTTAATAGAGTTGATTGAAGAAAAACATGGCGTTTAGGAATTTTACAAGATCGGTGATGTATCATTTCTAAACCGGATGTCGAATTAAGCTAAATCAACTTAGTTCAAGCACAGATCACATCAGAAGATCATAAAAACATCAATGTGAAACTGGATTCAGTTACTGATCCATTAGTCGTATGTTTATCACAATAGATATAATCTATTGTTCTATCACCCAGATCTTCCCATCCAACACCTTATCCTCACATCGAATCCCTCAGTTCGAATAGCATATAAACCCTCTCATATTTCAATGTAATAATAAACGATATTCTTTACCTGATTAATTTTATACTTTTTACAAGCAATTTATTTCTTGCTGTAAAATACACACATTATACATGATTTGTAATTGCAGATCATCTTGGGTAAATCCAAGATGGTAAGAAAGAGTATATCCAAAAAAGCTATAAAAAACATTTAAGACTTGATCTTGTGCCACTTGTACCTGAAATCCACGCTGATCCAAACGAAATCAACTTTAGTATAAATATAACAAAGGTCATGGTAGACCATGGCACTTTGCTTTACTTTTATTTCTCTTGAATAAATATAGAAGACTTTTAATTGTATTAGCACACTGCTTCTTATTGTATTTTTGTAGCATTTTTTACAATTAACAATATTTATTCTGTTCTACTCTTATTTCAAAAAGACACTACATGCCGCCAAAACGACAATCCGAAACTGAATCACCTCTTTCTTCAAGAGAAAGTACTCCGCTGGAACAAGGTTCTCTTTCACAACATCATCAAGTCCATCAAGACGAGGAAAGTGCTAGAGAAGACTTGGAACATCTACATCTGAAGGATCATACGCAATCTGAAGGGCAAGAAGGTAGCTCCATAACTGAGTCTGGACATGAAGAAGATGTGGTCATGCAAGAAGCTCAAGATTTGAAACCTATTGCACCTCAAGTAAAAAAGAAAGATCCTGTACTGGTGCTCAAGAAGGTCATCGCAAGACGGGACAGTTATTTCAATTTGTATACGGATATGATGAACACTGAAGCCTCAGATGAAAAATCAATCAAGCATTTAGGTGAAATCAGGACAAAGTTGGAGAATCTAAACAAGGACATTTCGGTGCTCAAGAACTCTGTTCGTTTGTCAAATGATAAGGTTACTGCCTCTGTGGAGTCGGCTTTGTCTATCAACACTGCTGGATCTAATGGTGGAATTAGGCTCTCCAAACAAGACCTCCCCAAATTTCAATTGAAATCAAGTTCCACCAAATACTTTCCCAAGGATGAAGCAAATGAATCAGTCAATCACTTTTTGCGCTCTTTCGAAAAGGTCATCTCTTCTAGTGGAGAAAGTATTGAATCTATTTGGAAGCGCTATATTCCATTGACATTGCCATATGAATTGGATAACTGGTTGAACAATGATGTTCTCACGTGTGGATCATGGTCGGATGTTGGTGTTGCATTTAACAAAAAGTTTGGAAATAACGCAATGTTGAAGCTTCAGTCTAGAAGAGAAGTCTTCAATGCCAAGATGCGTGCTGGTGAATCAACTGAAGAGTACACTACCCGGTTTACCAAGGCTGTATCTGAAGCAAACTATTCTCTGGACAACACAACTATTGGTGATGCGTTCCTCACTGGGTTTCCTGAAGAGTGGCAAACTCAAATCAACACTGTGCTCTTGTGTAATCACACTGATAGGGACTACTGGACCATTGACGAAATCCACATGGCTGCAATCAACATCTATAATTCCAAGACAGCTCCTTTCTCGTTTGTAAACAAGGTTCGTGGTACGTCTGACACAACTGGTCAGCAATCGAAAAGGTTCAAGGCTACCAACAAGGAGGCTGTTACTTACTTTTGCCCGAATCATGGTGGTACTGCTGCCAAACATAATGAGAAAGACTGCTACGACAACATCAACAAGACTGGCTTACCTTCTTCTGGTGGTATGTCCAGCAACAAACCATCTAACAAGTCTACTCAATTTCTTGGAAACAAGAATGTACCAAGAAAATCTACTGGTAACACGTTTTGCAAGTGGTGTGGAAAGCTTTGGTTCTTTGGCCACGTTTGCCCGGAATATAATGAGAAGAAAAAACATGGCAGCAATGTCGGCGTTCTGACCATCCAAGCTGAAAGTGATAAAAATATGAGAAAAGGAAAAAGAAAAAGCAAGGCTGTTGACAATGAAAAGTTATTCCGTGAAAACATGGAGGACGTCTCATATTGTGAGTTACAAACAAACAAATTACCAAACAAATTCAAATTAATCACACCCTTACTTTTGAACAAAACTAGAGTCATTGGCAAGGTAGATCCTGGTGCTGACATCTCGTTTATTAATAAAACCATTTTGAATAAAGAATTTAAAGACATTAAAAATATGAAAACCATGGGATATTTGAACTTTTTATCTGTGAATGAAGATGGCTCAAATAACCGCACTAAACGAATAGGGCAAACTGAACCTATGGAAGTAACCTATTTAAACGGTATTACTTTTAAACATCAATTTGAAATCATTGAATTTAATGATGAAATGGAAACTGAATTTGACATTCTTCTTGGTATCGATATTTTGCCTAAACTGGGTATTTATCTTAGTGGTGTTGCACATGCATGGCCAGATGACACCAGAAAAGAAATGTCTCAATTTGAAAATGTAAATTATGACTTGAAAAATGAATATGACCCTGAAAATGCTGATTATGGCACTCCAGAAATACGTAAGAATCTGATGAAGCTGATTCAGTCTTCAATAGATAAGAATATTCAAATTAAGCCTGATGCAATTTGCTCAATGAAAGAAAGTGTGGTACAGATCCCAATTGATGATCCATCGGATTGCTTTGTTAGACAATATCCACTCCCTGTGAATGCTCACAACGAAATCAAAGCACAACTGAAGGAATGGATTGATAATGGTATAGTGCAAAGAACAAAGCCCTCATCTGTTTACCATTCACCCTTACTGTGTGTACCAAAAAAGGATCTCAACGGCAAACCTACCAAACTAAGAATCTGTTGTGATCTACGAAAAATCAATGCTGCTATTTCAAAGAAATATCATGAGAATTATGCAGTTCCAAAAATCAATGAAATCTTTGAAAAAGTATCGGCTAATGCTCACATTATAAGTAAAATTGACCTCCATCAGGCATACATGTCCTATGGCGTGCATGAAAATTCAAGGGAAGCTTTAACGTTCAGTTACAATGGTTTGTTTTACCATTGGTCTCGGGCCCCTTACGGATTAAAATTCATGTCTTCATTGTTCGTCAAATGCATGTCTATTCTGTTAAATGATATCCGTCTCGAATTAAGAAAAGAAATGCAAAAAGAAAGTGCATATGCTAACGACAATGAAGATACGTTCTATGGAGACATAGCGCATTATGTGGACGACTGTGTTTTGTATACAGTGGACACTAGATTGCATGTAAAACTCATAAACCTGGTTATCAATCGTTTAACAACGTCGGTAAACCTACGCATAAACGTGGACAAATGCACCTGGTTCCAAACATCTGTGTTTCTTTTGGGATTTGTAGTCGGACCTGGTATCACCAAAATTGACATGAGGCGTCTATCAAACATTGATAGTTGGCCTATCCCTACGACCGCTAAACAATTAAAATCAATTATGGGTGTTGTATCTCATCTTCGAGATTACGTTCCAATGCTATCTAAGATTGCTGCACCTATAGATCAACTACGAAACGATAACGACGTTAAAAACAAATGGACTCAGTTACACACTGATCGTTTGAATACAATCAAACAAATATTATTATCCAATCACTGGGCAGAATTGCATATACTAGTAACAAAAAATACGCTAGTATTTTACTAATATTTGAAATATTAGTAAAATATTAGTAACATTTTAGCTTGCTAGTATTTGACTAATGATGAATACCTATCACTAGTATTTTGACTAGTATTTGAAGGGAATTGAATTGATTTATTTAGATGCCAGTTTGGATCGTGGATATAATGTGCTTAATTCAAGTCAAGATACTCAACAGATCAGAATATTTCTATAATCACCGAAAATGAGTGAGACATCTAAAATTGGGTTGATCAAATCTTTTTGTTTCAAGCTAATCGATTGCTGTTTACGAAATCCAGTATAGAAAACACTGTTTCAAACGTGCTTTAGAATGTGTTCATAGGCTTAATGAGTTTTGAAGAAAGGTTTTAGCCATACGCATAAACGCAATAATGGATGATGCTTTTTTAGCTGTTCCTGAATTTACTATTATCTGATTATCGATAGCAAATCGCTGGTTTATACAGAATAAATTGCAAAATCATGGGCCAAAATGGAAATTATTGGGGATTTTATAGGTTGCTATTACGGGTAATTTATTAAATAAAAGAATGTTATTGAATTTGGGTCAGTATTGAATAGCTATATTAATATAATAGTGAGGAATGGCTAGCAAAAGTGCAAGAAGCGGCAAGGGCACGGCACGACCGTAGCTAGAGATGGGCATATACAACGATTGATGGAGCTATAAACTGTGTTGATAACTGGATGCCATGGAAATAACACAGCGTTGATAAGAGGAGCAGCAATCAGTAGCCTTATACCGTATTCACTGCAATATAAAGGCAAGTTAGCATGTCATGTACAGAGGCGTTGATTTTAATGCCTTTAATTTACCTTCTGATAGAGTAGCTACTGACGATTCGTTTGCAAGGTTAGGACGTCTACTATTACGTGGTGGCCAATTGATTTAGCTTAACTATAATTAAGATCACCATGTTAAAGTTTGTAGTACAAAGTGTAAAGGTGCTATAACATACCTGATGACAGCACAAATGTATAAAACAAGAAAGTAAGGTCATTGCTTGTGGAATTGCTCAGCAGCGACCAACAAATGAAGTAACCAATACATTAAATGTAGATTGATGGAAGCATTTGGGCTAAAAAATCAAAGTAAATGTCAGAGGTTGGTCACAACAAAGATACATTTAGATTACCTACATTAGGCACACGGTAAACAGAAACTGAGAATCATATTATAGCAAAAAAGAAAAGGGAGAAAAAAAAAGAAAGAGTGCTGTTTGTACATGCCAAAATCTCCAGCTATTTATATTTTTTTTTCATCCATTGCATCCCCAAAGTATTTCTCACCTAATATATCCCCAAAATCTATCGAGTACACTTCAATGATTGCCGCCTGTTCAAATTTATGAGAATTTTCTTTAACATCTTCACTTAAATCAGCCTGAAACATCAAGGCAGTCTAGTGATGATACCATCTCGGACAACATCATCTGTTAATTACCACAACATCTTAACTTCAATGATAAAAAAAACAACTCAGTTACCTCTTGTCTCAAATGTTTGTATGATATTTGGTTCGACCACTAAACGATTTATATCACATAACCTAATACTCTACTATTGATATATTTCAATATGTTGTATCAGCCTAAAAAAAAAGAAGAAACTCGGGCACCATCTAGTGTAGCTAATCCAGTATTCAAGTACGAAGGGAAGCTACAGTTGTTTGAGATTCTAAGTCTTGAGCCATGGCTCATCCCTGAATTCTAATAATGGATCAAAAAAATCAAAGACATGTTGTGAGTATGATGGTTGTTGGGTTCAATTTTATCATGCGCTACATTTATGAACGGCCAATATTATTACCAAATGTCTATAAGATGCTACCTAGATCATGAGCCTGAATGCAGCAGAGGAGGATATGCAATAAGATCCATCTAGGCTTTCAATAATATTGAGAATGATTATCATCGCTATAAGCCCCTTCATTCTGTCCACATGCGCGCAAAAAACAAGCGGCACTGCAAGCATGGTTTCAATTATACTACAACGTCAGGGTAATAAGCAATCTGGATGATCTACAGGAATTGCTAAAATGGAAGTCAGATCCATTTCCTTTTTGTGATGCTACTACATACAATTAGAATGTCTCTTTTTCTTAATACTTTATTCATAATAGCTCCTTTCACACTCTGCTTACATTCATGATCAAAGCATATCACTGATAAAGCCTGGATACTACAAGTCTCAATGGATTGAGACTTGGGTAGACTACCATTATTACTATGTTTCATCATGTTGCTAGATGGAATACAATTCTTAAAATAAATCTTCTCTGTTTACCAATTTCCCTCTTTTTGAATTCAAAAGTCTGTTTCTTATCAAATTAGGCATAAGAGAAACCAGAAACACTCCATAATAGACGAAGCTTTTTAAGTGCAGTAAAGTTATCTCATCTTGCTTTAAATTAGGAACATTTTGAAATGGAGAGAGTAAATTTATCAATTCTCAATTTGAAATAAAATAAAATTAAAGCTGCTAAGAGAGGCTTTATCTAAGCATTTGAAGGCTATTTCTGCTTTCGATATCGACTATAAATGAATACATAAGATCATAGTATAATATTTCATTTCATAAAAAAAACATTACAGAGACGTTTGAATAATCAATTTTATCTATATAGCTAAAAAGACAAGTATAAGCGGTATTTTGAAGGTTTTTAAACTGAATGGATAGCACTTTTACAAAATCCTTCATGAACTGAAATGGCTTCAAAGTGCAATGGTTTGTCCAATAGCTCCTGGAAAACAGGCATTACAAGCGATGACTAATTTATTCGGCTTCTCAAGCAGCAAAATCAATACCTCCATTGGCCATGGTAATTAAAAGTGAACATTGCTCAAATGTACTTCCGCAATCGTTGCCCCTGAAAATACTAGTAAAATACTAGCTGATTTTTTGTTACTAGTATATGCAATTCTGCCCAGTGAATCAAATTTTGCATACGCCTATATTGGGAGATAAGTTCTTTCTTCAAGTTGACGCTAGCCTTTACGGCATTGCAGCCTGCTTGTATCAAAAAGATGAAGTAGGTAGAATTAAACATATTGGATTTGTTAGTAAGTCATTAAATCAAGCTGAACGCAACTGGTCAACAAATCGTCGTGAAACTGCAGCAATTATATTTGGCCTACAGAAATTCAGATCCTTGTTATGGGGACACTCTAACTTGGAAATCCTAACAGATCACATAGCGTTGACATACATGTTTACGTCTACAAATCTAAATAGCACTTTACAAAATTATTTGGAGATACTAAGCGAATATGATTTCACTATATCTCATGTAAAAGGTATCGACAATGTGCTCAGTGATGCATTATCTCGATTGTATCCACCCATTGAGGAGGATCAGATTCTCGAAGAAGAAAATCAAAAACAAATGAAAAGACTACAAAGATTTATCCTAATAAAACGAGCAAATAGCAACAGCGAAATTGTTCGAACCACTAAAGTATATTCAAAGGATAAAAACCTTAATGTGTTAGCTGTCAAGTTAACCAGTGAAGAATTCAAAACATCCATGACAGATTATGTATGTCCCCCTGAAGAGGAACGTGCTCAAATTATCAAAGATGCACATGAGGTTGGTCATTTTGGTATTGAAAGTTGTGTACAGCACATTCATACTTATTATGCACTTCATTGGAATACAATTTATCAGGATGTAAAAAAGGCTCTTTCATCTTGTCGTGAATGCGCAATGCACAACGTGTCAAGAAAAGGTTTCAATCCAGCTCGTAGCATTGTCAGCTTTCAAACTATGGATCATGTTGCATTTGATTTATGCGGTCCTCTTCCTGTCACTGATAAAGGGAATGTATATATACTAGTTATGAT
This sequence comes from Mucor circinelloides, assembly GCA_037974945.1. Classification (NCBI taxonomy): domain Eukaryota; kingdom Fungi; phylum Mucoromycota; class Mucoromycetes; order Mucorales; family Mucoraceae; genus Mucor; species Mucor circinelloides. The sequence continues at coordinate 629,289 of JBBNAA010000029.1, read as the reverse complement.
TGACCTGTGTACACGTTACATTGTTGCTCGACCAATCCCAAATAAATCAAGCACTACCGTTGCTCAAGCTATCATTGGTATCTTTGGCGATTATGGTGTCTCATTAACTGTTGCTCAATCTGATAACGGCCGCGAATGGTCCAACACTCTGATGCATCTACTAACAAAAACACTAAGCGTTCAACACCGTTTTTCAACCCCTTATTATAGTCAGTCTAACGGTAGTGTTGAAAATGCAATCAAAACTGTGACCCAAACCCTTCGTAAAATGTGTGGAAATGACACTCGTAATTGGGATGATAGATTACCGATCTGTCAGTTGGTGATCAATATGAAAGTAAAACAAAGAACTGCCAGTGTGGAATTTATAGCTATTTGTAGATATAAATTCACGGAAAAAAAAGAATAAAAAACAAAATGTCAACTTGATAGAGGTATCTCTTTATTATCAAACTGACAGGTGTAAAAATAGACTGAAGAATCTCTACTGGCCAGGTAGATGATCCTTCTTATATATTCTAACAATGGATAAAAGTTCTACTATGAAGGATTGACATATAAGTCAATTCAGATTAATTAACCTAGCAATTCATGCTAAGAGAAATCTCAGTGAACTAAACATACTTTAGCTCATCTGGATGAATGAATAGACTCTTATCCGAAGTACCCTGATCTGTCCTTTGTATGAGGATCACTAATATCGATCTAGTAGCATGTATCCTATAGGTACAGTCTCTTAGTCTACATTAGTAGTATGTGTCTGAGTGTATATCATTGTTCTGTATATATCTTAGCACATATCTAGATATATGGCATGTCTATAGCATATCACTATGTGCATGTCTATATAGCATAACATATATTGTACAAGTCTGTAGTACATAATGTATCTGTAGCTAGTATCAAGGATATAAGCATATGTCATATACTGTGGGGTAACTAAGTCCACCGGTGTTTGGTAAATTTGTGCATAACTCTTCACAGATAATGCTATTGGTCAGTTAAACTATTGTATTGTATATTGCTTGAAAGCTTATGTTCGTGTTATCTTAAGGGTATATGAAACAATTAGTTTGATAGAAAACTGATAGAGATATACTTGATTAAAAATGGAGCAGTCTATTTTCAGGGGAAATCTTGAAATTTGAATATTTCCATATCGTATGATTAATACTCGGAAACATATCAAAAACGCCTGGAAATTAGTATGAAGAATGTTTAACACCCCTAATTACCGAGATAAGCTAGAAAAGTATAAATACTTATCTATTTTCTTTCTTTTTTCTTCATAAATTTATATTTTCATTCTTTTTACATTCAATCTCATAATGGTCCACCCTATCCCTCAAGAGCGCGAGCTTGCAATTACAAGTCTGCTTCTTAATCACGCCTCTCACTCTGACATTATGTCTAGGTTCCCTGGTGTCGGTTCATCAACTATTACGCGCCTGAGAAAGAAAATTTTTCTTGACAATACTGGACCCCGCCGTGGAAGACGTCCATTGGTGAGTGAACAAAGTCAGCGGTATATTGCAAGACTACTTCGTACGGGTGAATTAGAAGGCCCTGCAGGCATTCAACGTTATTTGAAGTCAATTGGAGTTAAAATGACCTTGCCTGGTATTCGCAAAATGCTCAAGAGAATGGGCTTCAAGGCAAAAAGGAAGGTAAACACCAACTTTGTCAGCCATACCAACAGGGGTATTCGTTTGGCATGGGCCAAAAGACACCAGCATTTAACGGTGGAGCAGTGGAGAAGCTGGATCTTTTCCGACGAGACAAGAGTCAATATGTGGGGCTCTGATGGCAATTCTCACTTTTGGACTGACGGGGGCGACATTTTACTTCCCCACCAAATTCAGCCTCACGTTCAAGGTGATGGCGGTAGTGTCATGTTCTGGGGCTGTATAACCGCGGAAGGTCCTGGTTATGGTACTTATATTACTCAAGGCACAATCAACACCCAAGTATACACGCATATTTTGGAAACATCGCTGTTGGATACACTAGAGTACTATGACATGGATCGTAAAGACGTTCGATTTCAGCAAGACAACGCCTCTCCCCATACTTCTGCTCCAACCAAAAGATGGCTCAGAAACAATGGTTTCTCTACTGAAGACGTTTTGGATTGGCCTGCTCAGAGTCCAGACTTAAACCCTATTGAACATCTTTGGTACCAACTGAAGCGAAAGTTGAACACCTATCCCACCCATCCTTCGAATACTCATGAATTGGAGGCCCGCATTGAAACTGAATGGTATAAGATTACCAAGGAAGAGTGTCTTCGATACATAGATAGTATGCCACAGCGAATTGCTAAGGTCATCAAAGCAAAAGGAGGTCCTATTCGTGGTTAACTTATATTTTCAAATTACCCTTATATTTTTTTCTGAATTGTAACACAAAACTCTTAACACTGAGTATAATAAAAGTAAACAAATTTTATATTATTTTAAAGCTCTCTTAATACTCTATCTAATGATATGTAACAATATATTTTAATAGACTTAGTCAAAGAGAAATGATAGATATTGTCGTATTTTACCAAACACCGGTGGACTTAGTTACCCCACAGTAGTGTGGATCTTCAAGTAGTGCACATCTGATGCATACATCTTATATTGCATCGATCTTGGCATTTAACCAAATATGGGAAATATCCGTAGTCAATGTCGGGATACAAGCATCAGTCTATAGCGCCATCCATGCTAATGGTACCATCTATAGCTTATGTTCGTATATGGTATAAATCTGTAACGTACATCTAATTCATTAGTGTACATCATAGTTTATATCAGAATATGGTAACTGGATGAACTGTGTACGGAATTCAGATCATAGTGGATGTATTCCACAGCCAGTACACCATTCAGCCTGATGTTTGCTAGACAAGTCAGTACACGCAGATCCACGAAAGATCTAAATCTGAATGGTCGAAAATGCCTCACAATTCCTCAACTTCTCCAACGAGCTGAATACATGAACTCTATTGTCTTCCCTGCTATCCAAGAAAGAACTACACGTTTGATGGAGGAATACAATAAGAAAGTTGATAAAAAGAATTATATAATTGACATACCTTTTGATACTCCTGTTATGGTAAGGTTGAAAGAGGGTCGTGAATCAAAACTAGCCCCTTTGTATGCAGGACCATATGTAGTTGCTCGAAAAACAAAGGCTGGAAATTACGTACTGCGTGATGAAAGAAATGAACTACTTCATAGAGAGTATACTCCTTCAGAATTGAAGATTGTGTCTTTAGATGAAACTGCTATTGAAGAAGAATCATTCGAAGTAGAAGATATTCGCGACCATCGCACCAATCCAAATGGTGTTGTAGAATATCTGGTGAAATGGGAAGGTTATGGTGAGCGTGAAAACGACTGGATAACGCCAGACCTATTCAATTCGCCTACTCCCATCAAAAACTACTGGAAGAAAATAAAGCAAAATGAAGCTTTTGATAAAGAAAGAAAAAAGAAATTAGCAGAAGAACGGAATAATCCTTCTATTCGAAAAACAATGACAAATACTAGTACCCCTAGTAAACGAAAGCGTGGTAACAATGTTACGCAAAAAACCATATCGCACATTCGTCGTAAGACTAATTCTAAAAAAGCACCGTAATCGGTTGCACTCGAACATATAACTCCATTTCAGATCATTACTCGCATTTACATTTAACTCTTTGTATTTTCCTGCTATCTCTTTTGTCAAGACAACCTAAGTTTGTCTTTGGCCGGGGAGCATGCTGTAAAATACACACATTATACATGATTTGTAATTGCAGATCATCTTGGGTAAATCCAAGATGGTAAGAAAGAGTATATCCAAAAAAGCTATAAAAAACATTTAAGACTTGATCTTGTGCCACTTGTACCTGAAATCCACGCTGATCCAAACGAAATCAACTTTAGTATAAATATAACAAAGGTCATGGTAGACCATGGCACTTTGCTTTACTTTTATTTCTCTTGAATAAATATAGAAGACTTTTAATTGTATTAGCACACTGCTTTTTATTGTATTTTTGTAGCATTTCTGGTTGGAATAAAATTGGGATCAATTTTATGAGAATAGAAAAAAATATGAAAAAATAAACCAGAGAAAATACAATTATAGTCTTTCCACGTTTTATTTCGATTAAAAGAAATCTGAAGAAAGGATACATGCTCTTTAAGAGAGCTTGTATTTATATCAATTGTAAAATAGCTTCATTACAGTGAGAATGCCTATTTTACAGCTTAATTAAAGAATGTCCTTGTTGACACTCTCTCACTTTGGATTGTAGTTAAGATTTCGATATGTTGGTATTAAGGTCGATACTATTGTTTCGGTCAGGATTTTGATCCTTCAGAATCCTGATTGCAACTGAGCTTAAGTTATTGTTCTATAAACAAGAATGTTTACATTTAGAGTTATTGCCACTGCTTTAGCAGGTGCCTCGTTTATACATATTTGGAACATTGTTTATTTATGAATATGATCAGCATCGTTCAACATTAGCATGTGCCACAATTGTAGAAGTCTGTACTTTGATCAGGAGTACAAGCTTCCACAGACTCTAGCTATTGTTTACTTATGCTTTCCATAGATTTGGTTCCTAGATAAATCAGCCATGATTCATCTGGGTTTTATTCCAATGTCAATTTGGGTGCCAGAATAGGTGCTATTTCATTACAGTCCTAATACAATGATTACTTCTCTAGTAATGTCAAAAACCAGTTCTGTGACCCAATTCATCACACAACATTATTTACAACACAGCATTTTATCAGGAACAATAATGGTCTGATTCAGAATTTAGTAGGTTGAGTTAGACATTTTCTCTGTTCTGCCAGAATTGCCACAACAGTCTGTGAAGATTAAGGTACTCTTGATGATGGGTAAAGATGTCTGTGTTATAGAACAACATGGAATAAGCTACTATGACGATTTAAGTGTATCTCAATTACTAAGGTGCCAAGGTTCGTCAGATGTGATGAACGTGGCACAAGATAAATGACTCTTTTGAAATTCAGAAATAGTATAAATAGGATAGATTTTGTCTTCATCAATAAATCTTTTCTTGTTTTTCTCATATTGAACACTTTTTATAAGCTACAAATTATAACCTATTCATTCTTTATGCTTAACAGTCTCAAACATGCCGTAATCTTCCAAATCTCTTATTCAGCACAGACCATTCTGAATGAACCGTCGGAATTCTCTGCCCTCGAGGACCTCCTGCAAAGATACATGGCTGCTTCCAATGCTTTGCTCATCAACTACAGCAAGCTATAAAAGCCACAATATTTACCACAATAACAGTGGCAACAACTATGATAGAACGAACGTGAACAACGGCAACAAAAATAACCATGGCATTAAAGGTCTTGATCGAGAAAAACGGAAATTATTAGGCGGAAAAATTGCGCCATTTTGCAAGGATAGATCACTACACATAATGAAGTCGATAGCAACTATTGATGATTCATCCAACGTTGATGAATGCTACAATTATGAATTTATCGCAGCGGAAACCCATTAAGAACTGATCGGAGAAATCTTCTCGGATTTTCAGCAATAATGTAGGATAGACCGACTACAATACTGGGTCGGTCAATCAAATATTTGGGGGCTATGCAAAAGAAAGACAACGAATGGTCTAACAAAATACGCTCGACATTTGTGGATTATACGCAAGGAGATGGGAGAATTCTTGGTCGAATCGACAAATTCAATTTCAGCATATTGGGACCATGGTAAAAACGAGGTTTATTTTATCACTATTGGCTATGTCAGAAAATCTCCAACCAAAGAAGAAAATGATGCATCGAGAGCGCGATTTTTGCAAAACACGGTTGACAAGCTGTATTATCGAATGAAGTGTGAGGAAGTGTATGACAGTCCGGGCTGCTTTGCCGACGATGAACCGATTTTGGAAGGTAATTCTCCTGTATCCGTGTTGTGTACTTGAGTTAGTAGAATAATTTTATTGAGCCAGCGTATACAATAACCAACACATCGAAACATAGTATAATAATTGAACAAGGCGCAAAATATACTGAAGTTTATTAATGAAACTAAAGGGCTATTTATACTAAATTTTATGAGTCATCGCACAAGACAGTAACAAATGTTATTCACTTGCAGCTGAATCTGCCCATCAACTGAGATGTAACCTAGTAGCATATTCCATTATATTTGGAATAATTACCCATCAAAGAGTGCCTTAATCTTATATAGACAGTTGTGGCGATTTTGGCACAACATGTTTGTTGTTTGTAATTATTATAAATACCTGCTATTTTCTATGCTTTTTATAACCACTTTTTTTCTCCAAACATTACTACTTTACAATTACAATATGCCTTTAAGAATCGGCCAGGGGAAAGGGAACAATGCCAGACCGCGTATTATTGCAGGAGGTAACACTATCAATATTGTGGCTGCAACAGGGATTTCAAAATCTACAGACAATCTCGTGAAAAGGCAGGTCAATCTAAACTGTACTAGAAAATCCGCAGGGAGACGATCTGTTATAGCATCATCAACCCACAATATCATCCGTTTGAAACTTTGTTCTCGTCAACTAAGATGTGCCTGACGCGTTCTAAACTATTTTTTCAGAAGTATTGGGTACTTTTCTGGCTATTGTACAACACATAGCTTGAACAGGCAGCTTTTCTTCAAATGAAAAAGAGGACTACGACTGCTGCGTTGAACGTTGTACAGAAAAGACAGCAATACTAATGGGCTCGCAAACATCGACACTGGATTGTTGAAGACTGGAAGAAGGTTATATTCTCTGATGAAAGCCGAATCAATCTTTGGTGTTCGGATGGAGTCGAGTACACATACCAATATAAGGGTGATTTCAAGTCGCCCTTCAACGACAAGCCAAAGAGAAAGCGAGAATATTGATCAATGATGATTTGGAGCTAGTTGGTTGTACTTGGGCCACGTCACGCGTGTTGTCTACTTGAGAGATCAATTAATTTGAGCTTGTGTCAGCATGCTTTGGGCATGACACACTTCAATACATTGTGCTATTACGGGTTGCAGCATGAGGACGTTATGTTTCAAGAGGACAGCACGACTTGCCACACTTCAGATTTGACTTTGAGTGGAAAGAACTCAACTAAAATACAATAGAATGATACTACTACAGCTAGTATCTAAAAAGAATCCGTGCGGTAATTAAGGCTAGAGATGGATACGCTTCATTTTAATTTTAAGCTATAAATTCAAATATTTTGTGAAAAATCAGCTATTAGGCTAAATAATCAATTTTTGTCTAATTGACTTGCAATTTTTCTTACAGTTAATCTGCTCTTACTGGCCTTAGCACACTATATTGTAATTTCAGATAAATTGGGTAGGTATTCGCCGAGATACACCGCAACTTAGGTTTTGTGACCCAATTTATCACACAACAGTATAAAATATTTCAATAAAGAAAGGCATTAGAATTCATATGCTTCTTGTAGTAATAATGTCAATTTTTTTTCTTCCTCTCCAATCTTTCCTCATCTTCTTTGATGTCGTTATTTAGCTCTTGGATTAATCTTTTTAAAGACTTGTTGTGTTTATCATCAGTAGTAGTATTGATATTTGAGTAGGCAGCAGGGTCACTTGCATTGTTGATATCATTGTTGGTATCATTCTTGGCGTTGCTATTGGTACTATTGACAATTGAGGAAACAGCAGCAGGGATACTTGCATCGTTGTTGATATCATTGTTGCTATCATTGTTGGTGTTGGTATCATTGTCGTTGTTGGTATCATTGTCGTTGTTGGGATCTTTGTTGCTTTTGCTATCAGCAGTATTGATGACAGCTGAGAAACGAGAAGAAACCAAACAGGAGCACCACGCAAAGGTATCATCTTCATCTAGTCTTGTTTGGCGTAAGCAAATATCCTGTTTCAGAACTGTATTTATAATGTTGATGAGCCAGCGTATACAATAACCAGCACAGCGAAAGATAGTATAGTAATTGAACAAGACGCAAATATACTGAAGTTTATTAATGAAATTAAAGGGCTACTTATACTAAATTTATGAGTCATCACACAAGACAGTAACAAATGTTATTCACTTGCAGCTGAATCTGCCCATCAACTGAGATGTAACCTAGTAGTAGCATATTCCATTATTATATTTGGAATAATTACCTATCAAAGAGTGCCTTAATCTTATATAGACAGTTGTGGCGATTTTGGCACAACAGTCTATTACAAACCCAAATACAGCACTCTCTAGTCAAACAAAGTACCATAAACAACTTTTACTACACATATAACTATCATCTATATATCAATCAAATGACTTTTACTAGGAGCATCTGCTCAAAATTCATTAAATCTTAAATTCATTTATATCTCAACAACAACTCATTCTATTCAAAATCCAATTTCAGTTTCACATTATTTCCCACAAAAGTTTACTATTTAAACATGCTAATTTCAAAGCTGCAGAATCAATCTTTAAAAACTCGATGTTTGATCGTCCAAAAGTCCAAAAGTCAAAATTTGAAAATCGTTTCCAACATCCAAGTTCAGACATGAGGTCTCATACACAACAATATGAGAAAACTTGAAACTATTGTAGTAGTACTATGAAAATGAGGCAACTTTTTAGCTGAGGACATGGTATTAGAAATGCTTTTTTGTCATCCTCCAGATAATAACTGCTGCTGGCATTGGAGAGTGCACAACTTAGCAGGGAGGAGATCCATGCCTCGCTCATTTTGGAATGCATAATAGAAACAGAAAAAAAGCTACAGTCATCAGTCTTGAAAAGAACACTCATTATAGCTGTTATTAATGTCTTCTGTAGAAGAAGCAAAAATCATTTCTTTTTTTGTTACATCAAAACTGTAACAACTTAGTTTGCTAATCATAGCCCATTTATATATGCTCTGCAGCAATGTGATGTGTTCTCGCATTAAAAGCTTCACTGCACTTCTTCGAGATCTGGCTAAAGTGTATTATTATGTTGGATTGTATTATCGAGTTAGTCTATATTAACTTATCTGAAAGAACAACAATAATACAGTAGTAGCAATAATGCTTTGATAATAAGTGGAATAATATTATCCTTTACCCCGTGAGAGCTTTATAGTTTATTGCAAGAAGTACATATTTAAAAGCTTTTAAATATCTGTCAACAAGCTTGCTTTACACAATAAGCATAACATTTTTTTCTAGTGAAACTTCAAACTTTGAAATTTACATGCTTTTTACACAATTTGACATGTAGTACTTTCGCATAGTGTAGTGTTCAAATCACTTCAAGCAATGAAAACAACGCATTAAATAGCCCAGAAGCGCAGAAAAGCTATATTTATTTAGTACCTCTACATATATAAAAAACCTAGAAAAATTTTGCCATAGTTCTCCTCTGCAACGATGTTAGGCGGAATTTGAAGTACTACCCAAAAGTGCAATTAGGTAGTATCTCAATTAGACCACCCCTCAGGTGCTAGAGCGTGCCTTACTACACCCCTAACATGAGGAATTATGTTTATTAAGACCCTCAACTGTCGCTAAGTAAGTAGAATCAACAATTAAGTTTGGACCAGCCTATCTAATCCTAGTCTCGGAATCTTGTTATTGTTGAGCTTCAGTGATAGGCACATCCACTCAACGTAAAAAAAAAAGATATGCTTCACAGAAACATAGAAAGAAAGAAAAATAGTGAGGGTGATAACATTACATGCAGATAAAAATTAAAAGAAACAAGGGCGAAAAGCCAAAGAAAAAGAGGAAAGGGAGAGTCAAGAAAAAATAAGGGGGAGAAAAAGAAGCTAATAAAAATGTATAACTTGTGTCTACTACTATTGCTCTGGCTGTTGTCATCCACAGAAAAAAATAACTTGATTGATCCCTTGCAGCATCCAGTAGTGTCCATGTTCATTCCCATTTGCCTGCCTATACATAATTCAAAGAATATAGTCAGTATTGCATTCCTCAGTCAACGCCATCATATCATAATATTATATACCTACCTAATTGACTGTTGACAGTTCCGTTTGCATCCAGTAGTATTCATCATTAATCATCCATCAGTAGTTGTCTTGACCTTATACTTGTTGCCTACACATCATATCAAAATGTAGTATAATAATAGTAAGCAATGTATTCAGCAATCTACGTCGTCATTTATACTTACTTGATAAACAATTCACAAGAGGTTGTTCTGCATTTAATGTCCTGGAGCACCACCTTGTGCTTGATACCTATATTCTATCAACTTTGGATAGTCAGTATGGTAGTATTAAGCAGCAGACACTATCAAAACTTACCCGATCGATTGAACCAATGATACGTAGCAGTAGTATTATATAAGACTTGAATATACCACCAGGCCAGAGAACAGCATTGCTAATGATTACTTGCTGACAGTACCAAACCAGTGAGAAGAATTGCTACTACTGATAATGACTTTCAGATAGTATCAGACCAAAAGAGAGAAGCAACACCACAGATAACTTGAAAATAGTACCAACCAGGACAGCAGCACCACTATCAATGAATTGCAGATAGTATCGAACCAGAAACAGCAGGCAGTGCCAGATATTTTGTTGAAGTTGAGAACAAACAAAACCATTGTCTACTAAAAAAAATATAAGAGAGTTCAGTTAGGCGCAATTCAATAAAAGTAGCAATCTACGTTACGTACCGAATTACTATTATGAAAGATATCAAAGATTCCAAGGAAGTAGCTATAGCAGCAAGTCGAATTGTTGTGTCTTTGTCGTCGTCTTCTTGTTTGCTTTAAAGCAGTGATTATTACCTATTCTGAAAAAGAAAGAAAATGAATTAATAAATACTAGTGCTAGAAAATCTATTCAGCAACAAATACACTCACTAGCATATGGCAACACTGATGACAGGCTTGATGAAGAACTTGTTGCTATTGTTTCCAAAAACATTATTATTGGAGTGAGTAGAATAATAGTAGTAGAACTGTTGCTGTAGCTGTTGTAAAAATAATATCAAAAACGGGGGAAGGAAAAACGGGGGAGTGCAAAAGCAAACTATTGTGCATTTGACGTCACGAGGTTTCTCTGTATATAGTAGCTGATATCAAACTGAGATTAAAAGCTCTATTGATCAAAATGCCATTTCATCATTCTGGAAATTTGTCATGGCCTAAAGTTGGCAGTTATTCATAGTAAACACTTGATCAAGCTTATATCAAACTTGTGCAGAATTAAAAGGCGCATCGAATGGTATTATTTTTGTCTGGTTTGATCAACACTAGGCGTTTCAAAGCGACAGAACATCTTTTGTCAAATTTTGATGGTTTTTCAACAAAACCTCCATCTCTGTCAAAATAAACCTACTTGTAGCATTCATTATCATTGTAAAGCAAAAAATTTCCTATCATTTGAGCTCTTACTGGGAGTTCCAGCTTGACTCTACGTAGAGAAATGAGCAAAAACGTCTGACCAAAAAATCATCAGCTAGTTTTTTTGCCTTACTCTTACCCGTAAATTTGGTCAAAGATGGCCAATTTTCCAAGGACATAACTTTATGTGATATCTCTGCCAATACTTATCAGATTTGAACAAAACAAACACCATTCAATAGCTCTACATTAGACCCAACATAATCTAAAACTCAAAAACACCTAATAGACGTTCCCTTCATGAAATAACTCAAAGTCATGTATTTTGATTTGCCTCAAGCGGGCACTACCCGACATATTTTTGAAAATATTAATAATAACCATACCATCGTATAGAGAATTAAAAAAGAAACAAAAGTCAAGCACTACGCAACATCAACTCACTTAGTAAATCATAGAGAAATACCCATTCAAAGTTAGTTCATTTTTCACATTTTCCCATCTTACTACTTCAAACCGTCTATGTTGAGCCAGCGTATACAATAGCCAGCACAGCGAAAGATAGTATAGTAATTGAACAAGACGCAAATATACTGAAGTTTATTAATGAAATTAAAGGGCTATTTATACTAAATTTATGAGTCATCACACAAGACAGTAACAAATGTTATTCACTTGCAGCTGAATCTGCCCATCAACTGAGATGTAACCTAGTAGCATATTCCATTATATTTGGAATAATTACCCATCAAAGAGTGCCTTAATCTTATATAGACAGTTGTGGCGGTTTTGGCACAACAAATAATTTTTTAGCTAACATAAAACAATTGTTACTTACATAATAATTGACATCAACACCATTTTCGCGACTAGATTTAATGACGATATCCCTGAATTTCTTGCATAAAATATGGCTATTGTTGCGATAAAGATGATAGAAAGATGATAAAAAGATGATAAAAAGATGAAGCATTAGCTTTATTTTCGAAATGGATATGAGCGTATCTGTGAGAAGAGTAGATTAAAGTGTTAAAAACTGCTTTAATAATTTATGCTAAATATTTACATAGCACTTACGCTTGATTTCTGCTATTTTTAAAAACATGAATTGGCTTTTGAATCGAACATTTATTCAAAATAGCCATCAATTCTTTGTCAGCCATTCCGTTTAATAGAGTTGATTGAAGAAAAACATGGCGTTTAAAAATTTTACAAGATCGGTGATGTATCATTTCTAAACCGGATGTCGAATTAAGCTAAATCAACTTAGTTCAAGCACAGATCACATCAGAAGATCATAAAAACATCAATGTGAAACTGGATTCAGTTACTGATCCATTAGTCGTATGTTTATCACAATAGATATAATCTATTGTTCTATCACCCAGATCTTCCCATCCAACACCTTATCCTCACATCAAATCCCTCAGTTCGAATAGCATATAAACCCTCTCATATTTCAATGTAATAATAAACGATATTCTTTACCTGATTAATTTTATACTTTTTACAAGCAATTTATCTCTGATAAATCAATCGGCACATGTTTCAGTGTTTATTGCAGAGCTTTAGTTTATGAAACGAGGAGAAGAGCATATAATAAACTGATTAAAAACCACCTTATCAGCACCGTCACATCAATATAATGTCCGGACATATCCTTATACACTTTAGTGTCCGACGTTTTATTGCCTCAAATAATAACTGAGTGTTTTAAATAAAAACAGAATTTAGGTTCCCATACAACAAAAAAATAATCAACAATTTTATTGGTAAGCAGTTTTATGGAATAGTTTTTATTGAGTAATAGTTTTAATATATACATACAGGGTTGATCCGTTCATCAGTGTATAGTTTCTGATAAAAGCGTTCTGCAGCGTTCAACTTGGAAGTAGTATCAAGACAGCATTGACCGGTACGAGGATGGTTCAGGTTGGTGATTGTTCGCTGGTCGAGGCGTTGTTGAATGGTCCTCTTGATATATCCTGGAGACTTTTCACTGTTTTCTAGCCATCGTTTACCTGCCTGAAGGAGTTGAATATCCACAACTTCCTGCTATATATAATCGAGATAGTTCACCCTCTAAGTCCTTCAACATTAACTGCCAACACGTGGTGTCATTCCGGTAGCGTCTCATTAGATTGTTCCGTTCACTTTGTAGCTCCTTGATTCTAGCCTTCCTCCATATGGCGTGTGTTCTTGTAAACTACTGGATTGTAACCTGTTTGGCCTTCTTCTTGATCAGATCCCATTTTACTTGAGCAGACAAAGATCTATTCAGTTTCACCTCCACAAACGTCCTGATTTCATCTTCTTCCAGTAGCTGTCGGTATTTAGGGTTCTTTGCAAGGTGAGTGCTAGCCCGCCAGAGCCCTTTACGACAGTTGGTCATTCCGGTGGTGTATGTTTGGTTAGTAAAGCATGATCAGTCCATTCGGGATTGACAAATGAGTTAGTGGCATCACTCATTTTGAGAGCTATAGCGTGGCCGGCAAACATGTAGTCAATGGTGGTGGACATGGTAGAAGAGTCTCGCTTGAAAGTGTATTCATGAGGTTCATTTTTCGGATTATTAAGGCAATCCGAAAAGTAGTGTGTGTTCAAGAATTCCATAAACTGCTTAGGCTTCCCTACTTGGTGAGTGTGATGGAATGTGGTTGTGTCGAAACTGTAATTCATATCTTCAGCTATGATCAATGAAGGGATGTATCAGGTATAGTGTTGAGGTGACTGATTATTTGACCAAAAAAGAGGTGATTCCTGGCCCTATAATCACCGGCATGAGCATAAACATTAAGTATATAGATTGGTGGCATATTGTGCTCGACAAGTGAAAGTCTGGCTAAGATGCCCCTTCCTTCGTCGAAAACTTTCATTTGTTGTAGGTCTAGCGCTTGGTTGAAATTGATGATTCCACATTGACTTGTCCATATGGCTAGGTGATACTGGAATTGGTATTTAAAATCTGTAGTAACGCTCTCAAAAGAGTGTGATTGGACGTTTGTGTCCTGGCATAGTAATATGTTGCATAGTTCTCCTTTAAGATACAGTATCCGCTCGATCTAACGGTACTCAAAATTTTGGAAAAAAAAACCGTTAAATCGAACATACCGTTATATCGAACATTGTGACTATGAGATAAAAGCAGTCTCATACTATAAAATACCGGTAATACTGATACTGATACCTGCATTTTATCTTTTTACTATAGACACCTCTTCATTTACTTTCCGATTGTGATATTTATTTCCAAATTTAGAAAAAAATTCGCTCGATATAACGGGAATATCTTTTGAGCCTCACCGTTAAATCGAATAGCGGTGATACCGGTATTTTGGCTGTAAATTCTCAAAATTTTCTAAAATCCACCGTTAAATCGTAAAAACCATTAAATCGAACACCGTTAAATCGAGCGGGTACTGTACCTTATAAAGTTGTTAAAATGAGATATACTTGATTTAACGCCGACTTCTCAAAAATTCGAAACTTGAATGAGAATTACAAAATCGAACAAAGCATTTATACAGTCTATTCCTCCTCGCTGGATTGTGTTTATTTTGCTGTGCTCTTGTTTGAATAGTTTTTGTTATGTCAAAAGTCAAAGATAGTTAAACCTGCCAAAGAATTACACTTTTATTCACAATGCATCCAGAGGATGCATTTATACAGTAGCCGCGCTCAATAAGGCCGTCCTAGTAAAAGCTATGCGGCCATTAAGGCTACAATTTTTCAGAATCTTTTTTTTACCAGCTATTTAGCCTTATTCTACTGAGGTAGCGGCTGTGCTTTAATTGAGGAGGTACTTTTTTCTGGCCAATAGGGCTTCTAAAATTGGACGGACTTTATTCAAGTTTATTCCTGTAGGGGTTTCAAATTAATATCAGTACTTTTTTGGCATATGGCTGTTTATTATTATCATAGTCACCCGCGCTACATAAGGCTACGCGGTCATTAAGGCTAGAAAAACCTCGCGCGGCTACTGTATATTTTTCATCATACTGGGGTCTTCTACAGTATAATGATGAACTATTATACCATGCGATTACTATCTACCAATAAGTGACATGTAAATCATGCTTCTCATGATATACCCAAAGGTGGTTAAGAATAGCCTACGACCTTGAGTGTGAGACCTTACTACCATATTTGATATAATAACAGTTTTATTTGAACAATTTTTTTGAATGTTTTTTTTTGTAGTCTAACTTACCTTAAATAAGCATAGCTTATCCAAGTTACTCATCGCCTCCTAATACTACACGAGCAAGTTTATAATTATAGTGAGATGTAACTATCATGATTTTTTCTATTGAAGCATCATCGAAAGTTTCATTGCTGCTAAAAAACCTTGATGTCTTCTTGGATTAGACAGAAAGCAATATCGGGAAGCATTGTATGACACAGAAGGTCAAAATAGCTGCTACTATTTTTTATGTCTGGAGCCCAGGGGGTTGTGGCTAGCTTAGCCATACTTAGCTGTTGGGCAGCTACGCTGACAATAGCTTCTGCGCCGTCATCTCTATAATAGCCCGGCTACAGCTATTACTTATTAGTTACGGGTAGCTTTACGATTTTCAAACTTACAATATAGAATTCAGCGCAATCAATTGCAAGGGCTATTCGTGCATACATGGGCTGGTAACCATCTTCTTTCAAACTTTGCGAAATGCGAGGGCCACGCCTTTAAATCTACTTTGCCCTGAACTTACCATAGTCTGAAACTCCTCGTCGGATACAATAATATTAAGGACTCTGCTTTTAAAAGCACTAAGCTTCAGCGTCTTCGGCAACTTCAAAGAGAGTTCTGGATAGTTGTTCTTTAAGTCAAAATGAAGGCTTCGACTTCATTCGTGTAATTGGAAGCAAAACAATGCATCGTGGCTTCATGAATGTTGATAGTTTGTCGTGGCATTTTATTGAGCTTAACGTGTGCTACTATATCTAATAAAGAGGGGGGAGTCCGGCGACTCGTGATGTGATGGTTAACATTTGGTGCCAGTTAATCATTTCGAAAACAATTCCTGGTCCGAACCATTACGTTTAGTAAAAAAACAACAGTCATGGTATTGAGATTCCGACTTCTACTAAAAAGTATAAATATATGCCTCTCTTCATTTTACATTATTCTCTTCTTTATCCTTTATACCTTTTTCTTTAAGAGGGTTTTCTATACCTCTTTCTTTAAGAGGGCTTTCTATACCTCTTTCTTTAAGAGGGTTTTCTATACCTTTTTCTTTAAGAGGGTTTTCTATACCTCTTTTTAAGAGGGTTTTTTAAATCAAAAAAAAAATGAAAAAAGAATTTAATATGAAGAATTTAGTGCTTTACAGTGAAGTGTGTTTTGCGCTCGAGTAAGATTTCATATTTGGTATACATGAGCTTGCGAAGTATGGAACTGGGACGCCATTTGAATACAAAAGGATTCTTGATGTTCGTAATTAGTTTTCGAAGACTTTGAAAATAATATGAATATCTAATGACATAACTATGCTAAATCTTATCTTTTACTTTTTTTGAGAGTTTTTTTTTAACTCTCTTTTTAAAATTTGATGTTAATTGGAATCATCATCGTTAGAAGGAAAATAATTTCCAATTAACATATTTTTCATATTCTTAATTCGCCATGACATCTATAATAAATTAGGTTTAATTTTGTTGGCTAAGCCAAGCTCAAGGAAATGGCTAAACGCTTTTTTAAAACTTGGCAGAAGTCCCGCACTATATGAAAAGTAGGCAAATTTGAAGGGGTTCCAGTAATGTAAAAAGATTTTTTTCAACTGATGAAAGAAGTTTTTTAACCGTTTAGTGAAAGGGTTATTAAAAGAAGTCCAAAAGTGAAAATGCCTTTTCGCGAAAAGGGTTATTTCGACCCACTAACTATTTCTTATAATAAGTTCACACTCCTTTTCGGTAACCTTTGCAAGGATAGATTAACCATAGGACTTCTGCCATAGTGCTTCATCTCCATGCGCAACCAGAGTATTCATCACACTACTAATAAATTGCAGAAAAATGCTCACTTCGTGTGCCAACTCTTGCATTCACTTCTACAAGGTCGATGGCCTCACCATTATCTCTCTTTCTCTTCTTTGTGGGCGCCATCTTCTTCTGAACAGCTTTTGTCTTACGTAGGGTCAAGTCAATTATTCCTTTTTTACAGATCGCTCGAACAATTGTAATGCTTGTGAAGACTGGAAAAGAAATCGATTTTATGTCAGCGATCGCACCTAGCACTGTTGCGACAATTAAAAGCAAACGAAGTTCATGACACATGAGCACAACTTTATTTTTGGGTCAATCGACATCATTATTGAACGCACACGATATTGAACTCAAAATCAGCGACTTTACTTTCTGAGATGACTGTAATACCAGTACAGTCGTAGCTGTTGCGTGATGCATCTGGTAATTTAATAAATGCTACACAATCTATCAAGTAATACAAACAAAAATTAAGCACTACTGCTTGCTCCAGAAGAACAATACCAAAGGGATTATGCACAATGAGAAAGGCTGATTACTTTGCTATCTGAAGATACTGCAGATCAGTTGCAGACAAAGCTTGAGGATGATCCAAATATTTAGCAAAGGTTTTTGGCAACTTGGGAACATTAGGGAGTAGTTGGGTTGAATTGATTGAAAGCCAGTACCGTTTTGACCTAATGCGAGCATTTAACTTATTTCTGAACCTATATTTTAATTACAGGGATTTTGCTCTTTCTTTCCTTCATTCACATAAAACGATGAGTTTAGATGACGAAGACTTGGAGAGGGCTGGCACCCGTTCAAGGAGACAGCTGACCAACTCAAAAAAGTACTCAGTATATCCACCACCACTCGAGCAAGATGTCGATCAGCAAGACATCACCACTATAGACGGACAAAACCATCCACTCAGAAAACCCAATACCTATTTATCAAACCTAGTGAAGAGCAGATCAAGGGCATTCACACTCATCTGCTGTATATTAATAATCTTATTTGTTGGCTTTTATCGATATCCATCCATACACTTACCGTCAAGGAAAGACACAAAGACCCTCTTTGAGGAGAAAATAGAATTCAACGACTCTTCGCAATACACAGACTATGCACTACTTGACAGGTTATTAATAGATAAAAAAGGTTTGTTCAGCGCTGTAGTGAAGTAAGCATACGAGACTAAGCGGCAGACACTATTGTAGCGACGCCTGTTGCGACATCAGCATCCCGTTTCGACAACTACTTTAATGTGAATTACCCGGGCGAAAACTCCTTTGTTAACTTGCTGTCCAAGGGATCCGTGATTGGACACACCTTTGATGAGCTTCGTCGATTAACCAACAGCGTGTCATTGCCTGTAGTCTCTACTGGCAAAAGCCGTCGCGTACCAGTTACAGCCATTGTCCATATGACAACAGTGACACAGCTATATATCCAAGTACAAGCGATACTCACTCAGACAGCTTTACCAGAACACATTTGGATTATTTGTGACACAGCATCCAAGCAAGAAGTGGAGGCACGCATCATGACTTTGGACCGCAGAAGAGTAAAAGTGATGGCAAGAGACGACGAAACCAGTTTATGGCTCCAAACAGCAGCTCATGTGGCTACTGAGTTTGTTTGGATTATAGATCAAGATATTGCCCCTGGAAAACGCTACCTGGAGAATCTGCTCAAGTTGTCATTCACATCGCAATACAAATCAGCGCTACTTGGAACAGAGGGAGCAGTGTTCAATATGGCATCCAAAGATAAGATTGAATGCATTCCAGATACCATGCACTCGGGAAGTAGACAGATGAGAAGCCAAGCTGTGGATATGATCAACGACAGCTGGTTATTGCATCGATCATGGATACCGTACTTGATGGAAGCTATGGAAAAAGAAGAGGCTGCAGTAGCAGAGCCTTTGATGGGGCTATTCATCAGTCGCACCTTGTACATGACAGCAGGCATCCCATCGATTGCTCTGCCCAGTGATCCCATAGAACGAGCTTATTGGGGAGACGTGAGATTACAAAGAACACAGAGATCAGAGACGTGCAAAGCTTTGGAAGCGACGGTCAACGATAAAGAGATGCAGCCCAAGATATACCAAGACATGCTCTACAGAGGACAGCCACCTTCCTCTCCAGATATCATTGCAAAGCCAATCTTGTTCTATGTGGATTCTAGTCAAGATTTTCAACATTTAGCGCCCTTAATATGTCGATTTGAAGCCAAGGAGGAAATAGATTTGCACATTGTGACCAGCGGCAATTTGAGAGGATTATCAGATCAGCAGATCAAGAGCTCGCTTCCTTCTTTGTGCGGTTATAGTGATTTTCCTAGTCGAGTGATAGTGCATGATCTCAGCATACTGCGTGCATCGACAGACTGGAATTTGGTAAATGATGTGCTGCATCGCTTGACTCGTATTTTGACTGTGGTGCGGCCCGTTGTGATGATCCATACGCTACAAAACGATGTCTCTATCAGCATGGACGCAGTCAGCAAAATTGTACATGTTCCAAGCATCTATTTGCCAGCACAAGATATCACTCATGTTACCTGGATGACGGAATTATCACTGGATACACTCTCAAGTACAGTAAATCCACTCTGTTGCTGCTGCTGGAATACCTGCTAACTTCTTCTTTTTTTTTGCGTCTAGAGTGGAATGCGTTCAATATCAAGGTTATGATCACTACAGACAAGAAGCCGCATGCACTAGCACGACTATTGAATTCAGCTACCAATGCACATTATCTAGGAGACAAAGTTGATTTAACCATACTCATGGATCAAACAACTGACCAAGTAACACAAACATTAGCAAATAATTACAACTGGAAAAAAGGGGTAAAAAGCGTCCGTCATCGCATTGCAACCACACCCAAATCGCCCATCTTTGTGGAATCATGGTATCCAGTAAACAACGATGAATACGCCATTATTCTGAACAATGACATTGAACTTTCGCCCATGTTTTATGTCTGGGCAAAATACGCCATTTTGCAGTATCGCTATGAATCATTTTCGGATCAACTGTTTGGCATCAGTCTGTATTCACCGCAGATATTGGAGACGGATCCCTCTGGCAGACGGCTGTTCAACGCCAGTCAGACCATCCAAGGCGATGCTTACTTGATGCAATTACCCAGCCATTCAGGTGCTGTCTACTTTCCAGAACATTGGCGGGAGTTTCATGATTACATCACAGCAAGAATGGCAGACATAAATGGCTTTGAAATGCAAGAGGTCACTGTTCCCAACCTGAGATCAAGTGAATGGGAGAGATCATGGAGAAAGTACTTTGAAGAGTTAATCTATTTGCGATCGTATGTCATGTTATATCCAACACACAGCTTATCTACCGTGCATTTAGAGCTAAAAAAGAAGGCGCTAAGAGAACAGTTTAAAGATGCCATCTCTCTCTACACCGTACCACTGTACAAGCAAGATTTCGACATGACACTACCGCCGTTGAATCAGCTCTCTTTGTTTGATCTGTGGGGATCGCCGGCAAGCATGGATGAGCTCAAGGAACGAGGACTGACGTTGCGTGCAGAGATATCGTCATGTAGCTTAATAGACCAACAGTATGACCCAACTGACTTGCTGTGCCCCTTTGGCCGACTAGTGAGTGTATCCGTAGAAAACGAAAATGATCTATTACCTGAACTTCCAACTAAGGAAATCACTGTTTATACTTGATTCGAGAAACACAGTCTTGAATCCTAATTAGTGTCAATAAATTAATCTTTTTCCTTCCATCTTTTCTCCTCTCTTAAATCAACATGTCATCCGAAATAACCAAACCTCCTCAGTCATCCGACGCCGATGAAAACCAAAAGAGACTCAAAAAGTATGATAAATTCAACACAAATTCGCTGCGTCGTGATCTCTTACTGTCCAAGTTTGACCGAACGCTGGTTGTAGAAAAGGCCAAATTCGAGCCTAGTAGCAACAGTGGCAATGAGAACACTCTCATCACTCAAACACAATCAGCCCCCATTATACCAACACAGCACAGCGACACTTTGCTACCAAAGATAGACATCATACCAAATGACGAGAGCAATACCCTGGATGCGGACAGCAACGCAACATCTTCACCGCCTGCTCCCATGCCAACGTATGCATTGACCATGTCACCCTCCGCACCAACGCTAAGCACTACTGGTAATAGTAACAGTAGCATGGCATCGCTCTTGACGTCAAATCCTCTAACCACCTCACATTCCGTAAACGATCATAAAAGAAGGCTGACACCTGTTAAAAGTGAGGTAATTCAATCATCATCATACACTATACCACTGCATAAATATTGAAAATTTTCCTTTTCTTACATTTTCCTTACACATTACCAGAATAATGGTTCAGTGCATTTACCTGCACCAATGCGCCCATCGACGAGTCTTCAGAATAACAGAAAAGTAATGAAGAAACAATCCAAGCCTGCCATGAATGGCACAGCGAGTCCAGCTGAAGTCTTTCACAGAAATTTGGTCGATGCAGTTTCAAATGTGGAAGGTATTGCGAACCCAAACAGAGGATGAATAGAGTCAATTCTGATACTTGTAACCCTGTAGATTCTGACGAAAACGAACACTATGTATACCCCTACAGTGGAAACGAATCGAATGCACCGGGCATTCATCGACCTCTTTCCGTTCGATCTACACCAGCCAGTTTATTGGACTCGAAAAAGAGAAAGGGATTTGGCGAGTGGCTAAGACAGACATTGTACAACAAACCTCCACAGCCCGCAGTAGACGAAGAGGAGGAAGACTTGTTTTGGTCTAGTGGAGAGCAACAGCAATCGCAGCAACGAAGGCCAAAATTAAGAAACCATGTCAAAGACCTTCAGCAGCAGCAATCAAACAAATCAAGTCTGCTGAATCTCTGGCATGACAGCTTCAATAAAAAATATGCTAATCCATTATCAAAAAAGTCATCCACCAGAAAGTATTATTCGACGCAAAAGCACTCGCCTCCGTATTTAGGGCATACCAACAGAAATGGTGGATATACCAGTGATGATGAAGAAGCACCGCTATTATCACGACGACAGAAGCGATCATTTTCAAAGCCGAAAAAGACATGGTATGTGTATATAGTCTATAAGTGTATGAATTCCAAACTCACAAAGAAACCATCAGCACACATACACTCCAAAACCTGGTTTTGGCGCTTATTTTTCTAGTGATACTGCTGCTATTGATAGTGGTATATAAAGCGCAGCCCTTGATGGAGCTGTCTGTCGATATGGGTCGAGTATTGGCAACAGACAAGGAGCTCATTTTTGATTTAAAAGTCAAGGCAGACAACTGGAATTGGTGGACGATCCATGTCGCTGATGCGGATATAAGTGTCTTTGCATTTAGCCAGATTGTGCCCAGCAGTAACATTATTATCACGGACGTGAATTCAAGCACTATCCGAGGCGTGGATCCAGCAGAATATCTAGGCGGCTTGACACATTTTGATGAGCCTCTGTCAATACCCTCGAATCGATTCAATCACGATAATTCTATGGAAGCCATCAGTCAAATTCGAATCAAATCACCTGGGGCTGATACGGCTGGCAATGAGAGATGGTAATTTGCTATACAAAAGGGGTTAATTTGAATTATATAAACTTAATTTTTGTTTTGGTCAATTATAGGTCCAGAATGATCCGATACCCGTATGGACTTGTTGTCAGAGGCGTGCTCAAATACAAGCCCATACCCTTCATGTTGGGCACATATCCTCAGTCAGTAGCTATATGCAATGTCACTCAAGTGGACCCAACTACCGGAGCCGTGTCTGCGTCTCCAGATAAAACCATCTGCGCTAGTCAAGACAAAGTAAGCATATTTTCACACGGTCATCTTATAGGGACTGTTGTCTAATTGTAATAAAAAAAGCATTGTACACTTGTTCCTTTTTCTATGTGTGTCTTTTCTTGTTGATTAATTAAAAAAAAAAAAAGAGAAAATGAGTAAACTTGTCGTCTACGGTGGTGCTGGCGCTTTAGGCCGTGCTCTTGTTCAACACTTTAAAACAAAGGGTTATGTATGTGAAACTACATGGGGATCAAATTGCAGGTCACTGACACTCTTTATAGACCGTGATCAACGTTGATTTGGTCGAGAATCAAGACGCTGATTTCAATACATTGGCAACTAGCAACGGTTCTCTCTACGAACAAGGTCAATCCATCAATGAATCCATTGCCTCAGTCTTGGGCTCCGAGAAATTATGTGGCGTATTCTGTGTTGCTGGTGGTTGGGCAGGAGGAAATGCTGCAAGCAAAGGTAACGTTCTTTTATTTGGCTGTGTAAGCAAGTGAGATTAAAAAAAAAGAGTGTACGCGCATAATAGATTTCTTGAAAAACTCTGAACTCATGCTGAATCAAAGCGTCAACTCTTCATTGATTGCTGCTCAAATCGCATCCAAGTACCTTCAACCGTAAGTTTGCATTACTAGTCATATAAGAAAACGTCTCACAAAATAACGTATTCAGGGGTGGACTTTTGACCATGACAGGCGCATTGGCCGCTTTGGATGCTACTCCTGGTATGATTGGCTATGGTATTGCAAAGGCTGCTGTCCATCATCTTGTAAAGGATTTGTCTGCTCCCAATGGCGGACTTCCTGAAGGCTGTAAGGTCACTGCTGTATTACCGTAAGTGTTTGCTTGCATCCTTTTGATACCAGAAGCTCACATTGTATTTTACAGAGTTACCATTGATACTCCCATGAACAGAAAGTTCATGCCTGATGCTGACTTTAGTACATGGACATCTCCTGGAGATATTGCAAAGTAAGTAGCATGTTATCAGCTCATGTCATGTACCTGTTGCTTATATAAATTTGTGTTTATAGCCAATTGGAGGGTTATCTTACAGGTACATTGCCTCTGACCAGCGGTAAGCTTGTTAGCGTCGTTACAGAGGGTGGTGTCACTGCATTTGATCAAATTTAAGGAATCGTGCCAAATGAAAAATAAATAAAAAAGCCTGTGTGTATAATTGAGCCTACTACAAAGAAACAGTTGCCCTTCTTTTTTTGCATTTACCTTGTGGTTGTGATAGGTATCACAATTTAAATAGACTTCTTGTGCTGTACAGAACATCTCGCGGTGCAGGAAGTCCAGGTATAGGTTCTTGCTGACATTTTGTTTCCAATCATTTTTGAGAATGTGAAGAGCAAAATCACTACTCTTTCACATTCTCAGATCGATGATACTACTAAAGCTCGTGCGTACAAGATGGTATGAAATTGTAAAAATATGCATCAATTTGTTTGATGGTTCCACAATGTATACACACTGACCCTCTCTTTTCTTTTTCGTAATTTTCAGCTAGATAAAATCACGAAATCTTGCATTTATCGTTACCAAAGCTCAGACAACATTTATCATACACTTTCGGCTTGCTTCATCATAGGCTACATAAGCTCAATTTGGCAGCTGATTGCTAGACAAGATTAAGTAAAGCGTGCAGAAGCATTTCTGACGCCCTGCGGTGTATTTGATGGCTGGTTGTTGTACGCTAATTTGCAGTATAATAGAGATACATCTCAAAAACAACATTTTCTAACTTTTTTGTAAATCATCGTCGCTAGATGAAATGTAGGTCATCTTGATCCAGGAACCAAATATTCAATAATTTGAGCAATAGCCTTGTTTGCAGAGCGTTGTTTGAGCGTGAAGAAGGCACAGTATGTGTTTAATGATGTTGCAATCTAGATGTCATTGTGTCCAAAAGCTTTTTGAACGAATGCTGTTACTGCACACCAGAGCGAATAGTATCCTTTTGGCGATATATACGCTCAATTTGCAATTGTGTGTATTCAAATACACCTTTCAGTAGCATCGTGGTGCACATTTTTTAGTTTCTACGTCAAGCTGCAATTCTTACCTGTCAACACAACTATACTAGTCTAAATAATACGAAGGCTGGCATTCAGAAGACATGTTGCTTTTAAGGGATCATTTCTTCTTTTGGGGATAGTGATACAAAGGGTTGCTTGCAATAACCTTTGCCACCACCACAGCGCTACTTTTGTCATACTTGAAGTTTTGTCAGATTCTTCATAACAGAGCAGAAAAACAGAAATAGCCTGATTGGATTACAGCTGTTTCTTCATGCTGATATGAAATCAAGGCAAACAAACTGTATGCAATACAATATACATAACCTCGTACGATATATACAAATCAACGGGTTGTATGCAAAGCATATTCCTACATAGTAGCACCAAATCAAAAGGGAAACCTCACATCGTGCTTGTTGGATTTGTGTGTGAGAAGCGTCTCATCAGATGATTACATTGTATTTTGTATACCTTGCATTCTTTTTATATCATTGGCACTGCATATACACAGTGACATATTAATCATTTACCCCCCCCCCTCCTCCCCCCTCTCTTCCTGCCTTCAGTACACCTAGAGGGTGGGCAATTCACATGAACTGACTCGAAGATGAATCCTTAAATTGGGTCCTGTAATACCGATGCGTATAGTTGTCTCTCCATACTGTTTGATACTGTGCTACAGGAATAAAAAAAAAACCAATTATGTGCATGTCCTTGTACAAGAGAAATCCATATAGTATAAATATCACCCTCTATTTTGTATACATATATAATGTACCTCAACTTCATCCTTCGTAATTCATATATATCTTTATACTCTCCTTTCGACTATAAAATACTTGTACAATCTCTCCATTCTTTTAATTACTACTCCCTATCATAATGGCTGGTAGCATACACCAAACATATGAGCATCAGGCAGTTGTGTCTGATGGCGGTAATTATTATCACACAGCTAACGATGAAACAAACCTTCGAAATGATGATAATGATTTAATGGAGGAATACTCTGAAAAAGCCGCTCCTCCTCCAAAACAAAAGTTTTACAAAAAGAAAAAGTACTGGATCATTTGCTCTATTACTACAGTTATTGTAGTTGTAGTTGCTGTTGTTTTAGCTCTTTATGTCATCTTCCCCAAAATTGCTCAATCCTTGATGAACAAGTCCAAGATTGATGTTACTGCTGCTGGAATTACATTCACCAAACCTGATGCCCTGGCTAACCAAGTCTATGCTAAACGTGATGGTGATGACATGAACTCTACCTTTTACATGAATATGGAAAGTGCTCTCTCTGATACTGGTCCGTTCCATGCCTCTATCAAGTTCCACAACCCTGTTCAAATCTTTTACAACGAGTCTTATCTGGGTGATATCTTTTTGTACAATGAAACTAGCATTGGTGGTGGCCATGGTACTCTCAATGCCATTACTCCCTTCTTGATCAGAGATCAAGCTGCTTTTGCTGCTTTCGCAAAGACCATGCTGGCTGTGGAATCATTTAAATGGACTCTCAAGGGTAAACTTGACATTACAGCTCTTTCTAGGTATGTTTTCATTGTTGTGTGCAGCACTGAATTGTTAGTAACGTCTTTATCCTGAAAAAACTGTAGAACAGCAACCGTTGACCTCAACAAGGAGATTGTTCTTAATGGTAAAGCTTATTTATAATCACAATTATGTTTGTACTCAACTAACCTTCCAACTCAAAGGTATGAACGGTTTCCCCAATGTTAAGATCAACTCATTCCAGCTTCCCGGTGATGATCCTAATGGTGGTATCCTTGTTGAATTGGGCACTGTCTTGGAGAGTCCTTCTCCTATCGGCGTTCAACTGGGTACCATTAAACTTGCTATCGGCTACGATGGTGTGCCATTGGGTATGGTGTCTGCTCAGAATGTAAACCTTGCAAAAGGCGAGAACAACATCCTTCTCAAGGGTACTCTTTCTCCTCACAACGATACTGTTTCTCTTCAAAAGATTGGTGTGCTTTTCTCCAACTACGTAGCTGGCCAACTCTCTAATACTACTGCTGTTGGTGTGTCTTGCGCTCCTGATGGTGTTAATCCCATCAGCTGGCTCTCTGAAGGTTTCTCTACAGTCAACTTGAACGTCGGCTTAACTGCTGGTGCTCCCCTCAAGATCATCAACGGTGTTAGTATGGGTTATCTTGACTTAAAGTTCGATCCTGCTGCTCCTTACTCTCCCATTGCCAATGCTCCTGCTGTTACTGCCAACTTCCAATTGCCCTTTGGTTTCTCATTGAACATTAGCGAAGTCTCTCAAAACATTACTCTTGCCATCAATACTACCGGTGCACAAACTGAGAGCTTTGCTGTGATGCAAACACCTTTTGCTCCTGCTGTTAGCAACCAACAAAATGGCACCATCATCTTCCCATTGAGCAACACGGCTATTGCTGGCATCCCTGGAAAGGAAAGCTTCTACAACCAATACACCTATGCCTTGACCGCCAATGACAACTATACCTTCATGGTCTCTGGTATTGCTACTACCAAGACAAACACCCCCATTGGTCCTATTGTATTAACTGGTATCAACTTTACTGTGCCTACTACTCTCAAGGGTCTGCAATTCTTGAACAGCACAGCTACTGTTATCAACTCTCTTGATGTCACTGGTGGCACTGAAGCTGGTCTTGCTCTTGCCATCAATGTCACTATGGATAACCCATCTGATTTCGGCATTTCTACTGGTGATGTTAGCTTCAACATGGGTGCTAGTGGTACCAACCTTGGTCTTGTCACCTTGAATAACCTTACATTGAATCGTGGTCAAAACACTGTTGCTGCTGCCGCCTCTTTTGATCCCAAGTCATCTGACGTTGGACAAAACCTCCTTAGCACCTTTGTCATGGGCGCCAACAATGCTGTTGATATCTCTGGTTATGCCAATTCTACCAGCATTGCCTCTCTTGCTCAAGCTCTGAGTGTAGTCAGCCTTAGTTCCACTCTTCCTGGCCTCACTACTGCTTTGATTCAAGGGTCTTCCATGTCTGTTCTCGATGATACTTTGCAAACAAGCATGGTTGGCGTCAAGGTTACCATTGCTAATCCCTTCTCTGCTGGCTTGAGTATCTCCAAGGTGATTGCCGCTGCTACTTTTGTTGGCATGCCTGTAGGTAACATTGATCAAGACATTAGTAGCAATCCCTTCGTCATTGGTGGTAAGGCTACTGCTACCTCTCAAGACTTGAGCATGAGCATGAACCTCGAACCTGCTGCTGTTGCCTTGTTGCTCCGTACACTCGCTGTCCAAGCTGGTATGGATACCAGAGCTCTTGATGGTTTGCTTGCTTTGGGTGGTTTCAACATTGAAGGTCAAGAAGATGTCGGCACTGACTCTAGTCTCTTCAAGGGCTTCGACGTGTCTAAATTCACTTTGGATGCTATGAAGGCATTGAAGGTTGATCTTTCTCTCTCTTCCACTATCACTATTGGTCAATATGTCAATGATTTGGCCTTCTCTCAAGCTAATGTTGCTGTTGCAGCTGATAACTCTGTTACCAAGTTGATCCCCATCGTCGGTCAACCTATCGTTCAGCAAGTTGTGGATGGCTCTGTTCTCGGTTTTGAAACAATCGTCATGTCCAATGTCGGCGAGAACTCTTTCACTGTTCAAATGAAGGGTAGTATTACCAACTCTGGTCCTATGGATGCTACTATTAGCTTCCCTACCCCTCTCACCATCTACTGGCAAGGAAAGACTCTTGGTACAGTGACCATGGCCAACATTGAAGCCAAAGCTGATGTCGGTGCTTCATTCGATGTCCAAGGCAGTTTCTCTGTCAACAACGGTAATGACATGGCTGAATTCTCTGCTTACTTGATCAACAATGAGTCCTTTGAATGGGAGATTGTCAGCAAGGATGTCAGTGTCACTGCTCTTGGATTCACTTTTGTTGGTGTCTCTCTCGACAAGTTTGTCACCTTGAAGGGCTCCAATGGTTTCAAGAATGCTGTTACTGTCAAGTCCTTTGATTTACCTGCCAACGACCCTGCTGGTGGTATTACTCTCACTGCTGATACTGTTATCAACAACCCCAGTCAAGTGGGTTTCAACCTCGGCGGTGCTGCGTTCGAGACCTATTTCAATGGCGTTGATCTTGGACCACTTGCCACTGACGGTGCTGCTTTATTTGCTCCTCTCTCTTCTTCAAGCATGAAGATGAAGGGCCGTTTGGTTCCTCAAGATACCAAGGAAGGCATTATTGCTATTACTACTGTCTTTGGCCATTATCTTGCTGGTATGTCATCTAATTTGACCATCAAAGGTGTTTCTGGTTCCGGAAGCAGTGGTCCAGTAAGCTGGTTAACTACCGCATTCAAGACTATCAACATTGAGAATGTCGTTTTACCTGGCCCTGCCACTGTTCCTGAGCTTATCCCCTCCATTGAAATGAAGGACTTGAAATTAGATTTCACCAAAGATCAATGGGCTCCTCCTACCAGCTCTTCCAGAGTCGAGGCTCAGCTCAAGAATCCCTTCGGTTTCCCTCTTTCCGTTGCTCAACTTGACATGAAGGTAGAGGCCACTTACCAAGGTGCCTCTGTTGCAACTCTTGATATCCCTACATCACCTGCTTCCACCTCCAACACGGGCTTGATCACTACAGGCTTCAATGACATTCCTTTCAAGGTGGTGAACCATGAGCTCTTTGCTGGTTTCAACAGTCTTTTGACCTTGACTCCTAGCGTCACTTTTGGCTTGAAGGGTTCTTCTAATGCTATTGCTAACACTGCTGTTGGTACTCTTTCTCTTCCTGGTGTTACATTTGATGTGGATACCCACTTGGCTGGTAAATACAAGAACAAAAAGCAAATTCATTATTTTTTTTAACATGGTTGATATTTATAGGTTTCAACAGCTTTGGTAACGTTGCTACCATCAAGTCCCTTAAAGTCACTGGTGCTACTCTCAAGTACATCATTGTCGATTTGGTTGTCACATTGAACAATCCCTCCAACATTACTATCAGCATTGGTGATGTCAACTTTGATGTCTACATGAACGAGTACAACGCTATTGTTGGTAAAGCCTACATGCTTGGCACTACTATCAAGCCTGGAGCTCAAGACTACAACTCTGTTATGCATTTGGCTGAAGGAGCTACAAGCATTGAGGCTGTTGGAAAGATGCTCTACTACTACTTGACTGGCGCTGCTGTTCCCTTGACTATCCGAGGTAGCGCAACTTCTACACCCATTGTGCCATTGCAAGCAGGTCTCTCCAAACTTCAACTTGCTACTTCTATCAATGGCGTCACTACTGGTTTGATTGAAAAGATGAATGTTGTCGTTGACATCAATGATCTCGCTGCAGGTCTTCCTGCTAAGGCCACCATCACTATCCGCAATCCTTTGGATACCAAGTTTGCCTTGAAGAGTATCACTGCTAGCTGTACTTCTTACCTCACTTGTAATTATGCTGGTAAATACCAATACACCAACTTTGAAATTGGTACAGTCAATTACGCCTTCCCTTCGCCTTTCGAGGTTGGACCAGGAGAGTCAAAGGAAACTGGTGAAATCCCCGTCAACATTGACATTTCTAAACTGGATGCTGTCATGGCTGATTTAGGTGCTATGAAGGGTACTTACAATATCAGTCAAACAGCAAGTGCTATTGTCGGTGACCAATTCGAAACTGACCATATGGTTTACAGTCAAATGAATGTACCTTACACAATCTCCATTACCGGTTTCCCCGAGCAATACGATCCTGTCTGGGCAAGCATTTGTGATTCACCTCCTTCCGGAGGCAATATTCCTGACACTCTTGCACTTGTTCTTAACAATAGCACTAGCAGTGCCATTCCTAGCGCCACTTCTACCGCCACTTCTGTTGCTGTTTCCTCAAGCTCATCCGAGGCTCCTGTTACTACTACCGTTGCTGCTACTGAGACTACAACTGAAGCACCCAAGCCAACTGCAACTGAAACTACTCAAACTTCTACAGAAGCTCCAGCTCAACCTTCTTCAACAACTGAGGCAGCTGCTGCTACGCCTACAGAATGATAAAGCAAATATTCTATCCTTTATTTAATATCTAATACAATTAATAGCAGTACGATAAACACTGTTCTTTTAAAAAACACACACATATATAATTACCTTCTTTTTTGTTTGACTACCACCCTCCCTTTCTAACCTATCTATTATCTACCTATATATATATATATATCTTAACCTCGTATAATTTACACTATATCATACAATATCCTTCTATGCCTTTACTACACTTTCCTTTATATATCATCATCATCATTCGTATAATTTTGTATCTCTTTCCTTACTTGTAAAATACTGCCTTTAAGGTAATTCTTTTTTTGTATGCTTTCTTGATAAATAAACGGCAAGTGTCTGGCATGTAATTGTGGGTATTGCTATAATATTTGCACAATTAATAGCAATTTCCTGCGTAATTTTACTCCATACAATATATTATTACTTTCTGCGCAACTATCTAGTATTTAGGCGTACTGTTTAGTCAATATTTAATCAACAGTCTATTTCGATGACTGAAAAAATCCTCTTCAAAGGGTTGTTGACATAAGCTTAACAACCATCAGAGGGCGGCTACAATATTAAGCAATGTATCAAGTCAATAATGGTTATTGGGCAGTATTGGCATTGAACTTTTAGCATTATATACAGTGGTACTTATATATAACTGGAGCCACGTAATATTTATGCAGGATTAACTGCTTTAAGCATCAATTACTGTCATGGATGGGCCATTTACCAGCCTAAAGGCAGCAGCAGCAGCTGGATTTAAACTATTTTTTTTCCGTCGCAGCAGTAGAAAAACTCTGTTCCAAATTGGGCCAGAAAATGTTCTTTTATCGTTTTTTGCTAAATTTAACTATATGAGTTGTCTTTGCCGTACCCTACTTTCTAATACAGTTACAGGCAGATATTTACGGTGCACCTAGTGGTGCTAATAATACTAGATGTTTTGACTAAGGATATGGAGCAATCCTCAAAAATATGAAAAGTGAATTATTGCCAAAATCCAGAGATTTCTCGTATAAAGGTCTCACAAAAATGGTTTCACAAGTTGCCCTGGATCGCTAGAATCATTTTAATCTTATACACGCCATAGTAAAAGTCTTCATTATTGAGGTCAAAAACGCAATCAACTGATTTCTGATCTTTTTGTAAAGGGGTACCTCATGGTTTGGATCGGTTATCATCCATGTTTTCTTGGTCCCAAAAAAATTTGAGAAAAAGCATCAGAGAGTAACTGCTAGTCGAGAGCAATTGCTCGGTGCTATTCCGTCGATCTAAAACAGCTTGTAACTCGAAAAATCGCCCATCAAATGCATTCAATTTTGGCTGTATTTTGCATACTTTTGAGGAATAAGAGTCATTGTAAGCATGCTATCTACCCTTATATGAACTGTTGCCATTGATTTAGATATGAAGCATCGTAAAAGAGTTATATCCACACTTACAAGCAAAGTTACAGAGGTTTTTAACGCAGTATTTGGGATTTGATATTGGGTCTGATTGCATATCATTGCGCTTAAATAGCAATGCTGCCCATAGTATCATATGCAAAGGCCAAAATTACAGGTGGTAATGTATGCAATCTAATCTCAACAACTCTTTATTCAAATCTGATATAAATATGGGCTTCATTATATACACATTATACACACAAGATGCGCCCTTTTATTACATTATCGGCATTAATTTCATGTGTTCATCAATGATGCAAATGGCAATACCCGTATATCAGCCCTACACTTCATTGCCATCTAGCGACTGTAGCTCTCATGCAGCCTTGCTCTGCTAGTTACTACCTATCCCAGACTCCAAGATGCATATAGTTACCAATGCTTGATTAGAAGCGCACAGGCATAAGCCTTGCTCAGTTATGCAAAAAGAAAAAAAGAAAAAAAAAAAAGAGTCGTGAGATTCCATACGTGACGCGATAATGAATTTTTTGATTGAAAGGTATAAAATGCTGACAACTCTATCTATCACTTCTTTTTTCTACTCTATCTCGCGTGTGTATCCGCCACAGTAATTATACAAGAACATGAGCTCCTTTGACGGTGATGAAATAATTGACCCTACCGATGTCGAGGTAAGAGAAATGGCCTGCCTTTATTACATGATGTGTGTTTCTAAACATTTGCCTAGTTTTTCAAATTTTCAGGACTTGTTCCCGATGCCAAAGTGTCCATTCAACAAGAACCCTTTGACATTGCAAACTATCCAGCCAATGTTTCTTTGCTGGCTTGTTCAAACAAGTTTGGCCAATTTGTTGCAGCTACAAAGCAAGGTAAATAATGCTACTTCGTGTTGGCAATTGCAGCACTAATTCATGTCCATCTTGAATAGGCTTTGTTTTCGGCTTGACAAAGACACTTCGTACAACTTTTTACAGTGCAAACAAGGGAGAAATAAAGCAGCTTGGCGACAACGACAAAGTATCAGTGCCTCTTTCAACTGCCATTAGACAAATTAGGTTTTCAGCAGACGAGAAGCAAATCTTGATTGCCTTTGATGGCGGTAGTTTATCTGTATACAACACGGATGATATCCTAAATCAGGTAGGGTCATTCAAACAGAGAGTAGCACTACCCCCATATTGATCTGTTGATTATAGAAAGACAAGGTCCAACCTGTCAATACTTTTCAACTGGAAAATGATGTTGCCGATGTACGACCCAATCCCGAAGCATATGGCAACATGGCAGCAGTGTTATACACAAACCAACAATGTGCTTTGATTGACTTTTCAACTGGAAACACGGAATGCACATTTCCCTTGGACAATATCACAGCCATTTGTTGGTCATTCAAGGGAAAGCAAATTGTCTGTGGTAAAAGTGATGGTGGGCTCGAGCATTTCGATATCAAGGGCGCAGTGAAGGATAGTTTGAGTATACCAGAAGCGATGCGTGCCGGCCACGGTGACGAGGTAGAAAACAGATATGGTAAGTTTATGGAAATAGGCCATCTTTCGGTAACGTTGCTACATGTGCTGATAACAATGTGGTTTTATAGTGTGTGATGTGCTGTGGATCGAAAATCACATTTTCCTTGTCATGTACGCTCGCAAACGCAACAGTGAAGACGACGACTATATCAACGATGGATACATTATCAACAGAAAACCTGCTACTGGCACAGACCCTGTTTACACTCGCCTTGCTGAAATCACACCTATTTTCACAACAGACGGACGTGGCAATCATTTCTACATGGAAACCATTCGTGGACTTGGAAGTGAAATTAAGCATCTCATCATCTTGGCCAATGCAGCTACAAGCGAAATTTCTGTCGTAGGTCACGATGAGCATGACGTGTGGGCTACATGGCAGTTGCCTGAAAACGGATTGGCGAATTTACCATTATCCCCAACGACATCGATGGACACCTTCCCCGTGGGTTTGGCTTTAGATTTTACGGCAGATGAGAAATTACCGGCTTTCGATCCCAGTGAAAAAGATGTTGGTGTTGAGCCCATGCCTGTATTCTACTATCTCAATGACGAGGGTGAGATTGGATCCTTCCATTGTTACAATAGCGAGCTGGCTCGACGAGGCGAATCCTACAAGAATGAATCATCCACAGCATCTGCTGCTACTGCTACTCCTGCTGCAACCGTCCCAGCTGCTGCCACTCCCTCAGCAGCACCTTCTGGCTTCTCTGCATTTGGCTCTGCTTCCACCTCAAGCAATGATAGTTCATTTGCAGATCTCTTGTCGGGTAAGAGTCCAACACCTGCTGCAACAACTGGCGGTGGTTTTGGAGGGTTTGGCGGTTTTGGAGCTGCTACTACTGGAGGAAGTATTCCATCTTTTTCCAATCTGGGATCAGCGCCAAAAATCTCTCCCGCAAACTTTGGTAGCTCTACTGCAAGTTCTACTGCTGCACCTGCATTTGGCACTTCCAGTGGTTTCGGTTCTGCCGCTGCTACTACTACTACTACCACTACTACTACTACTACTGCAAATAAGGATACTAGCAAACCTTTGTTTGGATCAACGACTAGTTTTGGAGCTGCCAATAAGAGTGTTTCTCCCGCTTTTGGTTCTACATCAAGCTTCGGTGCATCTGCCAACAAATCCACCACTTCATCCTTTGGAACTACTTCTAGTTTTGGTTCTACCAAGAGTACAACCTCTCCATTCTTTGGCTCTTCCACCACAGGCGCATTTGGTGCACCTACCCAGACGCCTGCACCAGCTGCTGCTGCTAGTACCGCTCCAAAGGACTCTGATGCCTCATCAAAGACCGAGCCTGATGTATCATCGCTTTCATTTGGTTCCTTGAGCACAAATGACGAGAAAAAGCCAGAAGCCCCTAAACCTGCTACAACAACTACAGCCGCACCAACATCTGCATTTGGATCCACGAGTACATTAGGAAGTGGTGGTTTTGGCTCACTTGCAAAAAACACTGTTCCTGGCGCCAAATCTCCATCTACTACTATACCCTCCTCTTTATTCCCTAAGAGTACCACTCCTGGAGCTACAGCGCCCTCTGCCAACGCAGCTAGTGCAACACCGTCTTTATTTGGCTCGACATCTACTATGAAAGCACCTGCTGCAAGTGCATTTGGATCTACATCCACTCTTGGATCTGGTGGTTTTGGTTTATTAGCAAAGAATACTGTGCCTGGTGCCAAATCCCCAGCAGCAACAGCTGGTTTCGGTTCATCTACTTCGTTTGGATCAGCTGCTTCTGATAAAACTACGACTACTACAATAGCTACTGTCACCCCCTCAGCTCCAGCTCCAGTTACAACAACGCCAGCTACGACCACACCCAAACCAACAGTCATCGCTCCAGCAGTATCATCTAAACCTACAGTAACATCTGTGCCTGCTACTACTGCTACTACTACTACAATCACAGCACAACCCAAGGAACCAGCTAAAGCTACAACTACTGAGTCACCAGCTGAAAAGTTAAAGCCCACAGCAGAGGAAGGCATGGCCAAGGGATACGAGGAACTTTATATCAAAGTTACAGAAGAGATTGCAAAGGTAAGGCACTTGCAGGTTGCTTTGATTCAGTGCACTTATCATCCCTCTTCTAGTTGAAGGAATATCATGATAAGCTTACACTTGCTGTCAAGGCCAATACAATGCCTCTAGAAACCAAGTCTGTATCTAATTTGGATGTTGACGAGGTCTCATGGAACTTGAATGACACTGGAGAGCTTGAAAACATTGCTGATACGCTCATTGCCGACATCAAGAGCAAGGAGGCTTCTCTTGAGCAAACAAAGCAACAAGTGAACGCCTTGGTTCAAAACTGTAAAAAATGTAAGTAGCCAACTATTTGTACAAATTGTATTAGGGCAATGGCAACTCATATCATACAATGCATTAGCCATGGACAAAAAGGAAGACATCAAATACCTGTTGGGCAAGGACTTTGATCCCAAAGTAGTTGATATCTTGGACAACCGAGAACTGGATGTAGAGACAAAGAAGGCGTTTATTGAATTGCAAAGTAAATCAAGAGCAAGTGGTAATGTGCTTGATGATTTGGAATTCAAGGTGCAAGAAAACAAGAAGCGAAATAAGATTAGAAATGCTCATAATGCTGGGTAAGTAGAGTGAGGGGAGTGGGGCAGGTCATCGGATGAATTGACAGGGACTAATGTATACTGTAGCTCACTTTCCATGTACACACTGCATCGTGCCATTCGTGACATTGAGCGAGAAATTGTGCATAAGCAAGATAGTTTGACCGAGCTTGGAGACCAAATTGCAGCCATCAAATTGACAGACAGTCGAATCAAAGCAAGACGAGGGGCTGCTGGTATTTCATGCGACGATCTCTCTGACTCTGAGCAAGAAGAGGATAAGAAAGACAAACGAATCACACCTGCAGTCATTGAGCATACAACTAGATATCTTCGACGATACCAGTTTCTGGACACAGTCTCTGATGAGCTCAGCAAATCAGGACCCGTTTACACTTGCATTGAATAAATTAGGCGTAGTAGTATAGTATTGTACATTTATTATTGCTTTATTATTGTGCGTGTCATTTATTGGACCATCATATCTTGTTCCATGGTTGAGGATTGCTGCTGTTCAGGTTGCTGAGGAACAGTGTTTTCAGGGTTGGTCCAGTCAATCATGTATCGAGTGACCTTGGGCTTGTCTGCCAAAATGTTTCTCTGTAATTGATCAATGAGCACTTGCTCAGGAGGGTTCTCGCGTAATTGCTCGTCAGTGTATTCGTTGTTGACATAGTAACCAACACGGACAAACTCCTTGTCGTTGTAGAGACAACTTAATAACACAACTGTAACTTCCAACAAATCTGCTTTGGGCAGCAATTCAATCTTGGGCGCATCAGCCTATATATATACATATACACATATGCTTATTAGTATCAATCTACACAATGGAAAGGAGAGGGGGGGGGGGACAATCAAATGCTTACAGCAAAAATAAACTTATTAACACCAACAGGGACAGGTCCAACCATAATGGAGTCAAGCACTTGGTCGTATTCTGAGCTCTCTGCAGATCCAACGTATATCATTCTCCATTCGAGATCTTTTTGGGTCTTTCATGAGTCCAATGCCCAAATCAAACATCAGTTCACAACTTACCGTCTTTAAGAGGTGCGTTGCATTCAAAAGTGATTTCAAATTGCAGAGGGTTCTTGAAGTTTGTAGGGTTATCCAAAACTTGAATATTCAAGATATTGACAAGAGACATGATTTATAATTGTTTGATATAGAAGGGAAAAGAAAAAGAGAAATGAATCTTCAACGCGCCCTTTGATCATTTCAAACGCGTGCACCCATTTCAAGTTACACTTACACATTAAGCGAATTAGCATCCCGGTCCGGGAGCGAGGATGAGAGAGATAGACAGTGAGTGAGAGTAAGTGAGAGAGACAATATGTGTGTGTGGTGTGTTGTGTGTGTAAATGCGAATTACCTATTTAGGCTCCTAGATGGAATGACCATAGCAACAGCATGAAGTGAGCATCGAGCCCTCCCCTCCCCTCTTTCAATACACCCACATCAACCCAACCATGAAGTTCAGTGCTGGTAATTTGATGAGTCGATGGCATGGATGGATGGGTCATTAACATTGCATAGACGTCAGTTCTTCTCACCGTAAGAGCAGAAAGGCCCATTTCTCCGCCACATCCGATGTTCGTCGTAAGATTATGAGTGCCCCTTTGTCCAAGGAGCTCCGTGAGAAGCACAATGTAACTTCTACTGAACAACAATCACAACTACACCATATCAGCTCACACTTTGTATTATGATAGTGCCGTTCTATTCCTGTTCGCAAGGACGATGAAGTGATGGTTGTTCGTGGCACTTACAAGGGCCGTGAAGGTAAAATCGTCCAAGTTTACCGTAAAAAGTGGGTTATTCACATTGACCGTGTCTCTCGCGAGAAGGTCAATGGCGCTACTGCTCCTATTGGTATCTCTCCCTCCAAGGTTGTTGTTACCAACCTCAAGTTAGACAAGAGCCGTGTTGCTATCCTCGAGCGCAAGGGCAAGAAGGATGCTATGCAGCAGGTAAGATTTGACGAGAAGTTTGATTGACAGCTTATTGATGAACATTTACTTTGTAGTAATTACCTGTTTGCAAAAAGCAGCGATCAACTAAATAAAATTATCAATACATCAAAAGAGTATTACGATTGTACATATTGAAACACACACACACAACGAGTCGACTCAATGCTAGTTGTTGGTATTATGGGTATTCAGTGCTGTATTATGTTTTGACAGCTAAAATAAACTACGCAAGGTTTTGGCAGCCGATATATGCTACAAAAACTATGACAGCTCGTAATTTGGAGATAAACATGATGTTTAGAGCACTTGATTTCGGTAAACAATTTGGATGCAACTGGCTCGTTTTAGACATATAAAATTATGCTAAAAAAAGAGGCCTGACTCCTAATCAACGTCTCTGCAAACGTCATACCCATAGACTAATTTGAACAAATGCAGGAGTTGGGGAGAAAGCCAGGTACACTACAGGAGCATGAATTTTGGCGGCGCCAATTTCTCACGTTTTAACAAATGGACTATATACTAGGCGAACATAATATTTCAAATGAGTTGATTTTAATGAATATATATAAATGATAAAGGGTTCAATTTCTAAATAATTAGTTTGAAAAAGAGATCAACTCTCTTTTTTTCGCGATATAGATACAATTGAGTAGAAGAAAAAGAGTAGGAAGGTAGATGAAAGGGTAAAATGAACTTAATAAGCCTTGTCCAAAGCTTGCTTAAGATCAGCAATCAAATCTTCCTTGTTTTCAATACCAATAGAGACACGAACCAAGGTATCAGTGATACCTAAAGCAGCGCGATCTTCAGGGCTGACAGCACCGTGAGTCATGATGGCGGGAACTTCGACAAGAGATTCAACACCACCCAAGGACTCAGCCAAAGTAATGTGTTCAAGGTTGCTCAACAACTTGTTGACATTATCCAAATTACCTTTAACACGGAAAGAAATCATACCACCAAAACCGCTTTGTTGCTTCTTGGCCAATTCATGGTTAGGATGAGAGGGGAGACCAGGATAGATGACTTCTTCAATGTGCTCGTTGGTTTCCAAATACTCTGCAACAGCTTGGGCGTTTTCAGCATGTCTTTGCATACGAACTTCAAGAGTCATAAGACCACGACGGGCCATGAAACAGTCAAAAGCAGAGGGGACAGCACCCAGAGAGTTTTGCATAAAGGCAAGCTTCTTGTACCATTCTTCATTGGAGGTGACAGCAACACCCATCACGACATCAGAGTGACCATTGATGTACTTGGTAACAGAGTGAATGACGATATCAGCACCCAAAGCGATGGGGTTTTGGAAGTAGGGAGACATGAAGGTGTTGTCGACAACCAAGAGAGCACCGTGAGCATGAGCGCGTTCAGCAATGGCCTTGATATCAATGACACGGAGAGTAGGGTTAGTAGGGGTTTCGAGCCAGACCAACTTGGTGTTGGGCTTGAAGTGGGGTTCAATGTTGGCAGGATCACTCAAGTTGACAAAGGTGGTGTCAATGTTGAGGTTAACAGCAACCTTGGTGAAGTAACGGTAGGTACCACCATAGACATCGTTGACAGAGATCAAGTGAGAACCAGCTTGCAAAGAGTTGACAATGGTGGCAGTGGTAGCAGAACCAGAGGCGAATGCAAGACCATACTTGGCACCTTCGAGGTTAGCAATAGCTTCCTCAAAGTTGTTACGGTTGGGATTACCAGATCTGGAGTATTCGAATCCCTGTATACGCAATGTTTAACCCAACTGATCTCGCCCCTTGATTCTATTAGATAACTTACGGTATGAACACCAGCAGCAGATTGCTTGTATGTGGTTGAAAGAGAAAGAGGAGGAATGACAGCACCGGTGGTGGGGTCAGGGTGTTGAGCAGCGTGAATAGCGCGAGTACCGAATCCAGAAGACATGACTAATTGAGTTGATTTGAGAGAGATAAAGGCCATTGTATCCAAAAACTTTTTCCAATGCTTTTATAACCATTTTGTTTTGTGACAGGGAGAACAACCCGTCATTTCCAAAGGCTAATAATCCCGAAGCACGCAATATCCGTTCTTTCATTTGGGATTGGCAAATGATGGCAACATGAAAAACCTCTTGGAAGACGGAGAAAATATCAGGTTGTTTGTTTTTTGATTTCTAAGCACGTCTTTGGTTTGTCAAAATACGCAGCTGGAGGCCCCCACTCTCTCCACTCTCCTCTCTCAACATGTTGAAATGACCCTGGGAAAAATATTTTTTTTGTCCTACAACACTGCTCGCCCATCCATGTTGAGTTGGCTTTTTTAGCTTATCAACAGAAAGGTACTATCATTGAAACAGCGGTTCAAGACCAGAAATGCGATTTCCTCATTGACAGCACATGATGTATTGGAATCGAATATCAAAAAAGGGGAGTTCGATATGCGGAAGGATTTAAATTACTTGACTCATTGTTCAAAAAAAGGAGCTCTTTGCCTCTGCTCTAGAGGAAAAAAAAGGGGGGAAGAGGCAGTAAATTAGTAAATATATATATATCGACATCCGAGAAATAAATCCATCTTCTACACTTTATACAAATGGCACCTCACGCTTTGCTTAACAAAGAAGCACCCAAAAACCTGACATTAAAGGATCAGCACGATCAAGATGTCAATCTAGCTGACTGCATTGGTAAGTCTGCCATTGTCCTGTTCTTTTATCCCAAGGATGGCACATTTGTCTGTAGTAAAGAGGTACAAACTATTGTTCGTTTAAATGTGTAACCTCAACCATGCTAAGCTCCAAGTCCTTGATGTTTGATAGGCCTGCGGATTTCGTGATCGATTGCAAGTGAGTACACACAGCTCTACATTTGTGCCAGAAACTTCTAAAATGAGTAATTTCACTGAACATTAGGAAATTCAAAGTTTGGGGGCAGAGGTCATTGGCGTAAGTGCTGACAGTGTAAAGTCTCACGAGCAATTTGCTAGCAAGCAAAAGCTGCCCTATACCCTGTTGGCAGACACTGAAGGACAGCTGCGTACAGCATATCAGGTACCCAAGCTGTTGTTTGGGTTTCCTCAGTACGTATACATGTATATGTTATAGATGCACACAACACTCCAACTTGGTTTTTTTTAGACGC
The DNA here is from genome assembly GCA_037974945.1 of Mucor circinelloides. Classification (NCBI taxonomy): domain Eukaryota; kingdom Fungi; phylum Mucoromycota; class Mucoromycetes; order Mucorales; family Mucoraceae; genus Mucor; species Mucor circinelloides. The sequence goes on along the minus strand of JBBNAA010000029.1, from coordinate 587,456 downwards.
ATTACCTTTGTGATTGACAAAGATGGTATCGTTTCAAATGTCTTTGAATCATTCTTTAGTTACAGTTATCACATTACAAATGTATTGAAGGCTCTGCAAAAAGATTCTGAGGCCGAAACAGAGGAGGCAGACGGCGAGCAGGCTGGACAGGAAGTGGCTCAATAAGTCCTATTGACATCAGTAAACATATCATTAAAAGTCAAATATTATGAATGACACTCGAATGGGGAGTTTTGTGCTTGCCCCCCCACTGACAAAAGCAATGTCTTTTATAATTATTATATACATGAAAATGTGCGCGAGCATAATATATTTGAAATTACTTTTTTTTTTTTTTTTTTTTTTTGAAACTGGATTCATTTTTTTTAATACTATGGGGAATAATGAAAAGAGTTCAAATGTAAGGTAAAAGGAGCAAGGAGGGAGGGTGAGATAGATAGAAAGCGAAAAAAGAAAAATGTACATCTACATTCATGTTATAGGATCCAGCCAGCCTATATAGAAAATGATTAAATATAAAATTGATTTGTATAAGTTTGAAGTGTATATAATGGTTGTATATAATATGTTCTTTTTTGAGTGTGTGTGTGTTGCGTCGTGTGTGCGTATGTGAGTATATAAAATCTTTCTCTCTCTCTCTGTCTTTTTCTTGCCATGAATGGATTTTAATTAGCTCCTTCTGAGAGGTTGATTAGTAATTGACCAAGACAGCGCTTTGTAGCGACATCATCTTTCAAGACTTGATGGAAAGTGGAGTCTCGAAGAGGCTCAGGGAGACACTGACGCAAAGCTTCACGTGCTCTAAATTAAAATCACTCTCGAGTTACTCCAAATGTTTAACGTAATGCAATTTCATAGACACACATACCTTGGATTTTCAGAGAGTCGAAGGTAGCAGCGGATAACATGCTTCAAAAGACGCATAGCCTGATTCTCTACAAGCTGATTAACCATGTTATGCAATACAGTAGCTACAGCGTAAAAACGTTCGTAGGTTTGGCAAATATAGTACTAGAGCAACATGATGAGCCATTTTCCTTCTATCTCCTTATGCATCACTTACCAATCCTGTCTCATCCAAAAGAATTTTTTGAACCACAAATATAGCTACAGTTTTGGACAATTCACTTCCAGTCTCCATGATGCGAAGACAGAGAGGGATGATTTCAGTTGATAAAAGGAAACTAATCACTTCGGGGTTGTCGTTCTGTAGCTCTCATGTTAGTTGAGTTGCTCTTACTGCTCTCAATACTCCTGGATTACCTTGACCAAAGCTCCAATGACACCCAAACTTGTCAATCTCAGATATTCAAAAGGTCGAGTTTTGCTTGTTGTATTCAAAAATGGGTAAAGGTAAAGAGGAATGTGAGCTAGATGCAGTGTGGGTGTTAGTGTTCAACGAGAGTAAGTTTTGCTCACAACATACCTTGGAGAAATAAGCTTCTTGTTTCGTTATGGTTAGCTACACATTGGAGAAGGGCAAGGGCATTGCAAACTCGATTGGAGGCTCCACCACTCAATGTAGGAGGGGTCAACAGAGGATAGACTGTAACAATCTCCTGAAGTAAAACGGGAATAACGCCTATTGCAATTCATCATGAATTTCAACGCCATCTCAAGTACGTTGTATAATACACATTACCATAAGAATACCACAAAACCAAAGCTAAATCCTCGTACTGTTCTCTTTTCTTACTCAAGTCTAATAAAGCTTGCTCTCTCGAAGAAGGGTTGAGCAAATCTAATACGAGTCCGTAAATTTTTTCCTCATCTAATTGTTGCATCTTTTGAGCGGCTTGATGGTCTTGCTGATGCTGCTGTTGCTGCTGTTGTTGTTGCTGCTGTTGTTGTTGCTGTTGTTGTTGTTGCTGTTGTTGCAAAACAAAGTTGGCTGACATTGGCATGCCTTGAGAGCCAACACCGTTATTCATCATTTGAGCATACACAAAAGGGTCTGCATTACTTGCTCCAGCACCACGGTTCATGGCAGGGAAATGCTGAGACAGCGCGTTCATGTTATTGTTGGGGCCAGGTTGAAGAGAAGATGTTAAAGGGTTTCCACCAGCACCTGTTAATGAGGATTGTTGCAGATACTGCTGAATGTTTCCATTATGTTGTTGCATGTCTTTTTTTTTCGAGTCTTTTTTTATTATTTCAGTATATGGTGTTTTCAAGCTTTTTCGGTTTTTTCGAAGTATAAGTAATATATGATGTATATAAATTAAGTGATATTAAATAAAATGGTGAAAAGCAGAGTGATGGAAAAGAAAAGGAAAAAGGAAAGGAAAAAGGAAAGAAAAAATTGGCATCGCATCTGCGGCTAGCTTAAATGTTTTTGACTGACGACGACGACCACTACGCGTGTGGTGATGTGTGTGTGTGTGTGTGTGTGTGTGCGTGTGTGCGTATGTACATCTATGTCTGTAAAAATGTCAAATTCCTACATCAGTCAGATTGGCTAGCAACCGATTTAGCGATCTATAGGGTTGCCCAGAGGTCTCCTATCATTGAGTCTTGTGGATGGCAGTTATGTTTGGTATGTGAATGTGCATTTTAGCTTCATTTCTCACAAAGTAGCTTGGTAGCATTTCAATTCCAGAGGCAACAAGAGGCTGGCTTGATTTCGTTGAGCTACAAAAATTGCTAGAAAAAATCTTTTATTATCCCTCAATCTCTTTCTTTACTACTCTTATTCTCAACATCTGCACGATTTATCTGGGCTGATTACTAGCAGTATTCTCACCACACACCTACTCGATTATTTTCATTTACAAAAATTCTAATTTTTCTCTCAACATTACACATTTAAACCAGCCCCAAGCAGCGTTATGTTGGGTTGGTAACTTATCAAAAGAAAGCAGCCAAGATTATTTATTTAAAAAAAAGCAACAAACAATACCCCTCCCCCCTCCCCCTCAATCTCTCACTATTTTTATAAAGAAAAAGGAGTAGCAAAACCATGGATAACATTTTGAAATCAAAAAGCGAAGAGTCCATCGATTCTGGAGTGTATAGTCCAACTGCAACGGCATACGAAAAGGACGATGATGCAGAGCAAAACACAACTAGCTCATTATCACTTGTACGTCAGCTTGCAGCACAGTTCCCTGAATACGAGCGACAACCTCACATGGAGCCATTTGGCTCGGTTTTGATGAATCCCAATGTTGAAATTGATTCGGAGAGATCAAAGGCAGACAGTGAAAGGGTCATTGAAGTGTCCAACAATGGTCGATTTGCCAAACTGAATACATTCTTGGGCAAAGGTGCATTCAAGGTTGTCTACAAGGCCATTGATAGAGAAGAAGGCTATGAGGTTGCTTGGAACGTCTTACAGGTAATTTCCTTGTGTACCTTGAAAATTTATTTCATGATATTAACAACCACAATACAGGTGACTCGTCAAGAAGTGAAAGCTTTAGGCCATGAAATTGAGATTCTCAAATCTGTGCGACATCCCAACATCATCACCTTCCACGAAGCATGGTATAATGAGTCAGAATTTGTATTCATCACTGAACTCATGACATCTGGTACACTACGTGAATACATCCGAAAATTATCTCCTTTGCCCAACATGAAGATTGTTAAGAGATGGTGTCGTCAAATTCTAAAGGGCCTCGTCTATCTGCATGGTCATCAGCCGACTATCATTCATCGTGATATCAAGTGCGATAATATTTTTATCAATGGTGCTCATGGTGAGATCAAGATTGGTGATATGGGCACAGCTGAAATGAAGGTGGACAAAAAGTACACTGTCATTGGCACCCCTGAATTCATGGCACCCGAGATGTACGAGGAGAAGGGCTACAATGAAAAGGTTGATATTTATGCATTTGGCATGTGCTTGCTAGAGATGGTTACCGGTGAATACCCTTACAACGAATGCACCAACGCCGCCCAAGTCTTCAAGAAGGTTACGCAGACCATTCGTCCCGAATGCTTATCCAGAGTTCAAGATCCTGAGGTTTTGGCCTTAATCAACAACTGTCTTGCAACCGAACATGAACGCATGTCGGCACAGGAGATTTTGGAGCATTCGTTTTTAGCAGTGGAGCCTGAAGTTGTCATGTTGGCTACGGATGTCGGTATGAAGCAATTGACATTGCAAGTTGTTTTCAAGGGCATGGATAAGCTGTCTGTCAAGTTTGAGTTCAACGCTGATACAGATACAGCAGAGGATGTTGTTGCCGAGATGATTGAGGAGCAAGTATTGCCTGAACGATATCAGCAATTGATTACTGGAGATATCAATCGACTTTTGCGTGATTTAACCAAGCAACAAAATACGGCTGCTGATAAGATTGAAGATGATCGTATGGTTTGGAGAAGAGAGAATGACATTCGTTCAGAGCTGGAGAGAGCAAAGAACGAGTTGATGGCAGCGAGAGAGAAGATAGCTGATGTAGAGAAAAAGTGTAACAGTTTTGAGCAACGAACTCAACTAGCAGAAGAAAGATATAAAGATACCATTACTGCATTAGAACAAGCGAAGATATCTGCTTTTGCTGAGTCCGAGTTGGAATCAGAAAACTTGCTGACACCCACCACTACCACTTCACCTATTGCTAATTCAGAGGAACATATCCCCCTGGACTCATCAGGTACTGTCGAATATGGATCCAGGCAATCTTGTTGCTGATATCTGTATATTTGTAGAATATCCCAATGATACCAGCATCGAAACTTTTGTCCTCGAAACAGCTGCTTCCACTAACCGCAACAAGGACAAGGCTCTTGAATGGGTAAGAAAGCTCCAAAATCAAGACATTATGACTGTTGGAGATTTGCGTGATTTGCATGATGAAGATTGGGCTGGCATTGGGCTTACTGTGTTTGCTTTGAGAGCATTGAAGAATATGTTGGTTGGTAAAAAGCATCAGCAAAGATCAAGAGCTACTTCGAGTGGCACCAATACACCTATTGAAGAACAAGATCAATACCTTTAGATGGCCTTGCTTTTTTTTTTTACTCTTAATTTTTGTATTAATACACTTTATATATTCCCATCCATAAACTGTGTTGTCTGGATTGCCATGAGAATGTGACGCATACCTTGAATCATGAAAGTAATGTTGATTATATGATCATAAAGCTCTCTGGCTTTATATCGTCATGATTACGTTATCATAAACAACTGCTCTGTTTTATCAGGCCGTTGAATGCAAGCCTTGATATGTTTCCAAGCAGGCTATTTATCTGTACTAAATAGAAACATTCTGGATTCATAGGTGTTGTAGTGTTCTTATAAGCAGGCTTTCAAGCTACACTTGTAGCAGAAAGGAGTAAAGTGATTAACCTTCAGGCTAGTCTTAGTGTCGGCCCATTTTTAGCTTGGGTTGGCAGACTGGGAACCGAGACTCATCAGGATATAAAAAGGGTATACTTTTTTTAATTGCAAAGATCAAAAACTATAACACGTACATTATGTCAGAATTTGAAGGATCCAAAATATACTATTTCCAAAGTATTGATGATAATCGTAAGAAATTGGTACTGAATATATAAACGCTTTGGAAATCTAACTGCAAGAAATATAGCTATTTGCGGTCGCGGCGAACCTCTAAGATTGTTGTTCGATGATGCTGATATGGATTTTGAATACATACGGTACACATATGATGAATGGCCTGCTATCAAGCAGAAATTGATATTGGAAGGCCATCGTATGCCCACATTACCTTACCTCATTACAAAAGAAAACAAGTTCTATGGCACCACCGTTCCCCTCATTCGGTTTATCTGCAGGAAATTGAACAAATACATTCCTAAATTTGCTGAAGACGAGTATCTCGCTGATGCCTATAGTGATTTGTATAACGATTGGATGAATAAATGGGCGGAAGTCTGGCTTAGTGAAGACCCCAAAGTAAAGAACCATTACGAAACTACCTACTGCGATGCTCAACTTGCAAATTGGCACAATATCCTTGGCGATAGGGATGGTCCATATATTTTTGGCGATGAGGTTTGTTGCGAAACGCATTGGATTAACCTGCATACAACTGACACTTTCAAATGTAATTTGACAGATTTCCTACACGGACTTTCTGCTGTATCAGCTCCTCAATCATTATAATGGCGCAAACATTGATGTCAACAAATATCCCCATTTTGATACATTTGTAAAGGCCATTCGGAGCAGACCTTCACTGAAGAGACATTTTGAAATTGAAAAGAAAGAGTTTAGTGAATCATAACTTATATGCTGTCAAATATTTGATACAATAAAGCCGTTTTTCCAACTGTAAAATTGCTATGCAAACCTGATAAAGAATATGCTAAAAGGTTTAGTTTTGACTCGATTCTAAAAACTTGAAGCAAATAATAACCAAGAACTTTTGTCGAACCGCCATTTGTTGGCAGGGTCAAGTATAGTGTTGCTGACTCATGTATCATTGCTTGATCTATGCAGTTTCACAACGAAGTGAATTTAATCAGTAATACCAAGTCTACGCTACCCAAACTAAGTTGCATTGTATGGCTTTGTAATGGGGGTATTGGCTGGCTATGTACGTTTTCATTTGGGATTAGACCATTGAACTAATCTAACATAAATTAAGTAAGCATAAGTAATCGGGTAAGCAAGCATAACCTTTCCTTCTGAGAAAGTATACCACATCTTTGGATATAACTCTATGTGTACATATCGAATTGCTCGATATATGGAGTCATAGTATTGAAAACATACGCTTGTTATCCTGAAAGTAATCCTCATTATTTGATTGTTAGCCATATTTTCGAATATGATTGCTTGATTATTCAGCAACTACTCAGCACAATCTAGTTATTTGGCAATGACGACTTTTGGATGAATGCTGTGACATAAGTTATAGTAAATGTACTCAATGCGATGGATCATTTACGTTACGACTTCTCTAAAGACGAGGCAAATTTCTTCCTGGTAAACCTTCTGTGCAACGTTTTTTCTGCAATTAACGGAAATATGCCGATCATTACTGAAACATGTCGCCATCAAAACTTAATTTTGATTTGTATAGATATATAAAAGGGGCATAGTTTTGGCATTGCAGGTGATTAAATCCATTTCCATACAAAAGTTTGCATAACAAAACAAGCCAGAAACTCATGAAGCCAAGGTCTACTATTACAAGAATATTGCAAACAGCCGTAGGTTGATTGTATTGAATGCATGCCTAATGCTAATTCTTTGTGATAGTCATTTCTGGTTGTGGTGAACCTGTTCACTTGCTTTTGATGATGCCGGTACCAATTTTGAGTGCATCAGAACCAACCTTGATGACTGGCCCGCTAAGAAGCAAAAATTGATTCAACAGGGTCACTGCATGGCTACGTTACCTGACCTTTTTACATGGCCTAGTAAGTTTTGTGCTAGAGTGTATATCATCGTTCTGAATACACATTTTATTAGCACATATCTGGATATATGGCATGTCTATAACATGTCACCATGTGCATGTCTATAGCATAGCATGTATTGTACAAGTTTGTAGTACATAATAATGTATCTGTAGCTAGTATAATGGATGTAAGCAGATGTCGTATAGTGTGGACCTTCATGTGCACATCTGAGGCATAAGTCTTATTATATGGCAAACAACCGGAGTCGATGTCGGGATACAAGCATTAGTTTATAGCGTCATCCATGCTAATGGTGCCATCTATAGCCTATGTCGTCTATCATATATGGTATAAATCTGTATCGTATTTCTAATTAAGTGCATATAATCGTTTATATCAAATATGGTAAATCGATGAACAACTGTGTTGGGAATGCAGATCACAGTGGATGTATTCTACAATTAATAATGTGGCTTCTACATCACTTCAAACAATGAGAACAACGCATGAAACAGCCCAGAAACGTAGAAAAACTATATTTATTTATTACCTTTACATATAAAAAATCTAGAAAAATTTTGCCATAGTTCTCCTCTGCAATGATGTTAGGCGGAATTTGAAGTACTACCCAAAAGTGCAATTAGGTAGTATCTCAATTAGACCACCCCTCAGGTGCTAGAGCGTGCCTTACTACACCCCTAACATGAGGAATTATGTTTATTAAGACCCTCAACTGTCGCTAAGTAAGTAGAACAACAATTAAGTTTGGACCAGCCTATCTAATCCTAGCCTCGGAATCTTGTTATTGTTGAGCTTCAGTGATAGGCACATTCACTCAACGTAAAAAAAAGGTATGCTTCACAGAAACATAGAAAGAAGGGAAAATAGTGAGGGTAATAACATTACATGCCGATGAAAATTAAAAAAAAATAAGGGCAAGAAGCCAAGAAAAAAAGGGGGAGAAAAAGAAGCTAATAAAAATGTATAACTTGTGTCTACTACTATTGCTCTGGCTGTTGTCATCCACAGAAAAAAATAACTCGATTGATCTCTTGCAGCATCCAGTAGTGTCCATGTTCATTCCCATTTGCCTGCCTATACATAATTCAAAGAATATAGTCAGTATTGCATTCCTCAGTCAACGCCATCATATCATAATAATATATACCTACCTAATTGACTGTTGACAGTTCCGTTTGCATCCAGTAGTACTCATCATTAATCATCCATCAGTAGTTGTCGTGACCTTATACTTGTTGCCTACACATCATATCAAAATGTAGTATAATAATAGTCAGCAATGTATTCAGCAATCTACGTCGTCATTTATACTTACTTGATAAACAATTCACAACAACAGGTTGTTCTGCATTTAATGTCCTGGAGCACCACCTTGTGCTTGATGATACCTATATTCTATCAAATTTGGATAGTCAGTATGGTATTATTAAGCAGCAGACACCATCAAAACGTACCCGATCGATTGAACCAATGATACGTAGCAGTAGTATTATATAAGACTTGAATATACCACCAGGCCAGAGAACAGCATTGCTAATGATTACTTGCTGACAGCACCAAACCAGAGAGAAGAATTGCTACTACTGATGATGGCTTGCAGATAGTATCAGACCAAAAGAGAGAAGCAACACCACAGATAACTTGCAGATAGTACCAACCAGAACAGCAGCACCACTATCAATGAATTGCAGATAGTAGTATCGAACCAGAAACAGCAGGCAGTGCCAGATATTTTGTTGAAGTTGAGAACAAAAAAAACCATTGTCTACTAAAAAAAAATATAAGAGAGTTCAGTTAGGCGCAATTCAATAAAAGTAGCAATCTACGTTACGTACCGAATTACTATTATGAAAGATATCAAAGATTCAAAGGAAGTAGCTATAGCAGTAAGTCGAAGTGTTGTTGTGTCTTCTTTGTCGTCGTCGTCTTGTTTGCTTTAAAGCAGTGATTACCTATTCTGAAAAAGAAAGAAAATGAATTAATAAATACTAGTGCTAGACAATCTATTCAGCAACAAATACACTCACTAGCATATGGCAACACTGATGACAGGCTTGATGAAGAACTTGTTGCTATTGTTTCCAAAAACATTATTGGAGTGAGTAGAATAATAGTAGTAGAACTGTTGCTGTAGCTGTAAAAATAATATCAAAAACGGGGGAAGGAAAAACGGGGGAGTGCAAAAGCAAACTATTGTGCATTTGACGTCACGAGGTTTCTCTGTATATAGTAGCTGATATCCAACTGAGATTAAAAGCTCTATTGATCAAAATGCCATTTCATCATTCTGGAAATTTGTCATGGCCTAAAGTTGGCAGTTTTTCATAGTAAACACTTGATCAAGCTTATATCAAACTTGTGCAGAATTAAAAGGCGCATTGAATGGTATTACTTTTGTTTGGTTTGATCAACACTAGGCGTTTCAAAGCGACAGAACATTTTTTGTCAAATTTTGATGGTTTTTCAAGAAAACCTCCATCTTTGTTAAAATAAACCTACTTGTAACATAAATGATTATTGTAACGCAAACAATTTTCTATCGTTTGAGCCCTTACTTGAGGCTCTAGCTTGATTCTACGTGGAGAAATGAGCAAAAACGTCTGACCCAAAAATTGTCAGCTAAGTTTTTCACCTGTCAGGGTAAGCCAAAATTGGTCAAAGATGGCTAATTTTTCATCAAGGACATAACTTTTTGTAATATCTCTGCCAATACTGAGCAGATTTGAACAAAACAACAACCGTTTGATAGGTCTACATTAGCCCTAACATAATCTAAAAGCCAAAAACACCTAATAGACATTCCCTTCATAAAGTAACTCAAAGCGATGTATTATGATTTGCCTCAAGCAGGCACTACCCGACATATTTTTGAAAATATTAACAATGACCATACCATCGTATAGAGAATTAAAAGAGAAACAAAAGTTAAGCACTATGCAACATCCATTCACTTAGTAAATCATAGAGAAATATCCATTCAAAGTTGGTTCATTTTTTACATTTTTCCTTATTACTGCTTTGGATCGTCCATCACAATTTCAAATCTAACACGTACTAATCAAACAAAGTACCCGAAACAACTTTGGCTAGATATACAACCAACGTTCATATATCAATCCAATGACTTTTATTAGTAGCATCCACTCAAATCTTGCATTTTTCACAACTCGTTCATCTCCCAACAACAACTCATTCTATCCAAAATCTAATTGTACTTTCGTCTTTTTGACAAAAATTCGTCATAATAAAATGCTAGGCTCGAAGCTGTAGCATCAATATTTAGAATCTCGATATTTGATCGTCCAAAAGTCCAAAAGTCAAATTCTGAAAATCATTTCCAACTTCCATGACCAGATATGAGGCCCCATACACAACATGAGATAACCTAAAACTATTGTAGTACAATAGAAATGAGGCAACTTTAAGCTGAGAACATGGTATTAGATGATTTATCAGAAATAAATTATTTGTAAGAAGAGTATTATTATGAAATTAATCAGGTAAAGAATATCGTTTATTACATTGGAAAATAAGAGTGTTTATATACTATTCGAACTGAGGGGTTTGATGTGAGGATAAGGTGTTAAATGGGAAGATCTGGGTGATAGAACAATAGATACAATCTTCTATTGTCCCGAACATACGATGAGTAATAAATCAGTAACTAAATCAAGTTTCCTGTTGACATTTTATGAACAACTGATGTGATCTGTGCTTGAACTAAATGTTTTACTGTATTTTGAGATCCGGTTTGGAAGTGACACATCAGACCATAAGTATATCATCGTGGCTGTTTATTTCTTTACGAAGTCGGTCGAAGCGAAGCCCTTGGTGTTATCCAACTCCATTGAAATTGGGACGTTTCTATACGAAGAGGTGGTTTGTGTTGTATCCAGAGAAAAGATACAAGTAGCGATAATATAAAAGATAATAAAGACTTGTAAAATAAGCCAGATACGAAAACTAAAGATTTATTAATAGAATTAAGCACACCTTTTATATTAAATCATAATCGCTAAGTCAATCAATCTACCTTATTGTTTAATGACCTGATGTTTGACAAGTGTCAAACATGTATATTTACAACACAGTATTTTATCAGGAACAATGGTCTGATATAGAATTTAGGTTGAGTCAGGCATTGTCTCAAACATGCCGCAATCTTCCCAAATCTCTTATTCAGCACAGACCATTTAGAATGTTCTCAAACAACTAAGTAGCTTGTTCCTTATCTTGAGACTCTATCAAAAGATCTACTAGCATCAAATGAAGTATCGTGATCCGATTATAACTGAGTTGTTATTCTAACTCAAGTATCCCGCTGGATGCAACAGTTTGCCGACACTCTAATAATCCTGCGACAATCCTTAACGATAATGGAACTCCTCTAGTCAACCAGCTCATTGGAACGATATGCAAGAACTTCAACACTACTCAACATTTGACCAGTAGCCCAATGCACCCACCTGGCAACGGTCTGGTTGAAAGGTTTAATCGTACCCTAGGACAAGGATTGCGTTTTCTAGACAGAAATGACAAAGCCGATTGGCGCCTACACTTCCCGGCGTTCCTCCTCGCTTACCGAATGATCAAGCAGAAAAGTACAGGACACTCACGTTTCGAAATGCTGTACGGTAGTAATCCTCGAACGCCATTTGTTGATAAATATAGGCAACAAGCCGGTTACTTCCATGGCCTCTCTGATAAGAAAGATGACCAAGAAATACTCAAGATGTTTTGTGTAATCAAACGCAATTGGCGAACAATTCACGAGAAAGCACACGCCCATATTCTCAAAGCACAAGAACGATAGGAAGAACAAATCAACAAACTTCTTGATGCCAACACGCGGAAACACAAACCGCCATTCCACATTGGCGACATGGTGGTGCTACGATACCTGGAGTATGTAGTGGCCAATAACCTGTCGAGGAAACTGGAGGATAGATATGAAGGTCCCTTCCTGGTCCACAAAGTTTACAGCAACTCTACCTACAAGCTAAAGACTATGCATGGGGAAATTTTCTCGAGGATGGTCATACACGGGAACAAACTTCGTATATATACTGCACCCAGAATTTATTACAATCCAAATAATTTCTCGTAACAAAGTGAAGTTCAGATTCATCATGAGCGATCCCTTGAATCTCGAAGCCCTGATGTCCGCCGACCCGTATACAACGTACCAACCGCCTACTAGGTCAACCCCTGATGATGAGATCCTGTTCGCCATAAAAGAACTAGAAAAACTCAAGAGAAACATTAATAACAAGAAAATCAGTCTTGAAAACAAGAAGTTAGCCGCAGAAATAAAGAAAGAAGCGAAAATCAAAAGCCACTCGATCAAAATCTCCAAACCCATGGAACGCTACCAAGGCCAACTCTCAGCCAACAAAATGTATACCCTCACGAAGAAGAACATTATCAACTATCCTAAGTACATACACTACACATCTATCTATTATTTCCTTTTTTGATAATTTTGATGCCACTCTGAAACCTCATTGTTGTATTCAAGCATACATTCACTGGTTATTATCACTTTCGCCTCAGTCCATCCTAGCTATGCAGCACATCTTGGTCTGTCTTTAATTGGCTGTAACCGGTGTGTAGAGTCCTGGCTGATCAACCTATCAAAATCAGCCTACTACTACACAAGTTTATCTTTAGCCCTCCGTCATTTATATATTATTCGCAGTAGTCATGATCCAGGAGGGGAGCTCATAATAAGATCAAATATAATATGAGCAGCGTCGCCCTGTAATAAATTTGGCTCTTTGCTTTCGTTTTTGAATACAGTTGAAACCTGATTAATCCTCGTGTTATCAATTGCTTTATTGTCAAATCTCGAATTCATCACTCATTCTCATTATTTTGGTAATTTTTGAGCCACTCCACGTTACCTCTTTCTATTTTTAGTAATTTTCACTATCGTATCCCCACAGTTTTACTGTATTATAAAATCCGGGTTGGAAGCGATGCATCAATTTCAGTCAAAGTTCAAACTTTCAAGTTTACATGCTGTTTACCGAATTTTACATGCTCTTTTGCATATATAGTAGTGTAGTAAGTGTTCAACAAATCACTTAAAGCAATAAAAACAACGCATTAAACAGCCCAGAAACGTAGAAAAGCTATATTTATTTATCACCTTTACATATATAAAAAATCTAGAAAAATTTTGCCATAGTTCTCCTCTGCAATGATGTTAGGCGGAATTTGAAGTACTACCCAAAAGTGCAATTAGGTAGTATCTCAATTAGACCACCCCTCAGGTGCTAGAGCGTGCCTTACTACACCCCTAACATGAGGAATTATGTTTATTAAGACCCTCAACTGTCGCTAAGTAAGTAGAATCAACAGTTAAGTTTGGACCAGCCTATCTAATCCTAGCCTCGGAATCTTGTTATTGTTGAGCTTCAGTGATAGGCACATCCACTCAACGTAAAAAAAAAGGTATGCTTCACAGAAACATAGAAAGAAGGGAAAATAGTGAGGGTAATAACTTTACATGCAGATGAAAATTAAAAGAAATAAGGGCGAAAAGCCAAAGAAAAAAGAGAGTTAATAAGGGAAATAATAAGGGGAGAAATATAAACAATCAAAAATGGATAATATGGGTTGTATCTACAACTATTGCTATGGTTGTTCTCGACAAAAAAAAATAATAACTTGACTAATATCTTGCAGCATCATGCAGCAGTAGTGTCCATGATTATTGCTATACGCTTGCCTATAAAAGATAGTCAAAATAATATAATTAGTATTGCATTCTTCCTCAATCAACGCTATCATATTATATACAGTACTTACCTAATTGACTGTTATCAGTTCCGGTTGCATCCAGTAGTATCGAGCATTAATCATCCATTAGTCGTCGTGACCTTATACTTGTTGCCTACATATCACATCTAAATAATACAGTAATAGTAGTCAGTAATGTATCCAACAATCTACGTCATTTATACTTACTTGATGAACAATTCATAACAGGTTCTGCATCTAGTATTCTGGAACACCACCTTGTGCTTCTTGCTGCCTATATTTTGTCAATTTTGTGTAATCAGTAAAATATCACCATTGAACACTAGACACCATTGAGACTAACCTGATCCATTGAACTCGTCGAGAAACAACGTAGCAATGCGAATGACTTGCTGATAGCACCAAACCAGACACAAACAGTGCTATAAATGACTTGCAGATAGCACAAAGCGAGAAGAAAGAAAAAGCACTGCCCATAACTTGCAGACAGCACCAAACCAGAGAGAAACAGCGCTACTAATGACTTGTAGACAGCACCAAACCAGACAAAAAGAGCACTGCAAATGACATGCTGCAGAGAGTGTCAAAGAAGCGAGAAATAGCACCAAAGGTCTTGCTGGTGGAATTCAGAATATACACAACCAGTTCCTAAAAATAAGAGAAGAGAATTCAGTTAGTTGTGATTCAGTAATAAAAAGTACTACTCGGTCGTACGTACCGTATTCAGAAATGGCAATTGATAAGACTTCAGAGAAGCGGTGGTGGTGTCAATACCGTAAGTCGAAGCAGTGTTCATCAGTTGTTGCGTTCTTCTTTTTTGTTTTGAAGCAGTCGTCGACAGTAGCTATTCTAGTCAACAAAGAAAAAGAATAATTAATTAATAATAGACTTGGACAATCGATACAGTAAATACACTTACTTCCATATGCTAGCAACTAACAACCATCACAAGCTTGATGACCCTTCTGCTATTGCCTTCAATAACAAGAAGAATGATAGGTTTGGCAGTAAAAGTAGCATTAAAAACGGGGGCATGGAAAAAGAAAAACGGGGGAATGGGAAAGAAAGAAAAAGCTGCAAACTTGACGTCACGGGTGTACTCTGGATATAGGGTAGCTGATATCAAACTGAGGTTGAAATCCATATTACTTCGAATGAGGCCTTATTCATCATGAATTTTGTCATGACCTAAACTTGGTAGTTGTTGATACTAAACACTTGATCAAATATATATCAAACTTGTGTAGAATTTGAAGGCGCATCGAATGACATTACTTTTGTCTGATTTGATCAACACTAGACTTCTCAAACAGACAAAACGTTTTTCGTCAAATTTTGGTGGTTTTTCGAAAATATCTCTATCTCTGTCAACATAAACCTACTTGTAACATTCATTATTATTATAGAGCAAGCAATTTCCTATCGTTTGAATCTTTACTTGAGACTCTAGCTTGACTCTACATAGAGAAATGAGCAAAAAATGTCTAACCCAAAAATCGTCAGCTACTTTTTTCCTCTTACTGGTACACGTAAAATTGGTCAGAGATCGCCAATTTCCCATCGACATGACTTTTGGAAGTATCTTCACGAAAAATCATCAGATTTGAACAAAACAAAGACCATTTGATAGGTCTGCATTAACTTCAACATAATCTAGAAGCCAAAAACATCTAATAGATATTCCTTTCATGAAATGACTCAAAATCACGTACTTGGGTTGCCTCAAGCAGGCACTACCCGACATATATTTGAGAATGCTAATAATAAGCATACCATCGTATAGAAAACCAAAAAAAACAAAAGTCAACCACTACGCTGTTTAGGATATAGATCATATCATAGCAATAATGAACAGGTATTATGCTGCGCATAATACAGCAGGAGTGAGCAAGGCTGCGTAGTAGAATATAATAGCTTTATTAAGACATCATAGCAAGAAGATGTGAGTAGTGGTGCCATTAAATGGCTAATC
Source organism: Mucor circinelloides (assembly GCA_037974945.1). Classification (NCBI taxonomy): domain Eukaryota; kingdom Fungi; phylum Mucoromycota; class Mucoromycetes; order Mucorales; family Mucoraceae; genus Mucor; species Mucor circinelloides. The sequence goes on along the minus strand of JBBNAA010000029.1, from coordinate 571,372 downwards.
TATATCCTGGTGCAATTACGTTCCTATAATGTGGTAGCCTATGGCATTGCGTTCCTGGAAATGGGCTTCAATTCTGATGAATGTTCTTCCACCAAGTCTACTCTGAAGAACATTCTATCCATTGTTCGTACCTTGACTTCTGTCTAATTGGTGATCTGTCAACTCTTATCCACGAAGCCCTTGTTGACTGGTGGAATGCTTATACAATTATCCTCTATCCTGGATCAAGGTCCTATTGCTGCGGCACTGTCAAATAACTATAAATACCTTCGATTCTTACACTAGTTTTGATCCTCATTCAATCTTGGAATAACCTAATAAATATATTCAGTTCTAATTGTATTTTTCTGTCTATATTTCGTTGTTCTAAACATACGCAACATACACTCACTTGGCAAATTATAAAGAAATATACATCCAAAGTTGGTTCACTTTTTACATTTTCCCTTACTGCTGCTTTGGATCATCTATTATTACGAACTCGAATCTAACACGTCCTAGTCAACAAAAGTACTCCAAACAACTTTTACTATGCATACAACCAACATTCATATATCAACCTAATGACTTCTATTAGTAGCATCTCGTCAGATCTCTCATTTTCAAATCTCCTCGGTCGTTTGTCCACAGCAACACATCCTATCCAAAATCAGATTGCAATTTTCGCACCATTGCTGGTCGTAGTTACCAGAGATAAGGGCGCTGCGTAGAGCTGTTTATTTTTAAATGAATCATCAGACAAGCCAATTTGTTTGTTTTGTTGTTTTTTGGCATTGGCGCAAGAAGCTGATAAGCTCATCATCATTTGGCGTGTGTTATTAAATCTTTATAGGAGCGATAAAGAAGATATATCACCTGAATGAATAGACAATATATATGTACAAGCTTCATCATGTTGTTCTAGAGTATTTACAATGAGATTATAATTGGTTATTGATGATTGCTGCTGGTATTATGTGATAAGCATGAAAAACTTTGGCATCTCAGCAGCATGAAATACATTGTCAAAAAAAAGTAGAGAGAGAAATGAATTGATAACAGTATCCATCATTCTTAATTCATTTGAATGGATTTACAATCGACTAATCCACACCGAGTAGAGCATCCCTCAGCGATGGGAACCGCATTATGGCCCAGTTATAGAGTAGACTGGCACTCATTTTTGCTGGAAGCAATGGAGTGCAAGCCGAGCAACAAAGAACCGATGTCTAGACGCATAAAAGTGATTGATTGTAGTGCATAGTAACTGTCAAACTCTTAAAACAAAGATGAGTAAAAAGAAATCAAGCACAAGAAAAAGGGAGAAAGATGGAATCTCTTAGATAGGCCACTGTGCCAAGAAAAAATTGCCTACCATTCTCACCATAAAAGATCGACGACATGTTCATTGTATCAAATTATTTTAATATATATGACAATTCAAAAATTTGGTATCTTCACATTATACATTGTTATCTAAATATGTGAGCTATGAATTTTTTTAAAAAAAGGGGGGGGGGGTGATAAACTCCACACGTGTTTAATGCGCACGGTACAGCTATAAAGTAGAGTGAGTATACACATCATGATACGGGCAACAAAAACTTACAGTGATGTAGCCATCATTTCCGCTCGCAGCCATCACCATTAAATTAGGGTGGAAACCCAGAGTACGAGTAGAAGATGTCTTCTGACCGAGAAAACCAGATGTAGGACGAATAGTTGAAAGTCTATTACCATCCATATTCCACACTTTGATAACTTGATCATCACCGGCACTACATATATTGTGTATGTAAGTATCGCTACCATTGTGTTTATTGAGGTACAACTTACCTTGCAATCACACTGCTATGATCATGTACCGCTAATGCAGTCATTTCGTTGTGAGTATGTGCTTGAATGGTGCGTAATGACTGAGATTCACGGATATCCCAAATCTTGATATCGCCTTCAAATCCACCAGACACCAGCTCTCGATTTCCTTCACGCTGCAAATGAATGCCTGTCACCCAAGCCTTGTGTTCCTCCCACTTTTTGACTCGACTAACATCATCATTAGCTTCTTCATTTTCTCTTTTCTCGTATACAACTTACGCTTCTTCAGGGCTCAAACGACGGTCATAGACACCAATAGAGCCATCACCAAACCCTGCAATGATAATATTGCCATTGACTTGATCACTAGTAATACTTGTAACACAACCCAACGATTGTGTAGGAATATCCATGACAGGCATTTCTTGGTGTACGTCCCAGACCTTGATGATACGGGCATCACCACCTGTAAATAGCAAACCTCTTGCTTGATGCCAATCACTGACAAGACCACTCTGTCTAGAGTTACTCTTTTCCATGTCCTTCAAGGCACGCCATGAACTCACTAGCACGGCTTGTTCCTGATCACTACCATCATAGTTTTTATAAAGTCGAACAACACCATCATCTGATCCAGTCAAAAGCAATGCTTCATCTTCTTCGTTAATAAACTTCAAGTCGGATATTCTACTGTGAGCAGGATTATGGTTATCAATGACACTCAATGGTGTACCTGTCTTCCAATCCCAAACACTATACAGACCCAACATCAGTCAATCGATACATATCATTGGACCAGTTACTTACACCAAGCAATTGTATGAATCAGCAGCTACTAGATGAGGTTCGAATTGATGTAAAAGCAACAAGGTTGCCTCAGTGTCATTGTACATGGAGTTGATTTGCTCATCCCAACGACTGGACCCTGCCATGCCTTTGGTAGCATTTGATTCTTGTAAGATCTTTTCGTTGCGGTTTCTGCGCCATTTACGTTGGGTATATACGACACTGCCTGGTTCATCTGCTTCTGCAGCCTAAGACAAAGTATGAGATGAAAAAAGGAAAAAAAAAACCCCCCTCACACAAAGTAACTTACTCTCATTTGAGGCTCTGTAAAGTATTCACAACTCCAGTCGTAAAAGCATGAAGATAGAGGCAATGCATTTTCATCTAGAGCAGTTGCAGCATTGGCTTTGGGTGCTACTCTGGCAGTTGTAGTGTTGTTATTGCTGCTCATATTGGCTGCACGATCCATGTGAGCTGCCTGATTTTCAGTGGATGGATTACCGAAATTGTAGATGGTTCGTAGAGTGGAAGCAAACGAGACAGATCTGGTCAATTTGACAGGTCGTTTGGGTGTATTCGGCGAGTCGTCTACAAAGGTATGTGCACGGTCGATGGACGAGCTGTCTTGCAAAGATTGCTGTGCTGACTCACGGGCCAAGTTGGAAGCATATTCGCCAATCAAAGGTGTGCTCAATAACAGTAAATTGATATGATCCACCACGGTAGCAGCTAGTGCCGACACATCGGGGTGAGGATCTACAGACAGGTTCAATAGCGCCTTCCAGAGCACAGCATATACGGAATCATAGCTAGAGGATCCAAAATGACCGTCTAAAGCAGCTCTCCACTCTGGCTGTCTACCACGCATCATTTTACCACGATCTTCACCAAACACGGATCTTTGAGACTGATCTTCTTCAATCGTCTGACTTGCAGCCGCCAAAAACTTGGAAGGACCAGCTTGATCGACGATATGAGATAATGCAATAACGAATTCCTTGCGCACCATGGGCGAGCCATCCGACATGACGGTCAATGCAGAGATGGCAATGTTATGTTCGATATTGACTATTTGTTCCGTCTTGTTGGGATCAGCCAAGAATGTACCCAGTGCATACATGGCAGAAGCACGCACTTCAGGCACATTATCGTTCAAAAGAGCACACAACTTTTCATGACCATTTTCAGCAATCGCAGCAGACTTGGCTTCACTGTTGTTCATCCAGACTTGAGCAAGACACAAGCATATCCATTGACGCAAGAGCGGGTCTGGATCCTTCACGTGGGCCAAGCAAGCGCTGATAACATTACCTCTCAAACAAGCCTGTTGACCCATTTTGAAGTTTGTGCAAAAGACAGACAAGATGAAGGCACTCATGGCTCTGTGTTCAGAAACGTGAGGAATACTCAGCATGGCATTGTTGGGTGTCAAGATGTTGATAAAGTAAGCGTAACCGTGGTCCTTTAGCAAGTCGTTTTGACAGGAACGATCTACTGCCAAGATACGAGCCCAGATAAACACCAACACAGGCTTCAATTCTGCAGCAGGACTTTGCAACAACTTGAGCACGTAGGGGAAGATACCGACCGACAAAGCAGCATTCACAGCCCATGGTCCCAAATCCAGAAATCGGCTGAGTAGGATCAGTGCCCGCAAACGATGCACTTGACTTAGCAACACTTGCAAGACGATAGGCAGTTGTTCAGGAATCTTGGGGTTGACAGCACCTTCCGATAACCAGACTTCAAATGCAGTGAGTTGCTCAGAAAAGAAGGTACTGGATTGGTATTCATGAGGTGGACCGCCTGCCTCTGCAGCCTTCAAAGCAGGCAGTTGAAAGAGACACATGTCTACAGCCAAATCCCAAGCTTGCCACATTGGATGGTCATGTGTCTCTGGTAGCTTTGGTGTCGACATGGGTGTACATTGATAAGATCGCATGATACGTTCAGCCAGTAGATAATTTCGAAACATGGATGCGACAGTAAGATCCTGTCTGAACAACCGTTTAAACAGCTCTGGCTCATCTTGCAATACACACCAAGCGATTGTATCTGTCACAGCAGTAAAGATCCAATTCAATTCACCCAAGGGAGTACGTCTTTCAGTTGATCTTCCCGGTAACTGAAGCACCATGTCCATTGTGATATTCGAGGTCAAAAGAGGGTTGCGCATCACGACCCATCTCAGGGACATTTCAATGGGTGTTGTCAAACATGCTGTGAATACGTCTGCGGGAAGATCTGGATTCATTGGCAATGTCTCTGTGGGGCCACACGCTGCCAACTGGATGCTGTCTTTCCATGACGCTTGCGTGGTGGATGTGGATTGATGTTGCTGCTGTAAACGCAGTGCTTCAGAGTCTCTTTGCTCGGCGAATCTGTTGAAAGCATTGATGATGTTGCCTGCTGCTGAACAATCCCACACATAAATAACAGGCGAACCTAACCAAGACTGCAAATCAAACAAAGACACTGGGATATACTGAGTGTAGTTGCGATTAAACACCCAAATTTCACCGCTTGTAGTTGGTTTGGGTACACCATGACCGTTGTAGTGAAACAGAATCCTCTCCTCTTTGGCATTACGTCGCATCTGACAACACACCTTTTTGGTTTCTTCCACTGAGGGATCCAACGAGAGCTTGAATCGAGTGCGTCCATTGATGGTTTCATATTGGTTGTGCAGACTCTTTCCAATAGCCTCTAACGATTTTTGTGGAATAAGCAAGAACGGGTCTATCCAGCACTCTAATTTTGCACAGGGATTTGTCTTGACGATATCTGGTGGGTCGGTGCCAATGTTGAGACACACCACCAACAGACCTAGAAGGCGGTTAGCGTAAGCGTCCAGTGTGGATTTGTAAACACATCATCTCACCTGATACAGTCTTTATTCTCTCTCGAAGTCTCTGTTACAAAATGGTTAGAACAGATAGCCAATGTGCTATTTCTAATTCTTCGTACCCAATCCTTCAAGGCATTTCGAACAACCACATTTGGCTTTGCATTTGTATCATGTCTCTTTTCTGAAAAGTACAGGAACCGAATAATGTCTTCTTCGTATAATTCCTGATCGAATCCATGTCTTATTTGTGGAGAGCTGGTGGTATTGGCAGTGGCATGGTCGGGTGCTGTTGCTCCACTTGTTTCGGGCACTACTTCAGCGTCATTTCTAGTATTGTGTTCCCCACTCACTAATGTTGAGCTGGTACTTCGCGCGTCCTCGTTATTGTTATTAGGGTCAGTCTGCGTTGCAGCTACCATGTTTATTTGAGAGAAAAAAAGTTGCGAGTAGAGAGAGAAAGAGAGAGAGAGAGGTGTAATGTTAACAATTTTTTTTTCTCTCTCTCTTTCTTTTGGAGAACCGCTATGTTCAGAGTAGATGTTGGTCTCAAACTAGTAAAAAAAAAAAAAAAAAAAAAAAATCATGATATACCCGCTAGTCAATATGGTGAATCTATCAACCGTTGGGCAACAAAGGACAGAGTAGCTTTAGTCAAGACTCTGTCTTCCTTTTACCATACATGTAATTTCTAAAGGATATCGAATGTTACAGATTTCTCAAGAGCTGGACGGAGTTGGCATGAAGACAATCCATTGCATAAAGCTAGAGATATAGCGTTGCAAATGACGCTATATAGATGATATATCAAATGTGGATCTGCGACAAATGAAAACGATAGCAGTGTTTGGAGTCAACAAGTGAGTACCTGGATCAAACATGCACAGCATGAATCAGACACAGTCTTCTAGATTACTGAAGGAAACAGTCATTAGCATAACAGCATCAAAATTGAGAAATGATCCCATCTGCAACAACAAGAGCTCTATTCAATTTATCGTGATTTGAGAGCTGTAGATGATACCAGTCAGCAGTAGATTGCCAACCACTGATTAAGACTAGTGTCTATTATCATTGTTCCAATCAAATTCCACACCTTACACGCAGAGTGCGAGCCGTCCCCCTCCCCCCCCTCTCTCTTCTCCCCCATTGAGATTCCACATTATACACGTATTGGACAAATAAAAAAAAAATAGCAGGTTTTACTTACTTGTTAATTATGCTCTTTTTTCTCTATTTCAACACATAATATGCCGTTTGATAAGGAAAAGGAAAATGGAACAGTAAACAACAACTTTTATAACCACTCTTTACATCAAATGTACAGTTCTGGCAATACGCCTTACAATACGTCGCCTGCTTCATCGCCTTCAGTTGGTGGTAGCTATGCTATGCCAATGTATAACACTGCCAACAACCGCTATCCCATGCTACAGCAGACAACGGAAGCAGCTTCGTCTCCTGGCACTACGCCTCACTTGGCTAGACAGATCTCTTATGCTCAAATATCTCGACAATCCTCTTCGCCTCATCATCATGCTCGTGCAGCTGCTGCTATGGCTCGTAATACACCAATGCCCTCTACTGTGACTATTACAGATCCTAATGATCCCAATAAGATGTTTGCCAACAAAACAGGAGGTAATGGAGGAGGAGTAGGCAATACTGGTGGTGGTGGTGGTGGTGGAAAGGAGGAGCAACAGCACGAGAATGTGTGGACTTCACTCGATATGGGTGGTATGGGCCTCAAGAACATTGCTTCGACCATCTGCAACTATCGATTCCTTACAGCACTCTACATTAACCACAACAACTTGACGTATCTGATGCCATCGTTATCTCAACTCTGCAATTTGAGGATATTGGATGCTTCGGGCAACAAACTGAGCATGTTGCCTCCTGAAATTGGCCTCCTTTGCAATCTGAAAGAATTGTTATTGTTTGATAATAATCTAGTCTCTTTGCCTACCGAGTTTGGAAATTTATATCAATTGGAAACACTGGGTTTGGAAGGAAATCCTTTGCAGGCTGATTTAAAGAGCATATTGATCAAGGACGGCACACAAGCGCTTGTCATGTCGCTTCGGGAAAACGCACCAGGTGTGATCATGTTACATGTGTGTAAAACGTCATGTCTAGTAGACTAATTCGTTTTGTTTGTGTATAGTGGGTATGCCTCCACCTCATCGAGAATGGCTTTTGGTGGAAGGTGATACTATGGAGGACCCAGGTTTGTTTGGTTTTGTCAATGCGTGCAGAGTCAAGTTTATTTAACTGAGAGATGTCTGTCTAGACAAGTTCACTGTACTGTGCTACAATATTCTCTGCCAAAAATATGCAACACCTCAGGCTTATGGTTACACGCCATCATGGGCGTTGAGTTGGGATTATCGTCGAGAGCTACTGGTGTCTGAGATCTTGGGCTACAATCCGGATATCTTTTGTTTGCAGGTATACATAGAAACTACGAGTTCACATCTATGGATGCCAGCAACTCATATTGAATGCAGGAAATGGAAATGGGACAGTACGAGGATTACTTTGTAGATCACTTTAAAAAGATGGGCGATTACGACAGTTTGTTTCATCCCAAGACTCGAGCCAAAACCATGTCTGAAAAGGAGAGAAGGCTAGTGGATGGATGTGCCATCTTTTACAAGACGACTCGATTCCGCTTGATAGACCATGATTATATCGAATACAACCAAAAGGCGCTTCAACGTCCTGATTTCAAGCAGACGGTCGATATTTACAACCGAGTCATGAATAAGGACAATGTGGCTATTCTGGCTATTTTTGAGGACATCAACACCAAGCAACGCACACTTGTTGCCAACTCACACCTGCATTGGGACCCTTCAGATGCTGATGTCAAGCTGGTTCAAGTAGGTGTCTTGATGGAAGAACTGAAAAAGTTTGCTAGCAAGCACTGTGCGTCTAGCTCCACAACTGACAAGTTACCTACCATCATTTGCGGCGATTTCAACTCTGATCCACAATCTGGCGTATATGAGTTCTTGAGTAAAGGCGTCATTCAACAAAATCACAACGACTTTGGCAACCATTCTTACGGCACATATACCACAGAAGGATTATCGCATCCCCTCTCTCTCAAAAGTGCGTACAGCAATGTGGGCGAATTACCTTTTACAAACTACACGCCTGGATATAAGGGCGCCTTGAGCTACATTTGGTACACATCGACCACTTTGGATGCCATTTCGCTTTTAGGCCCTGTTGATTCTGATTACTTGACTAAAGTAGTTGGTTTCCCAAACGCTCATTTCCCCTCCGAGTAAGTCGAGCATTTTGTTTCTCTCTCTCTCTCTCTCTCTATAGCTGTATTAACATGTTTTCTTTTCTTTAGTCACATTCCCATCATGGCAGAGTTCAAGATTAGGCCTCAAAACAAAAAGGACATTGTAAAGGCTGATTTCAATTCTACAAGATCATCCAATAGAAATAAATAATACTTTTGTTTTTTTTAAAAAAAAACAAGCTATGCGTCAAATGACACTGTGCAAACATCACCTGATACTTGACATACATATGTGCTGTGATTTACATGTCTGTCATACAGTCATTAACCCCACATTCATCCGTGCCAGTTCAATTCCCATCATCTCTTTTTCTTTATATTTCACGCAACTACCAGCGACAATGCCACATTGAATGTACGCCGTCTAATTATGCAGCTCAGTCTGATCCCCTGACTGGCAGCAGTACTGATGAATGCTCGTATCTTGCAGCCACCACTAGTTGGCAAGAAACCATGCCATGTAATTCTGCTGATAAATCAGACCTTGTAAAAATAAAGCATATATACCTCCCTTACCAACATTGAGAAACTGGATATACGTTTGTGGTCGAATGGTCGGAACAAGGAGTGGAGGCTAAAACTTCAACCTTAATCTAATGTAACACGACTGAAAATGTGGGGTCAAAGAGGCAGGAAAGCTGAGAGGGCGTATAGAAACAAAAAGAGCCAAAAAGCCAGTAAGCAAAAAAAGAAGAACTAAAAGAGCAGCAGTGTAGTAGCGACACGAACAGAGGCAGTATAAAAGTGTCGTCGTCATACACAGTGTCCTGAAATCCCAACAAACTCTGATGCCTGGGAAATATTGCCTTTGCCTATTCGTAGTCAAAAAAGAAAGGGCTCTATTAATAAGGACGCACACAGATCAAACCGTGGGAAACTAAATTATGAGCTTTGTTTAATCTACTATGCTACACACCTAAAAAAAAAAAAAAATACACACACGCTGTTGTTGTGCTATATATCATGGAACGTATAAATACCATTAGCTTCAATTAAACGGCTTTTTTCTTCTTTTTTCTTTTTCTCCCTTGATCTTTTCGTACTCTATACATTTTATCATTATGCTCAGACTCACTCAACGTCTTCCTCAACTTGTTGCTCGTTCTTCTCTCTCCAATGTTGCTCGTCAAGCTGCCAAGCGGTAAGTTCTACTCGTGTACATGTGTTATGGATAATTAGCCCTGACGCGACATGATTCTCTCTTTCTCAGTAACTATGCTGCTTTGACCTACTCTTCTCCTACTGCTCATGAAGCTCCCACATCATTGCAAGCCTTCACCGAGGAAGAATTGATGCTCAAGGAAACTGGTATGTCGTGCTAGATCTTGCTTTGCGCAGCTCTCTTCTAACATCCCCTATGATAGTTGCCAGATTCGCTCGTGAGGTTGTTCAACCCAAGGTCCAAGAAATGGATGAAGCCGAAGTCATGGACAAGTCCATCATCAATGCCATGTTTGATAACGGTGTAAGTTAGCCTATTGCGCAGACTTCAAAAAAAAAGCCATGTATTCACAATCCATTTTTTTCCCTCGCCAGTTGATGGGTCTTGAAACTCCTGGTGAATATGGAGGTGCTGAATGCTCCTTCACTGCTGCTATTTTGGCTGTTGAGGAACTCGCCAAGATTGATCCCTCCATCAGTGCCTTGTGTGATATTCATGTAAGTGTATTTTTCACGTGCCCCTTGATTTGGTTATTTAATCTGACAAATATGTAGAACACCTTGACCAACACTGTGATCCGCAAATACGCTACCCCTGAGCTCAAGGAAAAGTATCTCACCCGTCTCGCTACTGACACTGTTGGCAGTTTCTGTATCTCTGAAGCTGGTGCTGGCTCTGATGCTTTCGCTCTTCAAACTCGTGCTGAAGACAAGGGCGATCACTATATTTTGAACGGTGGCAAGATGTGGATCTCCAACTCTGCCGAAGCCGAGATCTTTGTTATTTTTGCTAATGTGTAAGTCTCGTGTTACCATGAACAGTCATTTTTTATTGTACTAAAAAAGTTGATTGCAGTGATCCTTCCAAGGGATACAAGGGTATCACTGCCTTCATTGTCGAGAAGGAATGGGGTGTTGAGATTGCAAAGAAGGAAAAGAAGGTAATTTGCTTTTTTTTTTGAATGCACTGTCAGGTATACTCACTCACTCACTGACTACGCATAGCTCGGTATCCGCTCTTCTTCTACTTGTGTCCTCAACTTTGACGATGTCAGAATTCCCAAGGAAAACGTCCTTGGCAAGGTAGGCGAGGGTTACAAGTACGCCATTGACTCCTTGAACGAAGGTCGTATCGGTATTGCTGCTCAAATGATTGGTTGTGCCCAAGGTGCTTATGATATTGCCTTGCCCTACATGATGGAACGCAAGCAATTCGGTCAAGCTATTGGTACATTCCAAGCCATGCAACATCAATTTGCTGAAGTCGCTGTCGAGATTGAAGCTGCCAAGCTTTTGACTTACAACGCTGCTCGTTTGAAGGAAGAAAACAAGCCTTTTGTCATGGAGGCTGCCATGGCCAAGTGGTTGGCTGCCAAGGTCGCTGAAAAGGCCAGTTCATATGCTGTTGAATGGATGGGTGGTAATGGCTTTGTCCGTGAGACTGGTGTCGAAAAGTTCTACCGTGATGCAAAGATTGGTTCCATCTACGAAGGTACCAACAACATCCAACTCCAAACCATTGCCAAGATCATCAGCACAAAGTACAAATAGATTGTAGGATATTATAGTTCAATTGTAAAATAAATAAAACAAAATCAAGCTCTTTTTATTATTATTATTATTATTACACCATGTTAGACAATTTCAAGTGGATCCTTGTCTACCTTGGAGACAAGCACTTCAATGGCTTCCCCTTGTTCAGATGTATCATTGGCCAACGCCTTTTCCAAAGCAGGCTTCAATACAGCTGAAAGATAGCCACGTTCAGTATTCGAGTGTTCACCTAGATAGATGTTGTCAGTCTACTACTCGCAAAAAAAAATTTTTCACACGCTTACACAAGATGACGCTGGTATTTTTAGCCAAAGCAGCCAACACATCATGGTGGCCCATCTCGCCGGTAAAGTAGAGATCGGCAGAAACAGGACCAAGCACAGAGGAGCCTGATCCAGCACAGATGGCTACCGTTTGAATCATTTTGTTTTCGGCAGTAGCCAAACGCACTAAAGAGACATTGCATTAGTACGGATGATAGAGAGAGAGAGACTCTCCTATCCAACACTCACAATGAGGCAATCCAATCAACTTTTTAACTCGTTCAACCACAGTTGTCAAATTCGTGGGCTCTTCAAACGTAAACAAACGACCTGATCCAGCTTCTTCTTGGCCAGCAGGAGGGTTCTCTGCAGGTGTGATGGGCTTGCAAGTACCCTTGCCTAATCCACTTGCCAACCAGTCGTTCACTTGTTGTGCAATAAGTGTGAGTGATGAATGACATGTTAGCGTCCGTCTAGACAATATTACCTCCATTTGTGCAATTATCACAGGCTGTATGAGGCGAATAAATACCCACGCCACGTGCAATGGCCTTCAATACAATATCTTGTTTGACATCTGCTGAAGTCAAGCGTTTCATGGAGCTGAAAATGGGAGGATGGTAGGACACAATGGTGCCAATCTTGGCGTCTGAAAGTGCTTCATCCAGCACCTGAGGCGTCAAGTCAATCGTCAGCAAGACTTTGTTTTGCTTTGGTGATGGAAAAGGAGGTTCTGTCTCAATAATCAATATGAAACCCTTTTTGTCAACTGCACCCACAAGGACAACAACTTACCAACCAAGACACCGACATTATCCCACGAACTCTCGGCAAGTTCTAAAGGCGCAATTGTTTTCATGCAACGGGTAACTTTGGATAAAAGCGACATGTTGACAAGTTTTAACGAGAAAAAAAGATGGTTGTTTGCTTCAAGATTACAACGCGCTTTATTTGCACACATCTCGAGACCCGCGCTACGTATGCTGAACTTGAATCATCCAGAACATATATAAATACGCATGAAAATGATGGCTACCATGTCTCAAGTCAGCTATCAAACACACACACACACACACACACACACACACACACACACACTGTATGATAAAAAACTGCATTCTTATTACCAACGTGGATTCACTGCTCGGTTATGCACTGTCTTTTCGATTTCTGGAGGAATGGAATCGAGAAAGAGAACAGGAGGGTTATGCCAATTTAAGAGACAAGACGGAATTCCGATTGCTTTGCCGTGAGCGACAGGGATTGGAGGAATTGGAGCTGTTGGGAGCCAAGGTCATTGAAGTTGCTGATTACACCAACAAGGACAAGCTAAAGGAGTTTATGGACGGTGTTGGCTATGTCATGTTCTTGCCTGAAAACTCGAGCAGAACGGTCAAGGAAGGTGAAACGGTTATCGAGTGCGCAAAAGAACAAGGGGTCGATTATGTAACCATGCTGTCCTAGTAAGTAAGCCAGAATAATGAATCATCGTGCCGCAAGACTAACTTTATACGCCAAGCATGGGTGCAGAGTATGCAAAGCAAAGTACCAAACATTTGAACGATTACCGTCATCTGGAGAAATACGTCTCCAAGCATTTCGACCACGACAGCTATTGTGTAATGCGCTCTACCATGTGGCATCAGTTCTACTATTACTATGGTCCCATGATGGAAGACGAAAACAAGATTCAGTTGCCAGTTCATGAAAATGCTGAGTTTGGCTCCATCGACTTGACCGATCTGGTGGACGCTGTCTATAATCTCTCCTCTTTCTCTGAACAAGGCCACTGCTTCCACGATCAAAACACTGAGAATTTGGCTCAGCTGTACGTTGCTAACCTGAGAAAGAAGAACAAGACTTTGTTTGAATTCACTTCTCGCCACAACATCACTCCCAAGGATTTGGTTCAATCTGCTTCTGAAGGCTTGGAACGCAAAAATATGACGTATGAAAAAGTCAGCCCCGAGACGCTATACGATTATCTGCGCCGTATCCACAACGATAATCGCTTTAGGCAAAGACCCATTCAACGTGCTACTGACATTGTTGAACACCAGCTCAAATTGAAAGAGGACAGGCCCTATACATTTCCCTTGGGGAGATACTTGAACGACTGTGTGATTGAAGGCATTCTTGAATACTGGAAAATGGTTGATTCTGGTAAAGAGGAGAACGCCACGGATGATTTGGAGAAAGCCATTGGTCGACACCCTACTACTGTTGATCAGTTCTTTAAAAACAACAGAGATCAATTTAACCGTCTTCGTTGAAAATAATCAAAAAAGCTTAAATAAAGTTTTTTTTTTCTTTACCATGTATCAAATCACATGTTTGTTTCGCATACATTTAAACACGCTAAAAAGAGATGACATGTAGGTCCTCATTTGTAACATTTTACAATTTAGCTCAAATGGGAAAACGCTCTAGATTCCGCAAGCACATTCTATCGCCGTACCTTGAAGCTTCTTTTTTTCATTTCTTCTGATGTGTAAGGTCAAATTTAAAAGCGAGTCTATGAATCATACATCACGATAATGTACCAACAAAAGGAAGGAGGAGCGAAAACTCAGATCCAATTATCAAATTGATTGCTAATCAAAAATAGAGATTTTCAAAACTAAACAAAATCGAGATCAGAGCCCATGTAGAAGATCAAGGAGATTTCTGCAAATTGAATCTTGTATTCAAACTTAAAATCAATTAAAGATGTACGCTAAGCTATAAAAGGTAAATTCTTGATCTGTTATTTTTTAATCCCGCACAATGGAAGTGTTTTACTATAATAGGCAGCTATGACGATACATCAACTGCTTTTAAGACTAAAGTGATTTAGCACTAAAAAAAAAAAAAAAAAAAAAAGTGGGTTATATCAAGGACTGACGAATTCATTTTTTTTCCCTTTTTTTTTTTTTTTTTATCTCTGTCACTTCACTGATCTAAAAGAAAAATGAGTGTTACATACGAATCTCCTACACGATACCTGAGCGATACAGAATCTAACAACAATGGCAAGAACAATGTCATGTATTCCATCAGCAGCAATGAGAATGACGGTTCACCATGCACATCACCTTTCAATGCGTCCCGTCTACAAATACCAGAACAGCAACACCAACAGCAACTGCCCTCAGCAAGCCATTTGAATCAAGAGTTCTTTAATGCGCTCCAGAAACGTCAAAATAATTTCCAATCATCAACAGGCTTATTACCACAAACATATCGATATCAACATTTGGAGGATTTAGCACCTATTGAGAGCGAAGACTTGAACGAATTGATGACGAAATATGATTGCCATCAAGTGCTAGTAATTGATGTTCGATCATTTGCATTTTACGCAAAGAACAGGATCAAGTCGGCTATCCATATCTCTATCCCATCTGTTCTACTAAAGAGACCCACTTATACACTGGATAAAATATGCGAATCAATCGTATTTGAAGAGGCGGCCAATCGATTAAAGAACTGGCATCATGCAACCCACATCATCTTTTACGACCATGCGTCATATAAACCAAGCGATTCCGGCAACTCAGCCACTGCCATTCTATTAGGCTCTAAATTGCGCAAATCCGGATATAGTGGACAACTAAACTATCTGCAAGGTAAATATTTTTACTTCTTTGACATGGAGATTCAATATGTATACTCAACTGTTCTGATAGGTGGATACGCTGCCTTCAGTAACACATATCCTCACCAATGCGAACTAGCTGAATTAGACTCAATCAATCAAACAAAAAGACACCAAACTGAACCAATCAGCCTCTTGCCTACGTCCAACAAAACTCCTGCTGTAAATCCTTTCTTTAGTAACATTCGTCAAAATCTCGAACTATCGCATGGACCACTGGAAGAAAGATTTCCTGTTCGATTGCCCTATGGCTCCAAAAACGACAATGGCATCATCTCCTCCGCTTCTCATCACTCTGCTATCAGCAATCATCATCCGAGATTTGGCTTAGCAGGCAGTTCAGTAGACGCAGAAGGCAATTTCGTCTTACCTGTTTGGCTAAAGACAATTATGAAGAACGATACAGGTCCAAAGAAGTTAGCTGAAAAATACGAGGTAAGATTTAAAGATACGTTGGTATTACCCATTCATTCTAATGACATCATGTGCTGTAGCAATTGGAAAGACTTGAGCAAGATCGACTATCCACTGTCATGAAGTATCACTCCAATGGACTAGGTCTTGCTACGACCCTACATCAACAAGATCAACCCAAGACAGAGTTCCCCTTTAGTATCACTTCCAGCATGGAAAAGGGTACATTGAATCGATACGACAATATCTGGCCATACGGTATGTCTTACACGTTTGTCCGTGTGAATGATTCCACTAAACGATATGTTCTTTAGAATACTCTCGTGTGAAACTAGAAGAGAACAGCGACGATTATATCAACGCCAATTACATTCAATTTGCCAACGTCAAAAAGAACATTACACTCAGTCCCATCTCCAAATCTGATGAGGAGGTCAAGCTAGAAGAAAAGGGCCTTTTGAGTGAGGCTTCTGTTCGCACAATGAATCGATTGAACGTAGACCTTACCAGCAACCGCCAATACATCTCTACTCAAGGACCCTTGCCTACCACATTCAATGATTTCTGGCAAATGATTTGGAACGAAAACTCGTCTGTTATTGTCATGCTGACTCAGGAAACTGAAATGAACAAGGTAGGTGGTATTGATTCTTGTTGATAAATGACTGTATGCTTATTCAACCACTGTTTATATATATATATATATATATAGATTAAATGTCACAAGTACTGGCCAACCATGGAAAATATGCCACAAACCTACGGCTCAATAGCTGTAACACTCACATCTGAATCCAAGCAAGCTGTTCGAAACATGAATGACAAGCGCGAACGAGTCAATGACGATATGGATGAGGACGAATGTATTATTACTCGCAAGTTTACAATCTCTTGTAACGGCGTTGAACGCAACTTGACTCAATTACAATACACTGGTTGGACTGACTTTGGTGTCCCTGATCATCCGATTGGCATCTTGACCCTAGTACATTACGCTGATGTCGCTCAATCTAAAAAGAACACTGGTCCTATTGTAGTCCATTGTTCAGCTGGCTGTGGTAGATCAGGCACATTCTGTGTCATTGATACCATGATTCAACGTTTATGGCAGAAACGTGATGTGTACACCTGTGCTACCAATGACAAGATTTATGAAACTGTATGTCGTTTTAGAGAGCAGCGTATGAGCATGGTTCAAACACACCGTCAATATGTCTTTTGTTATGAAGCCATCTTGTGGTGGCTGCTTGGTTATGGTAACTTGCCAGTGCAATCGTCAAGTACGTCTCCTGCTGCTGGTCCTACTTCGGATATCATACGTCAAATGATTGCTACGCCTGTTTCTATCAGCTCTCGTCTATCTGCTTCACCTCCGTCTCCTCCTTCCAGCGCTAGTTTATTGCCACCTGTATCATTATTCTCGGCTCCTGTACAAAAAAACAAGACAGATATCGACCAAGAAGAAGCTTCGTCTGTAGGCAGTATGGTGGATGATTTCAAAGAATTGTAAATATATCATTCATCATGACCTTCTCTAAAGAAGAAAAGAAAAAATTGTACATCAAATCTACTTCTCTTTTAATATCTCAACTAATAAATAAAGAAACTTGTATATACTCCATTCATATCAAAGTTTGCCCTGTGTTGAGCTATCAATTATTACTTTGTGCATAGTTCACTACTTTTCGGGTAGCAACGACCGTACTTTGACAAATTTATACACAGTTAACCTTACATATAACTGGCACTATATTGTATCTATGCAGTAATACCTACTGAAAACATCAATTACTTTCATCGATTAGGCATTTTGCTACAGCAGCAGCAGCAGTAGCCAGTAATAGCAGCCAGTGATAGCAGCCAGTGGTTTGCTGGGTTTGAACTGCAAGGCCATGATTTCGCAATAGAAAAAATCTACTCCATTTATGGTCAAAAAAGAATTGTGTTTGTCGTTTTTGCCAAATTCGACTATATAAGCTGCAATCATCATTTGATGCTTTCCAGCGCATTTAGATTAGATCTTAGCGGTGCATCTAATGGTGCTAATTACATTCAATCTTTTGAATGCAAATATAGAGTAATTTTCAATAATATGAAAAGTGAATATTCGCCAAAATAATGAGATGTTGCATAGAAAGGTCTCACAAAAGCGGCTTCAGATGTTACCCTGGATCATTAGCATCTGTTTGATATTATGTACACCATAGTAAAAGTCTTCATTTTTAGGGTCAAAAACGCGATTAATTGATTTTCAATGTTTGATTTTTTTTTTTTTTTTTGTGGATAATATTAAGTATTTTTATTAGAAAATTGCTTAAATGTATCAAATACGAGACAAGTGTATGTGAACAAAGTGACTTGCAAGATATACTATTAGAAACTAATTGCAACGTAACGAAGGGAGATGTTTGTCCCAACACAAACTACCAGGTTTCCCAGGCCCAATAGACTTCAAGGTAGTGGTTCCGGCGGCTACAATTTTGTTGATTGCGGCTCCATGACTTTTCGATTTCACAGCTCTCGACCAGACGATACCACGCGCGACTTTCCGTATGGCACGGTCCCGAAGGACATTTTCAATGTTTGAGTAAAGGGGTTGCTCATGGAAAAATGAAGATTTTCGTCGATTTGTCAAGACCTAAAAATTTTTGAGAAAATGGATCAGAAAGTAGCTGCTGCTTGAGAACAATTGTTTGGTGCTACTCTGGCGGCCTAAAACGGCTTCAAACGCGAGAAATTGCTCGTCAAATGCATGGAATTCTGGCTGTGTTTTAGCATACGATTGAGCAGTAAGAGCTAAAGTAAATATGCTGTCTGTCTATATGTGCATCACTTTTATTAACACAGGCCTGGAGTATCGTATAAGAGCCATATCCATAATTGCAAGTGGTTTTAGTGCAGTTTGGAGCGCTTAATACCGCCGTAGAATAATAAATGAAGAGTATTCGATAGCTGTGCTCAAAGTAGTTTCTGATCGCGCAAACAATAAAGTTCATGTAACTGCGCGCTCTTCATATGCTTGATAGAAATAAAAGCGAAGCCTTACATAGTCTGTTTATGGCCTGTTTCATGGCGTTCGAAACTGCTGCTCTATTTTGCTCTTGCAAAGAAAGTTGGTTTCGCCTCAAATGCGAACAGTTATCAGATTCTCGTAAAAATGCACTGTTGCGAAAGTGTGGTATTAAACATTTCAAATTTCACATGAAAGCAAACTTTACATCGATTTGAAGCAGTGGCATCTACTGATCTATCTGGGAGATTGCGTTTACTTTGTATCTTTATTACATATGTATTACAAATCTGAATCTGCAAATAATAATTTAGCGAGTCAAATCAGCTATAATGTACAGTTGTCCGCGGGTTTCTTCATGATAAGATTGTAGATGGAACTTGTACCCATTGACTCAAACTAGGCAAGCCATTGCTACATGGTTTCATCAATTGCGAAATGCTTCTTTTGCTGGCGTTGGAATGAAGTAGAGTGATTGCTGGTACGTTCATACGGCACTATTTGAAAAGCTGCTGCTTGGTTATTTATTCTCTGTGGTACTATAGAGAAACCAGAACGGTTAGATATCGGTTGCACAGCTTTGTATTCAAACATGGGAAAACTCTTGAAAAAGTAAATACGCTATGTATGAAGTAAGGCTGCAAGTTACAAGTGGTGAGCTTAAACTCAATTTTTTAGATAAAGGAGAAGCATTCGAACACGTATGTTACAAGAAACCATCGTGTTCATGTACCCTCTTCTATGGCGACACAACAAAAACATTATCGTTACATTAGGACGATAACTCTTGAGGCGAGATGTCTGATCCTATGAAACAGGCTATCATTTGCAATCTCGAAGTGGCATGTTTTTTTTTGCGATTACCATTCTGATGAACGTGGCTAAATCAACTTGATATACATGTGTATTCAAGATCAGAAGGGGTGGGCGCTTTTTTCTACAGGCAGCACGGCGAGAGATTAAGGTTGGTTGTGGAGAGCCTAGCAACTATTGTCTGAAACAAGTCGTGTAACAATATGATGTATGTCATTGTTGTACCTCCACTGCATAGAAGACCTGGGAGCACACATTGATGCTACTTACTTTCAAGATGGCTACATGTAAACGCAAAGCTATTAGATGCTGTATTTACACAAAGAATGGTCTATATCTCACTTGCAACTGTACCTGGATGTGTTGTGCATACAACAACTTCAATAATCTTCTACAAAAGCGGCACATTAATTCATGCTCATCATTAGTAGATCTAATGTTGTGCAAAGTAGTGATATTCTCCCTTGTCTTCAGTTGAAAAGAATTTGTTCCAATTGGAAGTTTAACCGCTGAAATTAAGGTTCTTTCCTAATTAGCCGTTTTGTTGGCATCAAGATATAACGTGAAAGATATGGCAAAAAAAAAAAGAGTGCGTCACCTGTCAATATGTAAAATGAACATAAATGGAGCCATCCGTGTATCAAAACGTAACCAATATGCATCTAACAATGAAAGAATCAGGCCACGTTGAAAATTGGGAATACTCACAAATGGAATTCTCCCGTCTTATGTAAGTGTATGAGCGAATCTAGATGAGTACATGCCTTGTCGATGCGTGTTCGTTTTGCCATCTACAGTAATATCTGTACACGCAGTTTATTATCCAAGTCAGAAGAAACATGGAATACATGTCCTGCATTTCTCAAAAGAGAAGTATGAATGTACATTGAACTTCCAAAGTTGGCGTTCATTAGTAGCTCAATTTTATATGAATTGGTCACAATAAAACCTAAAATAGAGTTGACATCGATCACAGTTGTTATTGTACGCCCTTTGTATTTCTCTTTACTATTCTCCCCCACCCCTTGAGAGATGCCGGTCTTATGTGCAAATTCAAGGCCACAGCTAACTCATTTATGTGGTGCAAGCTTCGATGGGTGCCACCTCCTTCGCCGCCAATCTGTCTGTGGTCTTTCCTTTATTATCCTCTTCCATCCCCTTCCCTCCCCCCACTCCCATTCTAAAACTCCCCGCCCAAATCAGCTTGCAATGTTTTCGCTCACAAGAACGACAACAATCGAGTACTACAATGAGAAAATATGATCGTAATTTAGGGGAGTTGAAAATTCCCAAATCCAAATACAACATTTTAGTGTTATCATCCTTATGATGGCCGGCTTTACGAATAAGCTGCGTACAAGAAGACCTCTTCTTTTTTTTTTCGTGCTTCTCTTCCCAACACAGCACTCTTTTTCTCTTCTCTCTTGTTCTTCAAAGCCTTGGTAAGTCAAATCTCATGTGTACATCAAACAGACGGCTCAATATGTCACAGTAGATGAAATGATACCGTTTGATGTTATATCAGTCATTTTACAGTTTGCTGATCAAGAGACACTGTATGAATTCGGCCTTACATGTCAAACGATATCACCGCATGCATTGAGACAGCTATGGAACATGCCGTACATCACAAATCTAGCAGCATTTCGGCAGTTGACTAGCACTCTACACATGCAAATGCCACTGCATCCTTATAAACATTGGATATCAGGACTGGCACTTCATCTCAACACATTTGAAGTAATACCAGATCAGCTTTTCACTGAGCTATTTCAGCTAAACCTAGAGATACTGTCCTTGAGCCGTCTGAACACCAACCAAGAAAGTGCGCAATTTGAGCAGTTCTTATGTCTTCAATTAAATCAAGGCATCGCTGAAATTTACATGTACCAATGCGCGCCTCAAGTACTGCAATCATTGCTAGTGGCCATTCAAGAGCGAATACGCCCTCATCTCCATACTTTGTGTATAAATCAATGCCACTTGTCAGATCATCACATTATACCAGTGGTCAGCTATTGTCCTGGCCTGAAGAGTTTGAAATTACACCGGTGTGGCTGTCTATCAGATGATGGATTGATCGCCATAGCTGAACATTGCAGATTGTTGGATACTCTGATAGTGACATTACCACCTACCATCATACAATCGAATACCATCACAACGAGAACATTAGAGGCGTTGGACACACATTGCTTGATGCTGAGATCGTTTGAATGTGGCGGCCAAATACGAATTACAGATCACATCAACCAGGAACCTCGGCCGTTGTATCGCTTTGCAATCACCACTAGCACTGATTACTTACCCCCCTTTGGCGCAGGCGTTTAAATAGAGCTTTGAATATAGTATAGCAGTAAATACCAATGACCTCTTGAACTGAAAAAAAAATTATCGTAAATAAGCATGTAAACTAGTGAAATGATTGATTTGTCTTCTGGATTAAGCACATGTCTCCTATATTCGAGTGACCACGACATCGGTTGACGAATAGTGTCTGTAAACATGCACCAACATTTTTTTTTTCTTCTTTTTCTTTCACAGTTTTTTGCTCGCTTTCAATCAATACACAATAAAATGCCTCCAAAGAGAAAGACTGCAGCAGCAAAAAAAGTGCAAAAGGAGGAGGAAACAGTAGTGAAAGTGGAAACAACAATGGAGACTGCAGATACCGAAACAAAGATTGAAAACACTTCAGTAAAGCGTAAGCATTCAGAGATCGTTAAGGAGGAGGAAGAGCCACAAGAAAAGCAAGTTACAAATGAGTCTGGTAGCAGTAGCAGTTCATCTCTTTCTGACCGCATGGCTAAACTAAAGGAACTCAAGAGACGTAGAGTAAGTCGAATGAAGCAATTAAGCAGACCGATAATTAACCACAGCAATTAGGCAACTGAAGTAGACCAAGGCAATCGTCGTGATCGTAATCTCGAATTCCAGCGTAGTAAAGAAAATCCTAAACTCGAAGCCAGAGACGAACGAAAAAAGGCAGAAGCATTAAAGCTACTAGAGAAACAAGAGGCAGAGGATAAAGGAGAGGACTATGAGCGTAAACAGTTTTGGAAATACTCTGCTGAATCAGCCGCTGCATGGGAGAAGAAGATGGCCAAGAAGGCTAAAATGGCCAACAATGGCTTTACAGATCACTCTCAAGCAGCACACAAGAAATACATTCGTTTGATGTCTGAATTCAAGCCAGATATGGGTGCTTACACTGAAAAGAGAATGCTGGATATTGAGCGTGCTATTCGTAATGGTGAAGATCCCTCAGACATCTCTGCAATGGCGAATTCGTTAGACTATGCAAGACTGGATGATAAGCCATCGAAGGAAGCTGTAGACAGATTAGCGGAAGAAACCAAGAAACAGTATGTGGCTATATTCATGCTTTTACTTGATACTAACTTTTTCGTTATGCAATTAGAATTCAACAGCGTGAAACTAGATCTCGTGATCGTAAAGAACAACCTGATGATATTTCATGGATCAACGAAAAGAATCGTGTATTCAACCAAAAGATTGCAAGATTCTATGACAAGTACACTAAAGAAATTCGTGAAAATCTCGAGAGAGGAACAGCCTTGTAAATTGAATAAAATATATATATGAACATGCTTTATTTCTTTTTCAATGGTGGCGGTACTTTGCATCGCCACATAACAAATGGAGGCTCGGATCCTTTGCCCTTGAAGCCTGCTGTTGTTTGTTTTTGCGGCCTGCAAGTACACAAATGTGCTGATTTATCGCTGATGGTCTCAAATGCATCCATGCCGCCTTGTAGCAGTGCTGTTCTGGGAAAGTTTCTTCTCACAAGGTCGGCAGCAAACTTTGGTACAATGTTAGTATGCCATTAAACTATAGATGGGGAGCACCGTAACTTACCTCGGGCCCTCCTTCACCTTCATTTGCAATAACTACATGATACTTGCGATTCAACTTTTTCAAAATGTTGGCATAGCTGGATAACTGAGAGGCCAATACATTCATGGAAGAAGGAGCATGGCCTTTGACGTATCTGATGAAAGGTGTCAGCTTGTTTCTCAAATGACGGGACTGATACTTACTCTGATTCAGGTCGTATATCCAACACAAGAGCATAGGGCAAGATTTTGGGAATATCATTTATCGACAAGCGAGGCGCTAATTCAGCCTTTTTGGTCTCGATCGAGATGGGTTCATGCCACCACTGCTTTGCTTGTTCATGAGCGTTATTTAGATCTTTCTCATTGGAATCCTCATCGCTGGTGTCTGGTCCGTGCACACGAGACGATACGCTTGGAGGTGTCACTTTGCACATGTTCAGTGCACTTTGTACACATTTCTCGATATCGACCTTTGGAAAACTATCCGAAAACAAGACAATACAGTCGTTAAATTCATAAGACAGCAGAGTATCCCGAATTTGGCGTAAAATGGCAATGCCAGCGAACAACGGTAAAGAAGTGGGTCCAACCAAGAACTTATCCCACAAATGATAAATCTTGTCAAGTGGAAATACATCTACAGCAGACAGTCAGTATCACATACAAGGCAAGAGCCCTGAAACTTACGAGTAAACAGTGTCAAAAACCATGGAATAGCGTAAAGGTCAGGCATAAATCCAATCGTGTCTAAATGGCTTGACAATTCAGGGTCATGGAAACTGAGTAAATGTCGAAACACGGCTAGATACTCTTGAAGAACAGGTGCATTATCGCTCAGAAAAAAGTTGTTGAGGAACTTGGGAATGAACTTTTGTAGACAAGCGAACGCAATGGCTTCATCGTTAAAGTTGAGTGTCAAGAATGGCGCACAAAGAGAATCAAGACCTTGCCAATACACTAGTTTGGTGTTTGCTGACACCCAAGCCTTGAGTAAGCGACGCAATTTTTCATGACCTGTAGAGGAAGCAAGCAATTGATTGTATTGGTGGCATCTAGGTACATCAACTTCGATCTATGTATCCGTTACTATCTATCCCAACAATCTTGTCTTTGGGTGATCTACCTGTCTATCGGCTCCCATATCTATGCACTTTTCAATTCGCTCGTATTCATGCTGCAAATCTCCACGCACGCCCAATACAGCAGCCCACACTTTTCCTCGCAACAATGGTGGAATATCTACTTTGGCATGGTGCAAGATCTCTTTTCTGGATGCTGGGTATTGGCGAAGTAGCTCTGAAAACAGGGTTTGGCGGTAATATTGGTAATTGATGTCTTGTTCTCTCAGGAACAAGGGTAACTTTGGTACATTGGATTGATTTGGTATAGAGGTAGTGCTGTTCATGGAAAGCGATGAGACTGATCTAGATCTGCCAGTGAATGAATTCATAGACATGGCCCGAGAACGAGATGATGAAGGTGTTGTAGGCGTTGGCATGCCATTTGGTTGAATTGAAGAAGGCTCAGAGGATAATAAACTGTCCGTAAACATCAAATCGTTGATATCAGCTGCCAGCTCATCTGCTTCACTTTGCGGCTCTTCTTGCTTCTTGTCGGCTTCCTCTTCCCCTGTACTACTGTCATCGTCTTCAGAGTCTAGTAAAAAGTTGACATCGTTTTCATCCACCAAAATAAAGTAATCAGTGTCCCATTCAAACTTGTCGGAAGCAACCTTATTGCTGCCCTCTTCAAGACGCTGGTATAATTCTTTGAATCCAAGTACATAGATGGCGTCCGAATATAGCTGAGCCGTATCTGTCACTTTGTCTCCTACTTCAAGTCCCTCAGGCATCATACACACACGGGGTAGTCGCTTGATCACCGGTGTGGATAAAAACACACCTCTCTTGACAAGATCCAATTCGACATCTCCGCCTGCCAATTTCCATAAATTATACATTTGAGACACTGGCAATCCCTGCAGAGTGCCATTGACGTCTTCTTGACTCTGACTGTTCTGTGTATCAATCGTCTCGGGCTCCACTACATCCGATGCCAAGATGGGTCCCTCTACCCAAGCTGTGGCATCTACAGGCACTAGTCCATGTTCAAAGAAGGTGGATGACAGTGCTTCAATAGTACCGGGTCGTTTCTCCAATGACAGGTCCAAGCACTTGATTACAAATTGCTGAAATGCCAACTCCTCCTTGTCCAGAATATCTTGTTTTTGCAGGAATTCCAATATGCTCTTGTTGATATCCAACGACTCGATTTCGTCATGCTGCCATATATTGGATGACGGGTCTTCTTGATGCCATTCTTTCAGTGTCATCAGTGTATCAAAGATCAAGCCTACGTCACTTGTAGTCCAAAATGAATTTCGTGTATATTGCTCTACGAGAATTACGCCTGTTGCCCATATATCTCGTTTATCAAAACCAACACTGGTGATATTATCCAAGCATTCTGGGGCTAAATATGTCGGATAGCCTATGGGGAAGTCTACATCTCGGCCGCCGCTTGTCATATAATGCAACCCATATCCAAACAATTTTACATGATTCTAAAGCACAGGACTTGTAAATAATCTGTTGCATTGGCTTCTATGATAAACGTACTTGTTTGTCTAGCATGATATTCGTGGGCGATAATGTGGCATGAATTATGTGATGCTCCTTCAGGAACTGCAATGCTGATAAGATCTCGAATGCCCACTGCTTCAATACCGTAATGCTGCATAGTGATTTAGTAGGTGGAGTCGATGCTTCTCTGCAGCATAATTACCTGACTGGCGGTGGGTCTTTGGAATCCAAATTTCTAGCTTTTTGTAGCGAGAGGTCGAAATATTCGGACACTACAAATAGTCGGTCTGTATGCAAGTTTAGTTACTGTCCAGCACTAGTGCCAAAAACACAAAACGCTACCATGTTTTCCACGATGTATCTCTACGTATTCGCATAGATTTGGATGCGATAATGTCTATTCCACATGAGATGAGTAAGCGTTGGTAGCCTCGCTTTGAACGAGCAAACCTTTAAAAATTGAAATTGTCCCATGATTTGAGAAGGAGCTGACAAGGCTAAATGACCAGAGAGAGCCAACTCTTCAGATACACGCGAGGACGCGACAAAGTTGACTGACGCTAGCTTTGTCATTCTTTGATCTGGATGTATCGCCAAGTCGTTGCAATTTGCAAATAAGGCCATGTTTGCTGAAAGAAAGATGGAAAAAAGAAAATTATCTCCTCTTTTTCTTTTTAGGTTTCTCGAATTTGTAACCATCTGTCGCACTTGAAATTTCCTCCCATACATGTCGCATGTTTGTCTTTCCCAAACTATCATGTAACCAAGTGTTGGAATTGGAAATATCGGGTTTAGTGCTTTCTAATAGACATTTACTTTAAGACGTTATGTCAGTATTATACAATAGCTCGAAAAGTTACAAAAAGATCAGGGACAATACATTGTTTTTAATGTAATACTAATTTACGAGCGCTATATCTCTTTAGAAAAGCACCCTATTTTGGGTGCTATATCTGCATACTTTTGGGTGCCCTGTCAATAAAAAGCTATCCTCGTTAAACAGAGGTCTATTGGCAATCGGTACTCTTATTTGCAACCTTTTAATGATTCTGAAGGCCATGGACGAATGAGGCAAACGTCGGTGAATACATGAAGATAATAAAAAGAATCAACTGTATACAGGAATACGTTTCTATGTGTGTATAATGTGTATATAGTTCATATGACAGCTGCAAGTAAAAATAAATTCCATGTATTACCACAATCATGAGCACGCAAATTTGGCCGTTATCATATACACCGAATTATGGGCAGCACCGCGACTCATGCGTACAAATGTGCAATTACACTGTGATATGAAAGGCAATAAACTGGACTAGAACCACTTGCAATTATGGATATGGCTCTTATACGATACTCCAGGCTTGTGTTAATAAAAATGATGCACATATAGACAGACAGCATATTTACTTTAGCTCTTACTGCTCAATCGTATGCTAAAACACAGCCAAAATTCCATGCATTTGACGAGCAATTTCTCGCGTTTGAAGCCGTTTTAGGCCGCCAGAGTAGCACCAAACGATTGTTCTCAAACAGCAGCTACTTTTTGATCCATTTTCTCAAAAAAAATTAGGTCATGACAAATCGACGAAAATCTTCATTTTTCCATGAGCAACCCCTTTACTCAAACATTGAAAATCAATTAATCGCGTTTTTGACCCTAAAAATGAAGACTTTTACTATGGTGTACATAATATCAAACAGATGCTAATGATCCAGGGTAACATCTGAAGCCGCTTTTGTGAGACCTTTCTATGCAACATCTCGTTATTTTGGCGAATATTCACTTTTCATATTATTGAAAATTACTCTATATTTGCATTCAAAAGATTGAATGTAATTAGCACCATTAGATGCACCGCTAAGATCTAATCTAAATGCGCTGGAAAGCATCAAATGATGATCGCAGCTTATATAGTCGAATTTGGCAAAAACGACAAACACAATTCTTTTTTGACCATAAATGGAGTAGATTTTTTCTATTGCGAAATCATGGCCTTGCAATTTAAACCCAGCTAACCACTGTCAGCTAACCACTGGCTGCTGTAGCAAAATGCCTAATCTATGAATGTAATTGAAGCTTATAATTTTCATTTACTTCTTAAATAGCTCTTATACATTTGTTTCAATATTATAATATCACAGAAAATTGCGCCCGCCGCTTGATTATAGTCATGCTACTATGATTTACGCGGAGCAAGTAATAAAAACCTTTAAACTGAATGTAATTGATGTTTTCAGTAGCTGTTACAGCATAGATACAATGTAGTGCCAGCTAGATGTAAGGGACGCTATCTATGGAGCGGGTAGAACGTTGTCTGTACTACCTAAAGAATGGCTAACTATGTGTAAAGTAATAAAGAGTAGCAATAACGATGCAGGAAATTATACATAATTATTATGCATGGAATAAAACTGTGCAAATACAGCTAAAAGTTTCTTTTTGACATTATGTAAGTAGGAAAATGTTGCGGTCATTCGAGATTCGATAGAATGCATTTGCGATCCCTTGTTTAAGATTGATAATTTCCGTAGTGTTGTCATCGTTTCAATTGAAGTGAGACATGGCGTCAAGAAGTAAGTATCATTTGAAATCATTCTGAGCATTTACAACAGCCCGTAATAAAGGGTTTGGAAATGACCCAATGTTGCTGTAATTTGAGCCATAATTGCAGTGCAAGGTGCTGTTTAGATGAAATAGAGTTGGTCTCGAACATCATCTTTATAATCAAAAATGGACTTGCAAGATGTCAATATGGTAAATCATGCATTTTTTTGAAACAAAACTGTTGGATTGGTTTTATTAATATATTTACAAGTGATATACGATTATAATATAACTGGTTTAACGTAGGGGTTTTAGTAAAAAATATACACGGAAATGATCAAGATCCTGTTTAAGCCTTGTCCTTGATGGACTTGCCAGCATCAGCAACCTTATCACCAACATTCTTTTGGATTTCTTGACTCTTTTGAGCAGCAGCATCCTTGGCAGCCTCATACTTTTCAGCACCGTTCTGCTTCAATTCTTCGACCTTGGCACTAGCGTTAGACTTTGCTTCATTGACCTTTTGATCGATAGCTTGACCAGCTTCAGCCTTCTTTTCTTCGTACTTGGCCTTGGCCTCATCAGCCTTATCGCTAGCAGCTTGCTTGCCTTCTTGAATCTTTTGGTCGATTAATTCACCCTTCTTTTCAAGAGTTCCCTTGTTGGCTTCTACAGGTACAATCAATTGAGCACCTTGCACGTATGGATGCACCTTCAATTCGACTTACCGACAGATCTTTGATACAAATAGTAACCAATACCACCAGCAGCAGCTAAACCCAAGAAAAGACCACCGTTTCCGCCACCTTGTTGATTGTTGGCAGCGGCAGATGAGGATGGTGGAGGAGGAGCGGAATAAAAACGCTTGTTGGCAATGGCGGCATTGCGACGGATAGAAGCTCTCAAGATGGAAGAAGACATTTTGTTAATTGATTTGTTTATGTATATATTAATATGTAGAATATTATGAGACGAAAAAAAGAGAGATATTCAAATATGTGCGTATTTATACTTTTATGTTGGGCATACGCTAACAAGTTTAATGAGATCATTATCACAATCTATTTCAGCATGATTGGAAACCAGCCATTATGCTTCAGGTCAAAGTGACGTAAATCTGATGCATTGATCTTTTTTTTTTTCGTGGTTGTATGTTTAACCTTATAGCGCTCATAATCTCAAGGCTCTATTGTCGCTACATATTTGTCTCCACATATAAACGCCATGATTAGACACATATTGGCATGACGTAAATTGCAGGCATCATGGAGTAATTTTGCAAGAGATGGAGCATTGAGTTTTAATGGTATCAACAAATGGTCCGAGCATCCATTCATTTAAATTAGTATTAGTTATTTGGAGAAACCATGATTGCATTTACTCGATTATTCAATTAGTGTATTCATAAATATTCCATGCATTCACTGATTCAACTGACATTAAAACTCGGGTCTTCAGAGATGATCAATGTTGCCATAGTTAGATTCCATAGTGCTTCCATGGCAACAGACATCTGATCGAAGAACACTAAACTGGGTGTAATACATACACTATTTGAATCTGATAATTCAAATGTGGCGATCCTTTATCTAATTCGTTTTGAGATTTCAAAAGGCATCCATAGAACATTGCGCAACCCCTCCCTATTTACTGTTTTCTACTACTCAGAATACGTCATCAAACGTTGAGAAGCGCAGTGCTGCGATAAAAAAAAAATGGTCCATTCTTCCCTCGCGCATAGTTCCTTGGTCAAAAAGAAAGGTGGTGCTACTAGGAAACTTGCGAGTTTTTCTTTTTCAGCACAACCCTTATACCGACACTTTCCCTTCTCACCCTCCCACATCCCCTTTAGCAACGTATACTTTTTTTTTTTTTTTTTCATATACAAATTATGAGCACATATGGAGCTTTTTCGTTTTCACAAAAGGTATTTGGAAAGAAATGCTTTTGCAAAATCAGCGTTTCAAAATGACAATGTCATGAGACTTACTTATGCTTCTTTACCTTGTCAAGCTTGCTACTGTAACTTTAGAAGCTACACGACTCTTTCAACATTGCAACCTTACGTCACGCGCATCTTCGTTGAGCAAACATCCTCATCTACATCATAATTATGAACAATGGATACAAATGAACAAAGACACAGTAATGTTTTTCTCGATAGATTACTTATTACTTTGAATATTCATTACCACATCATCTAGTTACCAGCATCTATACTCTCTGCAGACCTCGGTCAACTGAATAGAGCAGCGACTAATGCAACTCGCATGTTGAAAGCAAATCCCAGCATCGCATTGAACATGGCCCGTTTTATACCAAAGGAAAATTTTAAGACTAAAGCGTTCCAACCTATCCAACAACAACAACATCGCACCTTATTTTCTAGTAGTGGAGGCAGTAACCGCATCATTAATTACCGACGACTGAACAAGCTTGAGCAAGAAGCCAATGCTTCTCCAACCGATGCATTTAAGCAAGCCACATTATACAAGGTATAGATAAGATATATCAGCATGAAGAGTGTTTGGTTAACGCCTTGTTGCGTATATATATAGGAATGGCTCAGATCAAACAACCCTCAAGCAGTCATCACTCGATTTGAACGTGGTAATTTCACGCATAACGAAGAATGCTGGCAATACTACATTGCTGCGTTAGCACAGACAGGAAAATCTGAAGCAGTATTACCTCGAATTTTACAAAAGTTAGAAGAATCTGGATCCCACAAGTTATCTGAAGCTGCGGGTGGAAACAACCAAAACACTCTTACAAAAGAGATTATCCAGCAAGTGATTGCCAGCCGCCAAGGAGGACGAGCTGTCAATATCGAGGGTGCTGGTGGCGCCATTGCTTCAGGATCTGGCAACAAATCGAATCCCATCTACGTTGTGGTTGAAGAAGCACGTAAATACATGTTTTGGAAGGCATTGCGGTGGGTGGGTGTCACCCTGACATACGCATTCTGTATCCTCACGATTTTATCACTCGCACTGGAGAACTCTGGATTGTTAAAGGCAGCCAACTCGCAAACTGAATATGAGCCAGTAACACAAACAACAGTTCGTTTTGAGGATGTTCAAGGTGTTGATGAAGCCAAGCAAGAGTTGGAGGAAATTGTTGAATTCTTGAAGAATCCTCATCGATTTACGGAATTAGGCGGTAAATTACCAAAGGGTGTGTTATTGACAGGTCCTCCTGGTACTGGTAAAACCATGCTTGCTAGAGCTGTTGCTGGAGAAGCCAATGTCCCCTTCTTTTTCATGAGCGGCAGTGAGTTTGATGAAATGTATGTTGGTGTAGGTGCTAGAAGAGTCCGAGAGTTGTTTGCTGCTGCCAGAGCCAAGGCACCCAGTATTGTATTTATTGACGAAATTGATGCTATTGGATCAAAGAGAAATCCCAAAGACCAGTCTTACATGAAGCAGACCCTTAACCAGCTGCTTGTCGATCTAGATGGTTTCTCACAGACAGAAGGCGTCATCTTTATTGCAGCAACCAACTTCCCCGAGTTACTGGATAAGGCTCTCGTTAGACCTGGTCGATTTGACAGAACTGTCAATGTGCCACTACCTGATGTGAGAGGACGCATTGAAATTTTGAAGCACCATATGAAAAAGATCCACGTTGCTAGCGAAGTAGATGTCAGTGTTGTAGCAAGAGGCACTCCAGGATTCAGTGGTGCTGATTTAGCCAACCTAGTCAACCAAGCAGCTATTCAAGCCAGTCGTGAAAATTGTAAAGAGGTCAATCTGCGCCATCTCGAGTATTCCAAAGATAAGATCATCATGGGAGCAGAGCGCAAATCAGCAGTGATTACAGAAGAGAACAAGAGATTAACAGCGTATCACGAAGGTGGGCATGCTCTTGTAGCTTACTACACACCCGGCGCCATGCCATTACACAAGGCTACGATTATGCCAAGAGGATCAGCATTGGGCATGACAGTGCAACTGCCAGAGATGGACAAGGTAAGGCAAGGGGGGGTGGGGAGGTAATTGCTTGTAGTGATTTTCATACTCATTTTATGTGTGTATAGGATTCTTTTACTAAAAAGGAGTTCTTAGCGCAAATTGATGTTTGTATGGGTGGTCGAGTAGCTGAAGAGTTGATATTTGGACAAGACAACGTAACCAGTGGAGCTAGCAGCGACATTATGAAGGCAACAGACGTAGCCAAGCGTATGGTGCGCTATTACGGCATGAGCGAGAAGGTGGGACCTGTTAATCACGATGATGATGACATGCAATTATTGAGCACGCAAACCAAGCAACTGATTGAGAGTGAAATCTTGAATTTGATTGAAAGCAGTGAAAAGAGAGCCAAGCATATTCTCGTTGAGCATCGCGAAGAGCTGGATCGTCTTGCCAACGCTCTTGTCGAATATGAAACACTTGACTATCAGGAAATAATAGACGCTTTAGCAGGCAAACCTATTTCAAGGTCAAAATAATGATTATTCAATAAAAATTTAGCTTGTACACATATACACACACACATACACATACACACACACGCACACGCATTTTACCGTCTTTTTTCCTTTTCCCTTTTTTTTTTCTTTTTCTCGTTCTTTTCCTTCCTTTTTCTTCATTGTCTCTCTTCTGTACACAAATGGACGTATCTCAACTATGTTCAAACCCGTCGGACGCATCTCCAACAGCGTCCAACAAGACGTAATAAGTAGCTTACCAGTATGATTGTGTATGACGACTAATTTACGCTGTGTATTCTAGTGCGGTACACGATGGAAATAAATCAGACACTGTTTTGTTTGGATCGAATAAAAATCCATCCACATCAGATGATTACGCTGCAACGGCGAATTCAATAACCAATGTAAGATGATGATAGCACCCATGTAACAAGAGATACTAAGGCAGTGGGCTAGGTGCTAAATCAGTGCTCCAAACTATGTGAGAATATATGGCAGCTCAAGCTACAGCACAACTCAATGTCTGGCATAGAAAGAGAAATCATGATAGATAACCTGTCTGAATCAGCAAAGCAGACATTTCGAGATATTCAGTCTACTGAAAAATACATTTGTAAGGAGAAGAACATGTTCAACAAGCGTCGCAACCTAGATCAAAGCGAATACGACGGTGAAGATGATGACGATGACGACGACGACGAAGACGACGACGACGAGCAAAACGAAGATCTACCAACTAAAACTGTCAATGTAAAAAAAAAAAAAAATTGCTTCTTAATTTAGATAGGGCTCCTTTTAACCTTGTTATTATAGAAAGATCATGCTGAATATGAACTCATTAGACAGGCAAGAAATTTGCAGAATAGCAACAGTCAATCAAGGCCAAAATACCGTAGGAGAAATGTAACGATCCTCTTTGATTGTTTTACTCGATCAAACTCTAACAACAAAATTTTCGCAAATTTAGAGACGCAACATGATAGGACAAAAGTGTCACTCGTGTGGTACGACTGAAACTCCAGAATGGCGTCGTGGTCCTGATGGTGCGCGGACTCTCTGTAACGCCTGTGGTCTGCGTAAGTATGAATCTATGGCAGCCGATGGGGGAGTACTAAACAGGATTGAGTAGACTATTCAAAGCTGCTAAAAAAGGGGTCCATTGGCGTGCAGACACAGAATTATCTACTCATAGGCGGCTCACCGCGAGTGTCATCCACATCCACCGCCCTGCAGGCCCAATCCATACGGAATAGTTCAGCCAATATCAAAGCAATAGAAGCAGCAGCATCCGCAACGAGCCCTGTAAACTACCCGTTTGTGTTGATGGATCCAAAGTACCTCGATAGAAGAGTGAGTCCATTGAAGCTTGATTCCAATACGGCAATCATATCAACGTCCAACCAGCGTTCTTATTATACCCCTTCCGCATTGCCATCACTACAGCCTTCTCCACAGCAACAATTACCATCTTTATCATCTACATTAGCAGCTAACAACGATTCTAAATTTGTAAATATCAACCAACCAGAAAAAGTATCATTACCATCCATGAATGAACTACAACGCACCATGAGCGACAGCCAACATAATAGCAATTATACGTCAGCAGCGACTACTACGTCTAATACGTCGGATGGAGCCAACGACAATAGCACTATGAACAGTATTGCTCCGCTTCGTATTCATCAATGGAAACAAAACGAATAAACAAACTATACAGACTTTTTATTGCCTAGCATTGAGCTGGTGGAGAATGAGGGTTGGCATTGACCGCAAACGTAAATGATCTCTTTGGTTCGCATTGCTCATCATTTGTGCCATGGAACAATGTAATCAAATAATAATAAGCTCCAGTTACAGGTGCCTCCATGTTGAATGCTTGGGTCACACCAAAAGCATCCACAGACTCTTTTTCATCCACATTCGATGCTCGGACATTGGTCTCTGCGTTATACACGTCGACTAAAACCTTGGCTTTCCCACCATCGATATCAAGAAAAGATGCAGCGCAGGTGAAATCATGCGATGCTTGG
Source organism: Mucor circinelloides (assembly GCA_037974945.1). NCBI lineage: Eukaryota > Fungi > Mucoromycota > Mucoromycetes > Mucorales > Mucoraceae > Mucor > Mucor circinelloides. The sequence goes on along the minus strand of JBBNAA010000029.1, from coordinate 536,315 downwards.
TAACGCTACTGGCCAGCTGGCCATTGAAGGTCTTTTTCCTCTGCTGGTGAAGTGATCCGGAATCCTGTGCAAATGCCTTGCTGCTGCTGTTGTACTGACACACTACACGTTAGCAGAAAGAGGACGGTAACCAGTAGAAAAAATGTGCACGTAGGATGATTTAAATAAAGAGGAACGTATTCTGTTTGTCGTATAGCAAAATTTATAACCATCAGCATTTGTTTACTGTAATTTCAATCTTTGCAGTTAATTAAATTACATATAACGAGCTAATCCTGATATATAAGATCGGTGTAACGCATCGCGTGTTACTGTATCACTGTTGAGAGGTATAATCATGATGATACAGTCAGGCTGGTAAATATTGTCGATTGCCAAAAAGTCATTGGCTGTTTTACTGATCATCCAACATTGCTTTTTCTCATCGCCGCTTTTACAGCTACAATCGACAGCATGCTTGTATAACTGCCATATCATCTTTCATTGGTATACATCATTAACAACATAGATTCCATCTGGAATGATATATATTTATTGATTGATACTATTCAGGATTTTAATTGCAAACAGAAGGTGGCGAATTCTTGTTGTAATCAACATAAAAGTAAGGTGTCTTGATTGCCTTGCAACTATCACCATAGGTGACCAGGAAGTAATAATCTCCCGATTTGTGATATTTACCCAGATCGACGTTGAACCAAGGTGTGGAGATGCCGTCAGCTTTTACCTTCTTGACCAGGCTGTTGATGAATTTGTCAGTCTTGTATTCGTACAGATCAACAGAGACCCAGGAACGATTGGAAGGTGGCTCACTGCCAAAGTCATACGAAACTTGGTAGCATTGGCCTGCTGTTGTCTTGAAGTAGGTATTGGGTGCAGTAACACGGAATCCATTGCACTTGTCCTTGGACGACGTAGGGGCAGCAGAGACCATGGCAGCAGCAAAAGCTAACAGGGAAGCAGACTTGAAAAAGGTGAAGGAGACCATTTGATTGTTTGATTGTTTGATGAGTTTGAGAAAAGATGGAGTGAGCTCAGTCCTTTATATACAATTTTCTATACAAACCTTATACACTTGGATTCAGCCATGAACAGACAAAGGTAGCATATATAGCAATGCATAAGAATAAATGCTTGAAACGATGCGAAAACGAGATATAAATAACAAAGCAAGGCTTGTCTGCGCTTGTATTGTCCAAAAGAAGCACCTGACAACAAGGTGTTTCAATGCTTGTTTATGCATACGTTGTGTAATAACGTGGCTATTGTTAAGGCTGCTGGCTTGACAGTGATATGTGTACACTGAGCTCTCTTTTTCTGTTGTCTGAATTTCCCACGAGTTTACTCACAGTGCAGCAGGATAAAAGGCTTCATGCAAACCCTTTTGTTTCTATTAACAGTTTCTTTTGCAATTGATGGTAATAGAGCTATTTTTGCACCCGTATAATCTAATGGAGCACTTCAAGTCTATTATGCAACAGCAGGCTGAGAGAAATACGCTTGTTTGAAAGATTGCGTTTTTTACCGCCTATTTTGCTATTTATACAAACAAATAGTGGCTGTTGTGCCTTTATTCTAATTCAGGAACAGGGCGCTTTGCCATAGTAAACATATTATCATCCTATACATTTATGGAACAAAACAAGTATTTTTAGATTTCGTTCATGCAAAAAGCTTTATTATGAGAATACAAGGACTCGTCTTTCGTTTCAATATTCACAAAATAGTGTTCTAGGTTATGTTGTAAAAGTAAATAGATTATGAAAGATCTTCACTAGCAAGGCAGCATCGAATTTTTAATGGTTTGCGTCATTCTGTGCCAATTCAACACTGAAATACTTGAATGCAAGTATCAAAAAGTGAATATGGGTGCAGCTGATCTATGATGCTATGTACACTTCTTTCGCTGCATGACTGAAAGTGCTGGATAAAAATAGTTGAGTTTGAGCCATGATAAGAAATCAAAGTGGTATAAACCGCTCTTTACGCCATATTTTAATGCCTTTATTCATTGAATGTACTAGATACAACATCATCAGCTTTGAGAGGATGCCATGTAGCCAATGCTAATGACTTTGTTGATGTTTAATCTTTAGTTTTCGAATCTGGCTCGATGTCAACCATTTCCTTGGAACCGAAATACAATCTTTCTCATGGACTATCAAGACCGCCGCTGAAATATCCTTAGCGATGATACGGCCACAAACAATAACAGCTGTTAATAATGGCCTCCGTTGACCAAAGATTTATATACCTTCTGGACTGAACTGAGAAAATCTTTGTCTTGATCGAGATGCTTTCGATGTACAATAAAATATACTTTTAAGGGTGCATTATATACCTTCTTTTGCCCTGGAGAGATTCATTCTACGGATGAAAGGAAATGGAGATGACTACTGATTTGCCGCAGTGAGCAGCCCTCAGTTCATTCAGCAAACAAAAAAAAAATATCTTCTTGATCCTTATTCTCCTGTAGTGCTATCCATCTCGATCATCATAACATTGTCAACATGCTTTGAATTTAAGATTGCTCGTCAAGCTATTTACCTGATTACTTGATAAAAACAGTAAAGCATTTGCAATATGTATGATGTGCCTCAAACTTCTTATTGGATTTCCATTTCAAAATTTCTTTATTATGCTTGGTGGACCACCGCTTGCGTTCCAGCAAAAGTCGATACCAACACATATTCTCCAGGAACGTGAGATCATAGCTCAAATGCCCCCCTCTACATACCGCCTTGCTATGAGTATCATGATACAAGGATATCTTAACCGAATAGGATGTTCAACATGGATACTTTCTGCTCTCTTTACTTTCTTTCTGGAAGCTCAGAGGCTGCCTTGTCACCGTTCTTATCTTATGGTGGCAATGATTCTTGGTCTTGAACTTCAGCGCATGGTTGGGATGACAGCATCTACTGTGCTGTACTTTTTCTTCACTCAAAAAGCGCGGTACATGGCAATCTCCTAGCATGTATCAAGTCTCGTTTCTTTTTCTTCATTTATGGAATCATATTCTCTCTACATGAAATTTATTTCTAGGACTTTAAATTATATCATACATGGCCAGAAAATCTTACCCACAGAATGTACAATGTTCTTTGACATGCTGGTTTATTTTAGGCAATGTGCCTCAATTTGGACATTGCTGTACCTCTAATCCAGGGACTGTAACTCTCTCGTCGTTAGCTTTCATATCTTGGCTCTCAGGCATTGCTCGCATAAATCGAATGATCTTGCGTTTATTGCAGCTGATATATACCTTCACTCCGTTTTCATCGATCGCCTAGAACAGCCGATTGTGCACGATAACTTGTGTTCGATAGGAAATAACTGCGCTATGATGTATTCATATTTTCTTTTTCTTTTCGCTCCCCTCCTATCATCTTGTACGATCATTTCTGACTCTATACTTCTGCACATAAAGCTATAATCATATCAATGGCCTACTATTTGGTAAGTATGCTGCTGCAGTCAATATCGACCGAATAAGTAAGCTCTCTATTCTGAATTCCCTTTATTTTCAACATCAACGCTTTGGTACGCATAAATCACACCATATATGCAACTGGGGCTAATGAAACACTGATTGCCCTTTTCGGTTATTTAGTTGGTTATACCACTAATACGGTAGATAGCTTTATTAGTTGCATGATTTCTTATCTCAATAATCATCGTCATTAACGGCTTATTCGTCTTTTTTGATCCTTTGAATGACAAAACTTTATTATTAGCCAGTTTTTGTCAGATGCAGAGCAGATTGCCACAATTATGTTTGAATATACTAACGTCAAGGAAAGCAGCATTTAGCTTTGACTAGTTTAGAAGAGACAGTATGGACATATAAAATCTTCTACTTATCAAATTACGGCTATAAAAAAAAACTATGATACTGAGGTCATTTGTACTTCCAAGACACAAGAGAGATGTTTCTCTTGCTTGTGTTCATAGCTCAATGGTGTCTAGAGGGTGCTCACTTTGTTTGTAAGAGTGAACTCCGGTGCTGTCATGCCATCAGTCCGGCGCGCAAAATGTTATGAAATGGGGGGAGGGGGAGACCTTTGAAATCAAAACGCCCCCCATCTGAGGACAAGAAGAAGAAGCGACGACGGGGCAGCAAATTGAGTAAGTACAGTAGGAAAAGTGCGAAAATGGATGGATCTCTCTCTTTGCTGTGCGTATTAAAACGTAAGATATACATACATATACATCCGTTGGGACAGAGAGATAGACGATGATAGATGGCATGGGATGTGAGGCAGGAAACGAAAATGATGCTCTTTTTTTCGGTTGGATGTATGGATAGATGAACACTTGGATGGATGATGACAGCACAGAAAAAATCAGTTAATGTGAGACTAGCAACGTTATTCCATACAGTGTGAAACTACCTATGGCAACCAAGAAAAACAGAGAGCATCATGGGGGGAGAAGGACAAGATGATTTTGAGCAATGTATTAACACATTTTAAAATTTTATAGACTCTATTAAATAAATATGGTCAGATACGCTGCTACTCCAGCCAACCCTGCTAAGGGTAAGTGTGCCGTTGTGCTATTCTTGCCTAATGTACTCATCTATCTCTAATTTGATTAGCTGCCAAGTCCAGAGGTTCCTACCTTCGTGTTCACGTACGTTGATTTGATCATTAGATGCTTTAACGTTGTATTAATATCCCACCCCTTATTTCTAATAGTTCAAGAACACTCACGAAGTTGCTGTCGCTGTCAAGGGATTGAAGTTGAGCAAGGCTTATGCTTACCTCAACAACGTTACTGAACACAAGCAAGTCATTCCTTTCCGTAGATTCAACGGTGGTGTTGGTCGTGCTTCTCAAGCCAAGGAATTCGGTACCACTCAAGGTCGTTGGCCCGTCAAGTCTGTCAAGTTCGTTACTGACTTGTTGAAGAACGCTGAAAGCAATGCTGAGGTAAATATACGAGAGAGTTCGGGATAGAATGCGTAGATCAGAATTATTCACAGTTTATTTGAACTATAGGCCAAGGGTTTGAATGTTGAGGAACTTTATATCTCCAGCATTGTTGTTAACCAAGCTCCCAAGCATCGTCGTCGTACTTATCGTGCTCACGGTAGAATCAACCCTTTCATGTCTTCTCCCTCTCACATCGAGGTTGTCCTCACTGAAAAGGATGAGGTCGTTCCCCGTGCTGATGACAAGAAGGTTGTCAAGCTCAATGCTCGTCAATTGGCCCGTAACGCCCGTCTTGCTCGTGCTTAAATATCTCTATCTCTTTTTTTTTATTCAATAAAAAACAGGAAAATTACAACATGTATAAAATGTCACACGCTGCTTTAGATCATCACATGAGTAAACTTGTTAATGCGTGCATGTGTATGTGTAAGAGTGTCGACGAGTTGAATGGGTTAAAGGGAGAGAAGAACACAAAATGTTACTCTGCTGATCTCTTACCAAGAAAACTTACATCATGTCACTCGAGTCATTTGGAAAGGGAGAAAAAAAGATAGAAAGATCGCTCCACAGCTCTATTTTCGATTTGGTACTCCGCCTTCTGTTGTGTAGTATGGTGATATGTAACCATGTCATGTATGAGCAGATCTATTCAGTTAGTGTCATTAGAAAAGAGCGTAACGGGGGGGGGGGGCACCCAACTTTGATATAAATTGACATTGTATGCATTTTTTCTTTTCCTTTCTTCTTTTCTCTTTTTCTTCAATTTCAAATAAAAATGTCTACTGAACCTACTACCACTACCGCTACCGCTACCGTCGACGCACCTGTCACTACCACTGTCGATGCTACTCCCGTTGCTCCCACTACTGAAGCTTCTCCTGCTGTAGCTGCTCCTGCTGAAGCTGAGCCTACCACTACTACTACCGCTCCCGTTGTTGAAGAGCCTACTACCACTGAGACACCTGTAGCTGCTGCCGCTACCACCACTGAAGAGCCTGCTGCCCATACTGAAACTGCTCCTACTCCTGCTCCTAGCAAATCAACAACTTCTAAGCGTCTTTCTCTTTTGTTAGGCAAAGCAAAGACATTTGTTGATAAGAAGGTTTCCGATAAGAAGCCTGCCAAGAAGGAAGCCACCAAGGAAACTGTTGATGTTCCTGAGACAACTGAAGCTGTTGAAGCACCTGCTGTTGCTGCTGCTGTTGACGAGCCTGTTGTGCCTGCCGCTCCTGCTACTGAAGAGCCTGCCGTCGCTGCTGATTCAACTGAAGCAGCTGCAGCTGCACCTGCTACCACTACTGAAGAAGCTCATGCTGAGAAGCCTAAGAACGAGAAGCGTAAATCTATCTTGGGTAACATCTTCCGCAGCAAGGTAATTATTATACTATATTTATCATAACGTCGGATCAGATTCAACTCTTTTGTTGTTTGTCCTTTTGAGTTTGAATCTCTCCATGGGCTTTTCCCAAAGAAGGTTCAATATCAGCAAGGCTGGTGTGACCCATATATTTTATTTATTATGGTTCCAGCCTATTTTAAAACTCTATCATGGACTTTTGTGATCTACCTTTCAAAGTTTCATTGTACAATAGTTACTCAACGTTTTTTTTTATACTGTTTTTTTTTTAGAGCCCAGTTCAAGCTAAAGAAGCTGAAAAGACTGAACCCAAAGGTATGCTTATCTATAAAATACAATAACGAGCTACAATGGACTCATTTTGCGCATTTTATTATTAGTTGATCAAGTTGAGAAGCCTGATGAAACAGTTGTTGATAAGGAGGTTCAGGAGACACCTGCTGCTGATGCTGCTGCTGCCGCTACATCGGGTGCTATCGTAGAAGAAGAGCCTGTTGTTGCTACTACTACTCCTGCCAGTAAAGAGAATGCCGCTCATAAGGAACACAAAGACAATGTTATTGATACTATCAAGAAGGGCCCTCTTGGCAAATTCTTCAACAAGAAGGAGAAGAAGGAAGAAGCCAAGGAAGAGCATCATGCTGCTGCCAATGAGACTACTGCTGCCGAGGTTGCTGCACCTGTAGTTGCTGCTGAACACAATGCTGAACCTGCTGCTACAGAGCCTGTTGCAGAAACTACTGCTGGTAAGTTTAACAAACCATCAACCCTCTATCATTTTTTTTATGAGCTATGAATGGAAACACATGTGAACATGTGTAACTTTTTTATTCTTTTTGTATACAGGACATGTTTGTTGTCCTGTTTCCTTTTCATATTCATGTACAACGGCAGCATCATCGTCATGATTAATTTCTAATATTAAATTTGTTCTACTTAGTCGCTTCTGAACCTACCACCGCCACCAAGACACCTGAAGTTAAACGTTCTGGATCTCCTTTAGGTCGTCGTCTTACTCAAATGATTCGTGGATTCTCCAGCAAGAAGAAGCCCGTTGAGAAGAAGGAAGAACCTGTTGCTGCTACTGAAGCAACCACTGAAGCTGCCTCGGAACCTGCTGCTCCTGCTATTGAAGCTGCTGTTGCCGAGGCTTCCAAGGAACATGAGGAACCTGTTGTTCCCAAGAAGCAAGAACACGAAGAGGCAGTCATTGCACCTACTGCTACCACTAACCCTGCTGTTCAAGCAACTGCTTAAGCAAATCAAAAATATCTCGGTAAAATTAATGAAATAGTTCGCTTTTCTTTTTGTGTGTAATCAAGATGGTTAATTAGTATAACCCCCCCATCATTGTTGCATGCAAAATGTGGCGATTACTTTTTGGACATGTTATTAATATCATCATAATTTTCTATTACTTATACTTTTTATTATTACTATTATTATTATATTTCTTATACAAAAACCGTTCTTCTGGAGCAATTACATCGCACACCCTTTACAAACACACATTGCAGTTGATAGCATTTAATAATAAAAAAATACACTTTTTTTTTACTATTGTGATTTATCGGATATTAGGTTTTGGCAAAATGGTTCTTTTAATATCACACCACCTTTGATGTGTAACAGCTTGTAGTTTTGTTTTTTGATGTTGATTTGTATAGAGCACAAATCAAAAAATCTTGTGCTCGACGTCGGTAATAAGGACTCTTTCTTTCAACACCTCCCTTGTTACCCACACTCCCCTTGCATGCTAAAGTTTATTGGAACGGATCCTATATGAAATACGTGTTTTGGTTTCTCACTATCATGTGTATGTATATATCCATTTATATACACACACAGAAACATTATATCATAGTGTGCACCCAATTCCATTTTTCATTTTAATTTTTCTGTGTTACTGCAACCGAAAACTAAAAAAGAACAATATCCTCTAAAAAGGTCATACAAAAAAAAATACACTTCATGAACATCATGTTACATTGCAACTAAAAAGATAAAGGAAAAGAGGGCACTGTTTAATGAGCCAAGCTAACTTACCAACTTATTGCAGATAGTATCATTTAGAAATCACAATACAAAGGAGCAAATCGTTGAGTAACAATTCTCTGTGATCTGACTCGAGGCAGAATTTTTGCAGAACAACAGAGAACATCTACTTTTTTTTTTTTTGGTCTCTTGTGGGACCAACAGCCAAGAATCCGCTTATACAAATACCCTTATTTTCTTTGTCTCATGTTTAATATGAACACTTATGCCTGACCTACTTTCATTGTTTAGAATGTTTACTAAATATCAGCATATGACATGTTCTATGCACGCACAAGCCCCTATTGCATTGTTGATTTCATGAGGTGCTTGCAAACACAAACAAGATTATAGCTTTTTTTTTTCCAAGAGTTGAAAGGGGTTGAATAAAGTGTTTCAAATGTATACAAAATGCTTGATTATAGGTAATGTTACCTTACATTTTGTGTATTGAACATGTACAGATCAACATTCATCGATTTACCTTTTTATCGTCACGATGATCTGAGCCGAGATGTATGTACCTGTTTAAATGTGACAAAGACATGATTTCTTGACCTTGTGTCTATGCTTAAATATATGTCTAGTATCTCAACTCAGACAAAGGTCTTCGAAATAAAGGTACTAGATCAGTTTCTTGAAATGCAATTAATATATGCAATGCAATCAACGCAAATATCACAATGTCACCCAAGAAAAAGCCTTGTGTGTGATGAGTGTCATCTGCTCGTAATGCGTATGCGCTCAAAGTCATTCATAGTCGCAATAATGCCTTTTAAAATCATCCATTGACCTTGTTGGGCTAAATTTGTATAATAGACAATACACGTAGCAAAAGAGCACGAGGGCCCAGTGTACAGTATACATAATTTTATTAATTAAAATTAACCGCAAGTGATAGGTTCATTGACAGGATCAATAGAATCGTCATCAGCGACACTCGAGGCAAACATATAGTCATTCATTATATCATCTACATCGTATTGCACTCGCTCCTTTCTTCTTAATTGACCCTTTGTCTTCTTTGTTGATTTCCCCACAAACTTTGGTGCTTCAATGCCCTTCAGCAATGGATTGTAAGCGTAAGTTCCTGCAGAGCTTTTGTCATTATTGGCCTTCTTTTTCGACAAATCCATCTTTGTTACTGTCTCTGCAACTTCATCATCAGACGAGGAAGAGGAATCCGCATCTTGTACCTTGACTTGCTTTGTTTGCACATCTATAGTCATGACCTTGTGTCTATTGCTTTGTCCCTTTCGTTCTATGCGTCTCAAATTTGATTGCTGCTTTTTAAGCATCAATGCTCTTTCTTGTGATGTTAACCAAGGATTGGACTGATCGGTAGGCAGCTCAAAGTCAGTAGCTTGATCTATCACAGTACTTCTTTGCGCGCTGGTTCTCTGAAATTCCAATAGTTTCTCTTTATGCTGTTCTGCTTTCAGTCTACTGTCATCATCGTCGCTGCTTTGATAAGACGAGCCATAGGAGCTAATATTTCCGCCACCTAGTTTCGATGCATAAGCAGCTTTACCACCACTGTTGGCACTGCCAGGCGCACGTTTTGCAGGTTGATTTTGTGCTTGCTTTTGCTCTGCTCGTTTCTTTTTGGCTTCTGCAATGAGTGCAACTTGTTGTTCCTTGGATAGCACGGGCGATTCGCAGAATGAGCATGGTCCAACGCCTTCCGCTGTGCAGATGATTTTGCCACAGTTCAAGCAATTAGGTGCTGCGGTAAGCAGAGGGTGCTTAGTTGCCTGGCATTGACAAGGTTTTCTCTTTTTTCCAGGTGTTTCTGCCTTGATGTCTAATTCTTTTAATGCTGCTTCCAATGTCATTTCTTTTTTGCTAGTCTTTTTCTCCTTCTTTGCTGATGCCGAAGCATTGGTGGTGGACGTCTGTTTGTTTTCAGATGGAAAAGCTGCTGCCCGAAGTTCGTTGGTTTGTGATTTGTTGTTCTTTGATCTTCGATTCTTGCGCAATCTGCTGATTGATGAGAAAACAAGACAACCGTAATCATTAACATATCAAACATCTTACCCTGCAAAATATTCGTCTTCTTTCTTTTGGTGCACACTAATATTGGCTGGCCACATTGTTTCATATGGCTGCTGATTAGAGGGTAAAGCTGGAAAGACGCCTTCTGATTCAGTGTTGGGAATTGAGGAAACAGTGCTAGATGATGACGGTGAAGCAGTTGCATTGACAGAGGTGGACGCTGCAGGTTTTGGCTTTGGCTTGGGCGATGCTTTACTCTGTTCAGCAGACGCTTGCTTTGAATGGAAACGACGTTCTGTGAACTCTTGGATGAAAGTTAATGCCTCATCGCTTGTACCGACCATTTCCTGTAGATGTGTATTAGTTATTACATGCGCGTGCTTCAATACTTGTGGTTCTCACCATGAGTTGATCAGCAAAGGCGTCTGGAGAGTTGCTCGTCATTAGATAGGGGAGTATCTGTGTCTGCAAGGTCTCAGGATCAAATCCCAGGAATACACTTAGTTTATCAATAGCCCAGCTTTCGAGTGACATGTTGAAGCGACAAATAGTTGAAAATTAGGTCAAGTTCATCAAAAATCCTTGTCTCGCTTTTATGTATTTCGAGAAACTGCGGCACATTCGGGGACATAAAATGCCGAGCTACTGAGCCATCAATCAAAGCTGGACGCACCAAAACAATAAAAGAGAAGACATAAATATACTAGCCTTCAGGCGAAAGGCTCCATTCAGGAAACAAGCAATACCAGCAATCAAAGCTGAATTAGATGGAATACATTGCAAGTAGTTAGACTAAGCATCAGATTAACAGTTTGCATGTTTAGATTGGGGGGGGGGGGAAGAAAAGAGAAACAGGGTTTTATTAATTGATACAACTAATTCATATGTGAAAGTAAAATGATAGAAACGGAAAAGCAATTGAAAATCCAAAAATGATACGATTTTTATATATATACAATCTTTCTAATTGGCATTGACAAGAGTCTTCAAAATGTTCTCAAAGGTGTCACGGATTTGCTTGGTGGAATCACGCTCACGAAGAGTGACAGTGCCGTCTTGAACGGTATCGAAATCGATGGTGATAGCATAAGGAATGCCGAGTTCATCGTTACGGGCATATCTACGACCGATAGAAGCCTTACTATCATCGGTACGAAGAGAAACACCAGCTTTACGGAGCTCGCGAGAGTACTTGCGGACCAAAGGTTCAAAAGCAGCGTTACCAGAGAGAGGCAAGAGACAACACTTGAAGGGAGCAACAACAGTAGGGAAAGAAAGAACATTACGAGCTTCATCGTCTTCACGAACCCACCAACTGTGTTCCAAAAGGGAGTAAAGGATACGACCAATACCGAATGAAGGTTCAATGACATTGGGAGTGTATTCACGGACATGTTCGGTAACTGTACCACGCTTGACAGTGACATTCTCCTTGCCAACTTCAACGGATTGGCCATTAACTTGTACGGAACCAACACCGTTAGCCTCTAAATCCTTGGCTAATTGGGCATATTGATCTTCAGACAAAGCCATCAAAGCTTCCTCGACGGCCTTAGCATCCTTCTTATACTTGGGACCAAAAGTCTTCTTGTTGATTTCAACTTGCCAGAGTTCAACAGTGCGGGGTTCAGCCAATTGCTCACGAACAACCAACTTTTCACCAGTACGCTTAGAGTGAACAGACAAATCATAAGCGGAACGATCAGCACAACCAACACACTCGATCCAACCATAACTAGTGTGAATTTCAGCATCCCAACAATCACAAGCATAATGTGCCATTTCGTTGTCCATGTGTTGACGGAAACGAAGACGGTCGCCCTTGATACCAATCTTGTCCAAGAATTGATAGATACGGGCAATAAAGTAACCGAGGGTTTGGTTATCAATAATCTTCTTCTCAACAGCTTCACCCATAGCCATTTGAATAGTATCAGTCTTACCACTCATTTGAACATCCTTGGGCAACAAAGTCAAGACAACATCCTTAACATCATCAAACTTGGGATGGTCCTTGTTTTCAGGATCAACATAGTGCTCGATTTCAGCCATGGTGAATTCACTAGATTTCAATAAATGTTAGGATCAAGAAGCAATGTATATACATGCACATTTTACCGAACACGCAAAAGACCAGAACGAGGAGAGATTTCGTTACGGAAAGAACGGCCAACTTGAGCAGAAGCAAAAGGCATCTTGTCATTGTTGAATTCAAGAAGCTTCTTGAAGTTGAGGAATTGACCTTGAGCAGTTTCAGGACGCAAGAAACTATTGCTGTGTCAGTATATTTGCGCATTATACGACTGAAATTGACACTTACCCCTTCAATTGACCAGTAGGACCGATTAAAGACTCAAACATCAAGTTGAATTCCTTGGGTTCAGATAGCTCGTTACCAGATTCAGGAGAACGAATGTCAAACTTCTTCATGATGGCAGTTAATTCGTCACCACCAAAGTTATCGATTTGAGCCAAACATTCCTCATAAGATTGACGAACATCATCAGCTAATTCAACGGCAACGACGGTACCCTTCTTCTTCTTCTTCTTTTTGTCGACCTTGGCAGCGGCATCAGCAGCGCTCTCATCAGCAATTTGCTCAGCTGTCTTACCAGCCTTGGCAGATCTGGCTTCCTTGTCGCCTTGAAGACGTGCCTCAAGGACAGCTTCAATAACATGATCAGCTCTGAAAATTTCACCGTTCTTTAAATCTTTACACATGAAATCAGCGAATTTGTCGACATGACCAGAGGTCTTGAGAACGTCGTGAGTGGTCATGATGGTGGTATCGACTTCGAGCATCTCTTCCTCCAAGACGAAATGGCTACGCCAGAGAGAGATGATGTTGTTTAAAAGAGCACAACCAGATGGACCGAAATCGTAGAGACCAGCGACACCTAAAAAAAACAACAAAGCATGCAATCTAAGTAAAAAACTAGGCATAGATCAAACAAAGGAATCTGGCCACATTACCACCGTAGATTTGGAAAGAAGGCGCGTAGAAGAAACGTTTTGTAACGAGTTGCTATATGGAGATTGACAGGGCCAAAATTTAGTACGAGAGTCATTTTGCAACTCAAATTTCAAGCCATGAATACCTCAAGAGCAGCTCTATCAAACTTATCAGCAGAAGCCATGTTGAGCGAAATAGTTTTAATATGTGTATGAAGAAGGGCATTTTACTCATGCCCTCCGGGTCCCTTTTATACGCAAAAAATTTAAGTGGCTTTGAATTTTTCCACAACAGAAGATGAGTCAATGCCTCCAAAGGGTACACAACCAAACTCACCCAAATGAGCCATTGTTACAAATTCATGCGTGACATAATAAAATGAGTCAACACTGTGGTACTTTACCACCTGCGTCGCATTACACCTGCTTTTCTGTGATTAGTCGCAAAAAATGATTGTTACGTTTGAAGAAGCATTGTGCATTTTCCGTGATGAACAGTACACCGAAGAGAATGTCCACAGGGCGAGAATAGCAATGCAACAAGTCTTTCGTGAAGGATTGCAAATGGTGTATACGAACGATCCCAAACAGCCTATGCTTGTACATTATTCTAAAGCACCTTTGTTTAAACCATACATTTCGAAAGAAGAGCTCTCCAAGAAACTACGTTGAACATGGCCTGCGAAACAAATTACTACAAGTTTATCTTTATTGTGCACACTGATACATTTGCTTACCACATTCAAACAATACTATTGCTAGCTGTATCAATGACAAAAACATGTTGTTCTAAAACAAAACACACAGCAAACGAATTTTCGGCATTCTCTTTTTTGCATTTGAATAAACAAAAGACCTCTTTGCAATAATATACTTCAGCGATATTAGGATAGAAATACTTGGTCGATAGCTTGTGCGCTGACCAAAATATATTGCTTGTATAGTAGGTGGCTGCCGACCTGAGAAATCGAAGGTGAGCTTGGTACCTGATGTTGCTACGGTCTTGTTTCAGTGGATGGTGAGCTTTTCGGCGGTGGTATGCAAAACATGCTCAACCCGACGTTCTGGCGTATCTTTTACCATAATCGCTGCAAAGCTTAGCCATTGACTTATATATATTGAAATCGATTTCAATGCCAAAGTATTCAGCATGGGAATTGTTGTTTGTACGATCGATAATTACTTTCTGCACAATTGTATTCTCTACACAATAAAATATTACTCTTTTGCACTATTGATTCTTACCTTTTGCACAACTCTTATGGCCATGTATTCAGGCATTTTGCAGCAATTGTCTACTCGTGTATGCATTGCTCTCATTGATGTGGATCTAGAACATGCCCAAAAAGTCATGTCATCAGCTACAAGTGAATTTATGGCGGTTGTAGAGCAGTTTATGGCACTTGGTATTGCGGTGTAAATTGCATACCTTTGCGCTTAAATCTCGGGTGCTGCTCATATAACGATCCAAGCTACGTGCGCATTATGGCCGTAATGTATGCAATCCAATTTCAACGATTCTCTACTCGCATTTGTCATAAATTAGCGTCATCATATACATTGTAGACTGTATAGGTTACCTTTGATTGTGCAAATAGTACTACGGTTTTACTCATCCAGCATTTGAACTCAAAAAATGCGCCTTTGGCTACCCTCAATTATCCGCAAAATCCTGCTTTTTAGCTATTTTAAATTCGCTCTGACACTCGCACACATGTGTACGTCCGCATGCCATCGAAAGCGAAGCTATCCATCCAAGTCGCATATTAGAAATATATCGCATTTGACTCCTCCTTTTCCAACATGACGGCATAGCAAGCTTTAGTTAGCCTCATTTGGAAAGGTCGGTTTTCCAATACAAAAAAAATGTAGAAAAGTGAGTTGGTTTCTTTTAGATTCTCTTTTCTTCTATTTTCTTTTTTTTTTTCTCTTCTTCTTCATATCAAGAAAATTAACATACACCATGTCATTGTTCGTCGGCCGCTTGCCTACTCATAATTTCGATGATAGAGATTTAGAGGACATTTTTTATAAGTATGGTAGAATTATCAATTGCCAATTGAAGAGAGGCACTCGCTTTGGTAAGTACATTCTGGGGTTTATAAAGAAAGGGAGACTAAATGAGCGTTAAGCGTTCGGCTTTATTGAATTCGAGGACCCTGAGGATGCCTATGATGCAATCAGAGATACCGATGGTCTTGTAAGTATATTTGGTTTAAGCGTGATTCGAGGTTGTATGCATACTCATGGCGTGTGCCATAGGACATTGATGGCACCCGTATCGTAGTTGAGAAAGCAAAGGGAACCCCTCACAAACACAGTGGTCCAGGCTGCTACAACTGTGGTGAGGAAGGTCACTATGCTCGTGATTGTAGAAGGTAAATTTATATTACTCTTGCTTGATTTCATACAGAAAGTTGCTCTAGTTTACAATATTACTTTTTATCAATTCAATATTCAAGATGCAAGCTCTTTCGAAAAGTATAAACGTCAAGTCAAGGAAATATACACAATTATTGTTTGAATGCCGTGCTAATAATTTTATTTTTTTGTCATTAGAGGTGGAAGACACGATTACCGCAGAAGTAGTAGAGATGACAGATACAGATCTCGTAGTCGTAGCCCAGATAGATACAATTCTCGCCACAGAGACAGTTACAGACGAGGCCGCAGCTATTCTCGCTCGCCATCTCCCTACGATGACCGTCGTGGTCGTAGCTATTCTCGTTCCCCTCGCTCTGCTGCTCCTAGAGGATATAGTCGTAGCCCACCACCTAGAGACCTTTCTCCTCGCAGAGATTACAGCCGTTCTCCACCACCTAGAAACCTTTCTCCTCGCAGAGACTATAGCCGTTCTCCCCCACCACCATCACAACAAGAGCCAGCTTCTTACCCATCAGAGGATCGTACGCAACCTGAAGATGAGAAGAGAGATTGAGTGAGTCCGTTATACGAAATGGATGGGGCGATATACTAGTGAAAAGGTGAATGGGTATCATGAACTAAAATTAACTAAAAAAAAAAAAAAAAAAAAAACATTACAACAAACCTATTGCATTTCAATTCATCTAATAAAAAATCTAACAATATTCGAAAAGCCATAAATAGTCAACGCTTTGATGGAAGTACAATGTTTCTCCTCATTTTGGTGAATTTCTCCTTGTTTTGTGTGGTTCAATTTATTTGCTATATTGGCAGTAGCTTTGATTATTCAACAAGGCCATTGTCTAACAGTGTCGGTATACTTGATCCGTACTAAGCAACAGCAATATTTAGTAATTAAAAGACATTTGTACACAAAGAGAACCTTAATTATTTAGGGTTTCTTGCTTACTGCCTTGTGTGAGAGGGCGACAGCATCATTTTCGTCTAAAAAGGAGTTTTGATCAATGTTTGAAATTGTGTGGCAAGCATGCTTTTTTACCTGTGTAACAAATGTGGCCGTATTTAATCCCTACAGACATAACACATCGTATACATCTTCTTTTATCCCACCTCTTTCTCCCATTGTTTACATATGGCCACAGATATATCAATTCTTAGCAAAAGACGCAACAGACTATTGCGATCAGTGATGAGCGTTATCCAAAGCTGCAAACAAAAAAGAAAGAACAATCAGCACAAGATCGCAGTTGCATCGCCTTTGAGTGTCAAGGAGGATTTGCAGTTGATCGCCAATACCAAAACAAGTAGCAACATCTCGCCCTCTTCTTGTACCAGAAATATCGCCGCCATTAGCAATCAAAAAACATTGACTTCTCGATTATCCATCAAGAGCTTGACCAAGGCGATCCATGATTCTGGTGTCAGCATGAGTCGTTCGACGTCCATCGCATCCTGCATCGAAATCTTACCAAATAGCAATATTCAAGACTTGGACCGCATGGTATCTCAGCACTATATTCTAAGAACAGCCTTTGGTGCTGACTACTCTGCGTCTATTAGTTTATCAGAGGATCAACAAGGGACGAGTAAAACTGTTGTTCTGGACATTGGATGTGGATCAGGAACTTGGACGATGGAAATGGCAACACAGTTCCCTCATGCTCACTTTATTGGAGTTGATAAACATGCCTCTTTTCCCCACGATATCAAGCCAAAGAATTGCCATTTCAAGCTGTTTGATATCAGTCAATCTAGTGTCAGCCTGCCCTTCATGGATCAGTCTGTTGATTACATATTCCAAAGAGATCTTAACTGGGATTTAGCAGAAACGACTTGGCTGCCTCTTGTGAAAGAATTCTTCAGAATATTAAAGCCTGGAGGCTGGATCGAATTGGTGGAGCCGGTAAGTCTATTTACTTGTACAAAGAAGTGTACGTTTTTATTCACATGCATTTTGTTACATAGGACATTGAAACATATAGTACCTCGGCATATGAAGATTTTTTAACAAACAAATGTAAGTTCTAGCCGCAAACATAAACAATATATCACTCTATTCACCATCTATAGTAATTGATGCCTTTCATCATCGCCAACAAGATCCTTTCATCTCAAAGAGGCTGTCTTCTTTCATGGCTGTCGCTGGATTTAGAAGAATTCAAAGCGACTTCCAATCAATACCTCTTGGATGGGGATATCAGAAATTATGCAATACTACCATAGCGTCAATCAAGACAGACCCTCGATCACTACGTTGCTCGGAATTTGCAAGAGCAGCAGCTAGTCATCGGCTAGATTTACTGAGATCCTTACAGCCATGGTTCACCCGTGAACATAATGTTAGTAAAATCAGATATAACAGTTACATAAATCAATTACCAGATGAATGGTATAACGCAAAATCATATACAAACTGGCACCGATCTACTGCGCAAAAGCCATACAGTCCTCGCCCTACTATCCATATTACTACACTTTAATATACAGTACATATTAAATAAGGGGCTTGCCCTTTTCCATTTTTTGTAGTGAACTCAAATACATAAATGCTGTTGTATCACTTGAAAACCACTATCATTCCCGAACCATGTAACCAAACAAGTTGCCTCATAAGGCTCTTGGTTCTGTCAATTGCTATGGTTACACGACTTTTTTTTTTTTTTTTTTTTTTTTTTTGCATGCAGTGTATGACCATTTCTTGATTTGGCTTTACCGATGTGAGATCGAAAATGAAATCAAACTAAATTTCTCATCAGCTCTTGATACAGGCTGCTACAGTATAAGGTAAGTGCGATCCTTAGTTTTCCATCGAATTCACATCCAATGGCCAATGTTTAAATCATTCTCGCACAAGCATAAATGATTGGTTTTGATAGTATAAAGCACAGAAACGAGGTATAAACTGAAGTTTATTAATGAAATTAAAGCGCTATTTATACTAAATTTACGGGTCATCACACAAGACAGTAACTGATGTTCATAAACTGAGATATAACCTAGTAGCATATTCCATTACATAAGGAATTACGTATCAAAGAATGTCTTAATCTTATAGAGGCAGTTGTATCCCTTCTGACACAACACTACTTACTGAAGGCCTCAATAATTAAATCCCAAGCTAGCGGTGTAGTAAGGCATGCTCTAGCACGTAGGGCTGGTGTAATTGAAATACTACCAGATTACCTTTTATGGTAGTATCTCAAATTCCGTCTAACATTAAGACATGTAAAAGTATCTACATTTGATATCAGAAAATTGACAAATGACAGAGATTTGCCTCTAATTGCTGCTAATTTGGGTTTACTATTGCTTGAACTGAAAGTTAAGCAATACAAGGATGCCTTTACAAAGGTAAATTAAACTAATAGCTTTTATGTGCTTCTAGGAAAAATGATAAATGATAAACGGCGACACTACAAGTCTTGTAAGACAAACAAACTAGATAAACATTTGTCATTTTGGATAATACTATAGATAACTAGGCTGAATCAAAGCTATTCAATACCCTCCATCGCTTCATAAGCACAATCTACTGCTTTGCCTATATCCTTTAAAGTTTGGGATAAGTCATCATCGACTGATCTAGAATGATCATCGTCATCATTATCTGTGTCAGAGTTGTTATTGTCGTCTTCGGCCTCTGGAGTATGATTTGAGCGTATAGATTCAGAATTGCCAATTTCTTCAGCAGATTGAGCAACACTTAGCTCATTGCCTTGATCCATTTGCTCTTCCTTTGGGCTGCTCACAATAGGATGCACTTCTTGCACATGGTGTTCTAAGCTTATGGGATTTCCAAAGCTGATATCGCATGTATCACATTTATGAGGATTAACCTCTGCATGTTGCTTGGAAAAATCTTGGCTATCAATCCACCGTTCAATCCTGTGAATAACTTTTTTATGGTATATCAATCTGCGCTTTGATTTCATCTTTTTACCACACACTTGACAAGTATGGAAAAACTTTGGCTTTTGCGGAGGGGCTTCGTTGGTAGAGTCATCCTCAGAAGAATGCACATAATGTACCTTTTTCCTCCTTTGCTTGAGTGGCGCCAACTTCATGTGATGTATGTTTTTGAGATGTTTGCGGAAGTTTTCTAAAGTGGGCTTTGTTTTACCGCATGTACGGCAATAAAAGTTGGGATCTTCGGGATCAGGAAGATAAGCAGGTAAATGCGCTTTGCTCTCTGTCGCTGCACCCTCGACATGATGTTGAAGTTCCAAATGCTCACGATACTTGGGTGTGGTAGGAAACCACTTGTCGCAAGATACACAATGAAATTTCTTGATAACCTTACTGGAGTTTCCTTCTCCTGTGGCGGCACCGCTTCGCTTTCTTGGTAGATAAATGTCATGATATACAGCTAAATGCACTTGATATACAGCCTTGCAAGACAGTTTTTTGTCACAGGAACGACAATAACTATTAGGATCATTGATATCAGGTGGTAGGTTGTTCTTTAGTTTGGGTGTGCGTATCGTTGTAGAAGGAAAGATGTCTCCATGGACCAGTCGCTTATGTCGCTTGAATCGATACTCGTTAGCGTACTTTCTGTTGCAAATATCACAGAATGGCTTGGGCACTTCTTCCTCAAAATGTGTGATGAGATGCGCTTCACGGCAATGTTGCCAGTAAGTATCCTTATTTTCAAACGTATTGTCGCATGGTTTGCAGTGAAATGCGGGATCGTGGACGTTTGGCAAGTCCTTCTCATTAGGTATAGTCATATTGTGCAATCGCAGGCAATGATGTCGAAATGCAAATTTGGTACTTAGACTACGTTCGCATGATCTGCAGTAAAAGTTTGGATCAAAAATGTCTGGAAGCACGTCTTCCTTTCTGCTGAACTTTGGCATGTCATGAAATTTGGCCAAGTGTGCGTGGTATCGGGATTGGTTGATATAATGTTTCTTGCATGCCCTGCAATAGTTATTGGGGTCATCACGATCAGGCACTACAAACGCTTTCTCTGTCCTAATGGCCCCCAGAGGCGTAATCGTGGGTGGTGCTCGGGCTGTCTTGTTGATGATGAAATGAATCATTCGCAAATGCTTCTTGAACAGTGTAATTGACGGGTATGTAGTTTCGCACACTTTGCAATAGAAATTGGGATCCTCTATGTCTGGTTCCAGTTCAAGATTTTGGTAGGTTCTACTGCGGTATGTGTATTTGTGCACTTGGCTTTGGTGATCTAGCAACTCCAACAGCGTTGTCTTTAACTCTGTACAAAAATGGCATTGGTAAAAGTACTCACGGCCGCTTTTCTGAAAAATTTTGGCTGTATCAAAGTATTTTTTTTTTAGTTTATATCTTGATGTTGCCATGAATACGTACCTAAATGGTTTGTGGATTCGGCTGTCGGCCTTCGTGAGATGATTTCTCCCTTGATGTTAATATCGAATACTTTAGGTTTCGCCGCATTGAGGATGGACGCGCTTCCAATGTCAGCTTGTGATTTTGTGTTTGACTCCAGGAACGGACTCAATTCCATGGCTTCTTGCTTTACAATTTCAGGCGTACTTGATTCAATGTCGATATCTGAATCGTCTGTCATTTTGATGTCTTCAACGCTCAGCTCTGTTTTCACGTTGATGCCAGTGTTCTTTGTGTTTGGTGGCAACTCCTGCTTTGGAGTGTCACTGATAGGTGCATGATTACTGAAAAATGGCTCTTGTTTGAGAAGAGTTTTAGTGTCTAGCGCATCCATCTCCTGCTTGAAGAAATCGAGATCCATGTCCAGGTCTTCTTTCTTTACTTCAATAGGTTCCTTCATTTTGAAGAAAAATGGAAAAGAGAGGTGTATCATGGCTTGAAACTCATGAAACGACAATTTTTAATTCATCTCCCATAAGCCACCGATAGTGGGGTAGATGAATAGAGCACACCATCTTGTCATCATGCAGATCTGTTTACACACATCTACTTGAATGATGTGAGTTGGTGTTTACCGCGTAGAAGTCTCGCATAGTGTTCATCTTTCAAGCGTAGATGGCAAGCATACGAGACCATTGGTGTGCTCAATCTCAATTATGGATGGTCCCAAAAGAGCATGTACACCCAAATTATGCAATTATGGCAGGAAGCTAGCTGCTTGGCAGTCAGCGTCATCCAGAATACGATTATAATGTAGGATCACGTTGCTCGTTTTCAACCTGAAATAGATGCTTACATCAAGTTTCCTGCAAAGCACATCTAGCGATAAAATGAAGTGATCTTGTTGTTTGCACTAGAAACACCATTGGGAGGAGATTGATTGCAGCATGAACGCTTGATGCACTTTCAAGCAGTCCTTCTTTCACAAGTGTTGATTTATCTACTAAATGTGTATCAGATTGAATTTAAAATTTTTCTACCCTTTCTTTCTTTCTCTCTCTCTTTTTTTTTTTTTTTTTTTTTTTATTTCCAGTAAACATCATCATTACACACTATGAATCAAGCTTCAAGAGGCTCGCGCGTTGTATTTGGTAACTGGCAATGACGCACAAGTATGTACACAGGACTAATATCTAGTGGCTAGTTGGCAACATCCCATTCGAACTCTCAGAAGAACAACTTATCGAAGTGTTTAAAGAAGTTGGACCTGTCGCATCATTCCGGTATGCCATGATATACAACACGATAGTATGCACGAGATAAATAACGCATTACAGTCTTTTATTTGACCGTGAAACAGGTAGACCCAAAGGCTATGGATTCTGTGAATTTCTTGGTAAGAGCAATGGATAAGAAGAGACCGCTAGAAAGCAGGACGCTTACATTGAGTCAACAGATGCCGAAACAGCAGCCAGTGCAGTGAGAAATCTAAACGATTATGAAATTGGAGGACGTCAATTACGAGTCGATTATGCTGCCATGGACGATAATCAAGGTAGACCAGGCCATCAGGGAGGAGGAGGAGGAGGAGGCAACCAAAATCAAAATAGACATCATAATGCGCCTCCTCCACCAATGCCACAACAACAACAGCAGCAGCAACAACAGCATATGCCTCCACCACCACCAGTGCAACAGCAAGTACCACCACCTCAATTACCACCTCAACAACAAGTCCCTCCTGTTAACATGTCATCCGTAGACGAAATCTCCAAAGTCCTTGCATCCATGAACTCTCAGGATTTGTTCACACTGATGAGCCAAATGAAACAAATGTCTTTTGAAAGAGCCGACTTTACGAGAGAGTTTCTTACATCGAATCCTCAAGTAGCTTATGCGCTATTCCAAGCCATGGTGATGATGAATATCGTGGATCCCAATATAATCACTCGCATGATGACAGCTGCCATTGTGCCTCCTGTTGTGGCCCCTCAACCACAGCCCATAGTCGCACCTATTGCAGTTGCACCTCCTCCACCTGTATTACAACAAGCTCCTCCCATGATGGGTGGTGTGCCTCCAATGCAACAGCCCATGGAAGACGAAACAGAGCAACAAAAGGCACTATTGATGAAGGTACTGCAACTTACAGACGAACAAATCAACGCACTTCCACCTCAAACAAGAGATCAAATCAGAACATTGGTAAGTGTGTGTGTTTATTGATACAGAGAATGGGCTGCTGACTATTGTACATTTGTTTTGTATAGAAAAATCAATTGACAATGCAGCAATAAATCTCTTGTTTTTTTTTATTATTATCGAGAATACTTGACTTGCTGTCCACCCTTGTTTGCTCTTTTTTCCAGTTTAGCTTGTCTCTTGGACTTGACTTCACCTGGTTGTTCGCTTGATTGATCCTTCCCTTTACCAAAATAAGACATTGCCATAGGTACTAATTTATAAGCGGCATATCCAGGAATCTAAGCAATAAAAGAAAAAATTAGAAAAAAACAAACAAAAACTCTTTCAAATTCACACTTTACAACTAAATAAGCCATCCAGAATTTGTTTGAGATAAAGGCAGTAGTGATGTGAACAAACCAGGTGACATAGATGATATCAAACATATAACTACTCGAAGATCAGAAACTTGTCGGCAATCTTTAGTGCAAAAAGTGCCACTTACGCTGTCAAACCCTCTGCATTGAGATCGTCTCCACTGCTAATCAAATTGCCATCTGCTGTGTAAGATGGCGTACCCGAGGATACCAAAATACGGTAAAACAAAAAGGTCAAGCCAGCTGTTGTTATGTACAAGAAGAATTGTGAGAAAGTGAATGAATTCCAGTGATATACAACGCGCCATAAAAAGTAGATGGCATTAACAATCAGGAATCCATTTGTGAGGTTTTTGAGCGTCTGCTTGTTGGTAGCAGCAATCTTTTTGCTTGAAGCGTTGGCCTACATAGTTTTTTCTGTTTAACCACTGTCAGTCTGTTCAAATCTGCCGGTTATTTACCATGTTTATTATGAATTGGCAATAAAAACGTGTAACATGAAATCAATTTCGAATCCACCACTGCCTTTATATATTTACACAGTCAAACAAAGCAGACAAAATGAGGTTAGGCTACAGACATTTCTTTTTCTTTCTTCTTTCTCCATTTGTATACCCCTCTTTTAAATTATGTCTTTGTTGGACAAGATATCAGGCTTGGCTCAAAAAGCCAAAGAAAACGTAGTGTCCAAGACGTTTATATCAAAGGACAAACGACTTGAGCACTCGCTCTCTGAGCACATCAAAGTCAATGATATCTATTTTGAAAAGGTTTAAGGGGCTGGTTAGAATAAGGTTTAGCGTCATGATTTCCTAACTTTAAAGCTTGCTAGGTATCTACCTATGGTCTGCCTTCTACCATCAATGTCATTGCGTATGATTGTATAGCTGGGCTGTTGGCTGTCGGTAAGTCTACCTTGTATCCTACTGAATATATATATATATAGGATATGCTAACACTCTTATATCAGCCGGCGATTCAACACATGCGTACATTAAAGTATTCGGCAAAGGCATCTCGACCACCATCAACCTGCCCAAATCTGTCGGCATCAAATACCTGCAATTCAAAACCGGCTTCCCCATCTTGATTGTCATTGATAAAGCCAATACCATCATCACGCTTGATCTGCGAACCAAATCCATCCGCCACGTTCTGCCAGCTCCCGAGATCATCACCAGCCAAACCTACTGCACAGGCACAGATTGGCTCTTTATTGGATATGCCAATGGTTTCATTGATGTATTTGATATCATGCAAGGTACAATGACGCCCTACCAAATTCCAGATCTGTTGGAGAACCAAGAGGTCATTGATCCCCAAGAGATTTCTCATCAGCACATTGTCGTTGATTTGCAGATGCATCCAACAGAACTCAACACTTTACTGATCGGATACGAAGCCATTGTCTTTGTCTGGAATATCAGAGAGAGCACCATTCGACGTTCTTATAGTTTGCGCAAATTGGATAAATCCAGCATCTACAGAAACGCAAATTTGACTTGTTTTGCTTGGAGTCCAAATGGAAGTCGATTCATTGCTGGCTACGACGATGGATGTACACATTTATGGGATGTCAAAAATGAACAAAAGCCCATTACTTCTCGTAGAATATCAGAGGCTTTCTCGGCTGTTGCAGGTGAGGAAGGCGCTGCTGCTTCCGAGCCAATCTACCAGATAGCATGGTATGCGAATACGGCTGCTAGCAAGTCGTATGTTGTAGTGGCGGGCGGCTCAAATGCACTGGATATTCAAGGTCTCAATGTACTAGAATTCGATCTGGATAGTGATTCAAGAGAAGCCAAGAAGCAATCCATCATGCCTCTGCCTACGGATCTATCGCATTTCCTCATCTTGAGCACTGATCCTTACTATTTGGGCATGCACAACCCACTTGGTATCGCAGTCATAGGTGCTGATCACTGCTTGCGAGTCCTCAGTCTAGAGCACGGCTTCCCTCTCTTCAAACTGCCTCCTGCTCTTGAATTTCTGGGTCCAAATATCCTCAATGCTTGTCATATTCCTCAGCTGCCTTCAGCTGCCTTCAAAAGACTGGCTGGCATGACAACTAGTGATAGACAAACTCGCTATTTACCCATTACAGGCGGTGTGGCAGGTCCTGAACACGTCTACCATATCGATGCCAACGATTTACTTGTTACTATTCATCAGGGCGAAGTTGTCAAGTTTTGGGATGCCTCGTATACAGCGCTTCGACCTTTGTCTCATTTGACTATTCATTGCTTGGATGATTTAGTGGATCAAGAAGCCTTCTTGTGCTGTCTGGATGTCAACAAGACGAATGGAACGTTTACCATTGGTTTCAGCGATGGTTCCGTCTTGGTTTATGAGTATCAGCCTGACGCACAAATCCCCACTGAAGTCGATCCCAGACTAAGAAAGAGAAATGAGGAGTTTATCAATAGTTGCGATGACACACTCAAGGAGATTTCTGATCTTCTGGAAGACATGGGAAGTGTATCTGATACACAAGAAGAAGAACATGATCACTCGCATGCTACAACAGCAAGTACCAACCCATTTTTATCAGAGCAACCTACTAGTACTACTACTACTGTTACTACTGAAGGTACAACAAACCCCTTCCTCAGTCCTTCGCCCACGCATCATCACCAGCCACAACAGCAACAGCAAGACATACCCTCAGAGGCATCCACTCCTCAACTTCCTCCTCGTAATGCATCAAAGTCTCCTTCCATCTTTCATTCCATCAACAAACATGGCGACAAGGCTGGATTCTACCCTCTTGTCAGAATCTCGCTTGGTACATTGCCTGTAAAAAGTGTGGTCAGTTTGGGAGATTCCATGTGAGTATGGCAACCATGCTTAGCAATGATGTCCACTAATGAATTTTGTACAGTATTGCTGCTGCTTCAGAGGATGGCACACTGTATGTCTTGGATATCTACAGACAACTGATTCTATTCTCGTGCAATATTGCTCGTAAGTAGTGCTTGTTTATTTCAGTGTCCTTCTTAGTAACCCCTACTATATAGAAATCGACTTTCAAAATACAGTGGTTGTTCCTGCCGTTCAACCGAAATCTGATATTGCAGCTGAACTAGAAGAAGCAGATCCTTCCAAAACTGAGCAAAAGAAGCCTGCATCTATTACATCGATTCACTTTTTCAATACCTATTCATCCACCAAAGGTAAGATTTGATAATATAAGAATGGCTTCATCTATTGACAGCATTGTGTAGTGATGGCCATCTCTACCCAGCTTTATGTGGGTCTCAGTAATGGCCACATATACCAGTTCAACTTGTCTACGCTTGACAAAGTTACACCAGAAACCCTCAACGAACATCTCTCTATGCGTATGATTCCATCTGGTCCAGTATTAGACATGCATATAATTGATTTAGCGGGCGTTCCTCAGTCTGCTCTATCTCAGTATGTACATGAAGAGCAAAAAAAGCTCTCAAAGCAACCCAGCCATCATTCTTCTCACAATTCTGATGAAGAGACATCTCCTAAACCCTCCAGCATCATCAGCAACAGCAGTAGCGTTGCTACTAGCACTACTTCTTCCTCTGCCAATAACAAAGATGTGCCATCCAAGCGTATGGCTGCTATTGGAAAAGGAGAATACCGCCAGCAAGAACACCCTCATCTCAACGTTTGCATCTCCACCAACAGTGTGCAGGTCTTTTTATCTGGCTACAATGTCAAACTGTTTGCTCGTGAATTCAATGTCAATAATGCAAAGATCATTCAAGGTCAAGTAGTAAGCTGGCATCAAGGAACGTGTCTGGTCTTGCTGATGGAGAATGGCAAGCTCGCCTTTTATTCATTGCCCGCTCTGGAATTGATGTTGGAAATGAGTCTGCCAAATCACTGTCTGCTGGATAGATTACAAGAGGCTTCGTTGAGTCGAGATGGCCGTGTTGTATTTTGGTCTGGAAAGTACCAAATGGAGCAATTTTCGTTTATCCCCAAACCTGACATGTAAGTGCTATAGCAGACGTCAAATAAGGTTTGACCTAATGAAATGCATTTGTACACAGGCATTTTGGAGAATCAGTCATTTTGTTTGATTCATCAAGAGCGATGCCCTCTCATCCTTCTTTAGTTACTCAACTGCAGCAACAAAAGACAAAAAAGACATGGCTTGATACAGTAGCGGGTGCATTCCAAAAGGAGCCATTGACTTTACAAGATTTAGACCTGCTCAGTAAGTTATCAATGCCCACTTATCAATCATCTGTACTCACTATCGAAAACTAGTGGGAAGAGTGCCAATGGAAGATCCCAATGAATTGAGGCGTCAAAAGATCGATGCCTATAAAGCAAAGATGGAGAAAGAAGCTAGTGGCAGCAGCAACAGTAAAGGTCCTGGCGGCGTCTTTTCTCAGTTGGGTGACAAGATGAATGAACGTGGTGAAAAATTAAATCAATTAGATCAAAAGTTCCAAGACATGAACGCTGCTTCTGGTGATTTCTTGAAAGCTGTCAAGGAATACAATGAACGTCAAGCGCGTAAAAAGTGGTGGGAGTTTTAAGGCTCGTCATGTGTATATATCTATATACATTTATAAAATAAACTATTGCAAGCATAGTGTAGCATGTACATTTAGTAGTCCACTGGATAGAGTAAACGCGAAAACAATCATCGTATTCTGTATTGATTTCAATCGAAAGGAGCAAAGTTTCTAAGACGTGATGAATGATCGTCAATCTAGCATAAAGGTGGCAGAGTCTTCTTGCATGGTAGTGTGCTTGTAAGCAACCAATATTTATCTATAGCATTGCTTGAAGAGGATGATCCTTACATCGTCACTCTTAATTACTGTTTATGTGGCGCATCATTTATCAATTGTTTCATCAATGAGTGGATGGTAGATCGTCTTTCTTTCCGTTTTCATCAATGTCGAAATTAAACTATCGTTGTTATGATTGCAAGAAAGAATACAAGCTCAAAGACTCATATTCACATCATAAATATGAATATCATAGCTTCGAGGGAACACTGACTCTTAAGAACGGTATTCATAATTGTTGTATAAATTAGATCAAGTGCTGAAAAAAAGACTTAAGAGGATTAGGCGAAAGTTTTACTTGTGCTTGTGGCTCTATGTATTATTGCCGTAGTTCTTTAAGAATACATATTAAAAGTACATGCACGGTTGCCATCTCTGTTCAGTTTCCTGGTAAATCATTTAGATTAATTCGATTTCATACTTTATTAAGTACACTGTAGATAAAAGAAAGACACAGACACCACCACAGAAACAACAGAAGCAGTTAAAGAATCGAGCCACCACTTATCAACGTCCAATTCGAGAACAAACTTCGAGATGGAAGCAAAACCCAGAGTTAAACCAAACTGTATATGCAAAGAAAATTATGGAAATCATTTTAGTAGCTGTAACTGTACTGCTTGTATCCGCTTGGGTTACTCTCTGGTTTATCATTCATCCTCAAAAATAAGCCTCCTTATGTTATTGCTTCTGTAGTAGCCGGTCCTGTTGTTTACAATTATAATTATTAAAGCTCGCTCAAGAAGCATACTGAATATTAATTAGAACTGATGCTGGTGCTGGTGCCTTTTAGGGTGTTAATTGAATAGCATGTAATCGCATGACGATCAAAGCTTTTCAAAGCTCTTAACATGCCAACTCGCTTAGTGTCGGGGGCACCATCAATTGTAATGCATTATAGCTTGTTTCTCATGTCATTTGATAATGTAGCATTGGTAAATCTCTTGATGATATTTATTAAAAGAAGGAGAGCTTTTTATACCGCTCTTGTTGGTTTACCTAACGACAATGAAGTGGGGCATGAAATGGTTACATTAATTCATAGCAATTACTCTTGATTCGCATTTGTTATGGTCTTGTCTCACAGAAAAAGCTTATGCATTATCGCTCTTAATTACTGTTTGTGCGGCGTACCATTCATCAATTGTTTCATCAATGAGTGAATGATAGATCGCTTTTTCTCCTTCATTTTTATCCATGCCAAAATCAAGCTATTATTGTTACGATTGCAAGAAAGAATACAAGGTCGAAAGCACAGATAGAAATCATAAATATAACTACCACACCTTGGAGGGAACACTGACTCTTAAGAACGGTATTCATAATTGTTGTATTAACTAGACTCAAACGCTGAAAAAAGACATAGGAAAAAATGTGGAAATAAGAAGAGGATTAGGCGAAAGTTTTACTTGCGCTTGTGGCTCTATGTATTATCTCTGTAGTTCTTTAAAAAGACACGTTAAAAATACATGCACGGTCGCCATCTCTGTTCAGTTTTCTGGTAAGTCATTCAGATGAACCCGATTTCATATTATATTGAGTACGCGGAACTTTGAGTAGCCTACGAAAAAAAGCGGGCAACACAACAGAAACAAGGGCAAAAGCAAACCTCGAACACAAAGCTGAATCAAGATGCAAATTCAGACCAAGCTGAACATATGAAACGGATTATTGAGATTACTATGGCAGCCGTAATTGCCCTACTCGTATCTGTTTGGATCACTCTTTGGTTCATCATCCACTCTTAGGAACGAGAATCAACTCTTTATTAGTGTTTTTTTCCGCAGCAGCCAATCATTCCGCCAAAGCTTTTGATCAATAAATAAGTTGACATATTGATTAACATATATCAAGAAAAATTGGGGTTTGAATTGGGTATTGTTGCCATTCGCATAATCAAAAGCTGGTTTGAGCACAGCTATACATTACTCCCTGAATAATTGTTACTTTGTGTGCGCAGCTAGCCATTATTTAGGAACATTGTAATAGTCAATTGCGTTTTTTGATGACTGAAAAGTGCCTCTTTATAAGGTTGACAAAAGCTTGACAGTTATCAGAGGACGACTACAATTTTGGACAATACATCGATTTAATGATAACTACTGATTAGCGCTAAAGGTACCGTACCAGCTTTATATACATTAGCTCTTGTATATAATTGGCATCACATAGCTACTGCAAACTTCGTTCGCTTTCATGGTTGCTGCTGCTGCTGCCAAAATTGAATCCCCGAAGTCATTTTTCTCTTCAATCCTGAGAACTGAATTTGGGATCGTTTTCAACAAAGTTTCTTTCTATCAAGTTTTTCTCTAAAGCGACTATATATAATCTACTTTGCATACTAATTGTTCCGAGTATTTCCTTGAATTCTCTATCGAATGATGCTAATATTTCTTCCATGTTTCACCAAAAATATTTCCTAAATTGGCAAAAACAAAAAACCCGTTATTAGTCGAAAACTCAATTTTACCTTTCTTTCACTTTTCGAATTTTTTGGTACCCTGAATCTCAACCTTTATTCAAGAAATTTGAAAATAATTTACTATGTCTTCCACTGAACAACAATTCAATTGCATCATGGCTGTCTTGGAGAAAATCCAACTCTCCATGACTAACCAAGAGACCATCAATCAAACCGTCGACAAACGCTTTATAGACCAAGACAAGCGTTTTGACAAACTCGAGTCTGCTATTCAGGACATCCTCTCTAGAATGAACTCATCAGACTCCACTACCCCTCCTGGACCAACTACCACGCCAGTCTCATCTCACCCACCCAACACGGATGCTCCCTCCGCTTCTAATAAGCAATCCAATCCCACAAAGAAACCTACTCCCACTTGGGCCAACATCGCTAGCAAACCGCCAGCCACTCTTACTGACCGTAAGCGTCAAGCACTTCATCGCACCTTTAATCCCCCTAAATCTAATCCCTCTGAACCCAACTCGTACACCTTTGTCTATCTTTCTCGTTCTCGTCGTCTAAACAGAGTTCAGATCCGAAAGAAATTTCAGGAACTTTCGATTGACAATCTCCGCGTGCTAGACATCACTTTCCCAGCAAGAGACACTATTGGTGTTCTCTTGCATGAAGCCTATCTTCCTGAATTCAAATCGAAACTTCTGGAAATCGATAGCAATCCAATTCCTGGCTTTGATCCTCTTGATCACAACCATATTGCCGATCCAAAGTACCAGGATCTTACTGAAGACCGCCGCATCCGCTTAGCCCATGCTCTCCAGCAAGATAGATGCATGCGCACCCTTTATTTTATCCGTCCTCACCTGCTCCCTGGTGTCGCTAAATACTTCACCCGCCAAGGATGGATCTCCACCACCATTGCCCAGGATATCCTCAACCAACGCCTCCCTCGCCCAACCAAGCGACGACCAGAACCCTATTCTTCTGTTGCTCAAGCCCTCCGAGACTCCCAAACTGCTGTACCCCTCAATAATAGTTTCTCTGCCACACCCACTGCTTCTCAAGCAACCTATTCTCAGGTGCCTCCTCTCCCCACACTCCGCGATTACTATGGTAACCCCGTAGCTTCTCAAGATATGGACATTACTCCGGATTTCGCTTCCAATGCCTCTGCGCAAGGAGAGTCCCGCCCAGATTCTCCTATCTCTGACGCCGTCGAAAGTTCTCAATAATGAGTGAGAACACTTTCGACACTATCAACATTCCTTCAGACTCCCCATCCACTCCTTTGACTTACCCTCCGAATCCGGTATCACACTCTTATTTAACACAAAACAGAACCACTAACCTCCATATTTGTAGCCTCAACTGTCGCAGCCTCGCTAAACCAGCCAACCTTGACCTCAGCCGCTCCTTCTCCCGTTTCCTAACCTCTTCTGACCTGGACATTCTGTGCCTTCAGGAAACCTACTCTTCTGACCCTGACGTCCAAAACCGCCTGGATATCCAATTGAAATCCAAGATATCCATTTGGACTCATTATTGCGGTGTCGTGAGTCTCAATCCTGCTATACAACTTGACGATGCGTTTGTTTCCACCAACGGCCGGTTAATTATCTGCACGGTATCCCATGTCAACAACCTATTTCCCTCCTTTCGCCTTATGAACATCTATGCCCCTGCCTCTCCCTTTGCACGTTATGACTTCTATGCCGATCTCCTCCAATTACCTTACTTCCGTACCTTACTCTCACAACTCCCAACCCAATCCTTTAGTTTTCCTACTGATGCTCCAACGATGATTGTTGGTGACTTCAACTATAATTTTAGACACTTTCCGTCTTCTTCTATTAGAACAAATATCCACGACCCTAATTTCCTCACAAACCTCCATCTTAACTTCCCTTCTCCGCCTGAACCAGCTCCTCCTACCTTGGATGGATCATTCCCTTTACCGACTCTCGATTCAAACGACCCTTCCAACCTACCTCCCCAGAGTCGGGCTCAATGGCTTTGGCATGCCATGTTACAGCACTACTACCAGGAATGTTCTCATCGATTGCAAACCGACCCACTCATTCCTACTTTTACCAACAATCAATATCGATCCACCATAGACTATATGTACATTGCTCCTCCCCTCACCGACTTTCTCCATACCTCCCAAGTCGAGTTTATTGGATCACAATGGACCGATCATGCAATGCTCTCGCTCCACTTCAAAATACGCAACAACAACCATGGTAAGGGCTTATGGCGTGCCAATCCTCGATTAGCCACCAATTCTTTCTTTGTAAACCTTCTACACAATCACCTTGATGAATTTCATCAGAACCTTTCTCAAACCACCGAACAACCTTCACCCCAATTGACATGGGATAACATCAAGAACCTCACACGCTCCTTAGCTCAACGAGTCAGCCGGAAACAAGCTGAATGGCGTCGACGACAGCTGAAACACTTACAGAGGAAACGTAACCGAATTCTTCGCAACCGCAAATCCACGGCTGTCCTGAACGACCGTCTACCTGGCATTGAAAAGGCTATCAGTAGCTTACAACAGGAAATAGTTGAACACCAAGCTTTACGGTCAGGTCTACACTGGCGTGAAAATGGCGAGACCTCGGCTGGCTTCCTGAAGCGATTGGTCACCCAACGGGAATATCAACGTACACTACCTACACTAAAGGACCCTGCTACTGGTGCTTCCTATACATCCCAGGTTGAGAAAGAACAAGCTGTCCACTCCTTCTACTCTCACCTCTACACACCAGAAATAGTAAATCCTAATGATATTCAGTTCTTTACTAATATGATTCCCCCTTCTCATAGACTATCCGATGAATCCCATGCTTCTCTCTGCGCTCCCTTCACCCTCGATGACATTCTGGATGGCCTCTCACGTGCTCCAAATCATAGCAGCCCTGGTACTGATAGTCTCCCATACCAGATCGTGCGACTCTTGTTCAATCATCCTGCTACGGCTGCTATTGGTCTCCGTGTCTACAATGATGCTCTGCTCCATGGTATTTATCCTGCTTCCTGGACTCAAACAAGTTTGGTGTTACTTCCCAAGAAAGGTGATCTCTCCCATTTGAAAAACTGGCGCCCAATCTCCCTGATTAACACTGATGCCAAGGTCTTCACACGTCTCCTCAATGCGCGCTTGATGGTTCACTTTTCTAGCAAGATCTCTATACACCAGATGGGATTCATGCCCAAACGTTTCATCGCTGAACAGGGTCTACTCGTACAATGTATGCAAGCTGTAGCCACCAGAAACAAATTGCCTTCGATTGCTCTCCTTTTGGATCAAGAGAAGGCTTATGACCGTATCCACTTCAACTATCTCCAATCTATAATGCAAGCTTTCAACATCCCCACCACACTCATTACCGCTATTTTAAATCTCTTCTCATCCACTCAGATCCAGCCCAATGTTAACGGATTCCTTACCACTCCTTTATCTCAACTGAGAGGGCTTAGGCAAGGTGATCCTCTAAGTCCTTTACTCTTTAACATTGCATTCGACCCTTTGCTTCGTGCTATAAACAACGATCCCCGTATCCATGGTTTTTCCTTTCCTCCCGACCCAGTAACCGGATCTTTTCCTCCACCCGTCAAAATTCTAGCCTATGCCGATGACACGTTAGTCGCCCTCAACAATCCCACAGAATTCACTGCCTTGGAAGAACTACTAGAAAAGTACATGTCCGCTTCAAATGCTTCCCTCAATTACAATAAGACTGAAGCACTCTCCCTATCTGGTAGTAAACACTCCCATTGGATTCAGTTCTTGGCTTCTAAAGGTATTTCCTCTTGGCATGACAGGTTCTCCCCAACCCCTCTGATCTACCTTGGTTATGGCCTCTTCTCCAACAGTCAACAACGATCCTCACTTGTCTCCTCTCTCATCTCCAATATCCGCCACTCTTGTCAACTTCATGCCAGTCGAAACCTATCTTTACGTGGTCGTGTCACGGTCTTGAACTCCTTGATCCTTTCCAAGCTCTGGCACATCCTCCGCCTGGTAACCTTTACTCAATCTGAATTCCTATCTTTACAACAA
The DNA here is from genome assembly GCA_037974945.1 of Mucor circinelloides. Lineage (NCBI taxonomy): Eukaryota > Fungi > Mucoromycota > Mucoromycetes > Mucorales > Mucoraceae > Mucor > Mucor circinelloides. The sequence goes on along the minus strand of JBBNAA010000029.1, from coordinate 501,503 downwards.
ATCATATCCTCCTTTATCAACCGCAACTCCAAGATATCCCGCTTCTCCTTTGACACCCTCACCTTACCTCGTTCTCAAGGCGGTCTCAATCTCATCAATCCTGCTCTACAAGCCCATGCCCTCCAATGGCGATGGATTCATCCACTCATTCACCCTAGTCAGCCATCCCCTCCTTTGATGCCTTCGGTTCCGGTTCTTCGATCCACTCTCTCCCTTTACCTTGGCTCGCCTAGGTTTCCTTCCTATCACTGGTCATTCCTTTTCCCTCAAACTCGCCCGACTAACCTCCCTACCTCTGGTCCTGTTTTCAACATCATCCGTGCCGTCGACTCGATTCAAAGAAACTTTTCTTCGTGCTCCGTTGATATCCCCACTATTCTACGTCTTCCTTTCCTCTCCCTCCTTCAACACGCCCTTCCACCTTCTCATCCTTTGGCTGCAACATTTTCCCCTCCATCTATCATTCTCCAATCCAGTCGTACCATCCGTCGCAACCTCTTCGGTTCTGACATTTTTGAATACGATTCCTTTACCCGTGCCCTTCATTTTAGACAATCCTTCCGCCACTTACCTCATCCATGCGCTAGTCGACGAGCCGTCTATATGATTCACGATCATCGCCTCCTCTTGAACACCTTCACCCTCCACAACATGTCCACCCTTACCCCTCAGCCTCTCTTATCTACTGCACAATTATCACCCACATCCACCCCGAACATTGAATCGCTCCATTCCTTACTTACATCCATGATCTCCACTCACTTTGATCCCGAAACCCATCAATTCCAACAAGTAGCTGCATCCACCAAAGGTTTCAAATCTTTACCCTCCTCAAACCCTCCACCCAGCCGCCCGCCTATTTTGAAGCCTGCCAAATGGAAAAAATTTTGGTCCCTTAGCATTCCTTTAAATGCACGCAATACTTGGTTCCGAGTCCTCCACAAGAAGATCACTACTAAAGACCTCCTCCACAGCCGCCAGCCAACCATTTATCATCCTTTCTGTGATCTGTGCCACTCTTCCAGAGACACAATAGATCACTTTCTGTTTACCTGTCCTTTAAAACATTCCTTTTGGTCCTCTGCTCTCGATACTTACATGCCTCCAGCCATCAGCCAAAATACCTTCTCCAATTTCCAGAAATTTCTCTTCTTGGAACATCCTCCATCTCGCCAAGGCCATCCTCTCTTTTCTGACCTCTCCGTCCACCAGGTTTTCGCTTGCATGTTACAGACCGTCTGGCGATACCACTACCAACATGTCTTTAATGATACCCCCTTCTTACCTTCCCTTCTGCTATCTTCCCTTCATGACTCCTTGTACATACTACACTCCCAAGAAAACTTGGATCAATTTCCATAACTCGATTCACCTTTTCATTCAGTCTTTTTCTCCCCTCCCTCTAATTAGGTGACGTTAAAAGGACTATAAATAAAGCAAATATTTGCCCTACAAAAAAAAAAAAAAAAAAAAAAAAAACTCAATTTTTACATAATTGATTACCCAAAGTAGTAGTTTTATGAGATACATGGCACTCGTAGGTCCTTCTTCACTATGGCATGACATAGTTAAAACCTTTGTTTTGGGTGTGAAAAATGCGATTCTTTGATTTTTGACAATTTCTCCTTGCTACTACACATGGAAAAATGGGGATCTAGGTCGATTTGTCATGACCCAAAAAAATTTGAGATAAAGCATCAGCAAGCAACTGCCAGTGGAAAGCAATCATTTGGTGCTATTCTAACGGTCTAAAACAGCTTCCAACTCGAGAAATTACTCGTCAAAAGCCTCCAATTTTGGCTGTGTCTTAGCATATCGTTGCATAGTAAGAGCTAATATCTGTATGCTGTCTACCTGCATATGAACTGGCCCTATTGATACAGACCTAGAGCATCGTAAAAGTGTCATTTCCACAGCAACAAATGAAACTATGAGAGTTTTTGTGCAGTTTATCGCACTTGGCATCGCAGTTTTATTGCATATCTATATGCTTGAATAGCGTTGCTACCCATAATGAACGATAGTGCACAAAGTAAAAATTACGCAGAGTGATTTTCTATTGTGCGAATAACAATATTTTGAATTCTATGATTTATCTGATTCATGGGGATTCTTTGTAGTAGTCATTGGTGCTAAGATATAAGAAATGACATGATTTGACGCTAATGTACCTGATCACTTGCTCAAGCAGCATACTGAATATCCATTTCAAGCGTTGCCAATGTCATTTAGGGCGTTATCCAAGCAGTATGTGTTTGTACGCATATTCAAATGTCAACTTGATTATTGTAAAAAGTGCATAATGATATACAACGGTTCAATATTTCCTAGCAGCTCAGCATATGCTTATGCACTGTACAGTTTCAAAACCACAGTTTGATTTGATAAGATGGTTCACAATCATCAATAATGGAAGCCCTGTCTAAAGAGTAAAGTCATTGGCAATTATCACATTCTGAAAACATGTTAAATTAATGCACACGATCCCAGGATGTTCGGCTATCTGGATTTAAGCGCATTGTTTGTTCCTCGCCATACAGTGTAACTCCAATACACGCTTCTGCCTAAGGTTTGTTCAACCAGTACTACTACTACTACTACTACTACTACAACAACAAAGCACAACAGAAATCAATTGAACCTCAGAAGACGGCGAAGGATCTAGATTTTATCAAGAATGTTTTGAAAAGACTATTCCATGGAGGAGGCTTTTAATCGACTGCATGTCTGATTTCTTTATAGATAAATTTTTAACAAGAGATGAAATTGACCGTGTATTTGCTTATCAATGACAACTTGACATGATTAGTAAAAACATGTACAAAATCGGAGCGAAAACACTCACCCTGGTAACATTTGAGTTTGTACAACTGAAATTGTATTAACTTTAAAAAGAGATGGCGAACCAACTAAAATCAAGTGCTTTACGTATTTGTACATATTAAAGCATTTTACATGTACACAGCATTTGTTGAATACGCATGGTCTAATTTGCATTATATAACTTATCCAGTGTTGAAGTAAGCGGTGAATCAAGCTGTTGATCTCTACTAACGATAAACCATGACATCGTTGAAAGAACGGCTCAAACTGATTACGCCATCTCATATCACTAATAAAAGCAGACGAAACTGATACGAAACACTTTGTATATGCGTAGAAAGCTAAAACAAGGTTATACAGTTTGTAACAATTAGCACTAATGAGATCTACAGCTGGGATAAACTCTCACAAAGGCCATGATATATCTCTATTGCTTATTCACCATCAATCAAAAGAGCCAATCATATAAATGGATCAAGACGTTTTTTTCAGCCATGATAAGGGATATCAAAAGGGTATATTTCATCTCACAAAACATGTGAAAGTACCTGGCATATTCAATATTAAAATTCCATATTTCCTTCCATGCATTCTTGAAATAAACGACGAGACAATAATGCTAATAGTTGCCTGACGATGGAAAAAAAGAAGAACTAATTTGATCGGCTCATAAGTTTTGTACTATTTTCATCGAAAAAGCTACGTAAATCGTTCACTCTAATTTGATGTGAAAACCTAATCTACAATCTCTTGTTTGTAATAAAAGATAAGCGAAATGCATGAGAATATCATACCAATGAGCCTTATTCCCGAAATTTCGGGGACACGCTCTCTCTCTCTTTGTGTGTATGTGTGTGTGTATGGGCGTATGGGCGTATTCATCAAACCAACATTTGAGCTGGTTTTCGCGCTTGTTTCATGGCAAATGTCAGCCTTAATCTTCTCCATTATGTCGTGCTACATATTGTTTACGTTGCGTCTGCTGCACTATATATATTTATAGTTAACCGCATCGTCTGCAAGAGAGATAGACAGGTACTTGATTGAAACGGAGATGTCGATGTTTTGATTATGATCATGTGCGCAAGATTATCATGTCCAATAGGGACCGGATGTCTTAGATAAGGGACAAGGGGAAAGGCCTCTTTTAGGTGATGATCCCGGTTCATTTAGGCGTTAAAAACAGGTATAAATATGCTCTGAATTCTGCCAAAGGGTAGCTCTTAAAACCTTTTACCTTTTAATTACCTTAACCTTTATATTTTGTCACTTTTTTTGCCCAAGATGGTTGCCGTAATTATTATTTAAGTCTTTTAATCCTGAACCCCGTATCATTATCCGTTATATTATCCAAAATCATCATTGTTGAAAATATAATATCATTATCTAATTTGTCAAAATTAATGTTAAAATCATCGTCTATTATCAGTTACACCATGTCACGTAAACCATTCTTCTCTTACACCACAGACTCTTCAGCTACCACTTCACGCAAGAAACAGAATCCACCAGAAAATTAATATCTCGATTACAATTACAATATATATCACAGAACCCAGAAAATGAACACATCAAGAAACACCACCAACAACTTTTATTTGGACACCATTGATCCATCTAATCTGCTCCAACCACCATCAATCACTGCATCATCTCCCGAAAGCTTCTTTCCCAATGATTGCACCTCCATTGATGACTGGTTAGCCGATGAATTATGTAAAGAAGGACTCTTGGCCAATGCCATGGACTTTAGTCCTGAAAAGATCCTTGCTTTACTTCCTCATACTCCTCCCATTAGTCCTCCTACAAGTGTCAAGCATGAACCTGCCTCTCCCAATGTACCTCTCTTTCCTGAAATTGCCAAGCAAAAGCCCATCTTACCCAAGGTCAATCTGCCTCGCATTGCCCCACGCCCATGTCCTACAGTAGCCGTCGCTCCTGTCAAGCCATTGGTCGCTGCAAGTCCTGTCATGATGAGTCAACAAAAGCGCCGCTCAGATTCCATGAGTGGTTCCTCGGCCGCGGATCAAGATGAAATTGCACTCAAGAGACAAAAGAACACGGATGCCGCACGTCGCTCAAGACTCAAAAAGTTGGTAAAGATGGAGCAATTGGAGCAAAAGGTATCTGATTTGGAAGCAGATAATCATCATCTTACTACTCGTATTGCTGTGTTGGAATCTGAAAAATCAGGTTTGCAATTAAAGGATGTTTCTCTTGAAGAAAGAATTAGAGTATTAGAGGCTCAACTAGCTGAAGCACATCGTGCTTTGACTAAAGTCTAGTTTTTTTTTATCATTATTATTATCATTATTATCATTTATCAATAAAAAATGCTTTTAATAGCTCAAAATATATTGTTGCGAGTGAGTACGCGAGAGTCAGAGAGTATGAATAAAAGTACCAATCCAATAACTTTTAGAGTAGATGTGTAATATGTAAAGTACCGGATGTACGTATGTCGTATAAAATAAGATATATGCTAAAGAGCAGCCTTTAAGAAAGTATTCTAGCTTATATCTCTTAGTAGTAGTAGTTGTAAATACAAGAGGATAGTAACCAAATTATGGAAGTATTCTGTATTGTATAGATTTAATAGTGATGATAGTACTCCCTTTGAAAGTATTCGGAACTGTATTTTATTATATTTAATGAACAGTAGTGATAGTAATCCTTATTGGAAATTACTCAATATTGTATGTTACTTAAGAGACTAGTTTATGTTAGAAATATTCCAGAGTTAAGATTTGGTAGATAGACTTATGATAAATTGCTAAAATTTTTATTTGAGAATTGAAGTCAAATGTTGATGCAAGTCTTAAATGTTTAACATATTTACAGGGCATGTATCCATTAGTGGTGTACCCTGATTCAGTTTCAAAAATCATACCACTACCATTAGAACATATCCTTCTTTTAGTTGCACACATGCTCAAAAATAGCCTGGTTTTTACTTTTAATCTACTGTGAGTGATACAAATGCTCATGACATGTCATATTTCAACAATATTGGATGTCGAAAAAAAAGAAAATTTAATAAATAAGGAAAAGCATACAAAACATAGGATGAGGGAATGATCGCAATGAGGGCATACATGTACATAGTATTTACATATAGAGGATTACAAAGATATAGTTAATCAACGTAACCATCTACAAAATCATAAATGGAGTCCCAGCAAGTAGACGTGGTGGTGGCAGTAGTAGCTACAATGCTTGAGATATCTGTTGATTTTTCTAAATTGATACATGATGAATTGGGCGATGATGTAGGTGTGAGCATATTTGCAGCAGCTACAGTGGGGGTAGTAGCCATAGGGGTATTCAGTATGGTTGGAATCAAATTATTAACAGCAGGTTTTTGGCCATAGCAAGCAAACCAATAAACATGGGATTGTCGCACTGTACACTCCTTGACAGCTTCCATCAACAGTTCGTCGATATTAATATCACTGCCGTTGAGCATGGAGAGATACTGTTTTATGTCAGGACGAATGGAAAGCAAATAGCTCATCAAGTTTTGAGCATGGACCTCCCCTAGTTGACCACCCCATCCAACAGGTATATGTATACGACGCTGGTGCACATTGACAAATCCACCGTGCAAAGTCAGTGCGGTGGATACATGGTGGCTAGGCATATGTTCAATTGTACCTAGCTTGTTGTGTAGGCTCTGTGGTAATTGACGGTTGAGAATTTTTTCACATAGAATACCAGGTCGATGAATTTGATATTCACAATCCAAAATTTCGAAATAGCCATCTGGTTTCAAGACTCTTCTAATTTCTGACAGTAAATGAAAAAACTGAGATTCAGTGATGAATACAAGCATGAGTCGCATACGGACAAACTCGAATGAATTGTCTTCGTAAGGTAAAGTGGATTGCAGAAAGTCGTGTTGAGTGAATTTGGCATTGGAAGGTTTGATGGTGGTTGGAAACATGGTACGAATGTCAATTCCATGAAATTCTGTAAATGGGAATTCACTTGCCATTTCCAGAATCCTGTTGTCAGGGAAAATCGTAAGTTTTTTTCTCTATCAAAAAGCATAAAAATATTTATATTTTACCAGGTGCCTGGACCACAGCCCACATCAAGTACTCGGGCTGAATATTCGTCATTCTGATTTGGCTTTACACGAAGCGATTGAATGACTGGAGCAACAATGTTTCCATTGAAGCCGTATTTGATGCAGAAATGCTAATCAACAGAAGTGAGTGAGACGGGTTTTCATGGCTGTCATGGAATATACTCACAAGAATAACCATACGATCCGCCTCTTCGTCATCACATGGCAAATAAAATCGATTTACGGGAGAAATCATATACCGTCTGCCATTCTTGATTTCATATTCGATGGGGATTGTGTATTCCGGTGTGGTATTCAATGGAGAAGGTGGAGATGATGACAGCAATGATACAGCAGCATTCAATAGTGAAGAGTCTTCTGAAGCTGATGAGTGCTTGCGCTTTTCCTTCTTGATGCTGATGACGGAGCCTCTTGGAGAGTATTTGTCTGTTGCAACCGACTTGGATTCAAAGTAATTTGGATAGGAATAATTGTATTTTTTCCGACTTTTGCTTGACAGAGTTGCTAACACTTCTTCAGAAGGTCTCGAATTTGCATTACCCATCTTTTAGGTAGAGAAAAAAAAAAGAAGGAAGAAAGAAAAGGAAGGATTTATTTCGTTTATATTTAACCACATTTACAATTGGGTGTGATTCAAACTGTAATTTTGGTGTGTAAATCAGAGAAAACTCCTCTTTAGTAGAGAATAGCAGCAATCGACTCATATGTACAATCAAAATAGCCAACTATATGTATAAATTTAGTAATTAGCCGAACATGCACACAGATAAAAATCATCATCATACCGTTATTATGGTTTGCATGAATTAGTTCGACCAGCACTAAACGTGGTTTACTATGATCAATGGATTCATAGACATTGGCTTCGTTTGGAATTGCTGTGAGCACTACGCTTTTGGATTCCACCAAGGCATCGAGGCTTTCTGTGCTATTGAGGGCATGTCTAAACAGCGCTTGCGAGTTGGAAACTGGAATTTCCGCATCATGCTTGCCATAGACGATCAAAATGGGGCAATTTACATCCTAACATACCGTCAATGTTGCTGTTGTGATCAAATATTCAAGTGCACATACCTGAATCCTCGATAGTGAGTTGAATTTATGGTTCAATTTCGATAATAACCATTCTAATAAACGCTCTATAAATAACAATTATTCCATTGTGTAGATGCTAAGCTTACTCTCTAGTGCTGGAAACCGTTTAATAGGTGACAAAATGGGCAATTTAGGAATCAAATTGTACTCAAAAATAAGCGTTGTCATGGAGCTGTAGCCAGCCTTCAAGATCAGGCTTTTGGGTGGGGAGCCAGACACTGACATGTCATGTGCCAGGGTTGTAGCTACACCAGTGCCTTTATAATGCTTGCTTAGTATTGTTTGTTTATCAAGGATTCGATCAACTTACCGAGAGAATGGCCAATGAGAGAGATACGGCTATTGGGTACTTTTTGGAAACTCTTTGGTTAATTATGCCGGCTTTCATTGTGGATATTTGACATACCTCCTTTCTCATTGAGCCAATTCAAGGTTGATTGAGCGTCAATACGAAGGCCAAGCTCGGAAGGTGTTGATTCTATTGAATATATTTGGCTATAAGTGAGTGATGCTTTCTTCCAGTCAACTTATTCAGCTCTACCCGAGTCTCCAAATCCACGATAATCAATGGCAATTAAATTGATTTTACCAAATCGAAGCAGTAGTTGCTATCAGGCTTTCTAAGTAATACACTATAAGCATAAAAAGCAACGCATTACCTTGTAAAGGTCAATTCTCCAGGGAGCGGCACGATTCAAAGCATTGCCATGAAAGTAGACAATGGTATCGTATTGTGGATCAGAAAGAGCAGCATCAAATGTTTCATCATCTAGTGCTAAATCCTGGGCAAGACGCAGTTGTTGTTGCTGTTTATAGTACTCTGTTGGTAGGAAATGCCATGCACCTATTTTTACTCTTGTCAAAACTCGTGTTTTGTTGGTGTTTTAATTAGTCTTTATACCAATAGTGACATTATCAGATGTTAAAATCTTGATGTTCCTTCCTTGGTTGTCTAGTTTTTCTCAGGTCAGCTACTGGAATTTCGATTTCTGACAATAACCTACGTCCAAAACCATAGTATTCTAGCATATCAAATTTAGCATGAAAAGGAAATCTGACCCAATGCAAAAACATGAGACTAGATAATAATTAGTTGCATGTGCTGCATAACTATCAACAAACACGTACCATCGCTGAGGAGTATCGATACTCAAAGTGCCAATAATGGCCTAAGTTTCTACGATATCAGTATACAACCATACAAGCTAATCATGCAGTTAAGCTTACAACGTAAAATGCCACTAAGAGACTCGAGACCTTGATAATCAATCTAAGCATGATTGTCAGTTATCTCGAAAATAATGAAATAAAGGGGGGGGGGGACTTCTCGTGTCGAGAGCCCAATAATTACAAGCCTTGAGTTGCTGTGAGACCCTAGATTTTTGAATCTCGGCAGTGAATTGCCTCTTACGGCCATCATATGGCCTCCGTGGAAGAACCCATCATGATCCTTTCGTTCTTGAAATAACAAGCAAAAGTGCAAGCAGATTCACATACAATACAATTCAACTATAATCAATAAAATATCATATCAAGTGGGCTAGTTTATCGATAAACAGCACCATTGTTCAAAGCTGTCATTCTCGGAGCTGGGCCCAATGATGGAAGCCATCATATCATGACCATCTGCATGTATAGATTACGAAGAATTCCTTTGCCTGCACCAGTACAGCTAGTGTTATTTTAAATGCCATAAAAGCATTCCTTGGTACAATCTCAAGTCCAATGCTGGATGTGTTGCTTGGCGAATCAGAGCAAAAGGTATGCTATAAAATAACCAAGCAGTAAAAACAGGCCTCGTACAAGAAGTAATCAGCAGGTACGATGATGACTTGAACAACCAGATTCCATCATGCTATTGGCAAATTGTTTATAAAGCACCAAAACTTGTCCAGTTATTTCCTCTGTGCACACAGAGTAATTTGAGGATGATCTGAACTTGAATGAGCAATATTGTTATATATCAAGAAAAATGACCAACTTATTAGGAGACCTCTTTGTTTCTTTCCCTACTTTTTTTCTTCAAAATGGCGGCAGCACCTCGAATACAGTTTACGGTGACCAATGTAGACTACAAGAGAAAGGACCCCGTTTTTTGGATCGAAGTTCAGGTATAACAAACACCTCTTGCAAGTAGGCAATTTCTAAGCAACATGTGTAGACCAACATTACGAAATACAAACAAAAACAAAAACGATTTCCAAGATATTACAGCGAGCTGGTCAAACTTTACGATTTTCTAAGCAGCACTTGTGATGATGTCTTGATTCCTGCTTTACCGCCTTGTCCATCACCCAGATTCGATAAAGAAGGCCAGTTGGTGGGTCGACAATGGTGGTTTACTATTCGACTTCCTGGAGAAAAACCGGTCATTGTAGGTGATACAGGCTCGGTGGAGAACAAGATACAGCTATGGTTTGATAGAATAGTGGAACACGATAGAACGAAAATGAGCGAAGGATTAAGAGCATTTGTTGAAAGTGAAGTCGGGGTAGGTAAGAAGACATGGAGGCTTTTGTGCACACAAGCATAGCGAGATGGTAATTCATGTGAGCAACTCTAGTTTCGACCTTCCATTGTGCCTCAGCAGCATTCACAGCAGAGGATCAAACCACCAAAATATATCATTGTCCATGTATCGCCGGATGATATGGAGCCTGAATTTGGACACTGCTTACAAGACTTGGATACATTTTCGCAAAATCTGCACCATGCTTCATCGAGATTAGATAAGCTCGTACAAGAACAACACTGTAAATATTTTCATGCACCATGACAACACATATACATGACATGTATTAATGCTGTACGCATAGCAATGGCTCGTTCCTGGATAAATATGTCTTCGTCTTGGGTGTCTTACGGCGGTATCGAGCGAAATCCAAACTTGTTCATGTAAGGTCCCGTGCGCAATATTGATCCCTTGTTACTGATTTGTCTACAGTCTATACAAGACTATCGCCAAAGGACACCAACAACTAGCTGATCTCGAGAGATCACAAGCATCTGCAGTAAGTGAAACGCTTTCAGATGAAATCTCCTACGAATTGAAGAATTGCGAATCAACACAGGTAAATATTGAATCAAGGCGCATGCAAATGGAGTGTGTCTAAATACCAGCGCTCTTCTTAGAATGCAATGCAAAGAAGACTGGACGCATTATCTGATTATTTGTCGAGCAGAAAGCACACCGAATCCAGTTTGAGAAGTGTGGAAAGATTAAAATCATCGATTAGCATTGACCGAGATCAAGCAAGTGAAGCGATTGCTATATTAGAAGACGCCCGCATCCATGAACGAAACAATTTACAAAGATTTGAACGTATCGATACCAATTTGAGGCAAGATATTGAACAACAATACAAGCCAAATACAACTCAAGACATGTTACGAACCATCAAGGAATATGCTAAAAGTCAACTCTATCTGGAAAAGAAGAAACTGGCAGTATTGAACGAGATCATGATCAAACAAGATGACGTCCTAATAAATTAAAATACCGTGTTTGTTACCAAGCATTATTGATGTTTAGTAAGACACACCTACTTTACTGGATTAATTTCGCCCGCGTCTTGTTTTCTTTTCTTCTTCCTCTCGTTTATTAATATCAGAAAATGAGTGAACAACAAACATTTCAAAAGGGCGTTGCTGCTCCAAAGGTAAAGCTGGATGGTGCTGGTCTTCGCATCGCCATTGTCCATACACGTTGGAACTTTGCTCTTGTCGATCAACTTTACAAGAAGGTTTATGATACTTTAATTGAAAAGTATAATGTCAAGCCCGAGAATGTTTATACCGTAAGTATTGAATAACTATTTTTACGAAGAGAGAGAGAGTGTGTGTGATGTCTGTTGCGCTACAGCGTTGAGAAACCTGTCAACCAACTCTTTAATTGTTGCTAGGATACTGTTTCTGGTGCCTATGAATTACCTATGGCTGCCAAGCAACTCATTGAACTCTCTCAAACTCAAGCATCTGCCACTGCTAGTGATTTATTGGGCTCTCCTGCTTTAGGTGGTGCTGCTCAAAAGTCTGACCGCAAGACTGGTCCTTTCGATGCTGTCATTTGTATTGGTTTGGTCATCAAGGGCGGAACTGCTCATTTCGAATATATCTGTGATGCTGTCACTCATGGCATCATGAAGGTTCAATTGGATACTGGTGTACCTGTCATGTTTGGTGTCTTGACTTGTTATAATGATGAACAAGCTATCGCTAGATCCACTACTGAGGATGGTTTCCATCATGCTGAGGAATGGGCCGCCGCTGCTGTTGAATCTGGTTTAAGAAAGTATCAAAAGCTGTAATCAACTTCTATGCGTCGTGTAATATAAGGAAAAAATAAAGGAGAGTACTCTGCTGATTAATAAATTTGTTAAATTGACATGGTCAATTAAAGAGAATATTGGCTGGAATCCAGTTTCTGCCGAGATGCATTCGGTATTGTTAAAGTTAATACGTCTTTGAGTCGAGATTTTGTAAAATTGCATATAGATATTTCTGAGATATTTGAATAGTGGTTAGAAGAGGACACGCACCAATGCAAATCATGGCACTGTATTCATCTAGTTACTAGACATGAAATAGAGCTGCAAATGGTAATATTGCCCTGAACATATAAAATTAATTTTATGAGACCTTTGTATGTGAAATCTAGGCATTTCGGCGTACTTTTAATCAAAACATGTAGTATAACTAACACCATTAGATACGGCATAAAAATTCACTGATAAATATATTAGAAAGTAGGGTACGGCAGACACAACTTATATAGTTAAATTCGGCAAAAGCAACAAAAAGAGTCTTCAGAATTTGTACACACCAAAAAACTTCAAGTGGACAGTGTAAATGTACATTTGACGCATGCTCAATAGATCACTGAAAGCTATTGAGAAGTTGTCAAATACAGCTTATTCGGCGAGAAATAGCCTTTATTTGGACATGTAAGATCAAATATACTGTTGTTCAAAATAAACAACGTTTGTGCTTCATTGAAATAGCACTTAAAATTTGCCCTGAACGCTGTACAATGTTAAAGCTGTAATGTAGCTTACTTTTTTGTTTTAAAGTAGACACGTGTGGTTCCCTTCATCAATCAAATTCGCATTACAAAGCAATCAGATAAAGTAGTACCAATTAGTTTGTATATTATTATAAAAGTTTATTATAAAGGAAAAGGGGTATGCATGCGTATGTTTGTGTCTGGTGTGGCTATGTACAAGATGTGGAATGGAAAATATACCCTCCCATTTTCAACAAGGTTACATTTTGATCCTGCTGTTTAGGATTACTTGATAAAATCTTATCACCAAGGAAGATGAGGGAAGCAACGAACGAATCAGTTATCAATGATAACGATTAGATTTCACCAAATTCGGTCAAATAGGTAACCCAAATCATAGTAAAAAAGAATAAGCGGGTTCTACGGGGCAGAGATGCTATTAAACTAAGATTAACTGTAATGGGCTGGGTCGGTGCATAAATCTGTCTAATCTCTTCGGAAGCACTCTGCGAGGTCTCAGGGGACCAACAATCTTCTGGGAACGCATCATATTCACTTCGGCTACAATCATTCTCAAGTAAGCTGCATTGGCTCGGGTATCACGGTCATGGTAGTATCGATTCATGATGACAATATCTTTTTGTTGTTCCTCTACTTTGACTTGCTCTTCAGGTTTTTGCTCTTCGCCTTGTAGTTCTTTGTCCTGTTGTTTTTGAGATAGTTGTGCTTGCAATTTTGGTTGTAATCGCTTTGGTTGCTTTGATAATGTTTCTACCAGAGTCCATTCTTTTGGTGGTTCATCCAACAACAAAGAACCAATCATCCAGTTTTGATTTCTATCAGCGGAAGAGGAGTAGGAAGCGCAAGAAGATTGGGAAGGTGCCTCAAAGATGCGAAATGTCTCTAATGGTACATCGATAAAATCATCACTGCTAGATGGTGTATTCATTTGTGTTTGGACATAGTGATCACATAAGATATCGGATAAAGCTGTAGTGCTCATGCAACTGTCATTTGTGAGGCCATTTCTAACTTGATCCCTAACATCGTCATCCATGTACATTGAAAACAAAGAGCTGTCCGAATTACTGCTACTACTGCTAGTACTAAAGGAGCTACAATTGTCAAGACATGTGGTATCATTGCTTTTGTCACTATAGTAGCAGTCGATGGGGTTGCTGACCGGCACGGGTACAATTATATCTAACTGGGACATTTGTGTCTTGCTGGCGTGATGCGTATTACAAGGCATAAAGCCTACGGGAGTTCCCACTTCTTTGCATTGCTGATCTCTGCCAAACAAGCTACCAATGAGTGATAAAAGTGACGTAGATGAAGGCGATTTCAATGACGAGAAGAAAGGATATGGTGCGCTATTGACAGTGGCAGTGGTAGAGCTCTTTTTGCTGATGGACTACATAAATCAAGTCAAAATTGACGATGAATACACTGCATTTATATGGCATGGATGAAGAAGCTTAATTTTTATTAATTTAATATGAGAATAAATCAACTATCAAAGAAATAAAAATTACTTTCTCCATTGCAGTATTGTACACTTACATTTCGCTTTTTGTTGCTTCTGTTCTTGCTGCGTTTGGGTATTGTGCCATATGGTGTGATAGGCATGCCTTTAATCAAGGTTTTTGGGGCATTTTCATTGGGGTTGACTAATGCAATCATGTTTTTTCTGATATATTAAAGTATCAAAAAAAGAGAATGCTCTTTTCTCTGAATGGGTCCTTTATATACAAGTTTCCCTAATCAAATCGGGGTACTAATCAAGGGGAAAACGAGAAAGCGAGAAGAGGGGGGGGGGGGTCAGATAGTACTTGTGGGGGGGGGGGACATTGGATAAGGAGTATGGAAAAGACAGGGCAAGCAAATGCGCTTGCCTTGAAATGGTAAAACCAGAATGAATTTAATCACGTGCGTAGTCTTTATCAGAAGAAAGGTAGTAGCCTTTATTCAAAAATGTTTAAATGCTACATATGACCCATTCTTGCCTTTTAGTGCCAAAATGACGTTTAGAAAGCCACATAGCATTTCGAATTTAACAAAACATTGGCCTGAACTGCAACTTATATATAATATGAATATGTAATTCTCATTACAACCACTGTACTCTATTATTATATTGTGTAAAAATGCAGGGAGAAACGTCTTTGGTAATTTATACCGAAAACACACATCTCGCATTTTAGCTTGTACATCCAACATTAACACGGAAAAGGGAGAAAGGTCTTCATTTAGTACAGTAAGGCAGGCCGATTTAGAAATTTAAATGGTGATAATATAAAAAAAAAGAAAAAGTTTGGCTGTTCTGAAATACTTTATTGGCAGCTTTAAGATTGGCGATTGATGAAAAGTGACAATAAGTAATATGATGCTTAGAATGATCGCAGAATCCGCGAAGGTCACTAACGCGTACATCATTGTAAGCATGGGAAATCCTCTGTGATAAGGTCTCCTCTGTCATTATTAAAATTATGCATCAAGTAGCTTACAGTCACTGCTTTTAACTGTTAAATCAATAGTTAAAAACCGTTGATTTAAAGTAGTTTACGATCACAAATGCTTTGGGATCATTCCTTTTCTTCTTTTATTTCAAGAGTTCTATATAACCATAGACAGGGCTCAACACCGATGCCTTATAGTCAGTCTATAAGTATGTAAATAAACTTTCTGACATTCACTATTCACTATTGAGACTCATTTTTTTCTTTACAGGAACCGAAAGAATTGTTAGGAACAGCTGATAAAATAACGAGCGAGTTAGTACAGCAGATTAAATCACTGAAGCGGAAGAACCAGTTGAGGAAAGAACCATCTGTTCACACTGCGGTCGAGAAGGCCATTCCAGACGAATGCATTTTAATTGTGCAATGAATCCTGATAAACTGCATCCAGGGCCCTACGTTTTTGTACCGGAGCGAAGCGAAGGTCTTGGAAGGATGTACGCCGAGCGAAGCGAGGGTCAGCGACTACTATCCCTAATTTGTACGATGCAAGCGAAGAAAGCTCTTCATCTAGTGGTGGGTCAAGCATGATGAAACAAGCCTTATTAGAGCCGGAAGATAAGACAGCTATTGAAGAACTTTACAAAAACTTGAATCCGATGAATATGTGGAAATTATCATCTGGTACAATAGTTGAAAAAAAGTTGAACAATTTGCTCTAGCTTGCACCTTTGAACAGTAAGTATTGACTTATTCTTTTTTTCCTTGTTATAACCCAATTCTTTAGTCCATGTCATTCTTGACAGCCGAGATCAATGCTGGGAGACAGTGTTTACAAAAGAGGATTTGAAGGATATCAAAACATTCAAGTTGAAACGATTACCAAATTTACCTACTGATTTGGAAAATTACTTCAACTCATTGCTATTAATCTCAACGGAAAACGATTCAGACAAATTATATACTGACCTGAAGGCTGCCAATTTCCGCCCTAGGAACGATGAAGCTCTAGCACGGGCGCAAACAACTGTTCTAAGCGGCATATTACTTATTGCCGCTTTTCATCAATCGCCAATCTTAAAGCTGCCAATAAAGTATTTCAGAGCAGCCAATCATTTTTTTTTTTTTATATTATCACCATTTAAATTTCTAAATCGGCCAATATTTACCTGCCTTACTAATTCATTCGGGAAAAGTGTAGGTTACTTCTTATTAGAGGGCTCACACGGGTACAAAGACTCTTTTCTATCTATTGTAATTAAGTTATATATATATATATATATATATATATATATATATTGCAGCTACAATCACATTGTATGAAAAAGTAACATTTTCTTATTATGATCTGTAAATGTGGCATCACTGTAGATACCCTAGCTTTTAGAGTGTGCCATCACCACTTAGATTTCTGTTTGTTATCGTTAGATGATAAGTAACAAAGCCGTATGGGAAAAAAAAGCTTATTATCATTTAAAACAAAAGAAATCCGTGCAACCTACTCATATCGTTATTAATAACGTCAAAATTTGACTATATACATTACTTTTGTGGTACATTCCTTATTGAATAAATGGGCAATTTGTTCCAACCAAGGTAAAAAATAGCAGTTTTTGACGACGACCCTTATCTTTTTGATTTAAAGCAACACAGAGAACCATACTTATAAAAACAAGTACCGTGGACTTTTCGGATACAGGTGTTCCGATTGCTATCAGATGTTTACATGCAACAGGAAGATATGGTATCAAGAATATTCTCGATTTTAGAGACATGCCATTTCCTAGTTTTGAGAACATTCTCACTGTCTGCTTTGGAAAAGTATTAACTAGTTGTAATAGTGGGCTCTCTAATATGCAATGAATGCATAGCTACAGGATCAGGTGTTATGTGTTAACAGTATCTCGTATGCTAGTACAAACTCTGGGCCAAAAAAAAACAAGCGTATGCTCCGACTGCCAAAGAGTACATGGCATATGATGGAGGCGTTAGCTTGAGTCAACTTTGGTGCTCATTTATTTTTCAAAGAACAACCATATTATATTAATTGATTGAGTTCTATCACTTTGACGCAACACGTGTTTTCTTTTCGGACATCGGTGTAACTGGAATGCCATTGTTTTACTTCAATCTCCGTTCTCGCATGAATCAAATATGGCTGCATTTTAGTAATAACTCAGTTTTTATTTGCTCATTAGCTACGAATAATGAGGCACTGTATTACGTTTCAAGTAGCTTGATATTTGTGAGAAACCTTACGGCATGGAGCATACTCTTATCATGAGAAGCATTGATTATGCATTTATTCACGTTTGGCCCTGCACAAAAAAAAAAAAAAAACTAGTTGAATGTGTAATGTACATACGTAGAATCAAAAGTTCACAAACTTGTATTGGTACAGCCATTTTCAATTATTTTTTCAGGCTAGTTTCAGGGGTTTACTTGGGATATGTACCTAATCCTTGCAGCTGTACTTTTGGTGTAATTTGACATAAGGCGATTGCTCCATCGCTAACGAGAGCATCAATAATTGGCAAAGAAAGGATTTTGCTGTTTGCGAGCAATTGTTTTAAGGTAATATGAGCGAAGATAGCATTTTTGCTATCAATTTTTGTGGCACTGGATTTGTGTTTTACACATTTCAGATTACAAGTAGCAGGTTCTTGGGTAGAGTACCATAAGGGAGAATCTTTGGTAGAAAATGCATATTCGATGATGTATCCTTCACCCAAAAGCTTGTACTGCTTCATAAGTGTATCTTAAATCAGCATCAATTATGTTTCTTGTCAATTGATGTAGTGCTTTTTTTTTTTTTTTTTTTCACTGAATGAGTTGTTCATAGTGATTTTACCTAATTGATTATTCCACGACCTCAAAAAGAAAGTTAGTAGTAAATCTTAGGAAGTAGGTATTAGGCAAAAGTAGTTGTCAAGTATCGTTCTGGCAATTTCGAAAGAAAAAAAATCTTTATCAAAGATAATCAAACCTTGCAAACATTTACTATACTAGAAGGTGGGTTTCTTGAACTGTGAACAGTTCGGTATAATTACATAACATAGAATTTTAATTCATCTTTTCATACTTAAATGTGTCCAAACATGGGTAGGAACTGGCTATTTCCAAAAGCTGGTAAGTAACCAATGTGGTTTTTCAACAATGAGAATCATGCAGTTCGATAAACAACACAGTTGCAGTCTATAAACCAAGCTATATTCATGAATGCTTTAAACTCAAAAGCACGATTCGGATGCATCTGGAATCGTTTGTTGATTTCGCATCAGGTCATGTACAGTACAACGTTGGATTTATTATTCTCATGTATTACATGCTAATACTTTTGCTTTTGTAAAAGAGGCATTATGCGATAACAAGTACAATGACAGGAGCAAATATTGCTTTCTACTGCTACTTTGAATTCATTTTAATATTGTGTTTTCAATAGATTGCTGTGGCACCAAGAACAATAAGCACAATTCATGATGTTAACTCTAACGAAAAAGTGATCATTCCCCATAATTTTAGACTACTCAAGTCAACTGACGAAACGGGAATGATAATCGTTTGTAGTACTTGCCCAATGCGTTATTTTGGCATCATCAAGCACAAGGATTGTACATTCTAAGAATACCAGTAATTCGCAAGTCAATCGCTAGTCCTAACGAACTGAAAAATGGCATATGAATGGAGAAATGCCATGTTGATGTAAAGAAGATGTAAAGAAGACAAGCACATCTCGGATAAAATGGCTTTCCTCCACAATCATTATCACATGATTTTCCATCAACAATATCGTTTTGTTCAATAAACAATGAACTACATCGACGTCATGTTATATGGTAGATGATTGTTTTGCTGTTCTTTCAAATTTAGTAGTTTTTCTGATGCTAAAAAACTTTTTCCTCTTTTCTTTTACTTTTCCATCCCATCACAAAAAGATGCTGAAAAAGATTTTCAACCCTAAAAGAAAACGTCAGGAACCAGGGCGTCATAATACCAATAAGATCACTTTGGATCCAGCTTCTGCGGTAATCCTCTCACGCCATTTCTCTCCCTTGTCTTCTAGAGCAAAATCACCTTCTGATTTGCTGGATATTGTTGGCTATCCTCTTGCTACCACCACTACGAATTACCACAAATTCAGCCAGTCTTGGCCAGATTTATCAACTCCGTTGAATGAATATGATGAAAATAGTATTATAATAACATCGCCAAATACTGCCACAACAACAACAATAACAGGAGAGAATACTACAGCACCCACGGTTACCGAACCTGCCTATCGCCTTACCATACGAAATATGACCACGCCTCTTTCAAAATCATCCTCCTCCCCTGATTTGACAAGAGATCAATTACTATTGGAGACCAGTCGGGAAGATAAAACGTTGGTTGAAAAAGATGCCCTTGATCATACCTTGGAAGTTTACCGTCTACAACAAAAACTATTAGAATTCGAAAACGAAAGAGAAGCATGGCATCAAAAACTAAGGGGCTATATTGAACGCGAAGAGCAAATGAGGAAAATTATAAAGGAAAGCCAATTACAAATCAATCAATTAAAGTATGGGTATTACTCTTCAACCACTACACCGTCACGACATGATTCATATCGTACCATATCCACTCATTCTTCCTCTTGGCCAACAGAGCCAGAAGAGGAAGAATTAGAAGAGGAGGAAGATACAAACGAAGAAGAAAATTTAGAAGAACAAGAGGGAATTCATTACGATGTGTATCAGCACCACCACCGTCCTTTATACCAATTGAATAATCAACATTTATACCAGTATTATAACAAACGAAGATATTACGACTACCATTATTATCCCCAACAACATCAGCAACAACAGCGACATCAATCTTGGCCTTCTCAACACCAACATCATCAGCCCCAGGAATTCTATTATTACGATTGAACAATCAAAGTTAAATCGAAACCAATCAATGCTGTTGCTATGATAATTCAGGTACGCATTTACCTTTTTTAAGCTTCAGATCAGAAAATAAAAAAATTCGTTGCCATGGTGATTATTATGATCAAGCATATTACAGTTTGCGTGACGATTGCCCTGACTTATTTATCAACTAGCAGATCAAAAATGAACTGCTAAATTAAGTATTATCATGGCCCGATTTCTGGGTTTCTGGCAGGAGAAGGATACCGAATAAAGAGAGAGGAGTAGAAGATTTTAATGACAAATCTAGGTGTTCTGATAAGCTACCTCGAGTAATTTGGGGGAATGAAAATATATAAATACATATATTTATCTTAAACGTGTGAAAAACAATGGACACAAAGGTGTATAAATCTCTACGGGAGAGCTTTAAATGTTTTTTTGGGTAGAATGGGGAAGAAAATGATTGACAGTGAAATTATTACTACACCATTATGCGGATCGTTTTCCCAGTTAGGAAGCCTCACCGCGGCCATAGTGGTAGATACGGTCACATTAGGCATGCATAGGAAAGCCTATATATAACGTTATGATGCTTACTTTGGCTTTTACTCTTTTCTCTTTCATCTTTCCTCGATTATAAAATGGCTCCTATTGATAACACACCCGTTGATCCCAACGCTCCTTTAAAGAAGAAACCCATCTCATACAAAAACTTGTTATTGGGCGCATGTAAGTGAAATGTTACTTATCAAGCGGGATTTCATTGATTAATCGAGAACAATAGCTCTCAACTTGTTCGAAGTATCCACTCTTGGACAACCTTTCGAGGTCATTAAAACACAGCTTGCTGCTAATCGAGGACAATCATTGAAGACTGCACTCTCCAACATCTACAGCAGAGGTGGTGTCTTGGGCTTTTATCAAGGTTTGATCCCATGGGCATGGATTGAAGCTTCAACCAAAGGCGCCGTTTTACTTTTCACTGCTTCTGAATTCGAGTATCATGCTAGAGCTGCTGGTGCATCTCCATTTGTCGTAAGTTATTTTAGCGTCATCTTCATGTTCCAAACAATCTCAATCTAATCATGTGTTTCATATGATATTCATCAGGGAGGTATCGTTGGTGGTATGGGTGGTGGCATTGCTCAAGCTTATACAACTATGGGTTTTTGTACCTTTATGAAGACTGTTGAGGTCACGCGCCATAAATCAGGTAATTTCTCGATAATTAGGGAGTGCTTATACTAGTAGATCTAACAACAAACAACCCACATGTATAGCTACCAAGGAATCTACATTCAAGATCGCTGGTGATATATTCAAAAGGGAAGGTATTGCTGGTATCAATAAGGGTGTGAATGCTGTTGCAGTTCGTCAATGTACCAATTGGGCATCTAGATTCGGTATTACACGTTTCGCTCAAGAGTCCATTATAAAGAGTCGTTACGGAGATGCACCTGATGCTCATCTTCGTGCAACTGCCCTCGATAAAGCCCTTGCGTCGATCATTGGTGGTGCATTATCATGCTGGAATCAACCCATCGAAGTGATCCGTGTGGAGATGCAGAGTCAAGTGAAAGCAGCTGGTCGTCCTGAAAATATGACTATCGCTACAGCAACCAAATACATCTATCAACAAAATGGTATGAAGGGATTCTATCGTGGTGCTTTACCCCGTATTGGTTTGGGTATGTGGCAAACACTTTGTATGGTTGCACTTGGTAAGTTTTGATTTCAGGCCCCTTAAACGTTGAATAACAACAAACACTAACGTTTCGTATAGGTGATTATTTCCGTGCTTTCTTTGGCACCAACTAAAAAAAAAAAAAAAAAAAAAAACGATTATAATAGACTAGATGTGTACCTCTTTTCCATCCCCATCATTACAAATCCCCCAACAATCTATAGTTTTTTTCCCGTTTAAAATCCAAACCCAACAACCCGCATTTTCACGATTAGTAGTAGCTTTCTATGATACCATTCATAATTTCTCATATTTATATATACAAATAAAAGAACGAAAAAACATATAAACAACGTTTTATTGCAGTTACATGATGGAGCAATCAGTCATGTCTTTCTGAACAACTCTCTTAATGACTGGCCAATCACTTCTACATGCAGCAAATTCAAATAAATCTTCAACCCTCATTAATCCGTGATATCGCTCTAAATCATGAATCAATGATTTAATATCAGTTGCGGATTCAATGATGTAAAGATTAGCAAGCGATTTCAGTGCCAAAAAATAAGGTGTAATCGTCTTTTGTCGAAGCGATAATATGAAATCATAGTAGGCATTCATGTCACTAATAAGGTATAAGTCAAAAATATTCACACAACTTTATATTTAAGACTTTTATGTCATGTACCTGATATATCGGAATCCTCCCATTTCATTTACGGTTTGTAATTTCAAATGCT
Source organism: Mucor circinelloides (assembly GCA_037974945.1). Lineage (NCBI taxonomy): Eukaryota > Fungi > Mucoromycota > Mucoromycetes > Mucorales > Mucoraceae > Mucor > Mucor circinelloides. Next base: position 478,712 of record JBBNAA010000029.1, on the reverse strand, counting down.
TACACAGAATTCTAAAATTTCAAAGCTAGAGGTCAGCGCTTGTTTGGCGTGTGTCTTATCCATACTCACTCAAAGAATCTTCGCCCAATCTCACTAAAGAATAAATCCATCGTACTCTTCTCTGCTGCACCAACTAGCATGGATGTATTCGTCTTTAAGCATTGAATTGTATCTCGGCAAGCTTTGGTTGGTTTGAGATCCGGCATAGAGTCAGCTGGTGGATTGTAGTCCTCTTTTCGTTGTTCATGAGACAAAATAAACTCTACTTGCGATAAAAGCACTTGAATGCCGCGATCCATTCCCTGCGCTACACAATCATCCAACAATCTCTCGAATGATTTCTTTTCCTTGTTGACTTCGTTCATGAAATCCAGTTTATCTACATTTTTGGTCTAATAGCTAAATTGAGTAATCCGATCAGATATAGTAGCTCCGTTCCTTGCTTACAATTTCCTCGTCGTAATACAGTTGAATCATTTGCTGAATCACATCGGCTACATGCACAAGTTCGAAAAACTCTGTCAATGGCGGCACATCTTCGTTGGAAGCATCCGCATTTGGCTTATAGGACGATAGTCGGCTTGCTGCACTGTCAAATCCAGGCTGAATATGGGTGTGACCGAGTGTTTTCAATAATTGAATGAAAATTTGTTCGTATGTTTGATGTAGATCCGCTTTCATACGACCTGGAAATCCAATATCAATGAATTGTTGTACACGACGCTCGGACTCCTTGTTGATATGAATCAACTGTAGTGACGTCTCAAGGGAGAGGTAGTTCTGCAACATGTCTAATTCTTGTCGAGCAAATTCTAACTGCCCAGTGACATCTTTACCGTAAGTTGTAGGTGATCGAGGTGGTTGGTCTACGAATGAAGATGACGAAGATCGAGCCATTTGTGTTGATACTTTAGGCGTAGAGGGTGGTGTCGACTGAGGCGTTGCTATAGAGTCTGTCGACATGGCGGATGCTCTTTTATTGGTGGTGCCTGAAGCGGTATTAGCTCTCTGAAATGGAGATGCAATTGTAGTAGCAGCCGTTGAAACAAGATCAACAGGCAATGTCAACACTTTTTTAAATGCAGCCAAGTAGTTTCTGTAATTGTGCGTTAGGAAAGCAAGCAAAATGAAATCAAAAACATGATAGCCTGCCTTTTGAATGTTTCACGAGATTGGTTTGTAAGACGAGCAGAAACGTCTGTGTGGGCAGCCGAGCGATTGTTCTACATGGTACGGTAAATACGGTATAGATATGATTGTTGAACTGCAGATTACCCATTCTTCTATATATTGTTTGGTGATATTTTCAGCATAGGTGCTCTCTTCATACAAATAATCGTCCAAGAATGGCAAAAACAGTTTAAACAATAGATTGATGCCCCGATCCTTTTCAATGCTCTTTGGTAGTTCATCACTTGTCAGTACATTAATGACCTTCTTGGTTGAAGTTAAAACCACAGACATTGTGCGTAAATAAAGATGTGTGCTAATCGACATGGCTCTTCCAAGTAGCTGAGCGACAAACTCTGCAATCTATCGAAAACTTTGGCATCAACATACAGCCTCTCATTCTTCGTCTCGGTTGTTACATATTACCACATCCTCAAATACTCGATCTGCAAACATATAAAATGCGTCCATTTTCTCTGGAAATACATCAATAACTAACGAAGATTGTTGCTTGAGTTCATCTGTGACAAGTGACATGAGTTTCTTGAAAGGTGTCAAATCATCGTGCGTTGTCCTATAAAGGGGCGTAAATTTCTCGTAGTCTGTATATCAGCGGTAGTAACAGATAACTTTACACAAAATTGTCTTCTGGCTTGAAAGGATTATCGTAGAATATAGGATGCTTCTGAACATATGTCTGCATACATGTTGAACCACCATTCAATGCAATCAGCGCACTTGCATATGACTAGATGCACAAAAAGATAAACAATACGTCCAGTCTCGGTATCCATTTAAGCCTACCTTCATTTCAGTTGTGTTGTGTAAGTCGTAAGCTACTTCAAACTCGTGAAGAGATGCGCTCTCAAAGTATTGAGATAGTGCGTTTACGCCTTCGTTTAACTACACATACAATGCAATTGCATTACTATTATGCAACAAACCCATGTGCAAAATAGTTACCTGCTTCCAATCATCCACAATATGACACTGTCCAATACCCAATAGCAAATTGATCACCTTACCACACTCTTCTGGACTATTGCCAAAATCACGTAAAACCTTTGTAGTCTCCTTATTTCCGTCTCTCAAATCCACATAATAAGGCAGCAATTGCGTGTAAAGCTGTTTGAAATATTCTTTAGATTGCCCTGTGGATTTCGCTCTTGCTCGAGCACTGTATGGATCTGTTGACATGCCGGGTATCAAAGTATTAAGAGGCTTGCTGTTGATATAAATCGTATTTTCTGAGTCTATCAAAGATCCTTTGGAATTGTCTCCATCTGAGCAGGTTTAAGTATATGAAAATATCATCAGCCAAAACAGATCGTTCTTACCAAGCATGGCAGCAAGTGCTCCAGTATCATTTTCCAACATGATACGCAATTTCTCATCCCAAATTTCATCATCATAGGCCAGTACCTTGAATCGTCTCGAAGCCAACGCCACATTAGCTAAAGATGGCACAGGTAAATATTGAAAGATGCGAATCAACACATTGGGTGGAATGGGCCGTCCCGACTTGCTTCTTGCAGCCTCTGTTAATGAAATAGGTCTAATAGGTTCTGTTGAGGGTATATCATTATGAATATCGTCATCATCTAGCAAGCTCATTTGAATGCAATGGAAAAGTGTGTGTGAGAAAAAAACAACAGAAAGTGAGGGAATGGGGGAAGAAGCGCAAAAAAAAAAGAATTCGAGTAAGGGAGAGTATCATATAGAGGGCGGCTGGGATAACCTTAAACCTGCAACCCTATTTTTGGGCCAAATGAAGGGTCGGATAAAGATTACGTCCTTGATGATTGGGCAATGGCCAAGCGAAGGATTTGGGTCAAACTTGGCTATTTCATCACTTTTTGCAACGACAAGATGACAAGGGGGTTTCTTGTTGGGTTCAATTACACGATAGAATGGCAGTTGCAATGCCGTTTCTATCATTGGTAAAAGGCAGTTGTATTCAACAATGTCTCAAACATGATTGGGCAAGCAGTGGTGGATGGTGATGGTCAACAGGTTTGAGTTTTACATTGGACGTTTTTTAATAATTTTTTTTTCAACAATACCATATATCCCCTTGTTCCTTAACTTGCTTCTTTTTTTTTTTTAATATAACATGGTTAGCAAATCATTGCTCTCACGGCAACCTCCTCCTTCTCCTCCTTCATCACCAAAGTTTGATCTAGCAAGCTTTCCCGTAACAGAGACCATCAGCATGCTGACCTGTTTATTACAGAAAATCACAACTGCTAACGATTCCATCCAACAAAAGCAAACTAACTATACATGCTTCCACGCTCGCTCTTTGCCAAGCATCGATATTAATGCCTATCTCTTGAGGATTCTGAAATACTGTCCCTGTGCTAATGAATGCTTTCTCAGTCTGCTGGTCTACTTTGATCGCATGTCTCAAAACAAACTGGATCCATTACGTATAGATTCCTACAACATCCATAGACTCGTTATTGCAGGCATCATGGTATCAAGCAAATTCTTCTCGGATATATTTTATACCAATACGAGATACGCCAAAGTGAGTCTTTGTGATTATTGTAAATCAAGGTTTGTCTATCTGTATTGACTTTTTTCTTTTAATTCAAGGTGGGTGGATTGCCTGTGAAAGAATTGAACATTTTAGAATTAGAGTTCCTTCGCATCAATAATTACAACATCTTTATACCTTTGGAAGAGCTGCAACAATACGGGGATCAACTATTGATGCATGCTATCAGGGAAAAAGAAGTTCAATTAAAGCAAGAGCAGCGTTTGATGCTGGAAAAGTATCATCAGCAACAACAATCTTGTATCACTGACTATCCTTTTATGTACCACATTGGATAAATCACTTTAATTTTTTTGTAACATAATACACTTTGTACATAACCATAAAAAACTCTTTGCTCCATATACATAATATCAATAAAAATCGCTTGAGCTGTTTAATCACTAGTTAGCTGGTCCTTGTATTTGTAGTGTTCTGCGTCATTATTTCAGGTCAAGATCCATGTATTGTTTTCGATCCCACAATCTCGCACTATGGGTCTGTTGAAACTTTATATCTCGTTTTGGCAAGAAGAAGACTGCCTAAGCCATGCAGTGAGGATAAGCTCCATATGCATACATATCCAGCAGACAAATTACAGATATAGCACCATTCTACCTGCTACGAAATTATAGGTCTACCAATGATTAGTATATCTACTATCATTTATCTTGACTTTCTGTCTGGATACAGTATCCATTCCCACAAACCATAACACCCACTTACGCAAATATGGTTGTCAATTTCAAAAAAGAAACCATATGGATTAACATTTACAGCTCTCATTAAAAGTGAATAGCTATTTTTTATAGCAGCATGTCCGGTGCATTTTTTTTTTATTATCTGCAGAGCTAATGTGCATGATATACTAGCTTCAAATAATTTGTACAAACCTAATGGTAATCAAGTTATATCCACACTAAATAGCCTTCTTCAGAGTCGTTTATCTCCATAAAGTCACTCGTCCAGTCTATGTTGATTTCATTGAGGCTCACAGGGCAATTCCTCACAGATCAATGTGTTGCCATTTGTTTTTTAGCTTAACGACCTTTATTTTTCATAAAGTGACAAAATTTACAGTTAAGCAATACTCCCTTCACGGTTATCGATTACTCTTCAATCCAACTCTATCCTGAACTCACTCAATTTCACTCCACACAATTTTACATATAAAACTTGCTACATAATTGTTACTGTTTGCACTGTTAACTGCTACTTTGCGCACAACTATTTGTCCTTCAAATACTACCAGTAATGCTCCAACAGCTTTATATGCAACGTATCTTGTATATAATTAGCATCACAGGGCATTTAAACAGTAGTAGCTACTGAAAACACATTTTGAAGCGCATGGCGGCGATTGAAACGCTTCGTCTTGCCGTTGCTCAAAATGGACTGAACCCGTGTCAAAAAAAAACTATTTGCCGTTTTTGCTAAATTTGACTATAAAAGTTGCGGTTCCAGCATACTACTTTCTAATACATTTATATGCATAATTCTACAGCGCATCTAATAGTACTAATTATACTAAACGTCTTGACCAAAGATATTGAGTAATCATCAAAAATATAAAATAAGGGTTTCGGCCGAAATCCCGAGATGTCGCATAGAAAGGTCTCACAAAAGCAACTTCGGATGCTGCGCTGGATCAGTAGGATCCATTTGATATTATACATGCCATAGCAAAAGTCTTCATTTTTGGGGTCAAAAACGCAATAAGCTAATTTTCGATGTTTGAGTAAAGGGGTAGCTCATCGAAAAAATGAAGATTTCATCGATCTCAAGAAAATTGAGAAAAGGTATCAGCAAGTAACTGCTAGACGAGAGAAATTGCGTAGTGCTATTCTAAGCGTCTAAAACAGCTTCTAACTCGAGAAATCACTCGCCAAATACATCCGAATTTGGCTGTAAATTAGTGTAGTATTGAGTAAAAAGAGTTAATGTAAGTATGCAGCCTACCCGTATGCGATTTGGCTTCATTGAAGTGGACTTGGAGCATCGTAGAGGAGTCATATCTATAGCTACGAGTGAAGTTATGGCTGCTTTAGCACAGTTCGTGGTATCTAATATCATAGTGCAATTACGCTTAAATAGCAGTGCATAAAATAAAATTATGCAGTATGATATATAGGTAATTTTTGATTGTGCAAATAGCAATACATTAAAATAAATATTTATTGAATAAAAGTTGCAATGGAAACGAGAAAGCGTGTATATATATGTACAAAATATTAAGAACAGTGGTATATTTGGGTGGAAGGAAAGGTGATTAAAACACACTTTCGGGATCATGTAAGCCCAAGAGATTGGCATTCTTTTCCATATCTTGATTAGGAGTCATCTTTTCACCGTAGACAACATCAGAAGCTAAACCAGATGCAGTCATAAGATTGGCTGCGACGCCTTCCAAACCCTTATTTTCATGCTTTAACACATTGATAGCATGTCCAATGATCAATAATCCAGGAGGACGACTACCGCCACAGCTCTCCAAAACCTGGACAATGTTGGAAAGTTGGCCCCAAATCACACGTTGATCTTTGCAACTTGCTCTTTCTACAATAGCACATGGGATGTCGGCAGGATATTGTTGGTTTGTCATCAAGTCTGTAGTTAAAGCCTCTAAACGATGAATGGCCATCAAAAATACATCGGTGCGATGTTTATCAAACGTTGGCAAGGGAGCAGAAGAGTTACGAGCACCAGTGCCAGTTGTCACCAAGAATTGAGAAGCAACAGAGCGATGTGTGAGGGGAATACCAGCCAGCAAACCAGCAGCGACTGTGGACGAGATACCAGGAATGACCCGAGGCACAATGTTGTGCTTACGAAAGAACAATACCTCTTCGCCACCACGACCAAACAGATAGGGATCGCCTTGCTTGAGACGGACTACCTTTTTGCCTTGTCTGATTGCTTTGAGTGCCATTTCATTGAATTCTTCTTGAGCAGCGTCAGCATTTCCAGGGAATTTACGAGCAATCTTTAAATCGCATTTCACCAGAGCAACAACTTCGGCAGGCACAATTTTATCAGCGAGTACAAGGTCAGCCTCTTCAATGGCTTTGTGAGCAGCCAAGGTCAGCAATTCAGGGTCACCAGTACCAGATCCAACCAATACAATGCTTCCAGTAACGACAGAGGGCTTTACTAGACCAAACTTTTCAGTTGAAGCAACAGGTGAATTTGTCGCTGAATTGGCCTCCAAGCTCTCGTATCCTTCATCATTGTGATAAGAATCCAACAATTCCTCCATATCCTGATCTGACAGCTGAGCTAAACGATCCATACTCCAATATTCGCAAATTTGAGCCAACCACTTCATGCGTCTGATACTGGCAGCAGAACTGGGATCAGAAGCACGAACCTTCTTGCGCAATACGCCCACTCGATTAATAGCATCACCCAATTGAGGAGGCAAGCTTGATGTGATATGACGACGAATGCGACTGGATAGTTTGGACGCTTGTCCATTCGTCGACACTGCAATTTGAAGTGATTGATCTCGGTAGTTGGATGTCATGAAGAAATCACAGAGGTCACTATGATCTGTAATGTTGATTGGGATGCGATGTTGACGGAATTGCTGTACAATGGATTCGGCTGTTGTTTCAGGCGGAATGCTGCAAATAAAACCCAAATCAAAGCAATGTGTGTCCAACAGACGAGCACTGTATTCATGAGCAAGCAAGACAACCTGCTGATGGTCTACTCTGTACTGCAGTTCTGAGCACATGAATTCTGGATTAGCAACGAGATACACAATGGCATCCGCTTCGAGGCATGATAAAACTCTACTGGCAGTGACAGCGCTGTCGCCAATGACAATGATACTTTTCTGCTTGCTTTGAAAAGCCAACATGAGCGATGCACCACCTTGAGGTATAGGAACTCTTGGTTGAATAGACATTTGAGTAAGAGTAGGGATTGAATGTAGCAATAAGAAAAGGGGTAATGTAATTAGTAAAAAGAAAGACTCAAGATTTGATGGATTATATAATTGAAATATAAGGAATTATACAAGTGGAAACTCAGTTCCTTTTATACAAATGCGCAAATCAAATTAACAGGTGATGAGGCGACTTTTTCGCCCAATCACTCGAGTTGCATATGATTGGCTGCTCATGGCGTTTGTCTATGGCGTGCCCAGATGAGCAATTCATCTTGATGTTGGTAATCCATCTGGATCAAATTCTTATTGGATTATTGTAGGTATACAAAAAGCTTATTTGCATTGCTTGTGATTTTATCATTTCTCTAATCTCTGTTTTTCTTTCCCTTACTGTAGAGTTCCTTATCATGATATCAAAACTGGAGCGATTTGTTTGTTAAACCAATTAGGAAATAATCAATTGCCTGGGGTCCGAGATTCAAAATGTATGAAACACATTGTATACAGCAACGGGACCTGTTTGACAGGCGAGAATCAGTTACTCACCATAAAACAGTTGATTGAATTCGATCAGCGCCCTGAAACTTTGATCCAGCTAATCTCGGATGGCATCTTGGATGAGTAACTGAATATCCGCATGGCAGAGAAAAGGTCTTCTATAGTGTGCCAGCAGTGAAATGAGCTTATCAATGGGATATGTTTAGCATGTAGTATCAATTGTTTGTTATCCTGATTAGGCAGTCGATGTTTATCTGTAATCATTGCAACAAGCTTTCGTTGATAGAAAATTTAATTACTGTTATGCAGAAAGAAATAGATTCTTTACTACTAAAAGATAAGGCAATATAAAGACCCAAATTTGAGCTAGATCCAATACAGAGTTATTTAAACGGATAGGTACATCAATGACTCTACTATCATCCGTGTCAGCAACCGTTGGATTGCCTGGGAACGCACCATGCTTGTAGAAATGATCCATCAATTCGTCTTTTTCCTTCCATCTCTCCAGGTTCCATTGGTTGAACTCTGCTTCATTTTTAGTAGGGATTGAATCGACTCGGAAACGACGAACGTAGACATGCACCTGCTTTGGGTAAAAGTTGAAGAAAAAGACGCTTTGGATAGTGTAAACTTGCTCAGGGATATCATTCGGTTTGATGCCAGAGTATCCAATAGTGAAATCGTAAATGTAATCAATGCTATCAGCGAGTGTCGTTGTACAAAGTCTTAAGCCTGTTGATCTTGGTAACAACGTGTATCTGTTATCATGCTTTACAAGATAAAATATCAGCTTATCGTCGGGATTATCTTCTCTGCTTGAGTATTCTTTACCATATCATTCATTTCAGCAAATTCCTTTGATCTCTTACGAGTGCTAGGTGATACAACTAAAAAATACAATTTGTTTGTTATCTAACAAACAAACGATAACAGCCAGCATTTACCTGTTCCTTCAGGAAATAGCACTAACCATAATGATTGGTCTCCCTTCTTTGATCTTTCCAAATTTGAAATGATATTGTCTTTATCCATGGCTAGTTTGCGTTGCAAAAATATAAAATCAAAAAAGCGCATGCCCTATCGTCGTTTTATCGTTATTCCATAGTATCGTAGATCGCTTTTCTTATCCTTACCCTATACCATCACACATAAATATATATATATATATACAAATAAACCCATACGTGGCATCTACTTACTGTCCATAAATCGGTAGATTTTTCAAACTTGACTTGAGTATGATTTTCAGTACACCGTGAGCCTTGGCGAGATAGGCTATACACCAAATGTAAACCCAATCCGCATAAATCTGAAGGCGAAAATACGTTGTATTGGTTAGCGTACGAGTATGCTATTTGCAGTGTACTCTACTTATATTTACCTGATGATTTGAAGTAACAATAATTCTCTCTGGAAAGATGAAACCATTCACTTTTCTAGTCTTGGTATCCTTTTGGATGATGTCTTGCATTGAGCCACAACTCTGATCAAATGTCATGACCAAATTAGCAGGTGCAAACCATTGAATGAGAGCCACCAGGTTCTGAGACCATGCATGCATTGTAAAAGCAATATACTGTCTATACAACTTGAACGAAAACGGGTATATGAATAGAGAGAATAGTTGCCCCAAAACGCAACAGGTAGACTGGAAAAATAGACCAAAGTTTACAAATAAGATTTGCATGATCGTTTTAGGTGACCACCAAGCTGCTGTTGTTTCTGAATCCATTGCATTTGTTGTCATACGTAAACAATAGAGAAATTCTTTTCGATACTATTCAACAAACAGCTATTTACTACGAAAAGAGTGCTAAATGTGCGCAATGAAAGGTAAATGCGCTTCTAGATAAAGGGGGGCAACTCACGAGCCAATCATAGCAGTTGAAAATATGGGTCAACCTCCGACTTTTTCGGTTCAAAATCGATGTAGTCCAACATCCATTAATCGTTTTTGCTAGTTTCGACTACATATGTCGTATCTATCATCTCTTGTAAAAATAAACTTTTCTGTAGTAGCTTTGAAGGCGCATCTAATGATATTATTTTTATTAAACTTTGTCACTACAAGTGTTGAGAAATTTTCGATAATCTGAAAACAGGTCTTTGGCTAAAAAATCAACATTTTGCATATGGAAGTCGCAAATAATCAATTTGAGATGATGCGTTGGGCTGTCAGAACCATTCTGATATTAGGAACACCTTATAAGAAAATCTGATTTTCATGTCAAAAAACGCCATTGTTTTAAATTTTTGAGAATGGCCTTACTATTGTTCATCCAAAATCGATGGATTTCGTCGATTTTCCTTGACCAAAAAAAATTTGCGATAAAGTATCAGGAACTAACTCCTGATTAAGTCAAGTCGTTTGGTGACGTTCTGAGTGTCCAAAACGGCTTGTAAAATGAGATATCGATGTTTGCAAGTAGCTAAATTTTGCTATGTTTTGGTATATAACTGAAGAGCGTAAGGGTGTTTTAGTAGTTGATGTAAATGAAAGTGTATAGTATTGACTGATCCAGGTGCAGAGTATCACATCAACGTCTGATCTTGTAGAAAATTGACTTTTATGGCAATTTATGTGCTTCTGTGTCACTGGCCATAGCTATTTTGACGCACTTGGAAAGCTCGCTGTTGGAATTCCCTCGTAATATTCCACGCTCAAAAGTTATAAAGTGTCAGTAAGGTCCTATCATGCCAAGAATTGAGATTCAAGCCATAATTTTGTATCCAGTATTCATTTTCGAAGCGCTAATCGACGTCCAAATATATAGTAGTTCGCGCAGAAATGACATCTCTCACGTAAGGTTCCTTTCAGAAGGCATTAATCTACCAAATAACTATACTAGAAGGGACATTTTTGGATACACTCTGAATGAATCTTACAAGCAAGAAACTATAATAGTAGATCACTATACAAGATTTTGATTTCTAAGCACAATGCATTGATACAGCGCATTGGGTAAATGTATTGCATTTTCAATGAGAGATAATGCCCTAATTCTTCTGGTATACTCTTCTACATCCTCACAAATAGACGTGAGATCTATTTGCTGCTTTCAATGACACATTTATGATTAAATTTGATATGTTTTATGAAGAAGCAATGTTGTCAACGAGAGGATGAAATGCTCATCAGCTATAAACTCAACTCTACGCTAAACCCAACCCTGTTTACAAAGACCTGTAGTGATGCTCTATGTTTTATGCTGCAAATGTGCAATTTGAGATTCACACTAGAAGGCATATGCTTGCATTTATAATACCTGCTACTGATACATTATGTACTAAGAACATGTGCAATATATGGCAAGAAAAGACCTCTGCTTTCCTTTTTTTTTTCATGGTAATAATAATAGTAATATAAGTTAAAAGACCACCTTTAATGAGTTTAACAGTTTGAAATGCTACTTATACTACATTTACTCATGTAAGGAAAGATCCGCATAGTTACATTGTTATAATCGCAAATATTGAAAGGAGCTCTATCTGCATTTATCGATTTCCTTGCGTTGACTTGAAACCAGTCGCTTGGACGTGACGTAATATGCACTGGAAAGAAGGATGCGGACTTGCCCTCGCGACACGTAAGTTACTTTGCAGTGTATATATACGAAGGTCTGCCTGATATTTCTCTTCTTTTTTTCTTTTATAACCAAACTTGTCAATAGACTAACTGTTAATTACAAATAATATCAAATATGCCACCTAAAGCCGATTGGGAAAAGTGTAAGTTGACATGATTTGAGAGAGATGAACCTGGACTCATATTCAGGACATGAAATAGACGATAAGAATGTCGAGGATAAAGAGGAGGAGAAGATTGTTGGTAATGTCTAGAGAACACATGGCTGTTGGCTTGTGCTTGTACTAAACATCTATAACAGCTTTGGATGAGGGAGATATCAAACTTTTGACCACCTACGTAAATATAAAGCAATACGGCATCAAAGCGTATCACCAGAGTTTTTTTTTTTTTTTACTCATTCGACATGTTTGATTGCAATGTATAGGGTCAAGGTCCATATACCAAAGAGCTAAAATCTTTAGAGCAAGACTTGAAGGATATTCAAAAGCGTGTTAATGAGCATATTGGTAAAGAATAGCACAGGAATTGGACTACGCATAAACAGCAATGAGCTTACAGTTTTTGTGGATTTATGTAGGCGTCAAGGAGTCTGACACAGGTCTCGCTGCGCCTAATTTATGGGATATACCTGCTGATAAACAGAGAATGTCAGAAGAGCAACCTTTGCAAGTAGCTCGTTGTACAAAGATCATTCAAGGAGAGAACAACGAAGATCCAAAATATGTCATCAATGTCAAGCAAATCGCAAAGTTTGTTGTAGAACTAGTTAGACATGTTTCTCCTACAGATATTGAAGAGGGCATGCGTGTTGGGTAAGTTAACGGGTGGGTTGAATCGCTAGATGTCTTGTTAACACATCTCTTCATAGTGTTGACCGTACAAAGTATCAAATCCAAATCCCCTTACCACCCAAGATTGATCCTTCTGTCACCATGATGCAAGTAGAAGAAAAGCCTGATGTCACTTATAGCGACATTGGTGGCTGTAAAGAGCAGATTGAACGTCTTTGTGAAGTCGTTGAATTACCACTTCTCCAACCAGAGAGATTTGTCAATCTCGGTATTGATCCTCCCAAGGGTGTCTTATTATATGGTCCTCCTGGTACTGGTAAGACTCTTTGTGCTCGTGCTGTAGCCAACAGAACTGATGCTACTTTTATCCGTGTCATTGGTTCTGAACTGGTTCAGAAGTATGTTGGTGAAGGTGCTCGTATGGTCCGTGAATTGTTTGAAATGGCTCGTACAAAGAAGGCTTGTATTATCTTTTTTGATGAAGTAGACGCTATTGGTGGTGCTAGATTTGATGATGGCGCTGGTGGAGATAACGAAGTACAACGTACCATGTTGGAATTGATTAATCAATTGGATGGTTTTGATCCTAGAGGTAATATCAAGGTGTTGATGGCTACAAACAGACCCGATACCTTAGATCCTGCTCTTTTGAGACCTGGTCGTTTGGATCGTCGTGTTGAATTTGGTCTCCCTGATTTAGAGGGCCGTGCTCATATCATGAGAATTCATGCAAAGAGTATGAGTGTAGAGCGTGATATTCGTTATGAGTTGATTGCTAGATTATGTCCTAATGCAACTGGCGCTGAATTGAGAAGTGTGTGTACTGAAGCTGGTATGTTTGCTATTCGTGCAAGAAGAAAGGTTGCCACCGAAAAAGATTTCTTGGAATCTGTCAATAAGGTTATCAAGGGATATCAAAAGTTCTCCAGTACTCCCAAGGTAAGTTTTGTTTGCGATTAAATTGATTGTGCTTGTATTTACGTTTCTCTTAGTATCTCATGTGGAATTAAGTTGTTTTTTCTCTCTTTTTTATATACATATACACTCTTCTCTCACTCAAATCCAAATAATATCAATAAAAACATTGAAAAACAAAATGCGGTATTCATTAGACGATCTGCAGTTATGGCTGCAGTTTGGTACACTAGTATATCCCGGTTCCAAATATCTTGGGCATGATGTGCTCCATTATGCCATAACTTTATAACAGCAACCTTGTTTGATTCAATGGTTTTTTGTACTGGGACACAATGATGATGGTCTTGATGAGTTACTATTCAAACACAGAATCGCTTGCATCAATTTTCGCTTCAAGGTAACCACTTTGATGTCTGCTGAATGAAGATCAAACTTGATATAATCAATGATGGTATTGAACTTTACAATTGCTTGTCTCTTGTAATTTTGTGAAGAGAACAAGTATCAGAGAATGTTGATATACAGGCCTGCGTGTGCTTGGACATCTGATCCTTCAAGTAGAGCGATGTTTCTTTTTTTTGGCTGACTCGCCAAGTCTGCTGTGTGAACTTGCTGTTACTTGCTCCTACTTGACTACCAAGCAAACGAAGCAGATTCGCTAAAGCTTGCTTTTAGATCACACTCATTTATTTAGATATCGGAAACGATTGTCCTCTTATGTCTGGCCAATTGCTATCGTCGACATCTTTATCGTCCAATATCTCTAAAACATATTGCTTAAACTACCGAAATAACCATTTGAGCTCTCGGAAAACGCAATATGGTCTAGTCAAATAGACGAATCGGTTCAAGTAGATAAACAAAGTAAAAGGATCGATATGTGTAACAAACTCGAGTGGTCCCTGCTTGAGACAAACTTGTCTGTAACACGACATGAAACTCTAAGATATAGCTCATAACTTTATATACGGTGAAGACGCGGTGTCGCACATGAGGTTTATTCCATGCGTTGCGGCCTATATGCATGCGAAAAACCATACAATCAACGTTAATCTTGCCAAAAGAGTAGCATAATGACATTGTTGGCTGGGATAAAGCACTACTGCTGCCATCGGCGGTGTGTACGCTAACAATGTGGCTGTTACATTGGCTCAGGACAGCAATTGAGTTCTAGATCACGTATAGTTTACCACGTTTCGAGTTGCCTAAAAAAGAGCTCACAACTGTCACTTTGTATCTCTTGAATTGATCCTATCGGTCCGAGATGTTTAGTCATTGAATGGAACACAAATTTAACATTTCTCGTTGATTTTAAATGACAGTGATATCAAAAGAGGGCTCATTCAAAGAACGAGGTAAGGGCTAATTGAAAGCAAAAGCCATGAGAAATGCAACATGCAAACTTGAAATGCTACGTTCGGTTTCCAATTGTGCTCTCAATGTGCTTCAATCATGGTCCTGAATACTAGTTTAATTTATACTTGCAAATGAAATAGTAGATCAATGATAGCCATTAAATACATTCGACAATCAATGTAGCTTTCAAATCAATGTAGCACATGCAATACGTCACCAAACACGATATAAATGAGCTAAGGTATAATTTATTGGGGATATTGATATAAGTAGAGTATATAGATAGCAAGAATAAGTTATAGGTAATAGTATTTTACACTTTGATATACAGTATATTTGTATGTAAGGTGAGTTAATTAAACAAATAATGCACAGTTTCTGTACATATTTTCAAGAGAGTTGATTATGTAGATGGTGTTGTATTATAGACAGGTAACGAAGAAACCGCGGAGAGAGGGATGTACAAGAAGAAGTTCAAGATAAAAGAGTTATGCCGGAAGGAGGAGGAGGATTACATCTGAATTGACTGTACCAGACAGGCTCACCAGTAGCAGAAGACGTGGATGAGGCATTTTGACGAGATTTTTTTACAAAAGAGGTAGATGACGGCCTAAAGAACTTCCAGAGTTTCTCTAACCAAGAGCCGTTGTTGGTATTCTGTTGTGCTGGCTGATGATCGTTCAATGTAGCAGTCCATACTACTGAAGGTGAGGGAGAATAGTAGCTGTTGGTCTCCATGATGGTGCTACTGCTTGACTTGAAACGAAGCAAATTTTTCTTAAACTTTGATGCAAATTTATTATTGCTACGACGCTTCTTTTGTGGCACCATGACATCCTCGCGCAATGTTGAAGGCGATGATGGTGTAACGCTGGTTGCTCTACGTTTCTGACTGATGGAACTCGTCATATCGTCATCATTGTACCTATGTGCATTATAGTAGTTTTCGTGTTGCCCGCGAGGAGAGGTTAACAATTGACGATGATACACACGACTGGGAAATGTGAGACTAGGTGGACTTGCTAAATGCTGACGGGATGCTACTGTGTGTACCGACAAACTCACCAAAGAAGAAGAAGCGTCTGTCGTTGAGCAACCACCGGGGTAATCATGCTCTGCTGTAGGTAGGAAATGCGAATCATTGTGATATGGAAAAGGTAATAGTCGTGGTGATTCTATCACTTTGTCTTGTTGCTGAACTCGGCGTTGTGGACTTCTTCTTTGTGAAGATATGTTTGATTCAGGGTAGGCAGAGATGTGAGAGGCGGATCTTATTTCATTGCAGTAACGAGCGAGGGGCATGCTGGATGGCTCAGCCAATTCAACTTTTGACAGATTCTCCAAGGTCAAAGGATAAATCTTGTTCTCTACACTGCCACTACTGATGCTGCTATTATCTTCCCTCTTTGTGGGTTGCTGTGAATAGTAGGATGATGTATCATTGATGGTTGGCGGCGAAGAGTAGTAAATATCATGGCAAACATGAGGATCCATATGCTTCTCGAATGACTTGATTCTATTCATTGTATCTTGTGAATGCAAAAAGTGAAGAAAAAGAAGGATATCCTTATTTTCATGAATCAATTCACGGGCCCTTTATATAGGGATTTGATGTGCATTACTAAATCAAGAAGATGGTCTCATAGCAAAATGTAACTATCAATAGAACATCTTCTTGGTCGCATTTGTATCGGGGGCCTGTGTGTGCAAGTGCGTGTGTGCGTGTGTGCGTGTGTGTGTGCATACATGAACTTCTGGGCCTAAATACCCTGCACTTTGATGGACTTTAGTAATATATTGTACCACTGTACATGTTACTCACAACTAGCACTTGGTAGCTTTTATCAGTACAAAAGGAAAACTTTAGACTATTGACGCAATCATATGTCGAACAATCGGTATTGACACATGTTCGAGACGTTGTATAATCCGAGTGGCTTCCGAGTCATGCTATTTCCACTTTTTTTTTATGGCGCTGAAGAAAAGAAATGGCAAAGTTTGTGGAGAGAATGCACAGGACCTGTTTCTCATCCATTTATAATGAAAAGCAGATTTTTGGTGGAGTCTGGACACACATCAGTCTACATCAATCTGAATGCACGTGGGTAGGATGGGGGCAAGTCAACAAGAAACGAGATGTGTTGCAATAGAACCAAGTAACCAGGGTTTCACCAAATAATAAGGCTGAAGATTTGGCCATCTTGCACCATCTTTTAAGGTCAAACAAGAGAGATTTCTAAATATCAAGATATTCTGTTCCTATCGTCTTTATGTTTGTGATACAGTGCGCTCATCTGTGTTCTGCTCGTAGACCTGACCCCCTTCAACGTTTCCCCGTTTTATATTATCCATTTTCGAGGCGGTCTGTGCACATTCAGCCGTTTGTATACTAAGCCTTCAATAACGACAGATGACGGCCTTCAGGAAAACCACTCTTTACCAAAGCACACGCCTTTAAGACTTGCATATTATGAGACAATCACAAGAATATACGAATCAATCAGGGCGTTGAGAGATCGGTACTGCTTAATTATCGTTCAAGAGACTCAAGAATTTAAACAAGGATCTGTTCAATAACTTTAAACGTACTGATGAATCTTCAAGCAGCAAAAGTAACAAGGTTGCTACTTTAGATATCACCGTACATTGAAAATCATTTTCTACTCAATTATTACTTTGCGCACAATCATTGAATCCTCTTCACGCATTTCTACTTTGAGCACTGTCGTTTATTGAGAGTAGCAGAGCAATTTAAGCGCACAAATATGCAATGCACTGTGATATCGAGTGCCAAAAACTGTGCCAAAGCACTCATAACTTCACTCGTAGCTGTAGATATGACTCCTCTACGATGCTCCAAGTCCACTTCAATGAAGCCAAATCGTATACGGGTAGGCTGCATACTTACATTAACTCTTTTTACTCAATACTACACTAACTTACAGCCAAATTCGGATGTATTTGGCGAGTGATTTCTCGAGTTAGAAGCTGTTTTAGACGCTTAGAATAGCACTACGCAATTTCTCTCGTCTAGCAGTTACTTGCTGATACCTTTTCTCAATTTTCTTGAGATCGATGAAATCTTCATTTTTTCGATGAGCTACCCCTTTACTCAAACATCGAAAATTAGCTTATTGCGTTTTTGACCCCAAAAATGAAGACTTTTGCTATGGCATGTATAATATCAAATGGATCCTACTGATCCAGGGCAGCATCCGAAGTTGCTTTTGTGAGACCTTTCTATGCGACATCTCGGGATTTCGGCCGAAACCCTTATTTTATATTTTTGATGATTACTCAATATCTCTGGTCAAGACGTTTAGTATAGTTAGTACCATTAAATGTGCTGTAGAATTATGCATATAAATGTATTAGAAAGTAGTGTGCTGGAGCCGCAACTTTTATAGTCAAATTTAGCAAAAACGGCAAATAGTTTTTTTTTGACACGGGTTCAGTCCATTTTGAGCAACGGCAAGACGAAGCGTTTCAATCGCCGCTTTCTGCTGCAAAATGCCTTCTACATGAAAACGATTGATGTTTTCAGTAGCTACTACTGCATAGATGTTCTGTGATGCCAATTATATACACCAGACAATGTATATAAAACTATCAAGATATTTTTAGCACTACCTGAATAACAGTTAACTGCGCACAAAGTAATAACTAATAGTACAGAGAGTAACGAATGTTCAGGGAGTAACATATAATTATGTGAAAGGTGGTTGATGATTGCGCTTGAAGTACTAATCGCTCAGGAAGTATATCTGGATTGTTAAGATGGCAACATTCATTGATTATAAGTTCAATACTGACGTTTCATACTTAATAAAGCAATGAAAATGATACATGAAATGCTGGTCCTAATGGATGAGATGTGGCAGGAAAGAGTCGTCCCTGATCACATTGATTTGACGTAGCCTTTCTACCGTGCGTGTCTATTTCCAAATCCTTGATCGTCTTCAGAAGCGTTGTTGATTGTGGTTGAAATAACATTTTTCAAATAAACATTTTTGTGCATGAAATGATCTTTGTTTGTCATACAACTTTCCAATTTGTATTCAGAAAGTACTGATCCAAGCTGTCAAAACACAACATCATCTGCTTGCTTCTTGGCATTTGCAACGCTGTGATGGTAGGCGTCTTTATCGTCCCTTAAACTATATAGGAACTCGGAGCTTGCACTAGTGGCTTATTGTATAGTGGTTTCAAGCAAACTTTCAATAGAACTCTGAAAACATGAAAATTCGTGGCTTATACACACGATGTCACAGAGACAGTGGTTAGCATTACCGAAAAAAAAAAAAAGCCAAATGTCAAACTAGTCAAGGTTCTTTTTTTTTCTCTTACAACAAATCTTTTTTTTGATTCAAAAACATATATATATATATAATATGACCAAGTATATTGTTGTCTCTGGTGGTGTCATTTCAGGTATTGGTAAGGGTGTTATTGCCTCCAGTACTGGTACTCTTTTGAAGAGTTTGGGTCTTCGTGTGACAGCCATCAAAATCGATCCCTACCTCAACATTGATGCTGGTCTCATGAGTCCTTTGGATCACGGTAAAGTCTTTTTTGTTTGGAGAGATGTAGGCTGTATGACTGACGTAGAGTGTGATTAGGTGAGGTCTTTGTTTTGAACGACGGTGGTGAAGTTGATTTGGATTTGGGCAACTATGAACGTTTCCTCGATGTCGAATTGAGCCGTATCAACAACATTACAACTGGTAAAATCTACAGTGAAGTGATTGAAAAGGAACGCAAGGGTGATTATCTCGGTAAAACTGTCCAAGTGGTTCCTCATGTCACTGATGCCATTCAAAGCTGGGTTGAGCGTGTTGCTGATTTACCCATTGATGGTTCTGGCGAGAAGCCTGATGTGTGTATTATTGAATTGGGTGGTACCGTTGGTGATATTGAGTCTGCTCCCTTTGTTGAAGCTATGCGTCAATTCCAATTCCGTGTGGGTCATGACAACTTTTGTTTGATTCACGTTTCTCTTGTGCCTGTTGTTGGTTCTGTTGGCGAGCAAAAGACCAAGCCTACTCAAATGAGTGTCCGCGATCTTCGTGGTGCTGGTCTCACTCCTGATCTCATTGCTTGTCGTTCTTCCAAGATCTTGGATCCTTCTGTCGCTTCCAAGATCTCCATGTTCTGTCACGTTGCTCCCGAACAAGTTTTGGCTGTCCATGATGTCTCTTCCGTTTACCACGTCCCCATCTTGATGCGTGAACACGGTGTCATTGATTTCTTCCGTCGTCGTCTTAACCTCGATGCTCTCAAGATTAGCGATGAAAGCCGTTTAGCTGGTGAGGAATTATGGACCAAGTGGACCACTTTGGCTGGTAGCTACGAGCATCTCCATGAAACTGTTACTATTGCTCTTGTTGGCAAGTATACCAATCTTCATGACTCTTATATTTCTGTTTACAAGGCTCTTGAACACGCTGCTCTTGCCTGTCAACGCAAGCTTGAGATCAAGTGGATCGAGGCTACTGATTTGGAATCTGAAGCACTCAAGACTGATCCCATCAAGTTCCACGAATCATGGCAAAACTTGTGTGCCGCTGATGGTATTTTAGTGCCTGGTGGTTTCGGTGGTCGTGGTATTGAAGGTATGATTATGGCTGCCAAGTGGGCTCGTGAAAACAAGATCCCTTACTTGGGTATCTGTCTCGGTATGCAAATTGCTGTCATTGAGTTTGCTCGTAATGTCTGTGGTATGGCTGATGCTGACTCTGCTGAAATGAACCCTGACACTCCTTCTCCTGTCGTTGTCTACATGCCCGAAATCTCTAAAACTCATATGGGTGGTACCATGCGTCTTGGCCTTCGTGCTACTGTCTTCCAAGAAGGCACTGAGGAGTCTCGTGTTCGCAAGTTGTATGGCGGTAAGCCCTCTGTTGATGAGCGTCATCGTCATCGTTATGAAGTCAACCCTGAGCATGTTGAGAAGTTTGAATCCAAGGGTCTCAAGTTTGTTGGTAAGGATGAGACTGGTCAACGTATGGAGATTGTAGAAATGGAAGAGCACCCCTACTTTGTTGGCTGTCAATACCATCCTGAATACCTCACTCGTCCTTTGAACCCATGTCCTCTTTTCAAGGGTCTCATTTTGGCCGCCGTTGGTGAGCTCGATGCTTCCTTGTAAATATAATGCTTTAGAAATACACCCCCTCTCCCTTCCTCCCATCCACAAAAAAAAAAGCTTTCCACATGTATTAGATCCTGTTTCTTCCTTTTAGATATTTCCCTTCCTTTTTTTTTCCTCATCATATAAAAATTCACATTGTTTTTTTATTCATTTAATAAATATATATATATTCTACAATCAATCTTGCATGGCGTCTTGGCCTGGTATAACTGATGGACCGACAAAGGTCAATGCTAGCTCGATATTCGCTTGATCAATCTCTGATAGCTGCTTTTTCAGTGACAAAAGACCTGCTTTTCGAATGACAGCTTGGAGGTCTGCACCAGTGTAACCTTCTGTTTTCGAGGCAATCACCTGTAAATCAACATTGGCATCTAGTTTTGTCTTGTGCTTCAGTACTTGTAAAATCTGAAATCGCTCATCTTGGTTTGGTGCTCCAACGTATACAAGTCGATCTAGTCGCCCTGGTCGAAGAATTGAGCTATCAATGGATTCTGGATGATTTGTGGCTCCCAATAAAATAACGCTCTGGTCAATCTTGTCCAAATGATCGATTTCAATCAAGAATTGAGATATAAGCTACAACGATGTTCAGTTTTTAAGTGTGCTTAAAAGGGTGTGAAGGGCGCTCACCTTTCTACCAACATCACCAGAGCTTTCTCGAGAAGAAAAGATAGCTTCCAATTCATCCAGAAAGATGACACATGGGCTACAACGAATTGCCGTTTGAAATATCTTTGAAACAGCCTTTTCTGATTCACCAACTTCGCCTTTGATCAGGTCAGGTATACTCACAGGCAAGAAATTAGCCGATGATTCTGTAGCCACTGCTTTTGCTAGCAGTGTTTTACCTGTACCAGGCGGGCCAAACAGTAGCACGCCCTTGGATGGTCGAATCCCTAGCCTTTTGTAGGCATCTGCATGCTTGTACACCCAGACAGCGGATTCCTCCAATGCATTTTTGGCAGCCACTAGACCGCCAATGTCATGCCAATAGACTGGATCTGGCTTCTCTGCCATGGCCGAACTCTGAAATCCACTGACTCTTACTTTGTCGAATGTTGCATCGAAGTGGTCAATGTGAACTATGCGTATGCTAAGTATGCACATCTACTGTCACTGGATCCAATGCCATTTACCTTGCGATTTCTTGCTCATAATAGCATCTTCCTCTGCCAATTTGACCCATAATGCAAGATCTGCAGCTACAAAAGCATGCGCTCTAGATGATAACTGCTCGATATCATGCTCTGTGATGTCTGTATTTGTTGGGAAATATGTACGGAAGGTATGATACATCATATGCTTTCTCTCTGTAGGTGTGGGTATCTGCAAGCTTATTTCATCCTGAAACAGTGTTCTGACATCAATGGCTATGTTATCTGGCCTTCGTGTAGTAGCCACAAGCATGATTCTGTTTTCCTGGACCAATGACTGCAGGAGAGCTGCTAATGATGGGTCTTGTGTGCTCTGGCCATAACGAGGAAAGAATAGATCCAAATCTTCAATCAGCAGTAGACTTTTTTTGGCTGTTGAAGCTTTCCAAATGAGCCGTTTGAATCCTTTACCCAGTTGACCACGCTGAGTAGCAGCTAGGTCACCGAGCAGAGCTGTATAGACTGTCGCATGATGTTCTTGAGCGAGATGCTGTAGAATAAATGATTTGCCTGTGCCTGAGTCTCCCTTGAGTAGTAGGATGGAGGGAGACGCATTCTCTTCAAATGTTAGCTGAAATGCCTGAGTCAGCCTGAATTAGATGAGCAGTTTAGTATGGATACAGGCTTTGAGCGGATTTGATTTACCTAGCGCCTTCTTCTCCATAGCAGAGTGAAGGATAAGACATTATTTGTGGTTGTAAGAATGAAAGCGTGTAACTACAAAATTTTTTGCTTGGAATTCAGACCACCTGCCTGTCATTTGAAAGCCAGGCGTGAAAGTAGATGCTTTTTTGTATCCTATTCCTCCCAACATGGATCTCAACAGCTTGCTAAATAACCAAAAAGACACCAAGCTATCTCTGAATGATTTACAGCAACTACTCAAACAAGGAGACAGTGCTGTCATATTCGAAAAGATCCAGAGCAGCACCGCGTACGATTTACCTACAAACAGGGCAGATACCTTTGTGTTCTTTGATACTTTTATTCAAGTGATTCTATCCATCATCCATGATGACGACCCTTACAGTGCACAGTTATCCAAATCGATTGTTATTAATTCGCTTCGAAGCTGCATCAATGGTCTCCTGCGACAGAATGGCATTGAATGGCTGATTGAGTTTCCCGGTTACTTTTCAGCCAATACTTGGGTTGTCTTGCGCGCCAATATCACCATTCTTGTGTATCTGTATGGACTTGTATTAGCTATCTGGAATAAACCTGAGCTGATTCGACACCGAGATGAATGGATGCGAGGCATTTTGCAGTTTGTACGCTCTAATTCATCCATTGTCATGCTGCATTTATGGCTGAATTGTTGCTGCATGCTCAACCAAGACATCAACACCATGTCGGATGCCGAAGCTTTGTATTTGGACAAAGTAGAGAGTGCGTACAACAGTGGAGAACTATCACAAGATGCAGTGACAAGGACGATTCAAATGCTACAAGAGCTTCAAGTCGATATGTTGGACGAGCAAGTGAATCAGCAACTGGGCAGTGCATTAGCAAGACCGCCCTTCACCAAAGATGAATTTATAGTAGGAAAAATATGCTTGGAGAATGCGTGCAAGAGCAGATCCAGTCGATACACATCTATCCATAAGATATACCTGCAGATCCAAGCCAGCACAGGTAAATTTGACACGCAGGCTAAAAGTGCCTTGATTAAACTACTTTTATATAGCTCTTGAGAATGTGAAATCAGACCAAGTATCCAATCCGCTGTTAAGCACAGACCTGCTTGTCAGCACACCCGCCGACAAATACCTACAGACAGAATCCATCCGAAAAGCAACTTTGTTTTGGATCCAAAAAATGAGTGCGCTTCATCCTCATGAATTCGATTTACACCTTAAAGAAGCTATTCAGTCGCATTATCCTACCGACAGAAAGACAATTCTTGATCTTGCACTGGCGGATTGGACTGCAAGAGATAGATTTCATAGACACTTGGGATTCGTGTTGGATGTCATTTTAGCACAGTTGCAGAAATCTCGGTACAATCGTCGTACATCACCTTATTACGCCTTTGTTCAATTGTTCAATATACCTGACGACCATCAACAACAACAACAGCAGCAGCAGCAACAACCATCAGATGTCTCGCTAAGTGACAATAGCACTTCCTACCAGACAAAATCAGGTGCTTATATCGATCTCTCTCAGTTCAGCAATTGCTCAGACGTGGTGCTAATGGATGGCTGTTGCATGATACTTGAAAAACTCACGCTGAGCGGAAGCAGCAGCCATGTGGAGGATTGGGTAGCAGACTGCTTGCAATCAGCTAGCTCAGACATTGTGAAGCGATATGCTGAATGGCTTGCACAAGGATTGGAAAAGGAGCTGATTACAAAACAAACGCCCTTTCGATTTGCTCAGTATATGAAAGTACTGTTAAAGACGTGCGTATCTCAGTCAGCGCATGTTGTTCCCACCTTATTGCAGACGTTTTCAGATCACGGATTGGAATGGCTGTTGAAAAAGAACGCACAGTTTGCTGCCATCTTACTACATTACTTTGACGACGGTCCTCAAGTTTCCAAGGACATTGTCGTGCGCACCTTATTCACATCCAAGAGCAAAGCATACATGGATCAACTCCTCGCTTATCTGAGACAGCTCTTGTCAGGCACAGATCCAAAATTGCCGCGATCAAGAGCCTGGTTCAAGAACCACTTTTTGAGCAACTTGCTACTATTGGTAGGAGAAGACACCAAGGGAAATAGTGTGGCATCCGGTGTATTTCGACAGTTGCTCAAAACTCGCAGTGATTTCGAATGGTACTTTGCAACACCACTCGTATCTGCTCAGCAAATCACATTCAAAACGTTGGATTTATGCAGCACACACGATGTGTATGCCATCAAAAACACTGGGCTAGCAGCCATGCTGCAAGAAATGGTGCGTCTTGGTGATAGCACTATAAAGGAACGCCTGATTCAAGTCTGGTTTGATCTATGGACAGTGCCTAAAGCCAGCAACGATTACAAATTTACAGTGCCAGTGAGTTGGGTTTTGCAGTGTGCAGGACTCTATGATCAAGCACCCGTACTAGTAAAGCAGATGATCAAGAAATTCCTGACCATTGGTATTCATCAGCATGCAACAGCAGATCAGGAACAGAGCATCATACCAGCAGCGCCAGAGAGAAGGTTTTTAGAGCGTGTGATGGATCTCATCTTGCTGTCAGACACGCCAGAACCAGACAGTTTGTTTGAACTCGTGTTGAATGTATATTACAGTGAAGAGGGAAGCCGCACGTTTGGAGACATCAACTGGACCATTATCCACATCTTGATTGGACTGTCAGAAGAACTGGAAGTAGAAATGCTAGTATTAGCGTCAGCGAGTAACTTACCACCACCACGACCTAATCCAAAAAGAATTTACAAAAAAAGAAACAAGAAATTCAACAAGAAACAGCATATGAGCCGGCTCAAATTAGGCGCTACTATGAAAAAGCACGAAGAGGAACTGGAAAAGTACTTTCAAGAACTGAGCGACAACACATCCAAGATCAACAATGCCATCAAAGCGCTTACCACACTTGTGCAGAGAGTCTTTAACTTTTTGTTGCGATTATTGAATGATACTTCTACTTTATCGACTGTGGATTCCAACAATTATTGTCTGACGATCAAGCAAGATATACAAAGAGAGCTCGTTGACATACCTCTGTTTTATGAACCGTTAGCTAAACTGGATAAGCTCATCAACGAACCTGAAGACTTGCACGAAGACATACAGGCTGTGATAGAACTGAGTGTCGAGTATTTGAAAAAGAAGAAGGACCAAACAGTGTATGAATCATCCCAAAAGATATTACTGGCGACATTTTGAGCATGTATTTTGTGAATAAATTTGTGATAATTGCTATTGTCTGACCCACCTGAAAGTCTCTGCTAAGCCAGTGGTGTCATTATGTCAGTAGATTATTGTGATACTTGCAATACATGAAGGCGCAATCCCATATCCAACAATCCGCATAGATGCTAATATCAGGATTGAATTGACCAGAGATACTATATATCTAATATTCAGAGCTCAACAGACGGTGCATTATCTAGTGTGATAGTCTCAATGGTCTTTGTACTTTTTTCAATGTATGTGTTGAATTTCATGTGATTCATTGTTTGTGTTGTTATTCGTATCCCCTCCAATAAATTAAACATGCGCGAGCAAGTTGTTTGAATTCCTGTTTTCTTTCAGCAATCACCACAAAATGACCTCGATAACACCTACAGCACAAGAATTCTGGAGCAATCTATGTATGAATGCTTTCAATAGCAATACTCTTGCCAACGATTTCATCTTATTCTTTGACGGTTGCAAGACAGCTTTGCCTGACGGTACTTTTTCTTGGAAGACATCGAACCCAGATTATCAATACAACCTTCAGCAGCTGTGCTGTATTCAGCTTGATAATGACACATTCACTTTACCATCCGAGACAGTAGACATCTTTACAAACGAGAAAAGAAAAGCACGCTCAGAGTGGCATGTTAAACGTCAAATGGAGCTAAAGCAGCATCTGCAAAAGACATTGAAAAATGTGAGCACTTCTCCTCTTGACTTGAATAATGACCAAAAGATGGCCCTGGTGAAAGAATTTGTCAGTATCCATGAGACCGATCTTGGATCCGTGCCCTTCTTGAGCAGATTAGCAGGCCTTCTTCGGTGTCAAATACACCACAGACATAATGCAGTGGAATGGCGAATGAGTGAATACATTCTGACTCAAAACGATGAAGAAGCCATGGAGTCTTATATCAGATTGCTTCGAGGTGTTCTAGGCATGCAATTAGTATACCAAGACGATGATAATGAACACAGCCACGACGCTGTCGCCATTGACATGAACGGCAGCAATAACAAAGCAGCGACAGATCCCGAATTGATTTGGAGAATGAGTCCTGACATTGATATCCAGTTATTACAAAACATTTTGAAATACATGCCCAAGCAAACACAGACATTCCAAGAAGACTACAAAGTTACGGATATTCCCAGAACTGCAACTCATGAACATAGAAGTGTGCTTCAGTGGCTATTCGATATCCTGGGCCATTGTCTATCCTTTTTACACAAATAAAGCAACACATCCCATTCCCCGTAATTTAAATGTAAAATCAAAATTTTATTTTCTCATTTTTTCATGTTGAAAAAAAAGTTGGAAAAAGCAATTTAGTAACCGAGAGCGGCAATGGAAGCGTTAACATCCTTGATGGCATCAGCCTTGGACTCAACAGCCTTCTTTTGGATGGCAGCGAGAGCGGTCTTACGTTGATAGTAAGCAGCAGACTTGGCCTTACGCTTCTCTTCGAGCTTGGCAACAACGTCTTGGTACTTCCAACCGACTTCGTGAGAGATACGACCGATGGTGGTGTACTTACGTCCGGGCTTAAGACGGAGGACACGGAGAGCAGCGGGGATAACCATGCGCTTCATACGGTCATAAGGAGCAGGGACACCTTCGAAGAGCTTGATACGGTCCAAAGCAGCGGCACCACGAGCAGTCTTGTGGGGGATCATACCACGGATGGCCTTATACAAGATACGAGAAGGAGCACGGAAATGGAAAGGACCACGGGTGGGGTTGACGAGACAACGCTTGTTGAGGTAAGCGTGGTACTTCACTAAATGAGAAACAAATAACATTAGTATTTTGCCGCATGTAAGATATCGAAAATACACAATAACACACACGCACACAGCGCACGCATAGCTCTCCTACATCATTGAATTCCATATTATCCACCAACAAAATGTAGATACAATATCGTCGTTTAGCGTCGTGAATATCTCGAACCCAAGCAATGGCAAATTTCAATAAAAAAAAAATGTTTCTCGTGTCTCTCCTTCACATGTGTCCATTATGTGCTTGTGCTTGTGTGTGTGTGTGTGTGCGTATGCTTTTGCGTGATTTCACATTTAAATAATAAAAAAAAAATAAGAGTACATACACTTGTTACGGAAGAATTCACCAGAAACGTTCAAGGCTTCACATCTGACGACAACAACCTTTTGACCGTTAAGGGCTTGCTTAGCGATGATGGAAGCAAGACGACCAAGCAAATGACCCTTAGAATCAATGACCAATGTCTATGATTCGAACAAAATAACATGTTAATGAAATTGTGTGGCTGATAATTTCTTGTAATTTTTTTTTTTTTACCTTTTCGAAGGTACTCATAGTTGAAGTTGTATGAAATAAAGAGAGGGAGCAAAAATTTTACAGAATTGGAGTTTGTTTTTGATTATTTAGCCAAGCCACTAGATAAAAAATTATATTTTTTTACAATAGTCACTATAATTGCGCTCCCGATGTCCATACTATCATTGGGATGCCTTCTGGTTGACAGATCAAATCATGCACAGCGATCAACATGCCCTTGAAGCATCGGATTTTGCTCTATTAGTGACCACAATCGACTTTTCACTCATATTTAAGATAATATCCACATTGCATGGAACAGAAATGACAGCATCAAAGCTATACATAATACCAGCACTCAATGTAGAGAGCTTATTGGGCAATTACATCCATATGCTTCAGCTTTGAACTAGCAAAAGCAAGTATATTCGGTATCAAATTTGTAGGTTTTATTACATTGTTCCACTTTTCTAATGCTTCCAGGTGTATTTTATAAAAAAAATATTGCAGTTAAATGTGCCTGCTAACGTCTAATACTTACTTTTATGTAAATGCTCATAATATTCAAAATAAAACAAAATAAGTAGCAGCTCGTTGAGATTTCATCCTTGAAATGTCGTCTTTGGACGGATCAGCAAATTTTCCTTTTTTGGCATTTAGGTACCGATGAGTTGGAGAACGTCGGTGGTTTAATAGAAAAAGTAGCAGTTTTTGACTGGAAGCTCCCACTGAACGTTCAGAAAGTCTAAAGCTATATATAAAAGCACCTGCTATGAGTAGAAGAGCCTTTTTTATAGTATCTAGCATTATATAGCTAAGATATACTACATGATATCAACATGAATCTATAAAAGTAGCTAGCTTTGATCTGGATAACAAATGAATTCGTTAGACTGGCATAATATATAGTAAGCAACTATATGCGCCAATGCAACACTTCATCTCGATACTGTGCGCATAAGAGGGAGTAGGGGCATCATTATGCTTGAGATTCAACGCCATGGGAGGAGTATCCACACATGCATTCTGTATGCCACTGACTCTACAGTATTTGTGAATCCGTGTTCAATTATCAAAGTATATATAGGTTGGGTAAATCAACATTTAATTAAATAAGAGAAAGGTATAATGTATATATATATCATATGTAGATAGGTGTATTAGTTTTTTTTTTTTTTTTGGTTTTCTTGAATAAAGATATGAAATGGGGCGAGTAGATGGGAAGGAGCGACCGAGGAGCAGAAAATAATAACAAGTAAGGAGAGTGAGGGGGGTTTTTGACGAGGAGAGAGATACACAATCGCTTTAATGTTGAGCTGGACACATAAATGTCGAAATTTACGATCTTCTGATCTTTTGCTTCACTTTGCTGAGTTGAGAATCAACATGATCCAACATGGCTTCTAATTCTTCCTTACGACGGCGAGATTGTGGTCCACCACCAGTCAATGGGATTTTAGAATAGTGAGATTGAAGCTATTAAGATTGGTTAAATACATATAACAAGCTCCCCCCTTTTATCGTATTTCATACCTTTTCTTTTTCTTTGGTAAGTCTCATTAACTGATCATCGAGATCAACATCATCAATGTATTCAAGAGACTCTTTTGGTGTTCTATAGCGATCTGAGGAATCCATTCTAGACATTGATTGTGGTGTGCTGCCATAAACACTTTGATTATCGTACAAATTTTTTTCTTCTTGTTGGGAATCAGGTTGTATACGAGGAGAGCCATTGGGGGTATGCAATGACCAAGAATTACTAGATATTGTATTACACAAATATTAGAAATTAGACAAATAAATGACCTGTTTTTCACATTACTTTTGGTTTTCTTTGTCCTGTTGTTGGAGCTGTTGTTGCTGCTGTTGCTGTTGTTGTTGTTGTTGTTGTTGGAGCTGCGCTGTTGTACGACTCAACTCAAGGGCATGGGCTTTTACAAGTTGATCTATAGTGTCTTTCAATGTTTCTGATTGCTCTTGTGATTTACTCAATTTAAACTAAGTAGTATGCTTCAGTTCATACTTTTTTCAGATATACAGGATGTTATATGTACCTTCAATTCTCGGATGGTATTTTCTTTTTCGTCGATTTCCAACATTAGTGATTTCTTTTCTTGTTCAGCTTGAGCTTGGTATGCCTAGATATAAATATAAGGTCTCAAGATTTTCAGTTATGTACTATGCAAGTATACTACCTCGAATTCTGATTTCGTTTGGTCAACTGCAAAAGATTGATCTCTTGCATTGTCAGCAGTTGATTTCATTTTCTCCAACAGCAGGTTCAAATCATCCAAATGGTGTTGACTTTTTATCTAAGGGAACAGAAAGTAAACATAAATACGAGCTATGCATTTAATATATGTACAATTCTTTACCTTTTCATCTTCTAATTGTTGTAATAAATCTGTCTTTTCAGTGAATAGCTCATCTACGGTCAGCTCGAAATAGTCCAAGTCTTTAGTTACAGCTAAATTTGATAAATAATTTGATTAAATCGCTGCATTCATAAGGATATGAAACCCGACTCACCTTCTTTCTGCTTTTGTAATGCGAAAACGGTTGCTTTTTCCTTTTCCAACTCTTGTTTCAATGTTGAAATGACAGTCAATAGCTCTTCGTTTGAACTCGTTTTGTCTAAAACAACAAAAGATGTAATGCTTCTACTTGTATCTTCTTCTTCTTCTTGTTCTTCAGGATTATTGTCATCTGATTCTTCATATTGTTTAGGTGTAACATTCGGTTGTTCGGTTGAAATCATGGTTGTTGTCATATCCTTTTGTTCAATTTCTTTTGTTGTTGTATCTAATTTCATTGTAGAGAAATTTTGTTAACTACAATCTTATAAATAATACAAGATATATTTGTAATACAATACCAACTGGGGATTCATCTTGCTTCTGATGTTGTTCATTGTGCAGATCTGCAGTCGGAGTAGTAATAGGGCTACAAGAAATGTCAACTGCTTTCAGATCTGATTGTGTAGATGCTGGTATCTTCTTTGCTTTTTGTAACAGCATCGTCTTTTTATTGTCTACTTGATGCTGCATTGAGGGCATGGGTTTAGGAGTGGGTGGTGGAGATTGCTGATTCGGAGGTGGTGATGAGTAAATGGTACTATATGAGATGTTAGGGTTTCATGAGACGAATACATTTGTGCAAATGCGTTTACCTAGCCCTTTTACTTTTGATAGAATTTGCATCATCTAATCATGCAATCTCTTAGTATATGCTTCCTTCTGATACAATTTGCCATACCTTTTTGTCTCTGCATCTCTGACTTTAACGAGGTTACTGAGCTCTTATTCTTTCCTAGACCTAATTTCTTCCAAAATGAGGACTTTTCTTTCTGTTGACTTTTGGACATTTCGTATTATCTAGATATCAAGAAAAGAGGGAAGAGAAAATAGAAAGAGGTTATAGGAGAGAAATGAAAAAAAAGGCTTAAAGGGGATATTTATACAATGTAAAGAAAGAGGAAAAGAGAGAGAAAAAGGGACAACAAGAATATCACACTAAAATTAAATAATAAATAAGGTACCCGTGGTGCTGGCTGGCTGTCTCTTGCCAACAACATTGTATGGTCGGGTTCCAATTCGTCGTATTTCCTCAACCCAGCAAACCCGCCAAGCTTCTCTTTTCCAAGCACTAAAAGCAAAACAGAGTGTTACCCAACATTATTTATGACGTTTTAAAAGTATTTTTCTCTCTTTTCTCTTTCTCTTTCAACTTTTTATCTCATCAATCAATGTCCAAAAGAAGTCCAAAAGAATTACAAGGTAATGAAATGAACACTAAATAGATGACATGTTTATTAAAACTCCAAGGAATACTTGATTAGGTGATACTCAACGTGCTGTACAAATCCTTCAGTTGTTTACAGGTATACATTATATACACATTACGTTATATTCAACTTATAGGCTGTATCTAACCGCATTTCACTTCAGACCCAAGCAAAGGTCGAGATGTGAAAATGCTGATTCCTCCAAGCGTTCTCCGGGATGCTCATGGTATCGTTTTCATTCGTCTTTACAGAATTGGCTTTATGCTGTCTGCAAAGAGTGGAACAGGCATCATCATTGCGAGGTTGGTTTCATCTGATAGAAGATAAATACAAGAATTGCTTATACGTTTTTCTTATTTTTAGACTACCCGATGGCAGTTAGTGTTTTCTGCATGAAATGTGATTTTTTTTCTGAAATTCATGTCTTTTTTTAGGTTGGTCAGCCCCATCTGGTGTTTCCATGTCCTCAGTGGTAGGTGTAACAGGACTTGGCAAGGAACAAACATTCTAAACAAATATATAAAGGGGTTTGGTCATCAAGCTGGAGGAGAGGTAATTGATTCCATCATTGTGATGAATTACAGAGCAGCTGTAAAAGCATTTTTTGATGGTGGAGGACAACTGCAATTGGGTGTGGGCGCATCATTAGCTGCTGGGCCTTATGGAAGAGCAGCTGACGTATCTGCCTCCGCTTCGAATACAACTCATATTGCTGCCACTTATGCTTACAGTGCTTCTAAAGGTTTGTATCTTGGATATTCATTTGAGGGTTCCAAGATTTCAGAGAGGGTCAATACAAATCAAGCGTATTACGGAAGACCCATTACAGCTCGAGAAATTCTGACAGGCGCTGTTCCACCAACTCAAGACGCTGCGCAATTATACGACATGTTGACTGCAATGGGTGCAGGCCCTCGACCAGGATTACCATTTGCACCCAAAAATGCTAAAGGACAACCATTGTCTCCTACTGCAGCTTCAATGTCTCCTCCTCAATCTAATTTCCAAAAACCATTACCACCACTGCAACAACAGCAACATCAGAGGCCTCCTCGTACATCGAATAATCAACGTCCCAACCATAATGAGGAATACGAAGATCCTCCACCCCCTTACCAAGCTTATGATTCGTCTAAACCTCCTCCTACATCATCGTCAATGAACAATGGTAGCTCGAGTACTCCTTTTACACCTACTCCTCAAGAACAACAACAACAACACAACGCCGTCATTCCACCTCCCATCAATGATAGTAAACGGCCCATCATGAATAATGGAAAGTCTAGTTATAGCAACGGCGAAGCAAACCAATTTAGTAGACAAAACATCAATCAAGCCGCAGTTAACATTCATAACACAGGCAATGCCCAAGGTTTAGGGCCTGGAAGTAACAGCAGTTATAACACAGGATCTTTGAGTCCTAACCACAACAGTTTTGCCGCCGCGGGACCTAGTAATGGTTTTGCCGGGCCCTCCACTTCAACACAACCACCACCACCCATGAATGCCAACACTAATACAGTCTCATTGTCTGGACCGCCACAATCTTCAACTGATGTCAAAAAGCCAATTATGGATGAACCACGAACTAACAGCTTGACTGTAGTTGTAGCAAAGTATGATTACACAGGTGATCAGCCAACTGATTTATCCTTCCAAGCAGGCGATCATATTATTGTTACTAAGAGATTGGACGATAGACAAAGCTGGTGGGAGGGAGAAATTGGTGATCGCCGGGGTTTCTTCCCAGCAAATTATACAGATGAATTGATGGAATAGTAAAATTTTATTCGGTGAATATAATATAAAATAAAATATGTTGTATGGTGTAAGCAGTTACAAAAGGAATAATAAAGAGAAAAAAAGAGAGTTTGCTAATAGAAGAAAAAGGAAGAATAATAAATGGGCAGATTTGTGTATATAAAATGTGAGTTTTTGGAATTGAGAAAAAATAAAGTGCAGGATGGGGTGTGTGTGTTGTTTAAGTGTATTTGCAATAGAAGAAGGATATACTGATATTATGTTCAAAAAGAGAGCTGGGTAGAGGAAGAGAGGTAGTATTACAATGCATAACCAAATGATTGCTGATGATGATGAGTTTTTCTACCCATGCCAATAGGCTGTTGACCATGCTTATTGAGCATAGTAGGCTGTTGATATGAATAATATTGCTGCGATTGTACATTGTGGCGACGGCTCCACGGCGATTGATCTGCCCAAAGTGAATTAGATGAAGTTAAATCATCCATCATAGCACCCTTACGCCAGTCACCTGTCCAGCTGCGGACGAATGCCAAGAAACGTAATTTTTCTTCTTCTGTGACAATTTGGTGATCAGAGAGAACAGAGGAAACATCTGAATCAGACGAGTGGGTTGTATCTGGTGAATTAGAGCGAGAGATAGTAGAAGCAGTTGATGTAGGGTTGTTTGTGGCGTTAGAAGTAGAAGTAGTAGTAGGTGTAGGAGAAGCGATAGTGGAAGTCGTGTTACTGGTATTAATAAATTCATTGTTCAAGAAATTATGATTGTTGTTGGTATGATTAGATGTTGATGTTGATGTATTAGATGTAGTTGTGTTTGTATTAGTATTGGTATTAAATTTCTTTTCTAACGAAGGTCTCTTTTTGTGTTGACTATCAGCAGGCACTTTGGGCACAAGTTGCTTCAATCTTTCGATTTCTTGTTCGTAATCTACACAGGATTTCATACCAGCAAATGGGTCATCGACGCCATGTTGTTGTTGCTGCTGCTGTTGCTGTTGAAGCTGCTGTTGAAGCTGTTGTTGCTGTTGTTGCTGTTGTTGCTGTTGTTGATATAGCTTCTTTTTAGAAACAACTTCGGTCCATTTATTACTATCATCCTCCTTCCATCTAGTAGCTGTGTTGTTGAATACCATTGTTAAATATATAAATAATTAAATCTATTTTCAATGAGCCAGGGCCCAGCTTAAAAATTGAGTTGTATTAAGAAAAAAAGAAATGGAAAGAAAGAAAAAAAAGAGGCAAATTTAAAGAAAAAGAGAAAAAGCGAAGTTTTTAATGAAAAAGGAGTTTTTTTTCCTATATAAACATGGCAAGGTGGTTCCAAATTACATTGAATTTGGCCCAGGACACAAACAATTTTTTTCTGTGGTTTAACCATAAATCAGAGTGGCTTTTTTTTCGTTTATTCTGGAACATTGTGGTTAAATCCTTCTGCGTTTTTTATTATTAATAGGCGTCTGATTGGTTGATGTCCTTTGTTCTGATTGTCTGTTAGATTGCTGTGTAGGGCCAATGTACACCGTTTTTTGTTCGTGATGAGCAGGTGCTGGCATCAACTTTCTTTTTCTATTAGCTGAAGAATTACTAGACGCTAATTTAGAATGTATTGATTCGAATCGATCTTGAAACTTGGCTCTTGTATCATCAAATGTTTCGTATTCAGGCGCATAACTCACACGTAATAGGTTTGTAAAAAATGGTTTATCATCCAATTTGCGCTTTGCCATTCGAGCTGCTTTGATTGTATCGAATTTGACCCAGTGAACATCTGTATATTCTGAACTGGAGGCATGCTCGTCCAATATGCGATGCTCCTCAACGACTCCAAACTGCTGAAGTCTTTCCACAAACTCATTGCTTACACCCAAATCAGGTATATTTTCAATTATAAGATATCGTGACTCTTGAGCTATTGTATAAACGCAAACTGCTTTTGGTGTTTTGGGATCACGGTAATCTAATCTTGTGCTTGACATATGTAAATCGACAATTTGCAATGTGTATTAAGTAAAACAAGAAGACTTTTCATGCAATTTTGATTAAAAATCAAAGAGCTGTGACTCTTAACATTCTGATGAAAGGAAATGATTGATGCCTTCCAAATACACTACCTTTACCTTAGTCATTTATGAGCCCTTTTATATTGAGGTGATCAGGCACATTAACTGAGACGAACATCTGTAGCATTTATATTTAAGCTTAATATTGAATGCGAACCGTTTTTTTTTCTGAAGCAACCAGACGTTAAAGGAATAATCAATGAGATAAAAAAAAGTGTTTAGGAATAATAACGAAATGTAAACAGAAGAGAAATACAATCAAAACTTAAAATATCTATCAGCTGAAATTCAGTGATGATTAAAAGCTTTCTAAAGATTCACTATAAGACATATGCTTATATTCATAATACGAGCTACAGATACATTATGTGCTACAGACTTGTACAATATATGTTATGCTATAGACATGCATACGACATACTATAGACAAGCCATATTATATCCAATATCCAAGTATGTGCTAAAGATGTATGCACAACGATATCCACTCAGACATGTACCACTGATATAGACTAATAACTAGACTGTACCTATAAGAGGATACGTGCTAATAGATCGATACAACAAATGATCCTCGTACTAAGAACAGATCAAGGTGCTTTGGATAAGTGTCGCTTTATTCATCAAGACAAAGCTGCATTGTTGTGCTTAGGTTGATGAGATGTCTTTTAATATGAATCGGCATGTTTGTAAAGGAATAGCGCCCTCAAACCAATATCACTGAAATACAAGAGTTCACCGAATACCGCTCATCATGAGCATTCATGCTATTTGAATCAAATAATAAACCTTTTAAATGTATATAGGTATATACAAACAACCTCTAAAAATACTAAAGTGAAGAAACATCCTTATCACTCACATCGTGTGAAAGAATCACTCTAGATCACAGTGTATCCATTCCCACTAGTGATGTTTGTTATAAGTGTGTGTTCTCTTTATCCAAATTAAAACCAAATCAATAACAACATATTCGAATTCGTCAACTATGCCCAGATGATGCCATAGTTGTACAGTATCCTACAAAAGGAACACCTTCTATACAATAACAAAATATTACATCTTAAAACACACAAGGTTATATTTATTCATGCTATAACGATGGCACATCAAAGCCCAATCAAGGTTACGCAGATCTACCTTTCTGGTCAATGCTCTACAAAATTACCCCTTTAATGAAAGATATCAATAACAATCGCTGAATATCGCAATAGCACAACCTATTGCTTTCTATCAGACTCATCATCATGATATGATGCTACGAGCTAATGCTCAATTGTTATAAATACTCCTCTTCTTGTTTACTCTAATAAATCCAGGAATCTATCTCTAGTTTTATTTTAAGAGCGAAATAAAATACAGTTGATTTTAATTGTATTTACTATTTTGCTTTTTTTTACATTTTTTATGTGAAATCCATTTAAACCCCCCTGATGATTTCACTACTGCACTGTTTACAGAATTTTACATGTTCTTTCGCATACTGTGGTGTTTAAATCACTTCAAGCAATGAAAACAACGCATGAAACAGCCCAGAAACGTAGAAAAGCTATATTTATTTATTACCTCTACATATATAAAAAATCTAGAAAAATTTTGCCATAGTTCTCCTCTGCAATGATGTTAGGCGGAATTTGAAGTACTACCCAAAAATGCAATTAGGTAGTATTTCAATTAGACCACCCCTCAGGTGCTAGAGCGTGCCTTACTACACCCCTAACGTGAGGAATTATGTTTATTAAGACCCTTAATTATCGCTAAGTAAGTAGAAACAACAATTAAGTTTGGACCAGCCTATCTAATCCTAGCCTCGGAATCTTGTTATTGTTGAGCTTCAGTGATAGGCACATTCACTCAACGTAAAAAAAAAAAAGGTATGCTTCACAGAAACATAGAAAGAAAGAAAAATAGTGAGGGTAATAACATTACATGCCGATGAAAATTAAAAAAATAAGGGCAAGAAGCCAAGAAAAAAAGGGGGAGAAAAAGAAGCTAATGAAAATGTATAACTTGTGTCTACTACTATTGCTCTGGCTGTTGTCATGCACAGAAAAAAATAACTTGATTGATCTCTTGCAGCATCCAGTAGTGTCCATGTTCATTCCCATTTGCGTGCCTATACATAATTCAAAGAATACAGTCAGTATTGCATTCCTCAGTCAACGCCATCATATCATAATAATATATACCTACCTAATTGACTGTTAACAGTTCCGTTTTCATCCAGTAGTAGTATTCATCATTAATCATCCATCAGTAGTCGTCGTGACCTTATACTTGTTGCCTACATATCATATCAAAATGTAGTATAATAATAGTCAGCAATGTATTCAGCAATCTACGTCGTCATTTATACTTACTTGATAAACAATTCACAACAGGTTCTGCATCTAATGTCCTGGAGCACCACCTTGTGCTTGATACCTATATTCTTCTATCAAATTTGGATAGTCAGTATGGTATTATTAAGCAGCAGACACCATCAAAACTTACCCGATCGATTGAACCAATGATACGTAGCAGTAGTATATAAGACTTGAATATACCACCAGGCCAGAGAACAGCATTGCTAATGATTACTTGCTGACAGTACCAAACCAGAGAGAAGAATTGCTACTACTGATGATGACTTGCAGATAGTATCAGACCAAAAGAGAGAAGCAACACCACAGATAACTTGCAAATAGTACCAACCAGAACAGCAGCACCACTATCAATGAATTGCAGATAGTATCGAACCAGAAACAGCAGGCAGTGCCAGATATTTTGTTGAAGTTGAGAACAAACAAAACCATTGTCTACTAAAAAAAATATAAGAGAGTTCAGTTAGGCGCAATTCAATAAAAAAAGTAGCAATCTACGTTACGTACCGAATTACTATTATGAAAGATATCAAAGATTCCAAGGAAGTAGCTATAGCAGTAAGTCGAATTGTTGTGTCTTTGTCGTCGTCGTCGTCTTGTTTGCTTTAAAGCAGTGATTACCTATTCTGAAAAAGAAAGAAAATGAATTAATAAATACTAGTGGTAGACAATCTATTCAGCAACAAATACACTCACTAGCATATGGCAACACTGATGACAGGCTTGATGAACTTGTTGCTATTGTTTCCAAAAACATTATTGGAGTGAGTAGAATAATAGTAGTAGAACTGTTGCTGTAGCTGTAAAAATAATATCAAAAACGGGGGAAGGAAAAACGGGGGAGTGCAAAAGCAAACTATTGTGCATTTGACGTCACGAGGTTTCTCTGTATATAGTAGCTGATATCAAACTGAGATTAAAAGCTCTATTGATCAAAATGCCATTTCATCATTCTGGGAATTTGTCATGGCCTAAAGTTGGCAGTTGTTCATAGTAAACACTTGATCAAGCTTATATCAAACTTGTGCAGAATTAAAAGGCGCATCGAATGGTATTACTTTTGTCTGGTTTGATCAACACTAGGCGTTTCAAAGCGACAGAACATTTTTTGTCAAATTTTGATGGTTTTTCAAGAAAACCTCCATCTCTGTTAAAATAAACCTACTTGTAACATAAATGATTATTGTAACGCAAACAATTTTCTATCGTTTGAGCCCTTACTTGAGGCTCTAGCTTGACTCTACGTGGAGAAATGAGCAAAAACGTCTGACCCAAAAATTGTCAGCTAAGTTTTTCACCTGTCAGGGTAAGCCAAAATTGGTCAAAGATGGCTAATTTTTCAAGGACATAACTTTTTGTAATATCTCTGCCAATACTGAGCAGATTTGAACAAAACAACAACCGTTTGATAGGTCTACATTAGCCCTAACATAATCTAAAAGCCAAAAACACCTAATAGACGTTCCCTTCATGAAGTAACTCAAAGTCGTGTACTTTAATTGGCCTCAAGCAGGCACTACCCGACATATTTTTGAAAATACTAACAATAACCATACCATCGTATAGAGAATTAAAAGAGAAACAAAAGTTAAGCACTACACCACATCCACTCACTTAGCAAATCATAAAGAAATATCCATCCAAAGCTTGATCAGTTTTCGCATTTTCTCATTACTGCTTCTTCACATCGTCGTCTATTACCAACTCAAGTTTAGTCCGTACTAGTAGTCAATCAAAGTGCCCCAAACAATATTTAGTATACATACAACAACAAACATTCATATATCAATCCAATCACTTTTACTATTACCATCTACTCAAAATTCATCAACAAATCATGAAACCATTCTTCATATTATCTCACCAACCAAATAAGCTAAACAAATTTGGTTTACAGCATAGCATTTCTGGCAAAAATTTGATATAAGAACATGCTAAGCTCAAATCTGTAGCGTCAATATTTAAAATCTCGATGTTCAATCGTCCAAAAGTCCAAAAGCGTTGCATCCAGCGGGATACTTGAGTTAGAATAACTCAGTTGTAATCGGATCACGATACTTCATTTGATGCTAGTAGATCTTTTGATAGAGTCTCAAGATAAGGAACAAGCTACTTGGTTGTTTGAGAACATTCTGAATGGTCTGTGCTGAATAAGAGATTTGGGAAGATTGCGGCATGTTTGAGACAATGCCTGACTCAACCTAAATTCTATATCAGACCATTGTTCCTGATAAAATGCTGTGTTGTAAATATACAGTGGGTGAAAAAACTGTTCTCGTGTTTTTCAATTTTTTGGTTTTTCAGCAATAACTCCACGAATACTTAGTATATTCAAACGAAACTAAAACAGTTAGAGAGCTACTGTAATACCTTTCTCTATAACCCTAAAAAAATTGTTTTTATTTATATGTAAACTTATAAGTCAATAAAGACTAAATGGAAGGACCTCACGTGAACAGTTTTTTCCGCCTATTGCCATGATAGCCTAATACCTGGTGGAGCCTCCTTTAGCGGCAAGTACAGCTTGAATACGGGCTCGCATACTCTT
The DNA here is from genome assembly GCA_037974945.1 of Mucor circinelloides. Lineage (NCBI taxonomy): Eukaryota > Fungi > Mucoromycota > Mucoromycetes > Mucorales > Mucoraceae > Mucor > Mucor circinelloides. The sequence continues at coordinate 437,969 of JBBNAA010000029.1, read as the reverse complement.
AATATAGCGTCTACATTTGTTTTCGGTGAAGGTATTCCACTCCCTATCAACTCTATCCCATAATTCGTGGACACCTTTGGCCTTAGTCTCGTATGCACTCAGTTTCAACTTTAAGTGATGCCAGAAGAGGTGCTCAATCAGGTTCAAATCAGGGCTTTGGGCTGGTCAATCGTCGATCCAGGTCACCTTGTTATCTAGAAACCACTTTTTGGTAGTATTGGAAGTATGTTTGGGGTCATTATCCTGCTGAAAGTAAACATCGTCCTATGACAAACCATAGTATTCCAAGCTACCCCTAAGTGTAGTGGCCAAGATTTGCTGATAGTCTTCGGATTTCATGGTGCCATCGTAGACTTGACATGTGTATCCTGATCTCCAATAAGTCATACAGCCTCAAATCATGATATGACCCTCGCCATGCTTGACCGTAACATCTAGATGATGAGGCTTCAGAGGATCGTTAGGTCTAGACCAGTAGTATTTGCACCCGTCGGAGCCCCAAACGTTGACTTTGGCTTTATCAGAGAATACAACACGTTTCCAGTCGTCCACTGTCCAATACTGATACTTTTTGGCCCATCGATAACGCTTTTCCCTGTTGGTATGGCCAATCATAGGCTTCTTTTGCTTGATACAGCTATGAAAGCCCATAGAGTTTAAGAAATTTAGGATTGTTTTATAGCCTAAGGAATACCCCAAAGACAAAAACTTTTTATGGGCATCACAAGCAGTCAGTAAGCTACCTTCTAGCAGTAATCGACGAACCAACGACTTTGATTTGACCCCGAAAACGAGAGGTCGACCACCAGGGTTACGAGGCTCCTCATCAGGGAACCACTTCTGTCTATACTTGGAAAGCAAGCCCCGGGAAACGCCAAACTTCTCAGAGATCATTGTAGTAGACATACCATTAATCATAGATGCTTTGATGTCAGATTAAAGCTATACAGATAAAGCACGAGTCATGTTTAAGGTGATCGATGATAAAAATAATAGTAGTGAAAATAATGAGCAAGGTGGTGAAAATTTACATACAAAAGTTGGCTTATTTATATTTTTGGCGGACCCCTGCAACTTATAAAGCGTTTAAATGTACTATTAATAAGCATATTTGGATTAGTAATGGCATGGGTATTAATTGATTAGCAATACTCCGTTGGCAGGGAAAAAACTGTTCACGTGTATGGCGCTTATATGATCTTATATTACTCCGAACAAACTTAAGCTACAATAATGAAACTCTTGTTTAGAATAACGAAATATAGACAGAAAAAAATACAATTAGAACTGAATATATTTATTAGGTTATTCCAAGATTGAATGAAGATTAAACTAGTGTAAGAATCGAAGGTATTTATAGTTATTTGACAGTGCCGCAGCAATAGGACCTTGATCCAGGATAGAGGATAATTGTATAAGCATTCCACCAGTCAACAAGGGCTTCGTGGATAAGAGTTGACAGATCACCAATTAGACAGACGTCAAGGTACGAACAATGGATAGAATGTTCTTCAGAGTAGACTTGGTGGGAGAACATTTATCAGAATTGAAACCCATTTCCAGGAACGCAATGCCATAGACTACCACACTACAGGAACGTTGTTGTGCCTGAATCGCCACAACTGTCTATATAAGATTAAGGCACTCTTTGATAGGTAATTATTCCAAATATAATGGAATATGCTACTAGATTACATCTCAGTTGATGGGCAGATTCAGCTGCAAGTGAATAACATTTGTTACTGTCTTGTGTGATGACTCATAAATTTAGTATAAATAGCCCTTTAATTTCATTAATAAACTTCAGTATATTTGCGTCTTGTTCAATTACTATACTATCTTTCGCTGTGCTGGTTACTGTATACGCTGGCTCAACATTTTTTTGAACAGAATAAGTCTGATACTTATTGTTGTTTATTGGTGCTTACCTGGTTCCTTGTCATAACTGCTTACTTTCTCCCTGCTGTCAACTTTTTGCGTACTGAAATTGGCGATTATCTTGCTTCTCAAACGCGTGCTGATCAAGAATCCCTTTGGTATTGTCTGTCTATGATGAATGCTATTTCCTCGTATGGATAGTTGCTAGGTTACTGTTGCTGCTTTGGCTGTACATTTCGATTGAAATCTATATATTTCTGGTCATAGTGTTGGTAAAGAAAAGTTGGGTATGTTAGCTACGGAGGGAAGTTTTTTGCTTCTGTGGTTGCCTACACTTTTAACGCTGAACATCTAAATGGCTAAAAATTGAAGAGCTCTCTTGAGGTTACATGGGTGCTTGAAGTACTTACAAATGGTTTCGTTTCCTATTTCGTCGGGTTGAACTGGTCTACGATTGACAAAAGCTGTTATTGACACTGAATTCTCGTGATTCATTCTCTGTGATATTGGTTCGAATTGACTTCTAGCAAGCTTCAATCTCTTCAAAGAGTACTACAAAGACTTGATCTTCGGTTTTAAAGGAAGCTGATGGATGAGAAATGTCTTGATGGATACTTGAGTTGATTGTTGAATAGCTGGAAATGTGGTATAGAAAGAAAAGTTCGTACTCGTCTGTGATATAATGGTGGAGGGATCTTCAATATGGTTGTTGATGCTTTGCTATTGTGAATCCTTACTTGATTGCTGTTTACGCCATCTTGAGCTAAATTCTTGAATTGTTTTGGTCACATTTGCTATTGATGAATCGCGAATGATGTTGGATATTTGTAATGGTACTTTTTGGAATGATGTGTGTGATATGGCGATCGCCTCTCATTACGTGCTATTGATTTTGTTAAATCCTCATTCTACCGATCAATGGTGATAGTCTACTAAAGTTTGAACACCTCAAGTGAATAAGTTGTTATTGCTGCTGTTTATGCTCGTATTGAAATTCGAAGTTGAACATCTTTGATTCAAACATCAGTATTAGTTTTTGCATTTGAATGGTATATGCGTGCTGTTCCTTAAACAACTACTAGAAGAAGGTTGCTTAGATGTTGCTTTCCAACTTGTACTACTTGCGGTAGATATTATGTATTGCTGCTTAGATTTCATTTCTAGATCGTTTTGTTATCTGTGGCTTTGGCGACGTTTTGGTTGATATGAATACTTTCACTAAGGATAAAATGCCTTGGGTGCAATGTTTTTCAGCTAATTTAAATCGTTGTAATCGTGTATAGTTGGTTGTATTTCTGCTGTTATGCTGCTTGACAAGTGATACTGCTGACGCTACTGAGGACACTGTACTTGGAAAAATATGATGATTGTATGGTTGCTGTCGTTGATAGTGTGGTTTAAGATCTCCTGAGAATAGTTGATCAATGTACTTGGGACAAACGTAATCCACTTTTTCAACTAGTAGCTATAAATTGAATCCTTCATTACTTGGTATAATAATTACCTAGATAATTGTGAATGGTATATCGTATCGTATTATATATGCTGTTACCACTATAGAAGATATCGGTACTTTCGTTGCATTCGTTCATTGCACATAGCTGGTTTAGATCCACTGTCATTGGGTTTGGCGACTGACTGATTAAATCTTCAATAGCTTGATTTGTCTCTAGGTGATCAAGGAATCGCTTAGTGAGATCAATGTTTTTCTGCTTGTTAGTAAATTATTCCATGGAAATGATTCTGTGATATGTCGCACATTTAGGATATCTTTGCTACAGGTAGTAGATCTTGGTTTCTGTTGGTCATTCTGTCATGTAACTTCTGATGTTACTTTGAAGAACTGCGTCGCTGGTGCTACAAGCATTTCTAAGCTATACAGTATAGCTTTGGATACATGCAAGTAGAGTAGTAGTACCTAGACATCGCTCGCTGATTTTGGACTGCAACAGTTCCCTCTTTGATACTCGTCATCGCATCATAGAGTTGCTTGGATATGATGATGCTGTATTGGGTACAATAATTCTTTGGCTTGTAACGCCTTTGAATGTGTACTGATAGAATATCCATATTTGATTGAGTTGCTCGCTTATAGTTGAACTCCAGAATAATCATGCTGGATCTAAGGCAAGTGTCGTTTCTATAAACTGGTTCGTCTTGTTGGCTCGTGCACATCTATTTTGTATGCCTGTTGTTATTGCTATTCCTGCTTTGTCTGATAGAATGGTAATAGTTTGACATGGTTTCACTCGTGGATTGTTTGACACACCTTCACTGGTTCCTGTATTGGCATTGCTAGCACTGTGTACATTGACAGTCTTGTCTGAACGTTGGTATTATGTATAAATCCTGCTACGTTTCTCTACGTCTGCTCTACACTAGAAAAAGAAGTCGTCCTGTCTTGCTGTAACTGCAGCAGGTTCCACTATTGTTAGATGATTTTGGTCTAATCCATTGGTACAGAATATTTATTCTACATGTTGCTTTGGCTTTCTTTCGTCTAGAAGAATATGTTCTTGCTCTTTCGCATACCATATTCTGGGGGGGTTGGTTATATGCTTCGGTGATAGTACATGATTTTTCGAAATGAAAAACGTGTAAAACGGTCAAATAGGTATTGCTAAAAGGGTCTTTCTGTTTGTATTTGTTTACGATTTGCAATGATGTACAAGCCACTTTGTTTACTATATGTCTTCAAAGGATGGAACACCTGCGCATATTTGATATACGAAACAAAGCAAAGGAACCTTCTCGTTGCATACTTACAATCTCTGACTTTGCTTATGTATCCATCCTGTATACAAATGAAAGGGACATTTTCACATGATCTCTCAACTTCGGTTGATCTACAGATGACACAATTATGAGGCATTGGTATCTAACAAATGCTATGCAACCTGTGTGTATGATTTCATTGGACAATGTATAGCACATTGAACGGATTGTAACTCTGTCTTGAAATGATTTTGTTGTGTAATATTGCTAAAGATCGGTAACTACAATACTCCAATAGTCAGATACACATTGACAGGTACTACGTTGTTGCTTGTGTGAAGAGTCTGATCTGGATATCGTTGGATCGATACGGTGATAGAATTGCTCAAAACAGTATGCTATTCAAAGATAACAATGAAATGGTAGCCTTGATGCTAAAGGTCTTAAAAGGCTTTCTAAATGTAATGATGATCAAGTCTTTTTACCTAGTATTTTTCCCTATGATAGGTTTTAAAATTTTTTTACTGACTGATCACTATATTACGATTACTTTTGATAGTTGTTTATTCTTCTTGAAATTGTATTATCTTGTATATTCTTTGTATTTCTCAAGGAATATTATCAAAGATTGCTTAATCTGGGGGGGCTATGTTGTGCCTGAATCGCCACAACTGTCTATATAAGATTAAGGCACTCTTTGATAGGTAATTATTCCAAATATAATGGAATATGCTACTAGATTACATCTCAGTTGATGGGCAGATTCAGCTGCAAGTGAATAACATTTGTTACTGTCTTGTGTGATGACTCATAAATTTAGTATAAATAGCCCTTTAATTTCATTAATAAACTTCGGTATATTTGCGTCTTGTTCAATTACTATACTATCTTTCGCTGTGCTGGTTACTGTATACGCTGGCTCAACAAACGTAATTGCACCAGGATATAGATTAGCCAGTTAATGGCACCACTCACATCTCCTTGCTATGTCTTAATAAAGCTATCATATTCTACTACGCAGCCTTGCTCACTCCTGCTGTATTATGCGCAGCATAATACCTGTTCCTTGCTATGATTTGATCTATATCCTAAACAACTTTGACATCATAAAGCACACATGTACAGCTTTTAAACATATTTTGAACAAAGCTGATATACCCACTATTCACTGAGATATAGTCGATTTAGCTAAAAAGTGGAAAACACGTGAACAGTTTTTTCACCCACTGTACATGTTTGACACTTGTCAAACAACATCAGGTCATTAAACGATAAGATAGATTGTTGATTGACTTAGCGATTATGATTTAATATATAAGGTGTGCTTAATTCAATTAATAAATCTTTAGTTTTCGTATCTGGCTTATTTTACAAGTCTTTATTATCTTTTTATATCATCGCTACTTGTATCTTTTCTCTGGATACAACATATGAGCAAATCCAGCCGAAAATAAATAGCTTCGGTTACTGTGTTGTTGTGTGATGACTCATAAGTTTAGTATAAATAGCGCTTTAATTTCATTAATAAATATCAGTTTATATCTGTGTCTTGTTCAATTACTAAGCTATTTTTCGCTGTGCTAGTTATTACTGTATATGCTGGCTCAACGCAAAGATAAAAAATATATAATAATGATAATAGTAGTTGCATGATGATAGCAAGGGTAATAAACTGCTCGAATAACAAATGAAACATACTAAATAAAAGTAACGTAATACCAAGAGTATTGTAATGTGTTTTAACATATATAAACCTTAAGGGTTGCGTGCTGAGCAATGAAAGCTATCTTCAACACATGCTTCACAAACTATATTTTGAAAAATACCATCCTCGATCCACCAGATCAAGAACCAAATAACCCACCAACATTTATAATCAAAATAATAGAATCACTGACAGTTACTAAACAACCGCCAGATAAAAGATATAAACCAAACAATATTAACAGAGATGTATAATATACATTTTATTGCACACTATCCCATTGTAAAATAAAAAGGGCTTTTAATGGTATTCTTACCTACTTTTTTTTTTACCCTTGCTTCACTGCACAGAAATGCAAAAACTAAATACTACTTTATTAATTGAATTAAGCACGTCAATTTATCCTAATTAAATATGATAACACAGCGTTTTCAGGATTACATCTGATCAACATTGATATTGTCTCAAACATCTAACCAATATCCCAGATCATCATCAAGATGTCCTTAAACATCGTGTTCATAATCGATATTATGATCCAAATACAATTGAGGTATCTTAACTCATGAAGCCCTAAAGACTCAACAATCATAACCTTTTATCCTTCAAGTTTGACAAATTGCTTCTAAAGGAGGGCGTTATTGATTGCAATTCTTATGATAGGTCAGTATTCACACTATTGCAGAAAACGCTTATTAGTGCAAACATTCAGGGGAAGCTATTATTTTTCGGTTTTCTATAGCAGCAAAATGCTTCTTTCAGGGGATGTCAGAGCTAGCTCATTGGCGATTGAAAAAGAAGTATGCTGCAGAGTTCGTTCAGTGTAACTTTGTATATATGGTCCAAGGCATACCAATCACTATAATAAAGGGTTTATATAACATATCACAGTGATGCTTTTTTTCTAAACCCTTGAAAGCGCTGATGATCAAAGACAGAGACACTAGCTTCTATGCACTCAATAGTAGTAAACTCATAGAAATCTAGAAATGATGATTTAATGATTCAACAATGTCGATTTACATAAATCATTGTCGGTGACTGTCGCGCAACATCAAATCTGCATTTCTGAAATGTTGTGATCTACACAAAATTTTCGCTCTCCACAACATGTCATTTTTTTGTTTCTTCTTCCTTTACATCATTTCATAATCATCTTCAATGCCTAAACAGAAAGCCGACATATTTTATGATGGTGCTCTCTGGTTATTCAACATTATGCTGGATGTGTTTTTCCGAGAGATAAGACCTAGAGGATCGCATAAAGTCCCAATGGAAGGTCCACTCATTTTTGTGGCTGCTCCTCACGCTAACCAAGTAAGGTGTCACTCTATAATAAACAGGCTTGATGTTTGCTAAACCAATACAGTTTGTAGACCCATTAATTGTGATGAGAGAATGCAACCGTAGAGTCTCTTTTTTGATTGCGGCCAAATCAATGCAACAATGGGCCATTGGGTTTTTAGCAAGCTTTTTCCATCCAAGTAAACACATTTTACATGACACAGAGCAATGATATTGACTAGTCTACTATGTTTAGTTCCTGTTAAGAGGCCTCAGGATCTAGCTGAGGCTGGCCATGGCCGTATACACCTTCTCAATCCCAAGACAGATCCACTCAAGATTCAAGGCATGGATACAAAATTTACCTCTCAATTGCAGCCTCATGACTCGATCATTCTTCCTCGCAATGCTGGCATTTTGAAAATTAAGCAAGTGCTCTCAGACACTGAGCTTTTGATCGCTAGCCCTATCACTGATAAAAAAGCATTGGAACACTTGACAAAGTCATCTGGCACAGCCTATAAATGCTTACCTCATATTGATCAAGATTCAGTATACGAGCGTGTGTACGAGGAGTTGAATAATGGTCGCTGTATTACCATCTTTCCCGAAGGCGGTAGTCATGATCGCGCAGAGATGTTGCCTTTCAAAGCAGGCGTCACTATTATGGCTCTGGGCGCAATGGCTAAATATCCTGGTCTTGATGTCAAAATTGTACCTTGTGGTTTAAATTACTTTCATGCGCACCGATTCCGTTCAAGAGCAGTTATTGAATTCGGCAACCCCATTACTATACCTGCAGATCTGGTCGAGCAATTTAAGCAGGGAGGACAGCAAAAACGTGAAGCGTGTTCTAATTTGTTGGATACCATTTTTTATGCGCTGAAATCAGTCACTGTCAATGTACCCAATGATCAGACATTGATGGTGATTCAAGCAGCCAGAAGATTGTATAAACCTGCTCATCGACGTTTACATATTGCTCAAGTGGTGGATTTGAATAGACGATTTGTTATTGGATACAACTTGTACAAGGATGATCCTCGAGTGATCAACCTAAAACAAAAGGTGCTGGCGTATAATCAGCTGCTGAAATACCATGGATTAAGAGATCATCAAGTGCCAGAAATCAATTTGAGGGGATGGAGAACATTTTTCTTGCTATGGTATCGCGTGGGCGTCTTGGTCGTATGGGGTCTTTTATCATTCCCTGGGTAAGTTTTGAGGAAGAGTGGAATTGAATGGTAGGCTCATGAGTACGATGTGTTAGATCCATTTTGAATTTGCCGATCGTCATAACAGCAAAAGCCATCAGCACCAAGAAGGCAAAAGATGCTTTGGCAAGTTCATCTGTCAAAGTGGCTGGTAGAGATGTATTGGCAACATGGAAGTTTCTAGTAGGCATGGTGCTGATTCCATTATTATACGGACTGTACACTCTTATCGTGCTGTGGATTTGCATGAAATCGGAAATGGACTGGTTCCAAACAATGTTGTATCCTCTTTTAACATGGACAATGCTTCCCTTTATAAGCTATGCGTCCATGAGATTCGCAGAAAATGGGGTGGATGTATTCAAGTAAGTGTTTTGCATCAAAACAATGCTGTCTCTTTCCATACCGACAAGCCAATAGATCTCTTCGACCTTTATATGTTGCATTGGTGGATCCAGATAGCACAGCTAATCTGCGTCAACTTCGAGAAAAGTTATCGCAGGACATTACTGAAGTGATCAACGAAATTGGGCCTGATGTATTCAGTGATTTCGACTCTGATAATGTATTTAGAAACGATAGCACCAGCCAAGAATCTGTCAATGAATTGGCTGAAGGTGGACGCACGTTCTCTCAAATTGCGGCTGGATTTTTGACAGATACAGCAAATGTTCTTTTGAACGATAGCAATATTTTCAACTGGACAAATCAAGAAGAAGAGTCAGATTCAGACGAACAATTGTACTTTTTAGATAAAACTACAGCTGCTAATACATCAGCATCTGCGAGTGATACAGAGTCTTATAAAAAAATCCATTGACTTCCATAGACCATAGCATACTCGAAAAAATAAACTATTTACCCATGTTCGTAATGTATAGCTCGTTGACTGGAATATGAGGCAAGATTTCAAACTGGTCAGAAGAAGCTAGCTCTTGAACTTGATTGCATTGATGAGCAAAGAAAAGTCGTTGGCTGGCTGGAGTGCCTGAATTTCAAATCATAACTTCGTGTCAGGTTGTGTGTAATAAAAAAAGAATTTGACAAACGGCTTGCACTTTTCTTTGCTTTGGATTCTTATATTATGGCACCTCCTACCGTTATTTTAGATAATGGTGCCCACAGTATGAAAGTTGGCATTGCCTCTGATGGTGCATCTCCCAAGTATGTAGTAAACGACGGTACAAGTAAATCAATCAATAACCTCTTTCTACAGACTGGTGCCCAACGCCATCGTTCGTGGAAAAGCAGACAAACGACACTATGTAGGCGATCAGATGGATAATTGCACTGATTTTTCATCACTTTATTATCGTCTACCCTTTGAAAAAGTTTGTACATATATTAAATGCGACATATTTTTGCCACTAAATACTCTTTGTCTGTAACTTAGGGGCTTCTAGTCAACTGGGGTATTGAGCGAACTATATGGGATAGTTTATTTAAGAATGTTGCCAAGATAGAACCAAAAGACAGTCGATTGTTGATCACAGAGCCATGCTTCAATCTACCAGCTATACAGGACAACTATGATCAGATTGTGTTTGAGGAATTCGAATTTGGTGCTTGCTTTCGTACAATAGGGCCTGAGCTTTGTTTGTTGAATGATCTAGGAGAACTATTCGGCGATAATCAATCAGGATCAGTAGCAGCTTCAATCCCTGATTGTGCATTGATAGTGGACTCAGGGTACTCATTTACACATATTGTCCCCTTCTTAAAGGGCAAGGCGATACCAGAAGGAGTTCGACGCATTAACGTGGGTGGAAAGTTATTGACAAATCAATTGAAAGAAGTGGTATCGTTTCGATCCTATGATATGATGGAAGAAACATACATTATAAATGACGTGAAAGAAAAATGCTGCTTTGTTTCCAAAGACGTCTACCTAGATTTAGATATTTGCAAGTAAGTTGGCTTAATGAAATCAGCCAGTTGGTGTATTTACATGAATAATTCTAGGAAGCCACTCGCTAAAAACACAATCATACAAGAATACGTATTGCCTGACTTTATCAACAACAAAACAGGACACATTCGAACCAAGGGAGCAGCCGCAACAGTAGCAGATCAACAAATATTAGCAATGAATAACGAACGATTCATGATACCCGAAATATTAATGCATCCTTCTGATATTGGCTTGGAACAAGCAGGCATTCCAGAGGCTATTGTGCAGAGCGTCAATGCGTGCGATCCAGGTAATGACTGAGCTATTGGTAGTGAAAGAAAAAACAGCCCTGACATTCTTGTGACGTTAAGCTATTCATGGACTCTTGTATGCAAACATAGTCCTTGTAGGCGGAAATGCCAATATCCCAGGTTATGTGGAAAGAATGTAAGCATATTGTAAGGGTCTGATACCGCTTTACTCACGTTTTGTTTAGCCAACAAGATCTTCGACAGCTTGTGCCGATTGATTACGAGATTCGCATCGCAAAGCCAGAAAAGTAAGTTGCTAAATGCATTGATTTTTACGCACTCTTACACAGCCAAATAGCCCAGTAACATTTGCTTGGGAAGGTGGCAATCGACTGATTTCTCTAAGCACAGAAAAGGAATTGCAGAAAACATTTGTACAGCGCAAAGAATATCTAGAATATGGCAGTGATGTTTGCAGAAGGAAATTTGGTTCATTATGAACATTCAATTAAAAATAGTGACCTGTTTCATGGTTACACCTCGAGTGTATAAAATAAACTTGTTCATTATGTATAATTCTCTGCAGCAAAATGGAATACCAGGAATTCACTGTTGAATATACGGAAATACGGCCTTGATGTATCATACTTGCCAGAAGGGCTGGAGCACTCTCGCATTTCGAGTGCCCTACATTTACCTCGCCTCATTCCCCTCCCCCCAAATCTAAATGATAAATCACATAAAAGGCAATTATTTCCAGCAATTAAGCAAGGTGACACCAAGAAGTGGGCCATCTCATTATTATTACATCAACAAAAGTACAATGGATAGTAATAATAAACAAATAATGAAGCACACAATACCCAGAGATTATATGAAAAAAGAAGCTCACTGAGAAACTGCCCCTGATTAAATCAAATATGGCTTTTTTTTACCCACCACCCTGCAAAAATCGAATAAGCGAGCCTCTTTTCTTGTTTTCTTGGCGCAAATCTATATAAAAACCAACATGATATCAGTGGCGTCTCTAATTTGCCTCAAGCTAACCCAGGTATTTTTAGTGTCTGGACAAGACGAAGCACCATTTCTTCTTTTTTTAGTGTCGTTTATATTTAAAGTCTTCTAGAATCCGAATATATTAAGTAGATAGGAATGACAGATGGCTATTACGAAATGATGGCATTTGCCTTGAAGGGTGTGTAGCTTACCCTTATCCTACACTTGATCACATTTTCGCCAAACAAATGAGTTTCAATCAACTGATGCAAAATAAAGATCTACATAATTTTGTGCTTTATTATTAGGTGCCATGGCTGTATATATTTTCCATGATCAATGACAATTGTAACAGACGTTTGATTCAGTAGGAGATGAAATCAGCATCATCATCATGATCAAGGGATAATCTCTAGGAGATTTGAGGGGGGGTGGGGAGGAGTAGAAGGAGTTAAAGGTTACCCGAACTCGCCTTTTGTATATAAAAAAGTTACCTTTTGAAATGAGAAAATGATCTATTTTTGGTCTATTGAGCCTAAATATCACTGAAATGTAATGTTACAGCTCTTTTGTAATATGTAATTCAATTGAATTATTAATATTTTTCTTGGTATCATTATCTTGTAGACAGATAGAAGAAAGAGCGATTTAATAATAGATACTCTGTACGATCCAATCAGTCAGAATGGTCTCTTTGAGGCCATGGAACACTGCGCGGAGACGAATCACAATAATAGCTTGGGTTAATTGAAGCTAATGCATTTTCAAATCTGACATTACACAAAAATTAGGAGAGTGCTACTCTTGTCTAGTTCCAGGCACCTTGAAAGAACCACACACGCACAGCTTATTTGTCACCACAATAATATATTGGTTTGAAACTCACTCGCTCTCGATTGCCCTTTTCGCTTGCAAACCTATATTTATATATATTTGAGCCTTCCTTTTGATTTCATTTATAACATTATTGCATCCCTTTCTCTCTTTTTTTTTTCTCTCTTCTTTTTCTTTTTCATTTCTTCTTTTTTTTTTTCAATTTTCTACAAATTTCTTTAAACCATATTTAGATCAAATCCAAAGAAACAAAAAAGAAAGAAACACATTTAGATCTACAATCAACATTTGGAATTTTACTTTCGAATTACAAACAACAACTGCATCTCTAGAATCGAAACAGAAAAACCCTTTCCAGTCTTTTTTCCTCACTTATAAACTATACAACTATGCGTGCCGCCTTTCTTTGTTTAGCAGCTGTCGTTCAACTCGCTCTCAGCGCTGCAGCAGAACCCATCACCATCCCTCTCTACAAACGTTCAGATGAAGGAGGCATCTACAAGGCTGCTGGTAAAGCACTTAACAACGGTGTCGTAAGTACTTGGAAAATGAAGAAAAAAAGGGAACTATAATTACACATTTGATTACAGAAACATCTTTAATTACTACTGTACCACTCAAATGTAAAAAAAAAAAAAAATTGTTTCTATCAAAACAACATGTTCCCTTGCTTCTTCATGCTCGCTCTTTTTTCTGCCAGTTTACTAATCCTATTGCAATAGCTTGCCGGTAAAGTCAAAATCGGTAATCCCCCTCAAGAGTTCACATTTGCCTTTGATACCAGTATGTAGCACTCCTCCCCCCCTTATTTATCTATTTTCTCAGGTTGTACTTAATTTCATTACTTTTCAACTAGCGATCGGTTATTCTTGGGTTCGTGGCTCTAGAGTAAGTCCATTCATGTAGCTAAATAAAAGGTTGAAACATCTACTAACATGTCCTTCTTTCTGTAGTGTAAGACTGACAACTGCCGTGGTCGCTGTACTTACTACGCTCGCAAGTCTTCAGATGCTGTCTCTGTTGGCAGAAAGTTCTCTGTAGAATACGGTGATTCTTGCGTTGATACTCACGTTTATATGGATACTTTTGAATTTGCTGGTCTCAAAGTCAAGGACATGCCATTTGGCGGTGCCTACCGTATGTCTGGCTTTGGTGAAGGCTTTGACGGTTACCTCGGTCTTGGTCGTAGTGTCGATTTCAACAACACAAAGATTGGTTCTACCGCCTCAGGTAACTAGAAAGATTATATCATCATTATTCATCTGTATCATTGACCACAAAACATGAACATTTTAGGTTTGAGCAAGCGTGATGTTGCACTTCCCGATTCTGCTTTCGTTCCCAACGCTTTCCAATCTGGTTCTGGTCTTGCTAGTGCTCAATTCGGTATGTACACTACCACCACCAGCACTGGCTTTGATCAATCTGGTAGCACTACTACCAACACTGTCACCAACAGCACTGCCTCCAGCGCCTTGCCTGCTGGTTCTACTGCTGTTCCCTCCGTTGGCACCACTACTCCTACTACTGGTGGTGGTACTTCTGGTTCCGTTACTGGTGGCGGTTTCGGTGTTGTTAAGCGTTCCAACACTGCAAGCAAGGAAGAGCCTGCTGGTTACTTGGTCCTCGGTGGTGTTGACAAGTCCATCATCAAGGGTGATGTTGAATACATTCGTCTCGCTGATGATCCTGGAGCCAAGGCCAAGAACTGGGATGTTTGTATCCGTCATGCCAGCTTTGGTGGTTTGAGATTGAAGCAACAAGCCAACGCTCTCGCTTCCATCAGTACCTCCACTAGTTTGATTGTTATGCCTCCTGATCAAGCTGACCAATTCCATGAAAAGTTTGGCGGTGAATACAAATCTAGCTCCAAGAGCTATCAAATCAAGTGTTCTGAAATCAAGAACTTGCCTATGCTCAAGATGACCCTCGAAGACCACATTGTTGAATTGCCTGCCAAGTACTGGACAGCTGTCGTTGATGCTGATCGTGATTGTTGTGAGACCAAGATTAGCCGCGGTAACTCTGATCGCGATTGGATCCTTGGCACTTCTTTAACAAATGCTTTCTATACCACCTTTGATCCTGATACTGAAGCCGTTGGTTTGGCTATCAAGAAGGGTCAAGCTGATGATGGTCTCAGAGTTTACAAGAAGTCTCATTAGATTCATTCAATTTCTTTGCTCTCTGTCAACAACTTCCACTCTTTATTATATAATATGCAACTGTGAAAATAATAATATATAACTATTTATTTAAAAGAAAACCACTGTCCTTTTACTATCACTGCCACTTTTATTTATATGAATACCTTATATCGTTATCATATTATTATCTGTCATCAATATCATATTATTTATCCCTCCCCTTCTTCCCCCTCTTTCTTCACCTCGTCCAGATATTCCTCTGTATTTTGTGAATTTACGCTTATTTATCAAATCAGAAAACAAAAAAACAAAAAAAACAAAAAACTTTTCAACTCGAGTTTCATTACCATCATCCATGTATCTATTGAAATGGTTATGCATCCCCTTTAGACATTTGTATACTCATTTTAGAATTAAAAAAGAAAAAAAATACACGGCAAAATGGGTTTACTGGTTGTGAAACTAGCATGAACAGATACAGAATTTATAATGTTGCATCAATCTTGAACACAATTTATATTTTAAATTGCTTGTTTATTCATGCTACATTCCAAATCTTCATATTACTACTGCTACCACCACCAGAATCAATTTAAATGGCGATGCGATGGTAGTACATAGAGCAACGGAAGACGTGCGACGCTGCAGATATCAAGCGTCATTATTAGATCTTTGAAAAATAGTCAAGGCGAATAAACTTGTCCTGGACTGTAGACAACCTCTTGGGTCAGTGTACTTGAGAGGGGCAAATGTATCATCGCTTGTTCTGCTCTGAATGACTCTAATGAGATGTAGTTATGCACATTGTTGAATTCCAACAAGAATTTTGCCTTACTGGTCAAAGTATCAACAAACCCCAGTTGCTCCAGCTACCTATGAACGAATGCTTTTGTAACAAAAGCCTGCAGTACGTTTTCCACAATGTTCCCCTTTTCAACCATGTACGCTTGTCTTTTCGGTATCCATTTTAAGTATAAATGTGGTTTGGAGTATACCATGTCGTCTTCTGGGGTTGGGTAGTTATTTCAATAGTTTCAGTAATGAAGTCATGTAATATTCAGAGTTTTGATCGCATAGCAAAGTCATAAAGTAGCGACTATTTCTTTTCTGGATGTTTTCTGCTGCATGCAAGCAAAGAGCAATGCTATAAGCCTTAGCCAGATATAATGCCACACTCATGTGTCCAATGTCTTTCAGCTGCTGTGGCCCAATCCTACGACCAGGTAGAGGCCTTTGTAAATTCCTTAAAAGATATTACTATTTACACCATTTTAGAAATACAATTACAAGGTTGTTAGCTCTAAAGGCAATGAATGTATGAAAAGGGCTTTGATAAATACCTTTTAGATGGGCTGACCTTTGTTACAACAACATTTGAGAGGAATGAAAAGAAAACAAGAGGAAGATTTTTCGAGATCAAATTTTTATACTGAAATACTGATACAAAATTAACATGACATGAGATAGCACTCCTTTCTGTTATGATGTGTTGATAAATTGAACCACATTGTCTCTCTGTAACAGAGCAGGTTACCCTGTATTCGCAAAACAATGCTTTTTTGGTTTGAATAAACTCGATAGCCTAAAGTTATCATCCTGAAAATGGTACAAATAGTAATATTCCATTGTAAGATAATGAATCATCAGCCCTGTGGGCAGACCCTCCAATACAGCGACGATTCAGTGGATTATTATTGCCAGCTAGCACCATAGACGCATGAAACCACCTTCGCGCTTTGAAACCCCAATGCACTTTCACAAGCCAAAGTTGTTATAAAGCAATTAAAGTCAATTTGACATTTACTGCCTTACAAAATCGTTTATTATAATACAAAATTGATGCTCTCCATCTAGAAAAACGGCATATCCATTGTCACCGGCTTCAACTCTCCTGGTCCGTCATAGATGTCAATAATGGGTGCAACATCTAAATGAATCACTCTTGTGGTATGATCACCAATCTTGGCCAACGCTCTCCATCTCTCCAAATCTGCTGGATTTCTTTTGTCGCCATGTGCCTCTTCATTCTTTTCCCAATGTCCTTGACTAAATGCTATAAAGCAATGCACCTTTTTAAGTTCAAGGTCGACTGTAATAGTAACAATTGTGCCAGTTTCTTCAATCCAAGAGACATTGTAAATGTGTTCGCGGATCTTTTGATAGTACGCTTTTTGATAGTTGGATCTACCCTTCATAGGACCACCGTGAATCGAGTAGACAAACAGCTGATCAGATTGAAAATAGGCTTCATAGACACCGAGTTCACCGTACTTGTAGACAATGTGTTTACCAATGATTTCGCTTAAATCTTCACTCATTTTGAGAATGTTGCAATAATCACCATCATCAAGTTGAGCGTTAATCTGCCCCCCTTTTTATAAGGCAATTCTCCACGGACCAAAGCGATGGAAAATCGATGGATATAATAAATTACGACATTGGTTTCACGGATCGTAAGCTGTTCGTTTGCAATGTTTGACATGTCAGGGCGCCGCTTTTCAAAATTCAATTATGCAATGATGAACGCTTTTTTGTAACGGCCCCTGAACTCTACCATGACAGGATAAATTATTCAACCTTTTGGGTAAGCTGTTGGTCATTGCTGCATTATGAGGTATAGCCATCCACACTCTCCTTATTATTGCATAGGAGTATTTAGCATAAATTTACCAGCATTTTATGAATCTAAAGCCCTTTGCCAATGTCTGTTGGGATACTATTCCTATTTGCACAATTAAGAATTACATGCTGCACAATTATTGCTTTGTGCACAGCTAGCCATCTTAAGGTAGTACTTACAGTGCCTTAACTGCTTCACATACAGAGGCCCTGATATAGAATTGGCTCCACATAGCGTCCATGCAGTAGTAGCTACTGAAAGTACCAATTGCTTTCGAGAGGAAGGCATTTTTTTTTGCAGTGACAGCTGGGTTTGAAATGCACCATGCTGCTGCCATCATGATACTCAAAATCGACGCGATCCCTTGTCCTTTTTAGCTTTCTTGCCAAATTCGACTATGTAAGCTGTGATTACAACACCGTACTTTCTAATGCATTTAGATATAACTTTTCACGATGCATCTGAATTTGCTAATTATATGAAGCTTTTTGACCAATAATATTGAGCAATTCTCAAAAATACAAAAAGTGAATTATTGCTAAAATGCCGATATATCGTATATAAAAGTCTCACAAAAATAGTTTCACATGCTGCCCTGAGTCATTAGAATCAATTTGATCTTATACACGCCATAGTAAAAGTCTTCGTTTTTGGGGCCAAAAACGCGACAAACTGAATCTTGATGTTCGAGTAAAGGGGTAGCTCATGGTTTGGATCGACTTTCATCGATGTTTTCTTGGTCCTAAAAAAATTTGAGAAAATGCATCAGTGAGTAACTGCCAGACGAGAGGAATTGCATGGTGCTATTCTGCAGGTCTAAAACAGCTTCTAACTCGAGAAATCCATCATTCAATGTACCCAAATTTGGCTGTGTTTTAGCATACTATTGAGTAGTAAGAGTTGATGTAATTATGCTATCTGCTCATATATGAATTGTCTCCATTGATTTATACTAGGAGCATTGTAGAAAAGTCAAATCCTCAGCTACAGGTAAAGTGACGGAGGTTGTAGCGCAGTTTGTGGCATTTGATATCACAGTGTAATTGCATCTGTGCGCTTATGTTGCGATGCTCCTCTAGGTATGACTCTCAAAATAGAGTTCTCCTCCCAAGGGATATAATGTACGCAGTGTTACTCCAAAGATCAAGTATCATCACCAGCCCTTTTGTAACTTTTAGAGCTATCGCACAACCAATGATACAGTATTTTACAGCAAGTGTTTAAATCAGAGCCTATATATACATCTGTAAGGAATAGTTTATAGCGATGTAGAGCGTTTTTATTATTCAAAAAGTAACAATTGCGCACAAAGTAATTTTTGATTGTGCAAACAGCAATACCGTATCTGATTTATCTAGATCGAGTAGAATCTAAAGCTTGAATTTGCAATAATCCTGCCATACCATACACATGTCGAATACATCCGGGATCTATAGCTGCTATCTACCTTTGAATGACTAGGTTGCACATGCAAGCGCATTGCCTCTTTTTCTCTTTAGACCTTGTGCTTTGAATCGAGCTTCTGCACCTTTCCAATGCTTCAACATCTCGTGTTTGCCACCACCTGTCCCATTAAATCCCAGCAATAAGAGAAGGCTTTAAAAAATTTCACATCCCATCCTGATGGTTGAGCAAATCTAATTCAACTTGACTTTTTTACACCAATACCAACAACACAAAGATGAGCGAACAAAAGTTAGTATCTAATCCTCGTGGTATCCCAAGCTCTCCTTTTGTGGTAATATATTCAATAAGCGTGTACATCTAAACAACAAGACGAGCTAATATCAACATGGCCAGGAACGCGTTGAAGATTATGTCTCAGAAGCAGAACCAGTTGAAATTGTGTTGAAGAAATTCCAAGAAGCCATCAGGTAAAGCATCGATGCAGCATGTTGGGAAACAACGAATACTCATCAAGCACACATGTAGCAAGTATAAATTCATGGAAGTCAATTTATTGCAACGTAGAAAGGTGTTGGAAGAAAAGATTCCCGAGATTGAAAAGACCATTGCCATGGTAGACTTATTGACCGAGAAACAAGATAGTCAAGAGCCTTTGTACACAGATTTCGAGTTGAATGATACATTATATGCAAAGGCAAAGATTGAGGCTACTGGTTCAGTGTACCTTTGGTTGGGTGCTAATGTCATGCTCGAATATACTTGTGAAGAAGCAAAGGATTTATTGACCTCTAAACTTGATACAGCCAAGAATTCACTAAAGAACACATTAGAGGATCTCGAGTTCTTGAGAAGTCAAATTACAACCATGGAAGTCAATACTGCTCGTGTATATAACTGGGATGTCAAGCAGAGACGTCTTTTGAGAGAGCAACAAGGATCTTCTTCTGCTGTCGAGGCATCAGCCTAATATGTTGTGATGGACGGAAGCTGAATACAATCACAACATAAACACACACACACACATAATAAAATTTACTTGCTTTTTTTTTTTATCTTTCTCTAATTATCAAGTCTTATGAGTTCTCAACAAGTAGGAAAGTTGGTAGCCTTCATAGGTGCTTTGTTCCTCGCTCATTCTGCTTACTCAACTTATGAACGTATGTATTGACTGAATGACACATGAATGATTCACAACCAACGAGTTTGATCACAGACCTTGCATACATCAAAGCTGTCGACCAAGTCAACACATCCCTTCCTATAGAAGTAAATATCAGTTGCACTCTCCATATCGATAGTTAGACACTAACACTGTATAAAAAGATTGTTACAGAATGCTTAGCATCTGCTCTTGTAGCTCTTGTAGGCGTTGTTTTTTCAGTAGACGCGTTCAAGCCTATTGCCATGGAAACAGAAGTTGCCAAAATGTATGTCATTGATCCAATATAAAAGCATAGCTGACTGACGCAATTTCTATTAGGACCATTGACAAGATCGACACTAGACCCTCATTTCTAACATTCAACCATCGAAAAGTAGTTTCTTCTCAATCACAACAAGGCAGAAAGATATAAGAAACGCACACACATACACAAACACACACACTGTAAAACAACAACAGCAACAATGATAATAATAAAGATATTCCCACTATTCGAACGATGACTTATTTTTCACTGCTGCGATACTTTATTCATTGAGATTATTCGGTGTAGTAGGACCCGATGATCCACTGAGATCGCCATTAGGCACACCCATATACAAATTACTGGAGCTGGATGGAGAGATGGGTTCACCGTCTTCGTTGAAAAAGTCGTCGAGGTCCTTTAGAGCATTCATCAAATCATCGCCATAAGCAACAGCAGCAGCTGGAGATCCACCGCTCATGATGGGAATGCCGTCTGTCATGG
Source organism: Mucor circinelloides (assembly GCA_037974945.1). Taxonomy (NCBI): domain Eukaryota; kingdom Fungi; phylum Mucoromycota; class Mucoromycetes; order Mucorales; family Mucoraceae; genus Mucor; species Mucor circinelloides. Next base: position 417,117 of record JBBNAA010000029.1, on the reverse strand, counting down.
TAGACATGCGCATCTCTTCTCTACGTTCAGTGCCCATGGTTGCAGCAGCAGCAGCAGCAGCTACAGAGGTTGCTTCACCTGTCATCATGGAAAAGTCTTCTACTGAGAATTGAATATTGTGCTCAATAGGTGCTTCGTTGGTAATGGACGAGCATTCAAATACAACCGCATGGATATTGTGTCGAGTTATCTTTGCGGCTGCTGCAAAGTTATTGAACCCCCAGATCAATTCAGAGTCGTTTGTCAGGTTGCTATCGTCGTTGGATGTGAATGCATGAATACCGGAATTGAGCACAGAGAGAGCACGATCAGCGTATTCTGTGGGCACGAGTTGTAACAGCGGTTCCAGTACAGCAATATCAATGGATACCTGGGTGGTTGTTCGCACCATTTTACCTGTAACATAGGGCACCAAATTTTCAATTAAAAGCAACGTCTTGTCTCGGTAATGAGGATCCTTGTTCTTGACCATCAGCATGGAAAACATGAAAGCCTGTTGACAATATTGAGTGAAAAACACATCCCGCATGCTGCCCAGGATTTGTTTGAGGAAATCTTCTTGAAACTTGGATTTCTGGAGGTGATAAGTAGTTAAAATACGCTGAATGCCAGGCAAGCCGTAATCTTCAAACAGTTTGACTAGCTTGTTGCACCATGCCACAGCATCTGGATCCACTGCGTCTCCATCTAGGCCATGCAGCAGACGTGGAATACTACCCAACAGCAGGTACATGAGTCTGGTTTCTGTGGGATCAATCAATGGCAAGTTATCTTGCAAAGAGACATAGTCCAAGATGTGAAAGGTCTCCTTTTCAGCAGACGAGAATTGCAAGCCCTTGAGCAACAGCGGTTGTAGTCCATCAAACTCGCTCGACCAGTTCTTTGGGAAACTCTCTGCCAACTTGGGGTTGAATTCGTTCTTTTGAAGAACCACATCCAGCAACAACAATGCCTCGCAATGCTCTGATTCATAGGGGCTGTACAAGCACGCCACAGCAGCCCAGAACAGTTGTGGAAACTGCTCCATTTGAGCCTTGTCCATGGCCTTGGCAACCTCTGTAAGTGTCAATATAATCTCTAGTGCAAAACCACGAATTTCCTCTGATTTGTCTGCAATGGTGTTGGAAAGACGAGCGAGCATGTCTGCCAGCATGTGCTGGTTGAACGCAGGCATCAAGGCACGGAAACACTGGAACGAACGACAGGCAATATGTCTTACTGAACAGCATGTGGCCCATTTGAGCGCTGTCTCTCCCCACTTTTGTCGTAAGTCTCTGTCCTCGTACGAAAACACGTCTACTACTTGCTGCAACAGTGCCTTGATCTCGTCTGCGCTGGTAATGCGTCGATTCACTGGCGTAATATTCTCGTATGCCCACAAACGCTTGCCTTCCTTACTGACCAGCCATTGGATGATTTCTGATGCCTTTTGAGACGCCTCAGAATCGATGGATTGTCGTACCACAATAGAGTGAATCAAGTTGATCAAGAAACAGCGAGATTGGTCGCACACAATGCTGGTGAGATGATCCAATTGCACAAAAATGCTGTGCAGCAGTAGCGGTAAATGCGGTGCCAAGTCAGCGCCTGCTTCAATCGCTAGATCCACCAAAAACACCATGGCTAATTGGCCTCTTGAAAATACAGGGCGTTTGGGGTAGCTGGGAAGCACCTTTTCTGTGTCTGCGACAAACAGCATGGGAAACGCATGTGCATGACGATTGCTGGCTTCCTTTAGCTGTGGGACCATGGACCTCGGCGTGATTTCAGCAATGACTTCTTCAGTGACAGTGGCAAAAGCATGCGTACGACCTAGACAGACAAACACGCGCTTGGCATGAATCAAAAACCAAGGATTGCGAGTTTCTTGGCCCATGTCCAGCAAGTACATGATGATGGCTCTCACGTTTCGACCGTAATCCACCAATTGGCTCCATAAAGCAGCTGTTTCCTTGACATAGACATCGCCAAACTTGACAGTGATGTAGTATAAGTTGGATAGCACCATGTAGGCAGATGCACTGAGTTCGGTATCATGGGGGCCCACGCTGAGATCTACTTTTCGATGCCAGGGCAACATGTATGTCAGTACTTCACGCTGCGAGTTGGGACTAATGTGCTCGAATCGTTGTGTGATTTCAGACAGCATAGAGTAAGTTTGTTCAGGATGGTCCAAGGCCAAGCGTGCTGATAGCAGTGTTTGCGTGTGTTTGTAAATGGCAGGCAGGCTGCTGGTAATACCAATTTCATATTCTTTGGCACACGAATCTGCAAATACGCGTTCTTCAATGACACGCAAAAGGTTGATGGCAGTCTTTCGGATGGCCTTTTTAGCGTCGCCTGACTTGAACAATGCCAGACTCATGATTTGATGGATATGACACGGATAATCTTCGACTTGAGTGACAATTTCTGCCAGTGCTTGGAAATAGCCTTGCGTGAATTCGAGCTTGGGATTGCCCGCATAACATTGTTCAATGATATCGTCCAGTAGCACAGTTTGATCTTGATTGAAAATCATGACGGCTTCCAGCGAGCGACTACATGTCAGACATATTAGAGACAAGTGTCCAAGTGAATAACAGGCCCTAAACACACTTACCGGGCAATAGCATGGTACTTTGGATCGCGGCTTTCAAAGATGGCATCAATCCATCGAAGCACATTCAACGTATCAAATTGAATAATAGCTTGTCTTGCCTTCTTTTGTCCCAGATAGGCATACAATGGGCCACGCTATAACGCTGGATAAGTAGGCTGATCATCGTACACGTACTTCACAACTACTTACTAGCAACGTAGACATGGCACTAAGAGACGCTGCTTCCAACGCCTTTCTCTCTTCCTCCATCAACTGTGTCATGCTCGCTCGCTCCTTGGGATCTTTGCATTGCTCCAGTACATCGCGCATCATGGTGGCTTCACGTTGCTGCGAGGTCTTTGCAGTAGCTCCATAACCACACCATTCCTCAAACATCTTGTACAGGCTCAATCTCGTTTCAAACGACATGCACGACGTGGCATCCTCGAGCTGCATCAAACTCTCATACAACTTTTCTACCAGACCACACAAATAGATCCTCAAGCGCTGGTACTCCCACTCCATCTGCACCTCGGTGTCTCCCAAAAACGACTTGGTTTCCTTGATATAGCCCATGATAATATTCATTAGCTCCTTGTCCTTGACAGCTTCCCCATCAGCTAAACAGCCAGCCGTCAATTCTAGCACGTTCATGACAGAGATACGCAGACGGTCGTTCTTTTTGCTCCGTTTGTTTTGATACGGTTTTTGGTTGTTGCGCTGTTTACCATCGTCCAGTATAATCTTGACATAGCCCTCCAATTCAGACATCAATGACTTGTACACGTTGCAATTGATGTTGCCTAGACCTTCAATGGCGCTTTCACGGATAGAACGATGCTCACACGTCAAATAAGGCAACACCAGGCGAAACAGGTCGCGGGGACTTGAGATGCGTTCAATACTGGCTGACCCTTTGCGGCCCACATGGGACCAGATGGGCATGGATACAGTGGGACTATCCACACGCACAGCAGTAGCACAGGCAAATATGAGGTAGATGCGCCATTGTTCAATCGTCTCGGGGCTGGCAGTCTTGTTGTTATTGGTGCTACTCTTTGCCATACTCAGTGTACCTGTTGCACCCGCTTTCATGGTCTCCACCCAGGCCAAGATGGAAGGCTGTATCTGCAAGAGACGCGTACAAATCACTTGGCGACATTCGGCTGTCACCTTGGGGAACCGCTCAAAACATAGCTTGAACACTTGGGGCAAACACATGTTCCAAATAGCGATATCTGCAGTATGATCACTCTCGGCAATTTGCAGTAATACATGATCCAGACCACGCCGTTGATGTTGAAGCACTCGGTTACGCACATCGGATGTCAGTTTGTGGCCACGCAAAGTATTGGCGTCCTTGTCAAGCTGGACCACTTCCTGCCCCACTGTCTCCAAAAGCTGACCGAGATGGTACGGCGCTTGTTCTTTTTCATCGCATGTGAGTGCCTGCTGGTAGAGCTTGTCGGCTAAGCGAGCAGCCATCTTGATGATTTGTACTGCAAATTTGCGTATGGAAGCAGACTGGTTGCATAGAAACAAGAGTCCGTTGGCTTCTGTCTCTCTGACCAAGTCAGAAAACTTGCTCTCGTCCAAAGATGCCACATCCAATTGGTCTATCCAAATCGACAGCAAATCTACATACAGCTTGATGACACCGCCGTTCATTTGACTTGAACTGCTTCCGCCCGAAGATGTCATGATCAGTGGACCACTTGCCAATGACTGTATCACATCTGAAAACTTGTCTTCAATCTTGCAGATAAAGTGCGAGAAACCTACCACCACAGTCTGACTATCGATTTGCGCTGCAATTCTTAGCAGCGCTTTAGAGGCTGATTTGATGATTTCAGGGTCTGTGTGTACAGTGTATCGCGACAAAATGTCGACCAATGTGCGCAATTGAATTCCTGCAGGCATGATACGAGGCATGCCGTCAATGATGGTCTTGATGACATCGAAATAGGCTTGCTTGTCTTTGGTGTAGGACACGCTGAAGCTGGCATACTGATGGTGGATTTGAGGTCCTTCTGACGAGCCTACTGTGTTGGCAAAGATGGGCACCGAGTAATTGGTAGTGATGGTGCTGTTGTTGACGCTGCTTGTCATTTGAGCTGCACGCATAATAATGTTCTTTTCATCTAGCACGAGCAAGCGGCCAAATGTTTGATCCAGACTGGACAGTGTCTTGGATATGATCTCTTCTACCTTTTCCGTCACTTCGGGTTTGACAGCACGAATAGGGCCTGAAAATACATCTGCTGTACATGTGATTGAAATGCCACAGCCTGCCATATCAATATCTGTAGGGAAAGGTGGCTGCTGCACGTTGTTTTCAAGGTCGGCCAACATCAGTCGGAAGGCTGTCAGTGCCACAATCATGCGTTCAGGGTTAATCAAGTCCCAATTGTGAGAATTGCTTGCGGAAGAAGCTTCGGTGTTGAGCAAGTAAAACAGGATTTTTTTGGTGCCTGAATCCACATCTCGCATCAGTGAAAAGTAGACGATCAAAATGAGGTGATCCAGCGGTGTGTCTGCTGGATTTACTGCTCGCCTAAAGGGCGGAAACAGTGTCTTGATGATCAGATCCATCTTTTTGAATGTGATGGCCGTGCTTTCAGTGCATCGAAACAGATAGGTCCATGTTAACCTGGAAACACAGCCCAATGTCACCAAGCGGGTATATTTGTCCTTGTTGAACTTTTGGTAGCAGCTTTCTAGCACGCTGGACCAGTTTGCTGCAAAGAACTCTTTTCGACTGACGCACAGCAGCGTTGTCACTAGCGGATAACCGGCTAAAACGTGCCTTGGTTTAAGCGTCATTTTCATGGCACGCGGATACATCAAGTCCACTGCTTTGGCCCAAGACGGGAAATTGACTTCGGCAACAGCAACTTCGGCAATGGGCAGTAGTAACTGAATGAATAGTTTGGCGTACGCATGCTTGACTTTGGCACCATGTGCGTTTTTGAAAAAGCTAGCACAACTGGACAGGAAATCAGCCGTTTCCTCCAGTGCATCCACTGGGTAAATTTTGATCTTGAGATAGCGCATGCCTTTGATCAGCATCTCCATGTGTCCCTGTCTCTCCTTCATGATAGTCTGGCTGTTGTATTTCTCTAATTCAGCAATGAATCGATCACTGACAGAGGCAAATCGAATGTTGGATAGTTCGCCAATCAATTCCGCAAACAGGTCCATGCTGGCTGTTCGGTTTTTAGATCGTTTGATGGCGTCTCTATAGTGTTCATGATGCGAATTGAGATGACCATCTTTTCTTACTGGTTCGTTGCACACTTACGGATCTGCCTTTTTCAGCTGATTAAACACAATTTCCTCTAAATTTTCGCCAAGATCATCTGGCAATGATCCTGGTGTCAGTCGTTTGATGATTTCTATCAAGGCTCTGCAGAGAATAAAGACAGAGGCAAGCTAATCTCTATTAGCCAAATGACACTCTCTCCCAACAAGCCCAGCACTTACTGATTGTCTTTCTTTCAGCACAGATTGAATTTCACGACTTCGGGACAATGGAGCTGAATCACTGACTCTTTTGATCAGCAAGGGATCCAAAGGCTCGACCTTGACCTTTCTCCATCTCATGACAGCATCAATGACACCGCTCTGCTGTGTTGCTGCCAGCGAAGACAACGAATAAATTAACTTGTCAAAGTTTTCATCGCTACCATGCCCCAATATCCTCTTTAAATCAACGTCTGCATCCTATACACACACACAAGAGACGATTAACGATGACTACTTGCAAAGCATGGTTTGAAATATACACTTTACGACGCCCATATTCAAGATGATGTACATTTTAGCATCTGCCATGTGCTCAAATTGACTGAATATCACCTTGAGAGCATAGTCAGAGCTCGAAATCGATGTGGTTGTTTGGTTTGTGTTGCTGTGTTGGCTCGGGGTATCATAAGTCAAGTTGGCATTTGACCCTGCCTTGTTGCTGTTGTTGTTGGTAGTGCCGTTCAAGGATGAAGGTATACCACGGTCCAAACTTTGCTGTTGAGTTGAGTAGGGCATTTTCTGTTGATTTATACGATGGTCATGGAGTGGTAGTAATGGTTAAAGATGAAGAGCAAACTCCATTGTGCAATAAAATTTGGAGACTTTTAAAATATCAAGGTTATGCACGCCCCGTGTATCCAGAGCGAGCCAACAGCAACAGTGCAGTTTTCAATTGCCCCTATTATACTCAGTTATTGATAAATTGAGACACATTGTCTTTCTGTTGTAGAACAAGTTGCTCTGTATGAGTTATCAATTAGTTGAACACATTTTAGTTTGGATAAACTTTGCGCAATTGTATAAATACAACACAAAAACTAAAGATTTATTTCTAAGACTATTTACTTTCGTCGAGGATCGTTTTGATAGTCATCAAGAGCCTCACCTTCTTCAGCGCTCGAAAATCCTTTAGATGAATGTCTCTGCCGAAAAAGAAACATAAGTCATCATTTCCCCAAAATATACACACACAAGAGGGCCTACCTTTCTTCTCTTTTTGTTTCTATATTCTTCGCTCTCGCTGTCGTAATCTTTTCTACGGTGTCGTCGACTGCTACTACCTCTCATTTCCTCATCTTCTCTAATCATACCTTCCTCATCTTCTCTGATCATGCCTTCTTCTTCTTCCTCTTCATCACCATTTTCCATCTTTTCCTAACAACACATATAGAGTTCAATGCACAGCCCATATGAGCATTTATACACACACACGCAAAACTTACTGCAAGACGTTTCATGTACTTGTCAAAGACTTCTTGTTTCAATGCTTCATCCTGCACATCATGGTATTCAGGCATATGCTCCACACGAGGCTTGATGGTTTCCCAGGTATCCTCCAATTGAATAGGTGGTTGTAACGCATGTTTGAGTGCATGTCTAAAGATGTCGAGCTTCTTTCTCAACTTTTTTTCTTGTCGACGCTTTTCATCCTTGATTCTTTGTTCTGCCTTGACAAGCAAGTGTTCGTATATAAATCGAAGGTTGTCTTGGTTGACTTCTTCCCTCACACGAGCGTCTGCTTGCACTGCCTTTAAATACTCCTCAAACGATGTGTCAAGACTTACTTCCAGATCGGCCTTTTTGAGTGCATTATAAACTGTCTTTTTCTGATGGTATAATTGTTCGTCCAAATCATCAATCACATCCCAGAACATATCCAAGGGCGTCGAGTCGGGAGATCCTACTGCGGCCAAGTAGCGTGGATCGTCCTTGATGATAGGGAATATCTCCTTCCACAAGGTGCGCACATTGATTTTACGTTGAGCCACTAATTCATGCATCAGTTCTCTGAACCCTTCTCTTGCCTTTCTGTCTCGTCTTCTTCGGGCATGAATCTTGCCGTTCAACTCATTTAAAGGCTCCTCCCATAATTGGCGGTTGTATTCTTCAAAGACAGACAAGAAATCCAACATATCCATGCCCTCAAATGTCTCTGTATTGTGTTGATACTGCTTGTACAAATCCTGCGCCTCCTTCCACGATGTCTTGTATGTAATCTCAGGAATCGACCTCAGCAATCTGCTAAACTTATCCATGCTCTCCTTTCGCAAGTCTCGCATTCTGTCCTTTTCTTCGCGCTGCATGTTTTGAATGTATTCTTCAAAGTAGATTTCACGTTGTCTCTCAGGCACTGCATTGAAGGCGGATAAATGGCCACACAGTTTGACAGCAGTTCGGAATCGAGTGTAAGGCTTCATGTCTTTTTGTTTCAGCATGTTGAAAAAGTTGTTCTTTTGGCGTGCTTCCTTTTGCTCTCTTTCTTCACGCTCTCGTTTGGCCTCGGCATCTGCCCATTGATGGAATGCTGCTTTACGCTCGCCAATAGTCTTTAATGCTCGATACAGTGGTTTGGTGATGATGGCTCGCATGGCTTGATCCCAAGTCCAGTCTGATTTCACTCCAGTCTCCTTTAATAGTCCAAAAAATGCTTTCTCGGCTTCTTCTTTGGTGGCATATTCAGGTGCAGCTTGAGTAAATTGAGCAGACAACGGTGTTGCTAAAGCTGCTTGCATTGTGTGAGAGGGTGCTGGATGAGGCCTATTGTGTTGGATGTAAGTATCTTGTTTAGTTGTTTAAGGATATTATATATATACATTTCATTTGGCACGGATGCTGCTCTTTTTGCTTGTTCAAGTTGCTCTGTAGGCATCCTGTTAATCACCATAGCATGTAGACACTCTCATCTTGCTTACCTCTTAATTCTTCAGGCACTTCCCACACGGTCTGCTTGGTAACAGAATTGCTGTAATACTTTTTGCCTTCAGGTGTTGTGTATTCTTTCCAGTTGGAGCTCTTGAATACTCTTTCTTCGGGTGTAAGAAGATCATCAGGCTTCTCCCATGTACTCTGTCTTGTTACGTTGTTGTACCAGTACTTTCTTCCTTCAGGCGTCGTGTGTTCTTTCCAGATTGCCTATTGTAAACAGTGAGATGGTTTGTGTCGACATGTATCTGGACGTGTAGCTTACGGCAGGAGGCATAGGTGGCATACCGCCAGGAGCTTGCCATTGTCCATTGGGTACCATGGCTTGTGGAGGTACTGGTGGGCCGCCATACTATCGCAATATTAGACATACGAATCTATAGAATAGCTTGCAAGTTACTTACTGCGGCAGGTGGATAACTTCCTGGTGGTGGTCTATACATGATGAATATGAACTGAGAGAAGAAGAGTAAAATACAAGATGAAAATTTTATTTATTTTTAAACGGGTTCAAATCCTCTGTCTATATACACCCTCCCTTCTATTAAGCTTCTTTGATATCCTCTACAAATTCCTCTAGTTTTTCAGCAGCAGTGGGCTCCAATTCAGCAGCATTGGAAGCAGCATTAGCGGTGGGATCGTCTAATGTCGATGCATTGTCTGTATCCACTTTGTCTTTCCACATGTTGGGCACCTTGATCTTTACAAAAGTTGGGTACACAAGTTTATCAATATATACATTTCTAAGCTTTGTTTGGATCAAATCTCGTAGTTTTGGAATGTCTTCAAGTTTTGTGCGAGAGCCTATCAGGGATTGCACTTTGAGATCAAGCACAAAGTCTGAGTGGGATGAAATGGCAATGTATCGTTCGAGGGGTATCTCTGGCTGGGTTGTGGTTGCGGGAGGGCTGATGAGCTCTATTGTCAGCTGTAGTGCGCACATCAGTATCCCATACTATCTTTCAATGCGAGTGTAGATACGTTACCGTGCCAGAAAATCGCACCACTGACAGCACCAGTGAAACAGGAAGTGCAGCAAACGCTTGTTTGGGCCAATTGAGAATAAGCTGTGTCTCGATGCCCAATGTAACTTGATCATTGTATTCAAAATCTATTTCGGCTCTCTATCAAAATCCAACTTGTTGTTAGCCCACGCTATCCATCCCCCCCACCACACACACATATGGACGCTACATACCATAGATCCCACATCGTCTGATCTTCTAATTCTCGCATTACTAAATATCGGGAATTCCTCACCCAAATTGAGTTCTGTGACATGAATAGGGCCCAAGAAATTAGGCTTAACTCCACCATTCAAGATATCATCCACAGCTAAAATCAGTCGATCGTTGATTTTAGCGTCTTCTCTGTACTGTAAAATTGCTTGTGCCAGCAATACATTAAGCCAATCTGTGCTTTCTGGTGGATGGTGCATCATATCGTAGTACGTTTTCGATGTAATGTGATCATTCGGTAACGGAATAGCTGCTCGTGAGGGTGGTGTCGTCGACAATCTCGATGGAATATAGCGCTAACAGCAGGCATTAGCCAACATAATCCATGTAACGTCATTGCAATTACCTTGTTCACGCGCTTGACATCCTCTGTAAACAGATATCGCAACACCAAGACAACCACCACAATGACACTGAGTTGTCCCAGAACAAATCCTTTTATAAATGCTAGCGAACTGCTCTTTGCGCATGTAATTTCACTGAACAGTGAGACTATTTGGTCATATTGCGATATGTCAGGCATCGATGCTGCTGTTTCCATGTATGATTAGCTTGATCTTGCTAAAGAAAAAGAATGAGAGAAAAAGGCATGTAATGAACGGGGGGGCATTAAAAACGCAACAATTTGAGTTGCGACAAAATGAGGGTTTGGCCAAAGTCTTTTACAAAGAGGCTGCCTCTTGCACCTCACATAGGTAATACATATCCCATTATTCTCCATCACCATCAACATCTCTAATAACATTACCTGGATCTTTCCCTATGCGCAGCAATTGATCAAAGTAGTTTCTAAAATTCAATGAAACCAGAAGAAACTATCATGCTCAAAGATTTTATTATGTACAAAGAAGCCATTTTTATCATCTTTAGCTTCATAGCAGCAGACTATTAAAGGCAGGAGTAACCACAAGACAATAGAAACAATTCGCCCTCAAAAAGTTTGTAACCCTGAATGGATTTCTTCAAGAAATTTTGAGGACTGGGCTCTACTGCCAGGTTACATCTGTGGATCAAAGCTGAAAGTGTGCCTTAATTCAAATCCACTCTTTGCATCATGACTCTTCCCTGGCGGGCAGTTCTGGAACACTTATCCTCTATATTTGATACTTGCATCCTTACAATCTTACACATTTGATCGAAGGCATCCAGCATTGATCCTTGGGGGAGCCTCCCCATTGCTGGCTTCGCGGGTGGTATTTTGGTTTTTTCAGTATTTATACTATTTCTGTGATAGTGTATAAGAGTGGAAATTCCCAATTGCATCGTAACTTACTTACCAGTAACTTGGAAGGATAGGACATTTCTCAAATTGTACCGATCAATTGCTTCTTTGGCAGGTTCAACTATATAAACTACGGTTTCCGTACTCTACTTTTCAACACATCTACAAGTAGCTTTTTGAAATGGATTTAATGGCTCCAGTTATCCCACGTTTTTTGGCCAAGGATATTGAGCAATTCTCGAAAATACAACAGTAGTTTTCTGGCCGAACTGCAGAGATATCGCTTATAAAGGTATCATAAAAGCAATTTCACTTGCTGCCCTGGATCATTGGAAGCAGCTTAATCTTGAGTATATTATAGAGTTAAATCCACAGTTATATGTAAAGCTATAAGCGCACTTTATAGCACTTTAGGTTACAGTGTAATTGCATATGTGTGCGCTTAAATCGCGGTACTGCCCATAATATTTAACAACGACCAAAATCAGGAACTATCTCTTGTTCATTTCTATAAAAATACATTTTTTATTGTACATTAATTATTATAAAACGGATATTGAGGTTGAGGTTGATAAGCTTGATGCGATGGCATGCCCATAAAACCACCTAAAGAAGGCTGTGGTTGAGGCTGAGGGAAACCGGTGGCGTTAGGGTAGGCTGGATATGATGGTGCAGGAGGAGACGTTTGGTGACTATATGAGTTAGCATCTGGGTATTGGTAATGATTATTTGTATATGGAGGAAATTGATGATATTGCGGCTGTGGTTGTTGTGGCATGGGCATTGAACTATTACTATGGTTGTAGAATTGATGTGATAAAGGTGCAGGTGGAGGAGAGGCGCCATAATGGTGATAATGGGATTGATCCTGCTCATAAGGATGATGGTGATATGGCGGTGAGTGATTCGTTGCTGGCTGCGTTGAGGTTGTTTCGCTAAAACTTGGCGTAGGCATCATGAATGCACCACCACTACCACCGTGATTGCTGACGGAAGGCGTGGGTCGAGGTGGGATTTGAGGCGAGACAAGAGCTGGTGTTGGAGCATCTTGATTTCTTACAATCCAGCGAACAGACTCCTGTCTTCCGATACCTACACTACTGCTTGTTGCGGTGCTAGTGGAAGGATGCAACGAAGCTACACTGTCATCTCTGGATACTGATGGTGAAGTGGGATGGCCACCACCAGCAGCAGCAGTTGGAGAGACCATGGGTTGATAGTCATTGTAGATCTCGGATGGAGTAATCTTGAGTTTAGCTTTGTAGGAAGGAGATGATGGTACCAGTGTCGAGTGCTCAGGAGGAGGTGTGTTACTACTGGTGGCTAAATTTTGTTTATAGTAGAGTGAAGGCGATTTATTGGTGGGCTGGTCATCTAAATAAAGCGGTTTTGGAGAAGTTGGTTCAGCTTGTTCTCCTGATTTTAAGGCGTTTTCTAATTTAGGTGTTGGAAGGTGCGTGGTGGTGGTGCCGTCCATACTTGGAATTTTATCTAATGGCGGTGAAATGACTTGAGCTTGATATGAAACTTCGTTGGGCTTGTTCACAGCAGGCTCAGGAACAGGCTCCTGAATTGACTCAAAGGATGGCTGAGGCGATGTTATAGTGGGATCAATGCGTGTAATTGAATTGGAGTGCTTGATGGATGGAGACTGTTGAAGCAGTGTAGGTGAATTGACGTCCGATCCCAAATCTAAATCCTTCATTTTCTCGGCCACTTGCTCGTATTCAGAGGAATTGCTGCTGTCATCTTGCTGTGATGCATTCTCTTCCACTCTCTGTTCTTCCTCCTCCTCGTCGTCGTCATCGTCGTCAATGTTGAATGCAAGCTTGGGATACGTTCCAATGACAAACGGCACGTTGAATATAACAATATCACCCGCTGTTTCAGGACGGTGTGGGTTTTCCTCGTTTAGGTTGATGGACACGCGCAAACTGTACTCAATCTTGAACGTCGAGCCTGATTTATCAACTGTAGGGCAGATATTGGATGGAATTGGCAACTGCATATCAAATGTCTTTGTGAAACTGATGGGACCTGATATCTCAATATTTGAAGTGATTTGACGAATGACTTTTGGACCAAATAATTCGGATCTATTAAGTGTTACACCAAATGTTACTATTTATACACCATGTTGTATACTATAGCTTCACTTACTTGTTTTTGCCATAATAGACGGATCTCAGTAATTGAATTGACAGTGCCTTGTCTCGCACCATGACACCAATGTGCTCTATGGTCACTGAAATAGGTATCACATCACCTACGCTCTCTATCAGTCTCTGATGCCATCATATGCACATTGAAGGTCTCACCTTTCACAGCAGCACGTTTTGCGACCACAGTAGACACTCGTACCTTTCTAGTCGTTTCTCCACTCAACAGCAATTCCTTTTCAATTCGTTGGTCCCCTGCAAATTCTGCTTTATCCACATTGATATCCTCCAGGATATTGATAGATACACTGGCTGTCGGACAAAATTTCTCCAGCGTATAGGCCTTGTTGTAAATGGCCACCAGCCGATAACTCACTTTTAACAGTTTAGTAATCTAAGAGGAATTCCTCACGTGTTAGGTCCTGAGGTGCGCCATTACATGCTGGATACATTCAAATGATGCACTAAAACTTACTTCCAGCGTGCTTGGAACTTTGTAGTCTTTTGAGCTAGGAATTGTCATTCGAAATGGGAATCGATGTGTATGTGGTTCGAGGTAATGCGATCTCTGATCTCCTTCAGGGGATTCGGCTATATGAGCAGACTTTGTAAATAAGATCATGCTTCTGCCTCCAATCTCAACAGTGCCCTCCAATGTCACTCGAATGTTGTTCGTTTTAGTGGCCTTTTTCAAGTCAAGGATGACATCGCCTGTGTATCAATGTGTGAGCGTTTTGTTTATATTGTGAAATCTCTGGTGCCATTTACCCGATATATCTTCTCCCGGAAAGTAGTATCTCTCTTGAGACAGTTCAATATAGAATTCGTTTTCTTTGCTTTTGAATAAATCAGCCATTTATCAATACAATGGATAAAGTGAATGAAGAAAGAGAAAAAAAAAGAAAAAAAAAAAGAAAAAGAAACCTGATTAAATAGTAAGCTGCTTGGATTCTATATTTGGACTTGAGCATGTTACACTCTAGAGCCACGCTTCGCAGAGGGTGACTTGTGTGCGTGTCATTAAGCTGAGTAAAGATATGCTGCCATGTTGTTATAGGATTACCATCGATTTCGCCACCTTCCCTGAATATTTTCCCAATTTCCTAAACCAAACATGGCAACGATCCTTAGACCACAACGTCGTCATTTCTTTACTATACCAAATATACTAAGCTCTAGAAAGCAGTATTCAGAGAGAAAATTGCTCAGGTGAGTCCTGCTTTTCTGCATCGATTTCTGCAAAATGTGTTGATCAAAACAAATCCAATACAGCTTTTCTCAGAACCAACTGTATGCCGTCGTATCCAATGTGGACGATTACTACCAATTTATACCTTTCTGCAACCATTCTAGAGTCTACACAAATACGCCAATGAGCAATGGCACCAATGTCATGGAAGCAGAGCTCGGCGTGGGCTTCAAGCTGTTCCAAGAAAAGTACATGTCAAAAGTAACATGCCAAAAGCCTTCATTAGTGCAGGTAATCAGTGAAATGGATCGTTGCTATGTCAATTTGAACTAATTGTATTTTAATGAGTAGGCTGTAGCTGCAGATGCCAAGTTGTTTAACGACATGACAACCACATGGAAATTCACTCCCAATGTCCCTAGATCCAAGCTGAGCATGCCATCTGCCGCTGATCATCCTACTTGCTGGGTAGACTTTGATATTTCGTTTGATTTCGCCTCTCCATTACATGCTCAAGCTTCCACTGTTTTCTTTGATCAGGTATCAAAGATGATGCTGAAAGCGTTCGTCGATAGATGTCATACAGTTTATAAGAAATAGAGCATTGTTCTCATCCATAGATTTGTACAGAATAAAAGGAAAAAAAAAGTTGTCCAGCACCATGGCATAATACGTTGCTCGTGTGATTTGTAATTCCTGCAAGAGAAAAGCTCTCAACAGGTTGATTTGATGCCACAACTGCTTCTTCTTCTTTGTGACTATTTGGATGCCGTCATTGTCGAGCAGTGCAGGTACGCGTCGCCTTAAAGTGAATTGGACATTATCCACTCAAGCGAATTGCAGTTACGTTTTTATTTCATTTTCTCTCTTTATCCATTCTACATTCACAAACTTCGATTATAAACCATGTTTTTAACACGTTCCGAGTATGACCGTGGTGTAAATACCTTTTCACCCGAAGGCCGTCTTTTCCAAGTTGAGTACGCCATTGAAGCTATCAAGGTAATAAGAAAAAAAAAAATCTATTGTAATTCCAATGTGTTGGAGGAAAATGTCAGCTAAATGTTTGATGCGTCTAGCTTGGTACAACTGCTATTGGTGTTCAAACATCTGAAGGCGTTGTTTTGGCTGTTGAGAAGCGTGTGTCTTCAACTTTATTAGAACCTAGCTCTATTGAAAAGATTATGGAAATTGACGAACATTTGGGCTGTGCCGTCAGTGGCATGACTGCCGATGCCAGAACCATGATTGAACATGCACGAGTTGCTGCTCAAGTAAGTCTGGATTCAATGCGATAAAGGATCAAGAGAATTGATGTGTACACATGTTAGAACCACCGATTTACATATGATGAAAAACTCAAAGTTGAAAGTGCTACTCAAAGTGTATGCGATTTAGCACTGAGATTTGGTGAAGGTGCTGAGGGTGAAGAGTCTATTATGGTGAGTGAATTACAGTGCAGAGATACAAGGAGAGAGAGAGAGAGAGAGAGAGAGAAAGAGAGAGAAGTGCATACTAATTTGTCTGCTTAGAGTCGTCCATTTGGTGTCGCATTACTTATTGCAGGTGTTGATGAAAACGGACCTCAACTGTAAGTAGCAGGCAAAGCATTTGTATGATCTTTTGTATTTATAGTCTGTTAGTTTCCATGCTGATCCTTCAGGTACATTCATGAAGTATCAAGCAAAGGCCATTGGATCAGGCTCTGAAGGTGCTCAAACTGAATTACAAAAAGAATACCACAAATCAATGACTTTGAAGGAAGCAGAAACTCTTGCTTTGACCGTCTTAAAATCTGTCATGGAGGAAAAGTTAAACAAGACTAATGTTCAAATCGCAGCTGTTACACCAGAGCATCACTTTAGACTTTATTCAGAGGAAGAATTGCAAAGTGTCATTGACAGATTGTAAAAGAAAGAAAGAAAAAACATGCTTGCAAAGCATACAGTTACAATCATTTTGGAATAATAAAACAGGGCTGAAAGTCTATACGGGTTGAAGTTGCAGATCAGAGAGGATCTTTATTTTAGGTGATGCTATTAAAGAGTTATGATGTACGAGTATAAAAGACTACAAATATAAATGTCAACAGAATAGTAAATGAGTCCATGGAGTGGTTTAAATGCGAAAATCCTACACCATCACTCGAAAAAACGCCAATTTGGCCTAAACCACCCAAATCTTGTGAATAGCCCAAGGCAGGCATATTTGCTCCCATGTCAGGTGTGGGTACTGGTGATGCGGTGGGTAATGCAATAGGGACTTCGGGCTGGCCAGCAAAAGGAGGTCTTGCAACACCAACTGTGGGCATGGAGGTTGAACCTGTAGCAGTTGATTGAGTTGCTTGAACGGGTGCTGGTGCTGGTGCTGGCTGTTGTTGTTGAGGAGGTTGCACTGGGGGAAGTTGCTGCTGTGGAGGAGGTTGCTGCTGTGGAGGTGGAGGTGGAGGTGGAGGTGGAGGTGGAGGTGGAGGAGGTTGTTGCTGTGCTGGCGGAGGCGGAGGTGGAGATGGCGCCTTCTTTTGCTCTTCTTGAGATTTCTGTTGCTGTTCAGTAGTTGGAGGTGGTGGTGGTGGAGGCGAAGTAACAGTAACAGTTGCAATTGGAGCAGAAGACACAGGCATTGAAGTAGCAGTGGTTGCAGTAGGATGTGCCAAAGTGTCAGGCATGGGTGCTTTGATCTTTTTTTTCTTTTCATCTTCACCATCATCTTCTTTTTCCTTCTTCTTCTTCTTCGCTGCTTGCAAATCAGGTTTTTCAGACCACTGTTCTTCATCTTGTTCAGACGGATTCAAGTGTTCATCCACAATCTTCTTGGCTTCATCCACTCTTTTCTGATCTTCCTCTTCATGGTCCCAAGACGGCTCTTCCAAGTCATCGTGCGGTGGCGGTGGTGACACTTTGCGAGGCTCCGTATCTAGTCCCTCTTCAGTTTCCACAACCTCCATCCACTCGTTGTCTTCGTGCTGCTCTTCATGGTCTGGATAATCTATCATTGGCTCTTCTTCGTATTCCTCCTCCCATTGTGGTGCGTCTGGGCCGTCTTCCATCTCCATTTCTTCGTCTGCTCCAAACTCGCCCCATGGCTCTTCCATAAATTCATCGTCCATAGTGAATGTGGGTCCATTTCGCAAAATTAAAAGCAAGTTCTTTATATGCGTTTGGGTATGGTTGTTTGTTGGTAGCAATGTTTACTTTTCAACCGTTTCTGATGGCACTTTTCCGAGCAACATTTTATCACCGGAATATTGTCATTGCTGATGATGTTTTTCGTATCTCTTTTTCTTTTTTTTTTTTTCATCGCTATGGCCAAACAAATAGACTTTTGTAGGCATTTCTCCTCTCCGTATTTTATATTTCGCCATTTGTTTATATTTCATGACATGGTACTAGGGCATCACTGATCTCATCGGGTACATTAGACAGGCAAGGCATCCCATTAAAGAACATTAGTTTGGGGATGGTGATGAAGTGCCAATCCATAAGCGGATATGTATGTAGTCAGATAAATGCTATTTTAAAGACTGAATTCGTCGGTTCCAGGTCACTGGAAACACTGTTTGACGATCTGCTGCATTTGTTCACCCGCAAATACGAAAACATGCTCAGGCACTATAAGCCGACAATGCATTAAAATGTTGAAATTGAAGCTTTAACGCTTCTCCTATTCTCAATCGAGTTGATGATCCTGGATTTCTTGGCATACGGTAATATGAAATTTTGACATTTCGGTAACTGTGGAGTGGTGGTGATGATCTTATTTTTAGCACCAGACATTTTAAGAAGGATTGGGATGTCCCGCGTTTTGTCATACCTTTCACTCCTTAATCACATAATAATGTTTACCAACAAAGAGAAAGTGGCAGAAATTGAACAGCAATTAAGTCAAGTAATATAAAAGCTTGATTCTATGGGCTCTTGATTGACCAGCATAAATACACGTAGGCCAAAAAGAACAACGTTGCTCGTTTTCGAAATGAACTGTTATTGAAGGAAATACAAAAAGTGGAGGTGAGTGGAGACACTTGATGGAACTCAAAGAAGCATGTATTGAGCACCTTCCATAGAATCAGGCAAGTTGATATTCAAACAATCGAGATGACTCATATTAATGACGATCCACCCTATAGCAAGGATCATTATCACGCAACTTGGATGAAGCCGTAAAATTAAAATATAACCAAGTTTCCGAATATATCACCGTATCATCACTCAACATAGCCACGATGCATCAGACCATGACTCAGATGAACGAAATGAAATCCGATTTACGGGACAAGCAAGTAAATCTTGGCAAACGAGTAGCCGACTATGTAAAGACGATTCTGGAGATGCTGGATGTGACATGGACCGTGATTGAGCAGTTTAAATGTAAGGCACAGAAGGACAAGAATATTGCGTTGGATGATCACTATGCCGCCCTCGTGGATGCTATGCTGCTAAAGACCAAGTAGGCGCTGAACCTCTCTGCTCATCATACACGTACTGACTTGGGTTCCTGTAGAATCCTTCAATTATCCATCCTCATCGGCACTTATAGTGATCCCGATTTCGTTACAGCATTGCAAACACTAAGGTATGTTGATTTATAACAAATTCTTTATTTTACTTTGTAAAAGATAAAAAATGTATGACTAATATAAAATGATAACAATAATAATAGAAACCTTTTGGATAAAAGATATAAAGATGCAGAAACAGTGTTAGAGTATACCACACAAAAAATAGAAGAATACAAAGAGATTGGGCCCGAATTCAGAACGCTATCAGTGGCATATGGGGGATTGCTGGACAAAATTCAGGCGACAAAAGATGATATTGACAGGATAAGAGACAACTAGTATTTGCCTTGAATGAATTTGACGATTAGTTTTGCTTTTGACTCTTCATACTCTTGTATTAAAGCAATATTGCTGCAGAGGATCTGTAGGAATCGTTCCAACTTTTGTCTTCTCTCTTCAATCACCTTGTCAGAGAATCTGCTTGTAAAGACCTTGCCTGGCAAATTGGGCACCTTGATCTCATAGTCATTCTCTTCCAGCTTGAATTTCAGTGACTCAAATTTGCTGTATCTTCTTCTCACTGTGGATTGTTTAAAGTTGAACATGGGCATATTTGTTCTACAAACAATTTCATAATCCGTGTACATGCCAAATCCGGTACCTGAATTTTTTGATTTGTCAGTGATTTGACTTGCGTGTTTGGATTTTGCCATCACTTACCATGGGTTTGAGGTGCTCTCACTTCAATGTCCAAAAAGGAATCGGGGATACCTTTGACTTCTTCAATAGTAGTTTCTTGTCGAAGAGTGGATACTTTCATTTTATGTGTATATATGTATTTGAAGAGGAAGTTGTGATTAAAGTAAAAAAATAATAAAAAAACGAAGACGAAATCAAGATTGAATGTCTTGTATTTATAGTCAAATATTTATTTATTTGTCATGGTTTAGTGTTTCATAAATTGATCATAACTTGCACCGATTTCCTCCAACATGTGAGTGGTTAAAACGGATCTACCATACTTTTTAAAGGCTAAATTTGAACTTGTTCTAGTAATCTGACAAGCTCCCCACGTAGCATACATGGCAATATCCTTGGCAGGGATTTCATTCGAATGACTAGACGTATATTATTTTAGTTTAAATGAAAATATTCAGGCAATTCATGGTTACCTCCAAACACCTTCTTGGTAAGCCTTTCCCCAAGCTAAAAATGCCGCAATAGCGCCCGAAAGAACATCCCCCTGACCACCCATACGTTTTAAACCGCCCTCAGCATCACATTGCAAAACTATAATTGTTATTTATTAGCTCCAAACAAACAAATACAACATTTATAATATATTACCTTGCTCTCCATTAGTGATAATATCAACAGAACCCTTCTGGACAACCGTGACACCGCCAAGAGATTGACTGAGGTGTTTGGCTGCTTGATCCGATTGCTCCTTGTCTGCCTGAACATTCTAGAGAGAAAAAAAAAAAAAGGGAAAAGGGAGATGAGGCCACACCTACATTTTCAAATCAAATACTGTGATTTTACCATTTTTTCGCATAAACGCTTAAATTCCACGACATTAGGGGTTAATACAGCTTTTTTGTAGCCTTGTACAGTTTCAGGATGCTGCTGAACAAGAAACAAACCATCTGCATCAATGACTATGGCCATGTCATTTTCACGAGCCTTCTTGATTAGCTCTTTGGCGGTGTCTTGCATGATCTTGTCTCTAGAGAGACCAGGACCCACTACCAAGACATGCAATCTGGAGAAGATACTTGAAACGTTATCAACAATCTCTTTGATAGATGTTGATTGAAAAGAGTCTTGTGTTCTGAGATATGGATGTACAATCAAATCTATTTGTATATATTTGTATATATTCTCCTTTTTCTAATTCTCTTGTTTGTTTGTATACCTGGTGAATAACTCTATATACAAAATAATTGGTACATCATTCATTTGATGGGCAACCTCTTTACATGATACCTTGATAGCTGTGCTTGCTCCAGGCGAGCAAAAGATGTGGCATAAATCCACGCCCTGTGGAGTCTGTTACTACACATGTATTCATGCAACATTTGAGCACTAGATACTTGCCACTTTCAATGAAGTAATGCCACTGTAGTATGGTGCACCTGTATATCTTAATGCGGATGAGAATGTTTGGAATAATAGATATGCAGGTTCTAAAAAATAAATAACGCTTCTTACTCTTCTGAGCCACCAACTACACCCACTCTTCCTGGTTTTCGTGTTTCATTTAATGTGTGGTCTTTTATCCATATATATACTCTTTTATTTACCTGCCTGTCCTTTGTGCATCTCATGAGAAAGAGGTGGAATAAGCTGTCTGACGAGCTTGATATCAGGGATTCTTGCTGGCATCTTGTTTTTTTTTGTGAGTAATAACGAGAAAAAGAAAAAAAGACCATGATGTGATGTTATGATGATTTATGCCAAAATGCTTAAAGTCCCGCAATGTTTTAGTTTTTTAGCAACATTTCTCATCATCATCTTAACTTGAGCAAGAAAGAATCCGTAGAAAATGTTTCAATCGATGCGCCACATAGTGAAAAAAAAAGAACTTTGAACGTTTTTCTGTAGGCAACAAAGACGCAATGTACTTCCTCACGTGGAAGACTTGTTGTTTGGCTCATCATTCGGAAGTTGATTAGGCCATCATCTTCTTGTTTAGGATATTTTTTCCTCTTTATTTATCTTTATTTTTTTCGCCAACCATGACAGATAAGATAGGCATCAAGAAACTGGGCGACAAGTACTTTGTATTCGATGCCAAAGGTAGGCATGTATCTCTGTGGGGTCAATAGAAGCACGCTAAATCAAGCAAGATGTCGAACAGCTACGCACCAACTACCGTATTGTGGGAGCATTGAACGGCACTCTTCCACAGTTTCCTCTGCAAAACACATTCTACGGCCTTCCGCTTATTTTGTTACCAGAAGAAGTTGAATTATTAGTAAATAGAGGTAACAATAAGGTTCTAGACTTGTAACCATTGATAAACAAATAAATCAGAAACCTAATTCCCTATGACAGGTTGGGCCCATATTATTGAAAAACCATCCAAAGCTACTAGCAGCACAACAATGATGCACAACAAGGAGCCGCACGTTACCACAATAGTACAGAAACAGACAAGATTAAATGCAGACGTCTTTGATTTCTTTTGGTCGCAAGGGTATTACATAACCAGTGGTATTAAATTTGGTGGTCAGTTTCTGCTGTATCCAAATGATCCCATGTGTGTGCACAGCGAATACATTGTTTCCGTCAAACAGACAAAAGACCAAGACATATTGCCGTTGGAACTGATTGGGATGGGAAGAACTGCGACGAATGTGAGAAAGACGTTTGTAATCGTAGCGGCAGAACAAGAGGAAGAAGACGATGAGCAGGAGCAGGAGCAGGAGCAGGAGCAGCAGGAAACCAACCAGATGGTATGTTACTCGATAGAATGGGCAGGTTTCTGAAACACACATGTATGTATACACCCTGTTATCAGCTTGGAAGAAGCCACATGAATAGACTTCCGAGAGATTTATTATATACCACCATTGCATCACATTATGCGTATTTACCACGTTTCATATATGTAAGGCAATGTAATGTACATGGAATGCAATAAAAAAAACTAGAGGATCTCTCTGAAACCAACACAGTTGCTGCCATGGACAGTACTATACATGATGTGCTCTCTTGTTTTTCTTGTGGTACCATGTATACACCATTTGGTGATGTGCAATGCATAATCCTCCATGTCAGATGATGACTATCTTTCTTGTGGGTCAAATTCTGATTGTATGTATGCAAGCTGGGTACTGGAAGCTAAAGTGACCCAGGAAGAACAGTGGCTACATTTCAACACAAAAAAACATCAGAGAATTTCAGATTATGAGTTTTATACGATATCCATCACTGGAGCAATCAATACAAATTGCCTTTATACCAAAAAAAAAAAAGATTTCTCACTCCACATTTGTATATGAAGGCTGCAGTGATTACATGAAGTTCTCCATCATTGTGTTCTAAACTTTTCTTTGAATATAACAAGATCTTTATTACATTTTTTCTTTATTCTCTATGCTTGGTTTTTTTTTTTATACAAAATTTATAAATTTACTCCCATTCAATGGTAGCAGGAGGCTTGGAACTAATATCATATACAACACGGTTAACACCCTTAACCTCATTAATAATTCTTGAAGAGATACGCTTCAAGGTCAAGAACCATTCGGCACCAATCATGACATCAGCAGACATGAAATCAGTGGTTTCAACAGCTCTTAAAGCAATAACTTGCTCATAGGTACGCTTGTCACCCATAACACCAACAGCCTTGATAGGTAAGAGAGCGGCATAAGCTTGAGAAATTTGACGGTAGTAACCACCCTTCTTGATTTCTTCAATATAAATATGATCGGCTAAACGAGCAATTTGAACTTGTTCACGAGTAACTTCACCCAAGACACGGATAGCAATACCTGGTCCAGGGAAGGGGTGACGCCAGACCAATTCATCGTCAAGACCCAAAATCTTACCGAGTTCACGAACTTCATCCTTGAAGAGTTCACGGAGAGGTTCAATCAACTTGAGCTTCATGTCTTCCAAAAGACCACCGACGTTGTGATGAGTCTTGATAGTAGCAGAAGGACCCTTGAAGGAAATGGATTCAATGACATCAGGGTATAAAGTACCTTGCAACAAGTATTCAATTTGACCACCACATTCCTTATCAACAATAGCAGCTTCATCCTCGAAAACTTCAATGAAGGTGTTACCAATGATCTTACGCTTCTTCTCGGGGTCAGTGACACCCTTGAGACGGTCCAAGAAGAGATCAGAAGCATCAGCAATCTTGAGGTTGATACCCATCTTATCGACCAACATCTTCTTGACATTGGCACATTCGTCCAAACGCATGACACCGTTATCAACCAAAATAGCATGGAAACGATCACCAATGGCTTCGTGCATCAACTTGGCAGCAACAGTAGAATCAACACCGCCGGAAACGGCACCGATGACACGACCAGTAGGACCAACAATCTTACGAATACGAGCAATTTCCTTCTCAACAAACTCTTCCATAGTCCAAGAGGCCTTGGCTTCACAGATGGTCAAGACAAAGTTGCGAAGGATTTCCTTACCACAAGCAGTGTGAGTGAGCTCAGGATGAAGTTGGATACCAAAGAAAGGCTTCTCTCTGTGAGCAACAGCAGCGAAAGGAGCAGTCTTGGTTGTACCG
Organism: Mucor circinelloides; assembly: GCA_037974945.1. NCBI lineage: Eukaryota > Fungi > Mucoromycota > Mucoromycetes > Mucorales > Mucoraceae > Mucor > Mucor circinelloides. The sequence continues at coordinate 392,733 of JBBNAA010000029.1, read as the reverse complement.
ATAACGTTGAAGTTATCAGCAGCACCAGTAACTTGATCACCGTGAGACATCCAAACCTTAATTGCCATGTCATGTCAATGAAAAATTTTTCTCCCTCTACCAAATCAACAAATTACATACCTGAACAGGAGACTCAATACCTGCCAAGAGCTTGTCAGCGAAAGGATGGTCAGGGAATCTATGAATGTCCAACATGGCATAACCGTATTCACGATGGTCACAGGCTTCGACCTTACCACCCATAAGGTTAGTCATTTCTTGAAGACCATAACAGATACCCAAGACAGGAACACCGCTATCAAAGACGGCAGGATCAACACGGGGAGCATCCTTGTCATAAACAGAGTAAGGAGAACCAGACAAAATGATACCCTTGGGCTTGAAGTGGAGATCAGCCATCTTTTGAGTACAAGGCAAAAGCTCACAGTAGATGCCAAACTCACGAATACGACGAGCAATCAAGTGAGAGGTTTGAGATCCAAAATCCAAAATGAGGATAGTGTCAAAGGCTTCATTCATATTTTCGACAGACATGTTGGTTTATAAAAAAAATAGAGATTTTTTTATTTTAAAAAAATGAAAGGGTGATATAGGACCACCGAAAATTTGTAAATGCTGAAAAGAATATCCTTCTTTTATATGGCTTTGAAAATTTTTTAAGTCTGATGTGACTCATTAATGACTCTTTGTTGCTTCTCTTTTTGTGATTTACCCCTATACATGTCCACAAGCTGCGGATCATCCATCTTGGTTTGCAATTAAACCAATCATGGTCGATTGGTTTCTAATCGAAGAAGAAATACAAGATATCAATTGCTTTAAAGATTGATAGATAAGTTGTTTCTTTATCATAACAAACGAGATACTGCAATAAAATACATTGCAATTATACCTGCTATATCTGACAAAAAGATTGTGTGTACCATAGCAACTAAATCTGATCTGACAGCTTTCGGTTCCTGGTTGCTATGGTAACTTTGTACACCCGACATTTGCTTTCCATATTTTTAACAGAGACTATCAAACGGAAGAAATTAACGATTTTAATGGCATTTTTATCTTGCCATGCCGCAGGAGCATTAGCGAGATATCAACAAACTGTTTTCTTGTAGATGTTAATATTTTATATGCTGTTTTTTTTGTTTACGCTGCAAGCCGATTACTTTATTGGTTATCAATTGTTTTTGCGTTTGTTTACTGAATATTTGTGTGTCTATGTAGGCTTCTTAGGCCGTGCCAAAATGCCGAGATTTCTGATACGAATACCAATACCAGCATAAACTAGCCAGAAGCCTTTATTCAGTGATCAAGAGCGAAAATACGATGACGCTAATCATAAATTTGGTTTGCTTCGTATAACAGAACTTCTACTTTTGGTATTAGACGTAGGTGAATCTTGAATGATTAGTGAATAATTCCCTTACTTTACCAAGTTTAAAGATGGCTTCCCAATTAAATGATCCATGATCATCGTATCACTTATTAATCTTTAGTCATGGAATCATTGGCACTATTTGGCAATAGAGACCTTGTTAGCTTCTTCCGTGGTTCATTGATTTTAATCTTGAATTGCACACCGTGATCACCAATTCGTTTTCCTTTAGTCCATCACAGAAACCTTTCTACGAAATAGTGTAGTAATTTGTCCTCCAAGGGTTGCATGATCTTTGGGGTGCCAAGATATCAGTAGCAGGATAAGAGAACACGCAGCTTATATGTAATTCGCTATTAGTAACAACTGTATAAATAGAATCCGTAAAGCTCTACCTTAATTCCGCCATTTTACCATAGTTCATCTTTGCTTTACTTTTTTGAATTTGCGTTTACCTCTAACACAAATTTGGCGATTTGGCTCACAACAGGAGTTAAAATATCTTGTATTCGTCTATGCTAGACTTCGTAGATCCTATTGCCGTTACAGTATTTCGATCAGTATATCACAATGACAGCTTTTCTGGAACAGTTATTATGTTGATATCCTACTTTCCAGAAACCGTTTACGGCCGTTAAATACTGTCTTCTGTTTCATTGTAAAGCTGGCCGGGTATTCCAAATTCTTAGCTTCAAAGAATCGCAGAGGTCTGCAACGTCGCGTGAGCTCAAAAGATTAGTATATTATAAGGCAAACGGAAGCAACATAGGTAATAGATATGAACAATGCCATTAATAGCCTGCCGATTTCGGGCTGAACTAATAATTATACATTGTCAAGTGAAGGAGGAAAGAAGGAATAATTGGAAATTGCAAGAAGTTTCAGCTACTTCGTCAAAGGATTTATGACGCAGCAGTTTAGATGCTATTATTAATACATATATTAACCATGCCAACAAGCTTGGCCAACATAATATCACATCGAATATGCTCAAATTTCGGACACAGTGTAATGGAATAGCGCCCTCAAAGCAATGTTACTAAAATACAAAAGTTCATCATCAAATACTGCTCATGAGCATTCATGCTATTTGAATCAAATAATAAACCTTTTAAATGTATATACGTATATACAAACAACCTCTAAAAATACTAAAGTGAAGAAACATCCTTATCACTCACATCATGTGAATGAATCGCTCTTGATCACAGTGCATCCATTCTCACTAGTGATGTTTGTCATAAGTGTGTGTTCTCTTTATCATCCAAATTAAAACTAAATCAATAACAACATATTCGAAATCGTCAACTATGCCCAGATGCCATAATAGTTGTACAGCATCCTACATAAGGAGCACCTTCTATACAATAACAAAATATTACACCTTAAAACACACAAGGTTACATTTATTCATGCTATAACGATAGCACATCAAAGCCCAATCAAGGTTACGCAGATCTACCTTTCTGTCAATGCTCTACAAAATTACCCCTTTAATCAAAGATATCAATAACAAACGCTGAATACCGCAATAGTACAACCTATTGCTCTCTATCAAACTCATGCTACGAGCCAACGCTCAATTGTTATAAATACTCTTATTTTTTACTCAAATCTAGGAATCTTCAGTTTTATTTCAACAACCAAATAAAATACAGTTGATTTTAATTGTATTTTTCATCTTGCTTTTTATATTTTTTTTTTCTGTGAAATCTCTTTAAACCCTGATTTCATTGCACCAGCATCCATGACCAGATATGAGGCCTCATACACAATATGAGATAACTTGAAACTATTGTAGTACTATAAAAATGAGGCAACTTTTTAGCTGAGGACATGGTATTAGAAATGCCTTGTCGTCCTCCAGATAACTGCTGCTGGCATTATTGGAGAGTGCAAAACTTAGCAGGGAGGAGACGCATGCCTCATTTTGGAATGCATAATAGAAACAAAAAAAAAAGCTATAACCATCAGTCTTGAAAAGAATATAATAATAGCTGTTAATAATGTCTTTTGTAGAAGAAGCAAAAATCATTTCTTTTGTTACATCAAAACTGTAGCAACTTAGTTTGCTAATCATAGCCCATTTATATATGATCTGCAGCAATGTGATGTGTTCTCGCATTAAAAGCTTTACTACACTTCTTCGAGATCTGGCGAAATTGTATTATTATGTTGGATTGTATTATCGAGTTAGTCTATATTACTAGGTTATCTTATGAAAGAACAATACAGTAGCAATAATGCTTCGATAATAATAAGTAGTAGAATAATATTATTATCCTTTGCCCCGTAAGAGCTTTATAGTTTACTGCAAGAAGTACATATTTAAAAGCTTTTAAATATCTGTCAACAAGCTTGCTTTACACAATAAGCATACAAGGTTTTAGTCAAACTTCAAACTTCAAACTTTCAAATTTACAGGCTGTTTACAGAATTTTACATGTACTTTCGCATAGTGTAGTGTTCAAATCACTTCAGGCAATAAAAACAACGCATTAAACAGCCCAGAAACGTAGAAAAGCTATATTTATTTATTACCTTTACATATATAAAAAATCTAGAAAAATTTTGCCATAGTTCTCCTCTGCAATGATGTTAGGCGGAATTTGAAGTACTACCCAAAAGTGCAATTAGGTAACATCTCAATTAGACCACCCCTCAGGTGCTAGAGCGTGCCTTACTACACCCCTAACATGAGGAATTATGTTTATTAAGACCCTCAACTGTCGCTAAGTAAGTAGAATCAACAGTTAAGTTTGGACCAGCCTATCTAATCCTAGCCTCGGAATCTTGTTATTGTTGAGCTTCAGTGATAGGCACATTCACTCAACGTAAAAAAAAAGGTATGCTTCACAGAAACATACAAAGAAAGAAAAATAGTGAGGGTAATAACATTACATGCCGATGAAAATTAAAAAAAAATAAGGGCAAGAAGCCAAGAAAAAAAGGGGGAGAAAAAGAAGCTAATAAAAATGTATAACTTGTGTCTACTACTATTGCTCTGGCTGTTGTCATCCACAGAAAAAAATAACTCGATTGATCTCTTGCAGCATCCAGTAGTGTCCATGTTCATTCCCATTTGCGTGCCTATACATAATTCAAAGAATATAGTCAGTATTGCATTCCTCAGTCAACGCCATCATATCATAATAATATATACCTACCTAATTGACTGTTGACAGTTCCGTTTGCATCCAGTAGTATTCATCATTAATCATCCATCAGTAGTTGTCTTGACCTTATACTTGTTGCCTACACATCATATCAAAATGTAGTATAATAATAGTCAGCAATGTATTCAGCAATTTACGTCGTCATTTATACTTACTTGATAAACAATTCACAACAGGTTGTTCTGCATTTAATGTCCTGGAGCACCACCTTGTGCTTGATACCTATATTCTTCTATCAAATTTGGATACTCAGTATGGTATTATTAAGCAGCAGACACCATCAAAACTTACCCGATCGATTGAACCAATGATACGTAGCAGTAGTATATAAGACTTGAATATACCACCAGGCCAGAGAACAGCATTGCTAATGATGATTACTTGCTGACAGTACCAAACCAGAGAGAAGAATTGCTACTACTGATGATGACTTGCAGATAGTATCAGACCAAAAGAGAGAAGCAACACCACAGATAACTTGCAGATAGTACCAACCAGAACAGCAGCACCACTATCAATGAATAATTGCAGATAGTATCGAACCAGAAACAGCAGGCAGTGCCAGATATTTTGTTGAAGTTGAGAACAAACAAAACCATTGTCTACTAAAAAAAATATAAGAGAGTTCAGTTAGGCGCAATTCAATAAAAGTAGCAATCTACGTTACGTACCGAATTACTATTATGAAAGATATCAAAGATTCCAAGGAAGTAGCTATAGCAGTAAGTCGAATTGTTGTTGTGTCTTTGTCGTCGTCGTCTTGTTTGCTTTAAAGCAGTGATTACCTATTCTGAAGAAGAAAGAAAATGAATTAATAAATACTAGTGCTAGACAATCTATTCAACAACAAATACACTCACTAGCATATGGCAACACTGATGACAGGCTTGATGAACTTGTTGCTATTGTTTCCAAAAACATTATTGGAGTGAGTAGAATAATAGTAGTAGAACTGTTGCTGTAGCTGTAAAAATAATATCAAAAACGGGGGAAGGAAAACCGGGGGAGTGCAAAAGCAAACTATTGTGCATTTGACGTCACGAGGTTTCTCTGTATATAGTAGTTGATATCAAACTGAGATTAAAAGCTCTATTGATCAAAATGCCATTTCATCATTCTGGAAATTTGTCATGGCCTAAAGTTGGCAGTTGTTCATAGTAAACACTTGATCAAGCTTATATCAAACTTGTGCAGAATTAAAAGGCGCATCGAATGGTATTACTTTTGTTTGGTTTGATCAACACTAGGCGTTTCAAAGCGACAGAACATTTTTTGTCAAATTTTGATGGTTTTTCAAGAAAACCTCCATCTCTGTTGAAATAAACCTACTTGTAACATAAATGATTATTGTAACGCAAACAATTTTCTGTCGTTTGAGCCCTTACTTGAGGCTCTAGCTTGACTCTACGTGGAGAAATGAGCAAAAACGTCTGACCCAAAAATTGTCAGCTAAGTTTTTCACCTGTCAGGGTAAGCCAAAATTGGTCAAAGATGGCTAATTTTTCAAGGACATAACTTTTTGTAATATCTCTGCCAATACTGAGCAGATTTGAACAAAACAACAACTGTTTGATAGGTCTACATTAGCCCTAACATAATCTAAAAGCCAAAAACACCTAATAGACGTTCCCTTCATGAAGTAACTCAAAGTCGTGTACTTTAATTGGCCTCAAGCAGGCACTACCCGACATATTTTTGAAAATACTAACAATAACCATACCATCGTATAGAGAATTAAAAGAGAAACAAAAGTTAAGCACTATGCAACATCCATTCACTTAGTAAATCATAGAGAAATATTCATCCAAAGTTGCATCATTTTTCACATTTTCCCGTCTTACTGCTTCCAATCGTCTATTACAAACCCAAACCCAATACTCCCTAATCAAACAAAGTATCACAATCAACTTTTACTATGCATACAACCAATATTTATATATCAATCCAATGACTTTTACTAGTAGCATCTGCTCAGAATTGTTAAAATCATAGAATCATTGATATCTCAGCAGCCAAAATAGCTATGCAAATTTAAATTGCAGTTTCGAACTCTTCGCAAAAAACTGGTATAGCAACATGCCAAGTTCAAAGCTCTACCATCAATATTCAAATTTTCGATCTTCCATCGTCCAAAAGTCCAAAAGTCCAAAATCAAAAATCGTTTCCAGCATCCATGACCAGATATGAGGCCCCATACACAATATGAGATAACTTGAAACTATTGTAGTACTATAAAAATGAGGCAACTTTTTAGCTGAGGACATGGTATTAGAAATTTCTAGCGCGAGGAATTAATGTATGTAGTAGTAGTAATAATAATGTTGTCGTTGTGAGTCGTAATGATAGCTTATGACGATGCCATTTTCGATTGTTTGTTTGTAAACAAAAAAGAAGCAGCCTCTTTAATGAACAGAAATTGTGTATTACAGTACTGCTGGTGCAATGAACGCAATGAATTTTAGGTGATCAGAACATGGTAGTAGACGAAAAGAAGCAGCTTTACATGATAATATCAATCTTTATTCAATCAAAGTTATTTACAGCAAACTAATAACGCTATATGGGAATATAGTACTTTCCAGTAAATAGGGTCAATCAACCAGGTCAAGTTTCAGGGGCGTATTTGCATCCACTTTAATCGGAAGCGATACGTTTACACCACGACCGGTTTGAGCCAAGCAACAATGAGCCATAAAAAAGTGATTATTCGTTGAGCATGGTAACTTTTAACTTTTAAAAGTTTTTAGAACCAAGTGAAAAGAAATCAAGCATAAGAAAAAGGCGAAAAGGCGATATCCTTTAAACAGAGCTACGACGACGACTGCCTCATGTGAACAAGCAAACCCTAAAGAAACTCCTATATTCCCTATGAAGCCCCAGATAAGCATGTTTAGATAAGAGTTTTATATATATGTATATATGTTAAAAAAAAAAGAAGGTAAACGAGATGACAAGAGATATATAAGTAATTTTTTTAAGCGTAAGGGTTAGCAGCGAATACACGGATCAAAGGAGGTGTTCTGACCATTTCGATAGTAAGCATGACTCTGATCTTATCCAAAGCCTTGATTGTTTGAGATGATTGCTCTGAGCTATAACCTGTACTAGCAGATAAACGAGAGCTGATAATGGAAGCTCTCTTGGTTGCAGACTTTTTGCTTCCACCATTAGGAGAAGACACAATACCAGCCTTGGCGGCTGCAAGAGCAATAGCTTCAAATTGCTTGTTGTTTTCCCAAACTCAAATTACTGCTGCTGTTGGTAGAACTAGTCGAAGTGTTGGATTGAGATTGTTCAGGGTATGTCGATAATAGTTCTTCTTCCTCGTACTCGTCGTCAGATAGACTCCATTGTTGTTGTAAGCCTGTGGAGGGAATGACACCTTGCTTCCAAAACATGGTTAAAGCACGATCATGTGGATCATATTGATGGCGCCACAAGGGTAAATTGGCTAAATGAATACGTCTTTCCATGCCGAACTCGGGTAAAGAGACATCAAAGTAATCCTCCATGACAGCAATGACACGAGCCTCTCCGTAGACTGTGGTGGTAACCTGAGTGCCTGTAACGACAGCTTGGTGTTGATTTACTTGAGGTTGTTGTGAGTCCTTGTGCACGAAATATAAAGCGAGCGACAATAATTTGCTTTGTTCGCGAGCTGCTAAGCTGGCTTCTTTCTTTACATTGCAGTGTTGAGCAAGCTTCTGAACGGTATCGCGATCCAAATAAAAATGTTTGTCTACAAGTATGCACATAAATGAGTTGATTTGAAGGGGAAGTTAGATTAAAACAAGGTACACATACCACCTGTTAATGCAGATTCCAGTTGACGATGGACGACGATATCTGCATAGCGACGCAGAGGTGCAGTGAAATGCGTGAAAAGAGGGACACCAGTAGCGAAATGAGAGTATTTGAGAATATCAAATGTACCTGTACAAAAGTATTTGGGAGGCTGCATTGTCTTCAATACCAAAATGGACACGAGCTGGCGAAGTTCATCATCCTGGATCTCTTGCACTGATTCTTGAATAGAAATTGCGTTTGATATGTTCAACTGAACACCCAAATAACGCAAAGCGTAATCCCTCAATTCATGCTAATAAGGAGTTAGACCATGACCCATGAAAATCAACCAGCAACACTTACAATCTTTCTGCTGTTAGGTGGTGCTTGGCGACGCAACAAAGCTTGCTCTGGGTATTGGCTTGAGATCTTTTGAGCAACGCATTTGTTTGCCATGAATAAGAACTCTTTCACGATTTTAACAATGTCGGGTCTTGAGTTTGAAATGGTAACTTGAGTTGGTTGATTAGGATCGTCGAATGTAAGATTTTGTCTTGATAGAGACATGGCATCTTTGGTATATCTTGCTTTGAAAAGACATTGAGCAATACTATACAACATGCGAACATCATTGTCAATATCATTGTCCTCATCTCCATCGACCATTTGCTGAGCATCTTCATATGTCAGTTGGGCGCTGGACCTAATTTTACGCAGGTTTAATTATAGATGTTAAACACGCTATATATGGTCACTTACTTGACAACCGTTTTTCCAAACCATGTATCCAACAGCATGCCGTCAGAGCTAAGTTTCCAAATAACAGAGAAGGCAGGCCTACCAACATCATATGAGTATACTTATGTCGAAATATTACTGTCAGGTACTTACTTGAGCTCATTCAGTGTGAAATTAGCAACATCTGATAATTCAGTAGGCAACATGGGTACCTCCTTTTGGTCAAGAGTTACACGAACTGCTCTTGCTCTAGCTTCTTTGTCCAATGGTGAATGGGGTTTGATGAAATAAGAAATGTCAGCAACATGAACACCCACTTCAAACGTATCATCGCCGAGACGAACAATAGATAAACCGTCTTCGAAAATTGTGCTACCAGCAGGATCAATAGTAATCATACGATGCTGATCCACTGTCAAATCACGGCGACTACCATCTTCTGGAGGCGTAAATTGGAAAGGACTGGGAGGAACACATTCCATGACAGCATCCGTAAAAGGCACGTCGGATACATTGTTGTCTGCTAAAATAGCCTTGATCTGAACATCCAAATCAGTGAGGATACCCAACTCTCTCTCCAAAGTACCAAAGGGATGCAATGAGGTGATGGGCCAGCGTTTGATGGATCCGACAAATAAGCGATTCTTGTAGCTTTCGTTGTTCTCGACAAAATCTTGAGGCACCTGTTCGATAGGGATAGCAATCAAAGGCACACGCTTGTCAGTAGCCTTGAACCAAACAATGCGAGGCACTTCCTTTTTGCCACTCTCCTCTTCTTCTTGTTGCTGTAAAGCAGCTCTCTTGTTGTTGGGTCTCATCAGTGTCAAGGTGCCTGAAAAGACTTGGTTTTGAGCTCTTTCCAAAATAGCCACTACGACGCCAGCATACTTGGGCTTTACAGCATCGATCTCTTCATCGCCACCAAATACAATTTCATTCTCATCCTCTTCGTCAGGTAAACGAGTCTTGGCTTGACCATGATTTCTGGCCAACTTGGCATCTTCCTTTTCCTGCTTTTCACGAATCACCTTTTCGACATTGACTAAACGGACAGCCACCACATCGCCTTCGAGGGCTCTGTTACGGTCGCGGGAGCCACAAATATAAATATCACCACCATCCAATTCATCGCAAGAAACATATGCATCACTGCGGTTTCTCTTGTTCACACGCAAGATACCACGTACCAATTGTCTTGCTCTGAACAAAGGCGTTAAAGCGGAGAAGGGTAAATGAGCAATGAATAGAGGTCGACGTTGGTGAGGATTAGCATCATCTCGAGAGAAATTGACACGAGTAGGTGTAAAAGGTACGAGAGAAAATGATGATCTGTTACTAGCATTTGCGTTGCTATTGATAGAAGCGTTACCTAGTCATATATCAGTACACACAGATCATACCGTCCAAAAAAAAGGGGGGGCTATACATACTGTTTCTCCATTCATCAAAATTGCGAGAGGAGCGGCGATTCATGGATTTTCTGTTATCCGAATTACCACCATTTCCACTGTTACCGTTGAGCGATAAACTCAAAGACTTACTGTTCATGGAAGCTCTCTTGTTGATATTGCTGTGATCCATGACAAACGACTCACCATTTTCGTTCAAGACGGGCAGTTGCTGGAGCGAGGCACGCTTTTTGATACTGTTGTTGCTATCGTCACGTCTGTTAAAGGTACCCATCAACTTAGCCTCGGCTTCGGCTAAAGCAGCTTCTCTTGACAAGAAAATATTTTCGTCGCTAGTTCTTCTCTCCAATTTGCTGCTTGTAGTAGCGGCAGGCGTGGGCGATATAATAGGAGGCAGTGTCTTTAATGTGTTGATCATGTCTTGCAAATTGTCCACAGTCATTTCTTCCTTCAAGGTATGTAACCCGACAAAACTTCTTCTGTTCTTGTTGCCATTGCCGGTGTTATTGGTATTCAATAGCGAGTTTGTGGATTTGGATGAGGAGACTACGATCTCTGAATTTACAGAAGAGCGGGATCTTTGATGGCGAGGCGAGGGCATCATGGACACAGGCTGTCTGTTCCTATTACTGCTATCAAATTGATTGGCGCTCAAACCGTGAAATGTACGGCGCTTATCAGAGAAGCTTCGGGAGGGCATCTACGAGCAGTGTGAGTGAGTGTGTGTCCATTTACATGTCTTTATAGCTACCATACCTCTGGCACATCAAATAAGCCTCTTGTGCTTTCAGGAGCAGTTTGTTGTTCTAATGTCTCATGGTTCATTTCTCTCACTCTCTCTTTTTTTTTTTGTTCGACAAGATATTAGAAAGGAAAGAATGGAAAGGAGGGAAGAAAGGGTAAAGAAGACGAAAAAAAAAAAAGAAAAAGCTGTTGTGCTATGTTGTAATTTTTGGTGGTTTGTTGTTAATTTATTGAGTTTGTGCTTGTTTTGTACGCCAGATTCATTTTTTTGGGTTTGTTCTACACAATCTCATTCGCCATGCAATAAAAAGGGAGTCTCAATGTCATGTTACACTTTCTTAGTTTTGCCACCTTTTGGCCCCCTTTTTGCACTGGCAATGTTGCTTTGAAACCATGTCTCCGATGTAAATTAACATGTATCAAATAGATGCGGTTTTTTGAGCAAGAAGATGGGAGCAAGGAAGCCACCAGATGGCCAAGATAATTTAAGGTTTAAACAAGGCTTGTATATCTGTGCATATCATACATCCAACAGGAAAAGGTTAAATCAGCACATCTCCGAACAGAGGATACATGGCTGTTTGATTTGAGTGAAAACGGTGGGTTTCGCTGTCTATTGCTCTTAAATTTACAGGCTTGACTCTGTATAGTGTGCCAAGTACAACATCAAAGCGCTGTACCGTTGTATGTGCCCATTGTATCTCGTAAAACTAAAATCAATAAATAATTGGATGGTGATACAAAATGAAATTGGCATTGCTTTTAGCTCCAGTTTGATTTCAAGTTTCCTGCCGAGATTCTTTACATGGTGAGACAATAAGTGGTTATGATCATTGTTCGATTGCACTAAAATAACAAATCAGCCGGAACCATTTCCTTTTATTACGACGCAAAGGGTCGAATATAGAGTGCCAATATTGGTGTGCTATGATGCGGATCAGCCACTGCAACACACATCTCTTATGCCATACATACATCAAGGCCCGCATTCTCCATGTATCACACATCTGTACTCTTTCAACCATCGCTTTTGTCATATAAGATATGAAAAACTTACTCCAAACCAGGCTTTTTAGTATTCCCGTGAATACCAAGATGTCAGTATATCTCTTCTGTAGTATATGTTTGGTACAAGTAAGCTGGGCTGGGTTCTTCTGCTTGCTGAAATCTTCAAGCAAAATCTCCACTGAGAATAAAGAAATGTTTGTTGCACGGTCTTTTGGTTGCAAGTGCTATTTTTCCACACATCGAAGCAACTAGGCAAACGATCTTTGCTATAGTATCATGAGTCATTAAGACAAACTTCAAGTTGCTCGTCAAATCATACCAAGCCGATAGAATTTATGTATTTGCTCTACATGTATTATAGAAGCAGATGACAAGTGGCGCTATTAATCACAGTGATTTTTATTTGTTCATGCTAAATCGCCAAGGATGAATTAAGGTTTATGTGCCTGATTAGTATCCGGAACAAAGAAATTGGCAACTTCACGTGCACTCACATTTGACATTTGACACTAAATTCGTCCGTCTCATCAGTACTAATTCTATTTGTAACAAAGCAATCGTAGATATGATCATAGATTTGTCTTGTTTCTGAGATAATTATCAAGGAATGAATCGGGAATGATGTTCAACAACGTAACAAATGGCAGTGCTTCACAGGTGGATGCGATGCATTTAACTCATTATCTCGATGTATAAGTCAAATTTAAGCATGGAAAGGATGCTCAAAAGTTCAGCAAACATATGATTACTTACAGCTCAAAGGGCCTGCTTTTTAAAATGCTCTACGTACTTTTTAAACCTGTCAAAATGTCGAATGTACAAAAGTGTAGGTTATAGAAGGTTGTTAGTGTATCTAAGATCGATTCACAGTAAATTCTTATGGCTTGATTGTCCTGTGCAATAGATCGCAGTACGGTGACATACTCTCTACTCTATGTTGCGATCCAACCTGTCTGTAATCCCAAGGGTACACAATACATTGTCAAAATGGGTCAATCAATCTCAAAATTAACCCTAGATATACTCCTTTTTACAGTATTGCTGGCCAGCATCATGTAGAATATAACATGGACTTGGATCAACGCACTATTCGCTTGTTCTTCTGACCTAGATAGCCTTCATTTGGCAACACCACTGTTGATCCAATGTGACAGCCAGAAAACGCGTTGTGAATTTTTTTGTGACCAAACTATCTAACTGATAATTTTTTTCACAACTCGCGTTTCCTCCCCCCTTTTTCTTTTTCGTTTAGCAGACAACAACCAACGCAGCCTTCATCATGACAGACCTTGCTAGCGACCAAAACATGAGTGGCATTCTCGACTCTCAAGCTATCCCATTAGCCTCTGATATCCCGACACCTGCCCCTGCCACACAAATGGACATTGATGATACTCAAGCATCTCGCCCTGCTGAACGTAGACCTCCAGGGGGCTATGACGTTGAAAACATTCCTCGAGTCGTCGATGAAGCTGCCATGGCAGTAATGGAAGCATTTGAAAAGTTTTTGGAAACGTAAATGGGATCAATCAGAAAGTGTCAAATGTCTGGATCATGGACTAACATGTGGATTTCTCGATAGATTCAAAGATGATCAATCTTCCTTTGTTGCAAACAGTACATCCAGTTGGTTTGGCTATCCTTACATGATGCAATTGGAGAACTTCAAGTATTCAGAAATCGACACCATCTTTGTGGATTTTACTCATATTGAAATGACCGAAGAAAATTTAGCAAGTGCCATCAAGGAACAATACTATCGGTGAGTACGCATGGCATGGGATGAGACTTTATGGACTTACAGTAGACACAGTTTCCTTCCTTACCTTCGCCGTGCAGTTCACAACACTGTCCGCACTCATTTCCCTGACAGTCTCTATGTCAATGAACCTACATTGAATCCTATTCAAGGCGGCACCTATAGAGATTTCACCGTAGCATTTTACGGCTTTGAGACACCCGACAGAGTACGTCAATTAAAGACCGAGAAGATTGGCCATCTCTTGAGTGTCAGCGGTACTGTTACTCGTACAACTGAAGTGCGCCCAGAATTAGTGTATGCTTCCTTCACCTGTAACGAGTGTGGCAAAGTGATCAACGATGTCGAACAAGAATTCAGATACACGGAACCCACCATGTGTCAAGCCACCCAATGTTACAACCGTAGTCATTGGACCCTCAATGTCGAGCAATCCAAATTTGTGGATTGGCAACGTATCAGAATCCAAGAGAACGCAAACGAGATTCCAACTGGTAGTATGCCCAGAAGTATGGATGTCATTGTTCGTAACGAAATGGTGGAAAGAGCAAAGGCTGGTGACAAATGTGTGTTCACCGGTACTTTGATTGTTGTGCCTGATGTCTCTGCTTTCAGAACTCCCGGTACCTCAGTTGAAACCCAAAGAGATACCACTGTTCGTTCAAAGGAAGGTATTGCTAACGAAGGTGTTACTGGTTTGAAATCATTGGGTGTCCGTGATTTGACTTACAAGCTCTCCTTTTTGGCCTGTATGGTTCAACCTGCTACCCATAACAAGGGCACTGGTTCTAACCTTCATGGTGAAGATACGACAGACGAGGATCAAAGAGATGTCTACTCTGACTTTTCTCAAAAGGAGATTGAGGATTTGCATGCCATGGTCAATTTGAGATCCGCCGTGTATGGTAAATTGGTCAACAGTATTGCACCTACTGTGTTTGGTCATGACACTGTCAAGAAGGGTATTTTGTTGCAATTGATGGGTGGTGTGCACAAGGTGACTCCTGAAGGCATGAATCTCCGTGGAGATATCAATGTGTGTATTGTCGGTGATCCATCCACCAGTAAATCTCAGTTCCTGAAATACGTATGCAGTATCATGCCTAGAGCTGTCTATACGTCTGGTAAGGCTTCCAGTGCTGCTGGTTTAACCGCCTCTGTGATCAAGGACGAAGAAACCGGTGAATTCTCTATTGAAGCTGGTGCTCTCATGTTGGCTGATAATGTAAGTCCGTTGTTTAGTTTGTAGGTACAAGCCATATTGATGAATAACTTGATTAGGGTATTTGTGCTATTGATGAATTTGATAAAATGGATATCAAGGACCAAGTCGCTATTCACGAAGCCATGGAGCAACAGACCATTTCTATTGCCAAGGCAGGTATTCAAGCCAGTTTGAATGCTCGTACTAGTATTCTCGCTGCTGCTAACCCTGTCAGCGGTCGTTACAACAAGAAATTGACCTTGAAACAAAACATCAACATGTCAGCACCCATCATGTCTCGTTTTGATTTGTTTTTCGTTGTGTTGGATGAATGTAACGATGTTACAGATTACAATATTGGTCGCCATATTGTCAATACACATCGTCTTAGAGATGACTTCATGCAACCAGAGTTCACTACAGAGCAAATTCAAAATTACATTCGTTACGCAAGAACTTTCAAGCCAAAGGTATTGTATTTCAAGGGGGGGGGGAGACAAGGGGATAAAGAGCTGCAACACAGAATATGTTGTATCTAATGAAACAAAATATGAGCGGTTATACTAACTGGACAAAAAAAAATATGCAGATGACACCTGCAGCAGCCTCTAAATTAGCAGATTGCTATAGAGAATTAAGACAAGGCGATTCACAAGGCATTGGTAGAAACTCATATCGTATTACAGTCAGACAACTGGAGAGTATGATTCGTTTATCTGAAGCCATTGCTAGAGTGAATTGTCGTGAAGAGGTACGTAATACTGTGCATTGCTAGGGCCCTACGATCTAATTTGCATGGAATATTTTAATTTAGATTACGGAAGCATATGTAGCCGAAGCTTTCAATTTACTTCAAAAATCCATTATCCGTGTTGAAGAAGATGATGTGGATATTGATGATAACTTGGACGATGAAAATGATGAAGTGATGACCAGTGCAGAAGCATTGGGTGGTATGTCATTGGATGATTCAGCTGCCGCTGCTGCTGCTGCTACTCAAGACGAAGAGGCAGGAAATAGCTCAAGTGCACCAAGTGGAAAGATCTCCATTACATATGAGAAATTTGAGCAAATCAAACTCATGTTAGCGCACAAACTTCGCTTGGTCCAACAATCGTCAGAAGAAGGTATGCACCCATTTTTAAGGAGCTTTTGAGGGTCTTTTTTTTTTTTCTTATTGTTACTATGCACATGTAGATCCTGGAATGCGTCGTAGTGAATTAATTATGTGGTATCTTGAGCAACGTGAAGCTGATATCAGCGAAGAGGACCTTGATTATGAGAATTTGCTCATCACCAAAGTTATCAAAAAGTTATTAAAGACAGTAAGTTTTTATATTAGTAGTTTATATGATAACAGCACACTAAGCATTCTCTTATGCAGGACGAAACATTGATTGAAATTAGACAAGAAGATGGTGAAGAAGACTCTAACGATCCCATCATTATGCTTCATCCCAACTGCGTCCTTGCTGATGAAGAATAATGATGCCTTGTACTCATTTTTCCGTTCCTCCTCCCTCCCCTATTTTCTCATCCCCAAACCACCCCCTTCTTTATCTATCATTATTTTCTATTTTTTCTTTATACTATTACTATATTACCGTGAATTAGGTGTAAATATTATTAATTTCTGCATTTCCAAAGGGGGATCAAGGGATGACAAAGAATATTGTCAGTTATTTAGCAATAAACATTTTTTATTATAATTTATACAATATCAACGTCAAATTCTTGAAGGGGACCATGGTAGGCATGAATTCCTTCAGAGTCAAGTCTTTTCAAAAAGGTATAAATACAAAGACATCTTTGACCAGTTCCAGTTTTTTTTTTTCATTATCCTCATCTAATAAGATCTTTTCTTATCACAACTCTCTCACTCTACTCTACTCTACTCTATTCTTTGAATACTAAACTCTATTAAAAATGGTCCGTGCTACTATCTTCGTTTCTGCTCTCTTCGCCTTGGCTGCCACTGTTTCTGCTATCCCTCGCCCTGATGCTTCTTTGGTTGGTGTTGATGGCGGTGATCACATTGGTACTGGTGACCTCAACTTTGACGAGGCCCTGCAAAATGTTGTCAATGCCAACGATCTCCAAGTCCAAGATGTTGGCTATGATATCAATGCCATCGCTGATGATGATGATGACAACAACTCTGGAAGCAACGGCTCTGGTTGCGGTGATCACCACCACCACGGTGGTCTCCTTCACGGTCTCCTCAAGCGTGAAGAAGCTC
Organism: Mucor circinelloides; assembly: GCA_037974945.1. Classification (NCBI taxonomy): domain Eukaryota; kingdom Fungi; phylum Mucoromycota; class Mucoromycetes; order Mucorales; family Mucoraceae; genus Mucor; species Mucor circinelloides. Next base: position 375,298 of record JBBNAA010000029.1, on the reverse strand, counting down.
CTGCCGGCACTGTCAGAATTGCTAGACAAAACAAGAAGGGCAATAAGATGATGAACAGCAAGTCCAAGAAGGCTGCTGCTGCCGCTGCTGCTGCTGTCAAGATGGCTTAAATATCTGTGCATTACATTCATACTTTCTCAGAGCATTTATAATTCATAGTATATTTTTCGTCATTTCTTTTTTCTATAATCATCATATCTACATGATCATCTCTTATTATTACATCTAAACATAAACAACAACTTTTAATTAACATTAATAAAATCACTTTTTATCAAAACTATACATTTGATGTTGTCCATTTCTGTGTGTGTGTGTGTCTGTGCTTGTACATTCAAAGCATCTGGTATAGATGATGCTTGTGTAAACGGTAATAAGTTGGACAACACAAAGTGTGGTTAAAAGTACCATTTATATAGTACATTCGAAAGATATCGTATTTCTTGATAATTTTTACATGGACGACAACATGACAAGTAAAGTGTCTTGGTACTTGGTGTTGAGCTAAATTGTCTTGACATGGAAATTCTCTGAGTTCAAGTAACTGATAGCCTCCACAGCATTCATTGTACGACGAATTATTATAAGCTGACGTTCTTGTTTGATACATGTTTGGTTAAATCAAGTATGTGATCCATGTTGGTCTTGAATGCATCAGTTGTGGCTGCCACGCTGAGACGCAAGGCAACTATCTTCTCCAGGTTGAGCTTCTCAAGATTGAGATATTTGAATGTGAGGTGTTCAATGAGGTCCGCAGTACAAATATCAATAATACGCAATACTTTGAGGGTGTATACTTTTTCGGCACTCATCTTTATCCAAGCACTGTGATCTTTTGTTGCTGTATTATAATTCAAGACTGTAAGAAGCTATGTTTGCAGCTGTTTCACGCCTTGCAACAATCTTTCTAACTCTACCATGGCATAATGGCTCCCCAAAAACGGATAGCAGCGTAGTTGTTCCAAATTCATTCAACTGATCTGCAAATTTGAGGACACTCATCTTTTCAGCATTTACCAGTACGATTAAGGAGCATTGTAGGGGGCCACCACCTTTTATAGCTATAGACACTTCGCCACCCCCAATTTTTAGCGGCCACCACTTTTTATGATAATAGATACACTGTTGGTATGGTGGTTCAGCCCATCTCTAATACTGATATTATGTACATAACGAATACCTATTCGTTTTGCAATCCTGTATAAAGCTTGGTTAACAGAAGATGACGATGATAGAATGATACCTTTGCCCATATTTGAATACTATTGTGTATCTAAGCATTTAGAGTTTATGTTATTTGAAGGATTTGATGGGTAAAGTATCAATAAAGGTGACATGTATATGTATGAAAAGGCAGTTAATAATAAAAAATGAGGTCCTAGTTGTTATCCTCTGCATCAGAATCGATGAGGATGGTATTCGAATCTGTATTAACGAGATCTGATTAGAATGAGTTTACCAAAGCACGGTACATTTATGCAGCTCAAAGTTTAAATGCTTACCTGATTGCTGGGCATGCTTTTCTTTGACAAACGATAAATGCCTATTCCAAAACGACCTACCTTTATCGCCTCTGATCCCCATCTTCACCATTACTTCAGAATTGTGCCAGTGTGCAGGTGTAGAATAGGTTTTTTTTAAAAAAAAAATTTTGTTTATTGATTGCGCCGCGTACACTAAGAGTAAAAGGTCAGAGCGAAGAGGCGGTGGCAATTTAGACGAAAAAAAAACATTAAAATGAAGTGAAAATACTAATCATACTGATCGATACTAAGCCTATTTATCTATACTATGTATGCATGTTACTTATTACAAGAGGGAATGGATTTGATCTTCATCCACTGTCTGTCTAACAAAGGAGCGAATGTTGTCCAAAATCGCATCTGAGCGAGCCAAATGTGAGAGAGAGAAATGAGGAGGATTCTGTATGGACGGATTCCTTTAACTTGGCAGTACCAGATATTGGAGAAGTCCAGGGACAGTAGAGCCTCTTTGATATCACTGATGGACGTGGTTGGCCAAAGAAATTCAAAAATGACGCCTCGCCATACCTTTTCTTTTGAAGGCCAATCCAAGAGCAGATTCATTCGGGGACAAACAGACAGGGCAATTGTGGGTCTCGAAGACTGTAGGCATCATACGGTGCAGTCGGCTACGGTACATAGGATAGGTTAATTTATGTGATTTCTTATAAATAACCGTAAACCAATGCATTTGGTCCTGTTTTTGCAAGATTAGTGGGAGAGGGGTCTTACCAGGATTGATTTTGTTTGGGCTAGGTATAAACTCTAGCAATGGGAGAAAAGTTCTGCACCCTGCACCTTGGAATACCTCAGAAGTATATTCAGCAATGGGACGACCAAAGATATCAGCAGCAACTTGTGCGCATTCGGGGGTAGTAAACCATTGATGTGGTGTAGAAAGAATCTTGCAACAAGCTTCATACTGGAAAACACCCTTGCCGAAGCAAGTAGTATAAAAGACCTTGTTTTTTTTTCCAAGGTTTCCAGCATCAAACTTCTCACAATATTGTGTTTTGTCTCGTCTTCAGGGTGGTACATTTGCTGTGCCAGCGCCTTAAATCCACAATCACCTTGACCAGAATTATTCAACTTTTTGATAAATCCGCCGTCTATAGGAAGCAATTGATCCACATAGAAATCTTTGGCATCAAGCCCCAAAGAAACAGCGGTTGATTCCGAGTTAGCAGAACAATCTTTGATTTTTTTTGTAGTTAATTTTTCTATATATCGTATACATGATAAGTAATTGTGAAAGGTTGAACATGTATGATATATGTACCTTCTAATTTAGGGATTTTTCGCTTGGGCAATTTAAACCTGTCAGTTGCGTCTTCTATCTTCTTTCTCTTCTTATTGGCATCTGCACGGTAGGCAAGGTACACTCTCTCTTTGCTAGGGCGACCAATCCTAGAGACTTGCTCATGTTCAGGAAACTCGATACTCGTGTTGCGAGATTCATGCATTGTTTTTTCAAGTTTTTCTCCAACATTGTTCAATTCTTGACAAAGAGAAAACACCTCAGAAGTAGTTTCGCATTTGCGAAAGAGCAATTGCAATTTTGCCATTGCTGAAGAAATCATTGCAGCATTATCTTCTTCCCTTCTTTGGTAGGCAGTGTCCGTGTGTATGATTCTTTCCATCGAAGAGTTTTGCGGAATCTCATCAACTTGTGGCTCCTGTTTCAATAGCCAACGACGGCCAACGATCTCCAGTCTAATCTTGTCATGGAGTTTGCTTGCTGGATGAGCAACTTCGTGCTTACAGGGAAGATTAAATGATTTGATTTCACAATCAAAACATTTTTCGATAGGCAAAACGGGTTCCTCATCTTCTGCAACAGTCTTGAGAAGTTCTTGGTAGATTCGATCAAGAGCCCAGGAAGAAATTTTGCCAGTGAGGAGGCCCATCGAACTGTTACCTTGTATAAAGCAATCAACTTTAATCTTTTCGTCTCTCATGGCATTGGTTTGACGCATAATTTGTTTTTTGATATATTTGTCAATTTCATTGAACAGATTTGGTAAGGTAGAGCGAGAAGAAACAGCATTCATCTTGAGTGCTGCGTGGCTTCCTTCAACTCGTTGAGTAGTATTGCAACCAAAGTTCACAGTTTCTTGACAATGTAGCCAGCCCATTTCTTGTTAATAACCAGCCAATAGTCAGACAAATATTCCTGGGCAAGATACTTTTGGACAATCTTCCCATCTTGTTGCTTGACCTTATTCTTTTCAGTCGGGTTCTTGACGTCAGTAGCTTCTTTTTGATAGGCATTGAGTGCAGACTGAAAATCTTCCTCGGTCGATGAGTCGATCATGGCTGATAGTGCTTTCATACAAGCTTGTGTGCTTCTACTGCTAATGAGCAAGCCTTCCAATGCAACCTTGACAGATTCTGACATGTGCCAAATACACAACACATGCATCTTGTCAGGATGAAAAGCATTTAGACCGTTCATTACTCCACTATGTTTATCCGTGATAAAAACATTGGTGTTTCCGTTGGGTGCAATTTCTTTGATATTGTTTAATATCCAGGCATAAGTGGAACTGGACTTATTGCTGACAATGGCATACGCAATAGGAGTTGTCATCAAAGATTTGCGACCAAGATGAGAGACAGATTGGATGGAAACCAAAGGCATTTCGAGTTCATTCATCTTGTAGGGTTGCATCGATAGCAAATACTTCACCAAGAATATTGACTTTGTCTACAGCAGTACAATGCATGAAGAAAACTGACTGTAGATGCTTTCCATCTGTTGATGTCTGGTACCTAACTATATACCCTTTTTCTTCGATAGATTTGATGAACTTGAATACATCAGAATCAACATCCCGATTTGTGAGCTTGTCATGTGCCTGAACCTCCATCTTGCAGTTTCGAATATCATGAATATGATGTTTTTATCGTCAGTATAAACTAATTATGTTGTCGTTTCAAATGACAAGGACGCTTTCGATTTTGGGATGATAAAAAACGACTGGTCCAAGGTGGAGCTGATGGTAGTCGGGCAATGTCGTTTGAGGTGTGGGGGAATCAGCGGAGGGAATACAGAATCTGTCAAATATGTCGAGCACAAGCAACAGGTTAGAGATGTCCATAACAAGCTTCGATAGATCGTGCAAAGAATCTGGTATCTGGATTTTGGTAAGACCAAGACATAAAAAGTACTCCAAGGATTCCTGCCAACTTTTGTGAATCCAACGCGTCTTTGTAGAGAACATCGCAACCCATAAAAGGTCTCGGCATATTACATAAACATTGGATTCTTGGCAAGCCGGCTTAGACTACTATGTATCATAAACAGCTCGTCCGCCAAGTAGATGTGGACATTTTGGAATGGTGTCGATTGCTTGTGGTTCTGATTTATGCCCTCTGGTCGCTCTGGCAACCTAACGTTGTGTTATTTGAAGTGATCTCGTAGCTTTTGCGGTGTAGAAAATGGCTTATTACATACAAAGCATCTGTTCGCAATTATACTCCAAGGTGTCAGACATGTTGTTGTAATTAAGAAAAACACCAGAAAAAAATTGTGTCTAAATATTTATTCAAAACTCAGTGATGGTTTTAAACGAGTTGAGCGACTTTAGAAAATCATGGATAGCTCTAACGGAAACCAAGCGTATGATACGGCTGATCTAGATGCATTCAGGGCAACTACTTTAGACATTCAAGTGACCAAGCGCTCCTTTTACCCTCCTTTTTTGGGATGATGGTCTATGTAATTTCAGTTGCTTTTTCTCTGCATAACATGATGGAACATCTACATACATATTTTTTTTTTTTCGAAAAAAGTAAAATGAAATACAACTAAACAGACAAGGTATTGCACTTGCTTTTACTAAATTTATCCTTGAATACATGACTCAATAGATGCAATATCCTGCTTTTTTTCTTCTTCTTGCTGCTATCAAGTCATTTCAAAAACAGGGCTCACACTCACTCCCTTTCATGCTCTGTGGATTTCCCTGCTTTATATATATAAATATATATATAAATATATTTAATAGTCTGAAAGAGAAAGAGAGACATATACAAGCATGGCTACAAATGGGAAGTTGCATGAAATGAAATCAATAGAGTTGGTGACTCGGCCTAAATGCATTTATAGTAAAGCTCGCATTTCACCATGGCATATTTCATATTAACAATATGTCGTACATTGTATTGGTACAAAAAAAAAAAAAAAAAAAAAAAAAAAAAAAATAGTAGTAGCAGATTCATAAATATGTACTTCTTTTCCATGTATTGAACTCTGTTTCTAATATAATGAAATCATGTTTCATTTGTTCTGTTTTATGCTGATTTGAATAGCGTCTCCCTTTCTTGACCTCCCTTTTTTTTTGTGCCTGTATGCCTGTGGGTGAGTGAGTGAGTGAATGTGTGTGTCTGTATACGCAGCAGTGTGTGTCTGTTCTATGTGTGTGAGAGAAGTGTCGAGTGATTTTTTTTCCCTTAGTAAACATCAGGTTGATTTATTGTCCCTCCTCATTTTTCTTTTATATTTTTTGCTTTCTTTTAATCTTGTTTTGTTTTTTTTTTTCCCTTCTCTCTCTCTCTCTCTTTTTCTTATATATTCATTGCACATCAGATCAAGACATTCTCTTGCAGTGTCTCGTTTCACGTTCATCAGACAGCAAATCTCTCAATCAACCGTCCCTCACAATTCACATCTCTACCAAAATGTCAAAAGGTAGGTTTTCTTGGACAATCGCCATGTTAGCAGACAACTAAAAGCATGCTCCAATTAGGCTACTATGTCTGCCAAAGAGCAGCTCAAGCCATTATAGCCGAAATTGGGCCTCTTCGCGTATCTAGTGATGCACTGCAAGCCATCAATGTCTTTCTGGATGAGTTTCTCGCGATTTTAGTGATTACAGCTGCTTCATTGGATCTTGTCTTGCTGAAAGCAGCCGTTGTACAGCTGCTGCCTTATTCGCTTGGAAAAAATGCATTGGTAGAAGCCGAAATTGAATTAAAGAATCGAATCGCTGAATCAGAAGCGGATAATAACGAAGACGAACATCAAAATCAATTGGATCTATCTACCTATGAAAAGATGAGATTGCTCAACAATGAATCTGTCAACCAAATTATACCCGTACTACAGGCAGCTTGTGCTGATTTCTGTACTTTGGCAGCAGAGACACATCATACGCAAGAAAAGCACCAAGACATGATTGCACCTGTTGTCGTCGTTTATGTAACTGCTATTGTAGAACATATTGCCGAGTATGTTCTTAATTCGGTAGCCATGACTGCAGATCAGACGGATGCAGAACATATTAGAGTTAAGGAGGTGCTACTCTGTCTATTAGTGGATCCTCAGGCGGGCAGTTTATTTAGACGTATGAATTTAAAAGAAACGTTGGAGGTAGGCAGTGTTTTCAACAAGGAGATGTTTTCATACTCATCGTGATATTGATAGAAACGAGCTTCTACATATCCAAATTACTTGCCTTCGCCTGTGCCTAGTCCTGTTTCTATCAAAAGGGATCAACTCATCCAACGCCATTCTAATTGTAAGTTTATCACTAATTTACATGGTCCATGTTGTGAATAATGATTTATAAATTGGTTAATATAGCAACAACACCCACAAGCGCAGATTTCACAATGGACTGTCATAATGACCATCTTCAGGGCGAAGACAGTAATGACCTTTATCCTCGTGCAACGCCTTCCTCAACCTGCTCCATGCGCTCTAGTGAAAGCATCAATGATCGCCCTCTTTCCATCATGAGCAATGGCACTGTCAAATCGTCTGGCAGCAGGAGTCGATTCAACTTTTTTGGCAGCAGCAGCAGCAGCAACAAGAAGGAAAAGCGCACCTCCATTTCACTCAGCTTCTCATCAAACAAGCGCTCTACATCCAACCCTCCTTCAATTGCCTCACCAACTACACCCTCCTATACAACTGCAAACATGGATTTTGAAGATTTAATGAGATCAGGCACCACTAAAAAAGTAACATTGACTCCCAACCGTTTAAGGTCCATCGAGGTCAAACAGGATGACATTACGCCGTGGGAGAAGCTTAATGATACTAACACCAACAACAAGAAACAGCACAGATCAAAAAAGAGAGCTTCTGAGCCCTCTTCTTCCTCTTGTTCTTCTCCAATCTCTTCTCCTCCTCCTCCAATCCCACCACTTCCGAAGCTTCACCGTGATCATCAAGGCATCAATACAACCACCCTCACCTCAAGCCCCAGTATCATTGCATCTACTGCTATTGTGCTTGATACCAACAACAACAACAGCCCACCATTGACACCAGCTTCCAGTGTTGCCTCTCGTCCATCCCAACGATCAAGACACTCTATTATTTACGAAGAGAAATCCAGCCGTTCCTCTATGAAATCATCCAACTCCACCAACGAAGATTTGCTTGTAGAAGAAACAACGCACTTGATGAGAAACCCCTCCAAAATCTCTACCTCCAGCAGTGTTTACAGTCGGCGTAGTGGCACATCAGGCATTGAAAGGCCCTCTAGCATGGTCGTCAAGAGAGCCTCCATGGGATCAAGACCACCCTCCTTCCATGAAAATGCTGCCCTTGGCATCATGGGCAATACACTTGTAGCTGCAGCCAATGGCATTTCATTGGAAGACAAAGTATCGCAGGTCGATCATCCACATCCACATCATCATCATCATCATTCAGAACACAATATGATTTATGTTTTACCCTCTTTGGCCAATCCAAACGTAAAGTCCATGTCGGGTCGCTTTACTTCAAGCTCATCACTCAAGGTCGGTACAGTAGACCGTGGCTGTCAAACGGAGCCCGTCAGTTTTCGTATGTTGCATAAAAACTCGGAGGTGTCAGCGGATGTTGAGGATGCTGAGGATGAGGACGAGGAATGGTTTCTTGACGAATCTGAAGAAGACGAAGAGGATTGGAACACGACGCAACAACAGCAAGAGGAACAGCACATGGTTGAATTCTTGCTTGGCAGCGTCTAGTTGTTCTCTATGTCTCTCTTTTTCTCTATTTTCATGTAAAAACAATTTTATACATATATTGTTACAATATAAGGATTTCCCCTCCTCCTCCCCTCCTCTTTTTTTTTTTTTGTCTTCACTTCTAATATTCCCCCCCCCCCCTCTTCTTGCCCTTGATTTCAAATTAGCCATCTATCTAGCCTTCTATTTAATTACCTTTTTTTTTTTTTTTTTCTTATCCCCCCCCCCTTCGCCAAATTCATAATATCATAATAGTAATAATACAATAAAACCCTTTTATTTTCATGCAGTAAGTGTCGCCTTGACTTGATTCATCAATAGTTTGGCATCAGCTTCACCTACTTGATCTACAAGAGTCTTTTCCAAAGCTGACCAAAACTCGGGGCTTGACAATTTTTGTTCGGCTTGTGCAGAAATGCCAAAGCGACCTGTAGTTGATGTTGCTGATGCGACATTAGGAGAAGAAGAAGCAGGGGACGTCGTATTAGAAGCTGTGGAAGCTGGTGCTGGTGCTGCTGTAACCATGAGATGAATGACAGCATTTGGTTGAATAGAAAGCTCTGCCAAGGTCTTTTGATCAGCCAAAACTTTACCCTTTATTAATAAACGTTGACGACTGACGGCAAGTGAGCTTTGTTGTTGGTAGATACGTTGCTTTAATTGATGTACTGTGTCGCTCAAGGATAATCCGCCAATGGTGAATTGCGAGGAAGGCTTTAATACCTTGATGGTTACTTCAATCTTGTCGCTGTTGGCGTTGGTGCTAGTAGGAGTAGTAATGGGAGCTAATTGTAAAAGAAAAAGACGGCTATGAGATAAATGCATGGACACGCGCGTCATCATTAGACGAAATTACCCTTTTCTTCAGTATCAACGGGTGCAACAGGTACTCTCTATTCAATATAAACATGGTTTTAATAAATGGCCTATTCAAGCAACCACCACAAAGCAAACCTTGATTCTCAAAGGAGAGGGAAGCGTACGCGACATGTAGTCTTGGCCATAACGAACGGATTTAGAAGAAAGACTTTCTAAATAAAGATTGATAAAGTCAAGTTCGGTTTGGGCAGATTGCATAGTATAAAAGTTGATACAAGGAGGAAAAAAGAGGGAAGAAAGAAAGGAGGGGGCAAGTAAAAATTTACCCAAGAAATTGGCCCTACACCACTACCAGCGGATTGATTCGGGGCTATGGAAAATGTTGGACAGAATAGGTAAATGAGGATCCAAAAAGGAGAAAACAAGTTGAAAAAGGGAATAAAGCAAAGCTCTCGAGCATAATCTCTTGCTTGGGGAGAGAGATAGCGAGTAGATCAGGACACCTGTAAAGCGTGTAAGCATTGCATGGTAAGATTAGTAGTAGTAAATCCACTAGTTTCTTCCGTTTTGATCTTTAAGGAGATTGAAAATGCTTCAATAATGGCCATGATAAGTGTATCTGAGTGTGCTATGAGAGCACACTCCATGCAATTGTATATGAATGAGAACATTTCAGTTTTTTTCAATGGCATAGTGTGTCTTTTTGGCAGTGAAATTCTGCTGTTGCTCCTTTGCAAGTGGCGTTTTCCTTGTTCTCTCCCTGCAGTGTGCTGCTGCCGTTGTTGTTGTAGTCGTTAGTAGACAATCTTTCATGTACTGTTGCTCCTATTGTTCTCATGCTGCTTTATGAATTGTTTGTATGTTAGTAATAATAACACACAAAAGAGCAATATTGCGCTATAATGATCTTCTTCTCCTTAAAACCTGGCATCAGTACTACAACAACAACAACAATAAAAAGTTGATTTGACGGCCCACATCCTGTCAACTATGTGTGTAAACACAGATTGAATGTATGGTTCCAATGGTAATTCAGTAGATCATTACCTTGCACAAGGAGACATGGCATGTCTCTCAATATGATGAGAAAACGTGAATGTTCTTTGATTTTCATATAAAAAAAAGTTGTGTGTAGAGAAAACAAGGGATTTGCAACAACATGGATCGCTATACATGGACTCCAAAAGTTGTTTATATTTTTCGCAAAGCTATATAAACGCTATTAAATCCATGCACACTGCACTGGAATAGTGCCCCTCTCTTCTCCTTTTTCTTTTTCCTCTCTCTCTCTCTCTTTTCTTTCTTTTTCATTTTTTTTTTTTTTCATACAGTAGAAAAATGAGCAATACAACCATGTCATCAAGCGATGCCAATGTGATGATTGATTTAGGCCTAGTCAATCCAGACGGACTGGAAGTTGCATCCGAATTAACATCATTGGCCTGTATTACCGTATTAGCATTAGCATTGGGCGCCAAGACCTATGGTGAAAAACTGAAATCTTTGAATTATGGCCGTGTCTTGGTCATTATGCTTTATACGCTCTCCTGGGCATTTGCAGCGACATCTATCGTTGTAGTGTCTACTAATAATAGTACATATTATGATTTGCACGATGATCTCTTTGCTTTTGGTTATTGACAATTACACTCTAGATAATTTGGTTTCTTGTACGCTTGGCATGTTGGCTTGCGATTTCTTTTATGCTGGTAGTAAAATTGCAATTTATGCATGGTTAGTTACAACTGAAAAAAAAAATCAACTGTCAATAGCCTTGTCGTCTGACATGTTTGCATAGGTTGATTGAACGTGTGCATCTAGTCACTGCTGTAAAGACAACAAGACTCAAGACTGCACAGTACAAGTTTCATATCATCTTGCTGTGTCCCTACATTATCATTTTTGTGCTGATGGTAAGGCATTCACCCCAAGCAGCATAATAGATCAAATACTCACATTTCTCTATAGTTGAGCTTTAGAAATATCTATTTAGAAGCAGATGGCCAATGTACAATTGGACTGCAAGATATTGCCAGTATTCCGTTGTTGGTAAAGTTCTGTTTATTAGCAGAAGGGTATAAAACCAAACTAACCCCATGTGCTTGTCTCATATTAGGTGTATGACTTTGTATGTTGCAACATGGTAATAGCAATTTGGCGTATAATTCCTTCTAACTTGTTTTCTTTGGTTAGATTTTCAACTTGTATTTAACATGGCTTTTCATGAAGCCGCTTACGAATATCGGGCGAAATACCCGTCAGGACTGGAAAGTAACCAGACTATACAAATTAGCTAGAAGAACCCTCGTAGCATCCGTCGTGTGTCTGTCTGTATCTTTTATCAATGTGCTTTTTGTGGTGCTTAGCCATGGTCATCAGAGAGGATTGGTGTGCCTGACAATGTGTACTGTGGATGTCACTGTAAGCAATGATTTACAATACATGTCTATATGAAAGCTAATCATCCCACTTACTCCTTAACCCCCCCCCCCACATAGGTCAATGTTGTCACTGTTCATTGGGTATACAGTCAATTTGATACTAATTAGCAACCATGTTTATATTGACACTTTATTATTTAAAAATAGGTTACAACAAGTGGTGCCTCCAGTTCAGGTAATAACCGAACCAAGACTCACAATGACGAACATATGACAGCCGATATGACATTTGATGGTGATAATCACGAAAAATCCATGAAATTTGACATACAGATGGTTCAACCACACATCTTGGATGACGATGATGATAGTATCACTTCTGTCCAAGCTTCCAGCACTAGTAAAAAACCAATTAACCACTATTACAACTAATTACTACTACTCGTCAATAAAAGCAATTTTCGTTTGTTTGTAACAAGAAGAATCTATTGTCAATTAAATTTCAATCTATGCTCAACTATGGCATTATACGAAAAAAATCTTGTTTAGACTTGCATAAACGCCATTTTTTTTTCTTTTTTTCTTAGTACGTTACATTTCAAAAAAGGCATAATTAAGTGGAAATAGTAAGGAACTTTTTTTTATTTTAAATATATGTAAAAAAGAAGAAACTAGTATAAACGAGTAGTAGTAGTAGTAGTAGTAGTAGCAGTAGCAGGAGTAGTAGTAGTAGCAGTAGCCGTAGCAGCGGCCATTGAAGTAGCAGGACTAGTGGAGGAGGAGAAGGTATTGTGGTATTGCATTAATCTTTCATATCTGGCCTTGATTTCAAGTTCGCTTGTTTTAGTGATTTTGAGCTCTTCACGAAGATTCATGACCTGTGTGGCAAGCTGCATAATTCTATCTTGCATTGCATGTGTCAAGGCCTGTTTCTTGGCTCGATATTTAGCTGAAGCAAGCTTATTTCGGGCTCTTCTTGTCGCTAATGCGTCCGACTTGTTGCTAAATGATCTTGATCTGCCAACAGCATTATTACTGTTACTGCTGGTGCTAAATGTGGATTCAAAATTTGAGAATAATGAGTTTTGTCTGCTGTGTTGGTATGGATGATGTTGTTGAGAAAGATGGCGATGATGATAGTGGTGAAGTTCTTCCTCTTCTTCATGATCTGATGCATTGGACGAAGATGAAGAGAATGAGGGGGAAGACATTGACAGGGAAGGAAATCTTGATCTGTTGGATAGAGAGGACGACGATGGATTGCGCATCATTGGATGTGTGGGGTATGGTTCTGGTGGAGCATTGGTGCCGTTGTTGTGTATCCAATGACCTAAATATTTCTGGTGCTGTTCCTGAGATGATTCTACAGCCGCGGTATCAGCCATCTCGCAAAGGGACGGTAAATGGTATTCAGTTTTTGCAGAGCATGGAGATGTGATTGCACCAATTGACATGACGCTGGTAGACTGTGTGGAGAACATGGTTTCTTTAGTAGCGAATGTATAGAATAAAAGAATAAAGAAGAGGGAGCATAGAAAACAAAAGAGATGTGGTTTATATACGATTTTCGCCCTAATGATGTAATAATGTGATTTGATGGATTTTCGCAATATCTAGCTTACACAATATGGAAAGTGTATGCAGCTCTCCATGTAGAGAAAAGGAGATCTCCTGAATATCGCGGTAAATACTACCCGCTTCCTCAACGTTGAAATGTGCTTGACTTGGCGTCATGGGGGGATGGGGGGGGGGGAGAGAGAAGAAGAAGGATCAAATTTGATTGCTCGCTAAAAAAGGCGTATAATTATCTCGAACCGTAACATGAGCCGATCCACACGCTCTTTGCGAGGTACACAGAATTAAGCGATATTATATAAGCTTTCTATTTACAGAAAAAGTTTAACTTGTCAACTACTTCAACATGACAGCATGGCTAATTTCTCTCACTCACTCTCTCCCACACACTCTTTGTTGGCAAAATCGGTGTATGCTTCGGTGTGTACTCAAATTTATGATTGATCTAATGGGATGAGAGAAAAAAACGATCGAGAATAAAGCATGAGCCATGTCAAAAAGCAAGACGTTTGATGTTTTTCGTTTTCTGGTCACAAAGTAACATGTAACGAAAACTTTATCTGATTTAAAGTTGTACATGTTGCTTGTTAACATGTGTACATGATATTTTAAAAAGACAAATGTTCCATTTCTGGTCAATTCCGCTAAATACCTTGTAAGGATTCCAACCAAAACCGCACTTTGCGGCTACTGTATAGAATGAAATAGAACAATTCCTCTTGAATACTTGATTTACAGGGCTGGCAAAAAAAAAGAGAAAGAGTTACCAATTGCTGTGATGTATACAAATGAATGCCATGTAGATATCGAATGTAGACATTCACAAATAAACGATCCAGCATCTATCATTTGACCTATCAAGTACCTCTTGATCGAGATATAACCATAGAAATCTGATTGCTACTCTATCTAGCGCTTTTCAGACCCTGAGGCTCCTGGATGCTCTTAAATTTATGCCATTTACCAAGCGCATGGTGTCACTTTTTTTATGTACCTTCCTGTCTGTCAAAACGATCCGCTGCGCTTTCAACTTGTATTTTTGTAATGCTGTACAATGCTTGTTGCAATCGATGCTAGAGCATATCTACATTAAGGTACAAGTAGTACATTCATTTCATCATATCAATCGAGCCTGGATACGCAATCATGTACTATATAAAACAACAGTTCTTTTGAAAGAGCAATACGTTCCCAGATTAATTGCATGCACGCCCCGCCTCCTATCTACTAAGCTCCTTTTGATGTGTATAGAGTTGATAAGGTTTTCTTTTATGTTGCTTATGAGAATCTGATAATGGCTCTTATTTTTCTGATCTAATACTTTCAACGTCAATAGTATTAAAACTAGGAGCCTTCTTCTCCTAGAAAAAAAAAAGGCGATTTTAGCTTCCTTCTTCTTCATGTATCTCGTACCCAAAGCAACTAAACACGCATAATTAATATGCACTGAATCAGATATGAGGGCCTGCTGTATCTCCTCGTTGAGCTCCCATGTTCAATATAAGCATATATGTACAACACATCACACTATCAAGCAGATTCATCATCATTTTTATCGTTTTGATCGAGAAATAGAATAAGGATGATGAGGGTTGTATTCGTTTTATTAAGACCGTCATCAGCTGTTTATAATAGAGCCATCAAATGTCGTGTCCAGGCGTGTGGGTGTATGTATGTATAGAGATGTATGTTTTTGCTTTTGTAGGGTTGAACCCTTAGAAATCAGTCCATTCGTACCCTTCACATTCTCTTGCGCGTGGTAGCTCCTGAACCATCTTTCTAATTGTTGCAGACGATAGCCCGTAATATTCAGTTCCTGAAACGGTATTTTTGTAGACCTTCTTTCTCAATATATTGGATCTTCTAAGGACCTCTGCCCATGCATCGGTAGGAGTGAGCTTTCTAATTTCAATCTCGGGTGCGTCTTCGCCTTGTATACAAAACTACAGCAGAGTTAAGCTTTTTCCCCTTTCCTTACTAGACATGTACTTACCACTGGCTTGTTCAACTCCTCGTCTTTTTCAATTGTGCAAGTATACATTGTGAATACGTCTTGTTGTACCATGCTTCTAAAAGTTCTAATGATGTGTGTCAGTCTCTTAACGGTCGCCTCAGTGATAGCAAAAAACAAACCTTTGTATCGCATAGCCAACGGGGAAGATGTGGGTTTGTGAATAGAACTCTGGTTCCGGTATTATTTCGCCTAATGAGAGTAATTTGACTCTTCCCAACTGCACCGGAAGAATGTAGTTACCGTTCTCATCTTTTTTCACATCAATAGGCTTGTTGGATCTCTGTCTCTTTTGTGGTGGTGCGGATTTATCCTGTGATGAAGGTGTAGATGTTGCTGCCTTTTTACGTTTTACAGCAGTGGGTGCATCTTCGTCCTTTACATGTCTCTTCTTGGCTACCGTTGTTGTGGAAACTGTGTCTTCGTCAGATGAAAAGACGTCAGAATGGACATCAGCAGCAGACAAATCACTGTCATCATCGTCATCATCGTCTGCATAGTCATTCTTGTTGGCCTTGACAATCACGTCCAAAAGTACACTGCCATGAACACGTTTGTTTAATCTGTTGCTAGGGTCACAATCTGTCGTCATTTTACCTCCTTTGTTTCCTTAATCTTGAGATTTTCAATAATGAATTTTCAAGCTGTTTTGTAAGATCAGAGTTTTTCTAAGGGCCATGTCAAAATGAGCATTAGCGACAAAATCCTTTCCAGAGTCAGACCCAAACATACCTCTAATAGGCGCTGCATAGTTGCCTCTAATGCCTCTGCTGTAGCATCGCTAGCATTGTTGGGTGCGCGTTTCGCTGTTGGTTGCTGCTGTTGCTCCTTCAAGTCAGTCAAAGGCTTTTTAGCGAGTTGGGCCAAAGAATGATGTGGAATTGAATGCTGTTCCATTTGAATATGCTATCGATTTCACTCTTGCAAACGCTTTCTGTGGTAGATATTCAAAGGCAAAAAGAAAGAGAGAGAAAAAAGAAAAGAAAAAAGGATTTGTTATGCTCTTCAACAAGTACATTCAAAGATCAGCATCATCGACACCACCACACATCCATCATGATTGCGACGTCACATTACTGAACATAGCATTGCTGTCAAAAATCGAAGCCCATTTATTTTATGAATAGTAAAATGTAGACGGTGTATGTGTTGGAGACACGTATGCTCCCGGTAGAGTGTTGCTGGCATTGGGCGGTGGATACTGTCGTGCAAGCATGGAATAGCGATCCACTTGAAGTCTGCTCAGATTATTACTATTGCGATAATCGTAGCTTCCTGGCAACTCCAACTTCTCCCCATGTGGCGCTATTGGTGTAGCGTATTTCTTGGGTGTTGAATCCCTCCTGTTGCTTGACGATGAGATTTTCCATGTGCTTTTTTCGTGCTCATTTGGTAGTATAGGAACAACATGATCAGAGATTCTCTTGCTGGATTTGATCATGCAGCTGCTTAGCACTAGGGCGATCCACAAAAGAGACACTGCTATTGAAACCACGTAGGTGCTGTCCACCAGCAAGCATCTACCACTGACAGTTAGGCTATGAAAGTGATTATTGTTTGTTTGTGTACCTTTGCATAAGCAACGGATATGTCGCATCATGATCTTGGTCTAGCATGGAACAGTGTGTAATGAACCCTTTTGCCGGTTTCTTGAATTCCACGATACCATGTGTCCACGGCTCTTGACCTCCCAAAAATGTATTTGCTACAATGATAATAATGGAGACTGCAATGTTTACCGATCCCAAACATTTATCTCCCCGTAAAATGTGTCCTCGTTTACAGCATGTAGCATGTGCACACACAGCCAGCGCACTAGTCACTGACAAACTGAACAATATGTACCAAGCTAGGTACTATTGATAAACTACTCAGTTGATGCTTATTTCTATAAAAAAAAAAAGAGTGGATTGATGTAGAATTACCTGCCAATGCCCTGCTGAAATCCAGCTTGGTATATTTGTCTATGTACTCGAGATATTAAGCATACTTTGGCCTCTGTTTGCCGACATAAAGATGCTTCTTACTTTATTTTGATATACATTCAACAATGTACACTGAGCGAAATGACATCCTAATCCAATTAAACTAAACAGTAATGTAAAGAATCGCAGTGCATTGATGAATTTTATGGATTTTTTCATTATTATGGATAGATATGTATTATTAAAGAAAAGGGAAAATGTCGAAGTGTTTGTCGAGCTTCATCAAACCGAGGTTATAATAACAAATTAAGGAGTTATATCCATTAGATATGAGACAGAGGGAGCCATTAAATATATTCCATGTCAGGCATTGAATATAAGATCGTAAAAAAAAAAAGAACTCTCCTTCATTCATTTGTGTGGATCGGATAATTGATCCAATTTGAATTGGTGCAGAAGAGGGGAAAGTAATTAGCTGATTTATAGACCCACATGTTGATCATTATAGCTATACGGATTTCTTGTGGTGTTAACTTACAAGACCATTTCAATTACATAATCAACCATTTGAGGAATGTGTACTAATTGAATATTAAGGGTTGTATACGTATACAATTACAGTCAAACGCTATTTGATGAAAAACAAACGTTTTTACTTGCAGAGTAGTCATAATTGTAATTGTAATCAGTTACAACTTTTTATTTGTCCTAATTAGGCTTATCGTGAAAGTCGATTTTCCTCAATGTCAGTCGCTCTGAGGGCCTTGAAATGTACTCATTAAGAGGATATCCTTCGCCAGACATATTCACACCGAAATTCAATTCAATATTAACGGTAGCCGAGAAAGCACACGGCTCTATCTTGACTTTGACGGGAAAGGTTGTTTTCATGAAAAGATCATCATCCTGCGACCTGTCTTGGAGCCAAAAATCGTTATTTAGACATAATAGCAACGCTCTGCCTTCGTTGTGAAAGTTTTGTATTTCAGGAATTTTCTGCGTATTTGAGGAAGAAGTCTCCATTAACTCTGTTAGTCCATGATAGAACACACATTTCAATAAGAGGTCAATACATGGGCACTATCGTGTAGAATTTCTGCGAAATGAAACATACCAACAGAATAAAGAATCCATTTCATGTTGTCATCATCTTGATATGAATGAAGATCGCTTTTTTTAAGGTGTATGAAGAATTCTTCTTCTATGTGAATAGGGTACTGGCCATATAATTGGCCGCTTGTTGATAGAGGGACTCTCCATAGATCATAATTGCGAATCTTGGTAACGGACATTCTCGAACATCTGTCTTCCTGACAATGATAAACTTCTATAGCTGGGCCTTGAAGTCTTCGGATATTGAGAAAATAATCTTTGCTGGATATCTGCTGATACTTTTGCCGTTTAAGGGGAGGATATCCTTGATTGTGATCAGAGATTACAATTTCTTTTGTCAAGACCAATTGGGTCTTGATCTGCCTTACATAAAATTGACTTGATAGTTCTGCCAAGAGATTTGTCCACATATATTCGCTATATTTACTGTTGTAACGGGTTAGCCATAGATGTAGGAGCTCCCCAGTGATAACCATGCATGCTGTTTTGTAGTTTCCAAACATCGCCTTTGACTTCAAGGTGGAACTCAAGGCATTAGCTATTTCTTTCAGGTAAGGTAAAATACCGATATCCATAACAACGCGATGAGTAATATTTTTGCCTTTTTTGAAATGTATATCTTTCCAAAGAAAGCTTATTTCTTCATCAAGATCAACAATCTCTTGGCTTCGATCCATCAGCTACAAATTAAAACAATAATATTATATTAGCTTGTTTTTCTAGGTTGAGCACTTTCTAGTTTTTTAAAACAAATTTACCGTATTATTGATCAAAGTTTTCAATTGAGTTTTGAAGTTCGTGTAGTAATCCAGCTGCTTGGTGATACAGTTGCTTACATCCTGACAGCTTTCAGAATCGAGCTCTGCCACGTTCCATATATTCGTGCAGATTGCTTCGAACATGTCATCTAATTGATAGGTATCCTCACAGACGGATAATGTTGATTTCTCCATATCACCGTTTGTTGCACTTGTTTCTATTACTTGATTTAATGACAACCTGATTACTTGATTGACAGTTATGTCGGCTTCCACATAAAAGGAGTATACTTGAATGCTATCAATGATAGTATTCTTCTCTCGATTTCCTTGATGCTCAGAAATATTTTCAGTAAATCTACTTTTTAAGTGATGCTTGATGATCGGTTGCTGCAGTTTACTAGACAATTCAAATATTTTGAACACTTTGTAGATACATCCGCCCTTTAAGGAGTAAGAGGAAATGATTTGAGGTCTGTGGCTGATACGAATTTGTCTTAAATCATGTATTTGCTTGATTGCATCAATCTTTGCTTTCAAGAAGTAGTACTGCAAAAGTTCTTGGTAAATACAACCGTTTGGTCCATTAAAAGGATAATCCCAATATTCGGGATCAACCCTAACAAGCGCACCATTTATGATTTCGTCGTTGAAATTGCTCTCCAAATAACCCATCATGACTTTTGTCATCTCGAAATAGTTAGAACTGCAGCCCAGATTTCTAAATATCTCTTCATAGGTGATACTCGAGAGTTTTTCTAGTTGCCCCTTGCTCAGTTCTTTGTGGATCATGCTCTGCTTCAAGTTCATTTTGATTCGCTCGTAGAAATCAAGAACAACCTACATTTCGATATTAAGTCAGCTGGCCTTTACAACATTTACCGCAACTCACATTACTATTTATGGATATACGTAGAAGCCGAAGTAGCTCTTCGAAAAGAACTTTGTCGTAATATTTATTGTCGCTGCAATAGTCTGAGTAACTATCATTTCCAATTTTTTCATCACTTGATTCTGCAAAAATCTTCAAGAAGAGAAACTTTGCCAGATTTTTCATATCATTTAGTGATGGAACAAAGGAGAGTGTATGTCTCACTGTTGGGCAAAGCGATTTTGGTTCCAAAAGGGGATTACTGCCTAGTGTTAATATGGACTTGTTGGATGCTGCCACCAAATCTTTATCGTACACCATCTGAACAGCACCTAACTCTACAGTGACTTTTCCCCTAGTTGCCATATTTTGAATATTGCATATCAAGTACCGTCCTTCTTTTTGTAAATTAATATTGTCTACGTGCTGAGGATCTTGAAGGGAATACAGATAAGCTTGTAGGTCGTTGATGAATATTAATCTACTTTTGGGATCGCACGCTGATAGCCATGGGGTCTTCAGGAGTAATGGCTGTAAGAAGTTATTAACAAATCCTGCATCTGAATCCTCCATTGGCAAAAGAAACGCGAATTGGGTAGTGGCTAAATCATATATTTCTTCTATACGATTTCCAAGCCATAGCTTTGTCAAAAATGAGATGATTGCTTCGTATATAATTAAATCATTTCCGGTTATTGATTGATGGATATTATGTGAATTATACATCCGCTGCAGCTCTTCCAGGAAGTTTGCAATGTGTTCATAGTGTGTTGATGTGGGATAGCGCTTGTAATGAGATATGGCTCTCTCGCCGTAGATTACTTCCTCGTTCTCTTTATTGTAGTAAAAGCCAACTGGTCCCTGTCGCATTCTTAGCATACTGATAGAATTTGCATAGTACTTGGGTTCCTTACCTCATAGTAATATGTACTTGTAGTTGTATTTTCGGGTGCTGCCAGTCGATTGTTTGATCTTGATATCGACAAAGTCTTATCGAAAGAAGCTTCTCATGATAGTTAAAAAGTAAACATCAGTCAGTAACAGTTTCTTATACCATATGACATATATTTACAGATTTTCACTACACATATGCTAGTATACACCGAGAAGTCATAATCTGTATTCATTGTATGAATACAATTTTTGAATTGCGTGGAAAAAAATAGCTACAAGGTAGAAAAAAGATGACCCCTTTTGTTTTGGTCATTGGTGTGAACCATAAATCTTGTGTAAGCATACCCTTTTTCATCCAATAAATTGCTTTATTATGTTGAATATGTTAACTCGAACGCTGAATGCCACACTGCATAGCATTTTGTGGATATTTGTTTCAGTTGATACGTATGAATAATTACAATTCCATTTCATTATTACACCACCTAATATTTCCAATATTATATTTTTTACTGTATGATGATGCAATTAAATACAGTGCGACAAAGAGCTCTTGTGTTCCCTGCTATTGAGAGACTTCAATGATCTACCTTTAAAAAAGAGTGGTGATTGTAGTACTTTCAGTTAATGGAACTAAACTTCAAGAGCAATTCGAAAGTTGCATAATAAAATGTTATTTCCTGCATATGAAAGTCGTTCGCTGCCTCTAATACAATATTCACCAAATTTATCTGATATCATTCAATTTGAACTTGGGGCGTACAGTGGTTGTAGCCATATATAAAAGAAATTTTAAGCTATGAATCCAAATTAAGGATGCTAGGAAATCTTGATTTCAAAACATTGTGATTGTAGCTTGTTTTGTTTCTTATTATTAAGTGCTGTAAAAACATCCCGAGTAGAGAACACATAATAGTGTTGATTTGAAGCACGCTTAAAATTTGAGTTGGTAATAGACGATGTGAAGCAGTAATAAGGGAAAATGCGAAAACTGATCAAACTTTGGATGGATATTTCTTTATGATTTGCTAAGTGAGTGGATGTTGCATAGTGCTTAACTTTTGTTTCTCTTTTAATTCTCTATACGATGGTATGGTTATTGTTAGTATTTTCAAAAATATGTCGGGTAGTGCCTGCTTGATGAGGCCAATTAAAGTACACGACTTTGAGTTACTTCATGAAGGGAACGTCTATTAGGTGTTTTTGGCTTTTAGATTATGTTAGGGCTAATGTAGACCTATCAAACGGTTGTTGTTTTGTTCAAATCTGCTCAGTATTGGCAGAGATATTACAAAAAGTTATGTCCTTGAAAAATTAGCCATCTTTGACCAATTTTGGCTTACCCTGACAGGTGAAAAAATTAGCTGACAATTTTTGGGTCAGACGTTTTTGCTCATTTCTCCACGTAGAGTCAAGCTAGAGCCTCAAGTAAGGGCTCAAACGATAGAAAATTGTTTGCGTTACAATAATCATTTATGTTACAAGTAGATTTATTTTAACAGAGATGGACGTTTTCTTGAAAAACTATCAAAATTTGACAAAAAATGTTCTGTCGCTTTGAAACGCCTAGTGTTGATCAAACCAGACAAAAGTAATACCATTCGATGCGCCTTTTAATTCTGCACAAGTTTGATATAAGCTTGATCAAGTGTTTACTATGAACAACTGCCAACTTTAGGCCATGACAAATTTCCAGAATGATGAAATGGCATTTTGATCAATAGAGCTTTTAATCTCAGTTTGATATCAGCTACTATATACAGAGAAACCTCGTGACGTCAAATGCACAATAGTTTGCTTTTGCAATCCCCCGTTTTTCCTTCCCCCGTTTTTGATACTATTTTTTACAGCTATAGCAACAGTTCTACTACTATTATTCTACTCACTCCAATAATGTTTTTGGAAACAATAGCAACAAGTTCATCATCAAGCCTGTCATCAGTGTTGCCATATGCTAGTGAGTGTATTTGTTGCTGAATAGATTGTCTAGCACTAGTATTTATTAATTCATTTTCTTTCTTTTTCAGAATAGGTAATCACTGCTTTAAAGCAAACAAGACGACGACGACAAAGAAGACACAACAACACTTCGACTTACTGCTATAGCTACTTCCTTGGAATCTTTGATATCTTTCATAATACTGTTGTGTGATAAATTGGGTCACAAAACTGGTTTTTGACATCACTAGAGAACTAATCATTGGATCGGAACGTTCTTAGTGTCATTGAAAGCGCAAAAGAGTTCCGACACAGAAAAGCGTAATAAAGTGTAAAAGTGTGTGATTGGCTGCTGAGATATCGATAATATTGTAAATTTGACAGCTTTCAAAAATGCTACGTTTTTATGTATCTTGGAATTTAATGGAAATTTACCGAAGCACTTGGCTATCTTTTTGCAAATCCTCACTTTTGGAATGTTTGTTGTTTGTAATCAATATAAACACTTGCTATTTTCTATGCTTTTTATAACCACTTTTTTTCTCCAAACATTACTACTTTACATTTACAATATGCCTTTCAAAATCAGCCAGGGGAAAGGGAACAACGCCAGACCGCGTATTATTGCAGGGGAGAACACTATAAACATTGTGGCTGAAACAGGGGTTTCAAAATCTACAGTCAATCTCATGAAAAGGCAGGTCAATCTAAACTACACTAAAAAATCCGCAGGGAAACGATCTCTAATAGCATCATCAACCCACAATATCATCCGTTTGAAACTCTGTTATCGTCAACTAGGATGTGTCTGACGCGTTCAAAACTATTTCAGAAGTATTGGGTAATTTTCTGGCTATTGTACAACACATAACTTGAACAGGCAGCTTTTCTTCAAATGAAAAAAGAGGACTACGATTGCTGCGTTGAACGTTGTACAGAGAAGACAACAATACTAATGGGCTCGCAAACATCGACACTGGATTGTAGAGGACTCGAAGAAAATTATATTCTCTGATGAGAGCCGAATCAGTCTTTGGTGTTCGGATGGAGTCGAGTACACATACCAATATAAGGGTGATTCCTTGTCGCCCTTCAACGACAAGCCAAAGAGAAAGCGAGAATATGGATCAATGATGGTTTGGAGCTAGTTGATTGTACTTGGGCCATGGCACGCGTGTTGTCTACTTGAGAGATCAATGAGTTCGAACTTGTATCAGTATGCTTTGGGCATCACATACTTCAATACATTGTGCTATTACTGGTTGCAGCATGGGGACGTTATGTTTCAGCAGGACAGCACGACTTGCCACACTTTCGATTCTACTTACAACTGGATAGATAAAAAACATGTTAGCTATACGAAACATTGGCCATGAGGTATCCCCGTTCTGAATCGTATCGAGCGGCTTTTGTATGAGATCAAGTCGTCCTGGGAAAAATATCCCAACAAGCCATCCAATGTCGATCAACTGCAGAAAGATTTGACTTTGAGTGGAGAGAGTTCAACCAAAGTACAATAGAACGATACTACTACAGCTATCTAAAAAGAATCCGTGCGGTAATTAAGGCTAGAGATGGATACGATTCATTTTAGTTTTATGCTATAAATTTAAATTTTACTAAAAAATCAGCTATTAGGCTAAATAGTCAATTTTTGTCTAATTGACTTGCAATTTTTCTTACATTTAATCTGTTCTTAAAAGCCCTAGCACACTATATTCCAGTTTCAGCGTACTAAGGTAAGTATTCGCTGAGATACACCGCAATATAGGTTTTGTGACCCAATTTATCACACAACAGTAGTAATTCGGTACGTAACGTAGATTGCTACTTTTATTGAATTGCGCCTAACTGAACTCTTTTATGTTTTTTTTAGTAGACAATGGTTTTGTTTGTTGTCAACTTCAACAAAATATCTGGCACTGCCTGCTGTTTCTGGTTCGATACTATCTGCAATTCATTGATAGTGGTGCTGCTGTTCTGGTTGGTACTATCTGCAAGTTATCTGTGGTGTTGCTTTCTCTCTTTTGGTCTGATACTATCTGCAGGTCATCATCAGTAGCAATTCTTCTCTCTGGTTTGGTACTGTCAGCAAGTAACCATTAGCAGTGCTGTTCTCTGGCCTGGTGGTATTATATTCAAGTCTTATATACTACTGCTACGTATCATTGGTTCAATCGATCGGGTAAGTTTTGATGGTATCTGCTGCTTAATAATACCATACTGACTATCCAAATTTGATAGAAGAATATAGGTATCAAGCACAAGGTGGTGCTCCAGGACATTAAATGCAGAACAACCTGTTGTGAATTGTTTATCAAGTAAGTATAAATGACGACGTAGATTGCTGAATACATTGCTGACTATTATTATACTACATTTTGATATGATGTGTAGGCAACAAGTATAAGGTCACCACGACGACTACTGATGGATGATTAATGATGAATACTACTGGATGCAAACGGAACTGTTAACAGTCAATTAGGTAGGTATATATTATTATGATATGATGGCGTTGACTGAGGAATGCAATACTGACTATATTCTTTGAATTATGTATAGGCACGCAAATGGGAATGAACATGGACACTACTGGATGCTGCAAGAGATCAATCGAGTTATTTTTTCTGTGGATGACAACAGCCAGAGCAATAGTAGTAGACACAAGTTATACATTTTTATTAGCTTCTTTTTCTCCCCCTTTTTTTCTTGGCTTCTTGCCCTTATTTTTTTTAATTTTCATCGGCATGTAATGTTATTACCCTCACTATTTTTCTTTCTTTCTATGTTTCTGTGAAGCATACCTTTTTTTTTTACGTTGAGTGAATGTGCCTATCACTGAAGCTCAACAATAACAAGATTCCGAGGCTAGGATTAGATAGGCTGGTCCAAACTTAACTGTTGATTCTACTTACTTAGCGACAGTTGAGGGTCTTAATAAACATAATTCCTCATGTTAGGGGTGTAGTAAGGCACGCTCTAGCACCTGAGGGGTGGTCTAATTGAAATACTACCTAATTGCATTTTTGGGTAGTACTTCAAATTCCGCCTAACATCATTGCAGAGGAGAACTATGGCAAAATTTTTCTAGGTTTTTTTTGTATATAGAGGTAATAAATAGATATAGCTTTTCTACGTTTCTGGGCTGTTGTATGCGTTATGTTTGCTAAATTAGGTGATTTGGAGCACCCAGTAGCCGAAAGAACATGTGCAAGCCTGTAAATAACATCATGTAGGTTTGGAAGTTTGAAGTTTGACTAAAATCTTGTTTGTATGCTTTTGTGTAAAGCAAACTTGCTGACAGATGACGCTTGAAAGCTTTTAAATATGTACTTCTTGTAGTAAATTATAGAAGACCACTCACTGGGCAAATGTTCTACTTATCGAAGCTGTGGAATTTATAGCTATTTGTAGATATAAATTCACGAAAAAAAAAGAATAAAAAAACAGAATGTCAACTTGATAGAGGTATCTCTTTATTATCAAACTGACAGGTGTAAAAATAGACTGAAGAATCTCTACTGGCCAGGTAGATGATCCTTCTTATATATTCTAACAATGGATAAAAGTTCTACTATGAAGGATTGACATATAAGTCAATTCAGATTAATTAACCTAGCAATTCATGCTAAGAGAAATCTCAGTGAACTAAACATACTTTAGCTCATCTGGATGAATGAATAGACTCTTATCCGAAGTACCCTGATCTGTCCTTTGTATGAGGATCACTAATATCGATCTAGTAGCATGTATCCTATAGGTACAGTCTCTTAGTCTATATCAATAGTATGTGTCTGAGTGTATATCATTGTTCTGTATATATCTTAGCACATATCTGGATATATGGCATGTCTATAGCATGTCACTATGTGCATGTCTATATAGCATAACATAATAGTACAAGTCTGTAGTACATAATGTATCTGTAGCTAGTATCAAGGATATAAGCATATGTCATATAGTGTGGATCTTCAAGTGGCGCACATCTGATGCATACATCTTATATTGCATCGATCTTGGCATTTAACCAAATATGGGAAATATCCGTAGTCAATGTCGGGATACAAGCATCAGTCTATAGCGCCATCCATGCTAATGGTGCCATCTATAGCCTATGTTTGTATATGGTATAAATCTGTAGCATACATCTAATTCATAAGTGTACATCATAGTTTATATCAGAATATGGTAACTGGATGAACTGTGTACGGAATGCCGATCATAGTGGATGTATTCCACAGAAGCATTATTGCTATTAATCTTTCCAATAGCTGAATACAGACGGACTAACTCAATACAAGAGTCCAACATAATACACCTTAACCAGGTCTCGAAGAAGAAGTGCAGCAGTAAAACTATCAATGCGAGAACAGCAGATCAGATTACTGTAGGCAATAATAAATGTGCTATGATTAGCTACTATTCTGCTGTAACAACGAAAGAAATAATTTTTACTGCTTCTGTAACCATCAACAAATAATAATGAAATTAAAGTAGCAATACATTATGTTATGTAGTATTATGTACTAGAGTTGGGAACAAGTTGTAACAATGATCTCTTGAGCCCTGAAACAACGTGTAATAAAATGCGACAATCTTTGTTGCAACCTTAACGAAGCTGACAATATCAGCTTAGGAATGGTTTCTGTCTAATTTTCTTGGAAAACAAAAAATGCTGTTTCTCAATGACATCTACTTGCCCTGGACTTGATTATTGTCAGTAAGGTTACACGTTTTCAAGCCTTGCTTTTCTGCTGTTGTGTTAGGAGGGTTAAAGCTGTTTATTATTATACGTTGTATCCAGAGAAAAGATACAAATGGAAATAATGATTTGAAAGTAAAAGTGTAAATAAAGACTTAATGAAATAGCACCTATTCTGGCACCGAAATTGACATTGTTGAAACAGAATTCAGATGGATCATGGTTGATCCATCTAGAAGCCAAATACAGTACATCTATATAACCAGACGAGACCCATGTTGATAGGTCTTCTTTTTCTCTGTACAGACTTGGCTTAAGTAACTATTTTTCAGAATAGCTATAGAAGAAGATGGTGTAGATATAAAACGACCGAATTGATTGATATACCTGGTTGAGAAGGAGATCAATTCACTCTTATACACTAAACAGTCTATCAATCACACTTTGGCATGTACTGTAGAAAAAAGGATAGTAGATTGGTGCTACGTGGTGCATACAACAACAACTATGTACTAGTATGCTGCTGAGTAACAGTGGCTTTAAGAGAAAGCAATACTGTGTAAAGTGACGCAGGCTAAATTCCCATTATAAAATACGTAAGAATAAATGCCACTTCAATTCAAACATGACACTGAAGGTAAGAATATACTGAGCAATACTAATGATAGCTGCATGATGATAGCCAAGAGCCAAGGTAAACTACTACTACACAAACAAAAAATAAGGAATACTAAAGTTTTGTCCCACACTACCTCGCTGTCCTTTAGCAATGATAAAATTGTGAATAATACCTCGACTTCACCTGCGTAAAAGCTTAAATATTCCTTTGCTCGTATTTGTTATTCCACAATAAGGAAATTAAGCAGCAAAAAAAGGCAGCGTTTGTTAGCTTTATTTAATAATATTTCTAACTACGTGAATGTGAAAAAGATCAATAATAATGATAGGGGCACCCTAAGGGCTCATTGCATGAAAAGGCATTCGCGCTGATCTTTGCTGCTATCCAGGCATTCTTAAGCTACAGTTGATAACTATACTTATGATACAGGACAGAATAGCATCATTGAAATTTGATTGCACTAGCGCGATCTTAACTTTTGTGTGATAGTAGAGAAGAATTGAGTTGTTTCATCTCTAAAGTACTGAGAATCCGCTCTCAGGGATTTAAAGATTCACTTGATATGAGATGAATGCGACATTGAAGCTTTTACTACCTTACGCAATCAAAGACAGTGAATATACCTGTCAGACAAAAGATACTTTGATATTGTACAATGGAATGATTAGAATGTTTGTGGTCACAGATGCTCCAGTTAGCTTTTGATGTAACCATAGATCCAAAATCCAGAAAACGAGAATTGGCAGGACATGTAGTTCCGAAACGGTCAAATATTAAAGCAGAGTATGAGGATGAGATACAAGCGTGGTGAGAGAAAAAAGACAGTAAAAGAGATGAAAGATAATCAATTCCCAGACCACCCTGAAGTCAGAAAAAAAAACACCCACACACACACATATACCATCACTGCACAAGATCCGTAAAGCTTAAAAATTCTCCTTGATCAAAAGGGGTAACTTTAATAGGCAAACTGGGAATATGACACTTTTTTACTAAAGAGCAATGATTGGCATAGGAAGTAGAATTAGTTGATTTGTGGTACAGAACGGGCCATCATTTTTACATATAACAAGCATATTTACCCCACATTTCTCTCTCCTCTTCTTTTTCTTTTCGATAGCTAGAGAAATGAAATACCTGACACACATTACTACCATTGTATCGAGTATTGGTGGATTACTGTATGGCTATGACATTGGAATTATTAGCGGCGTTTTTTCAACGCCAACCTTCCCTGTCTATTTTGGAATGGACGGGGATGCCTCCGAAGCCAAGCAGATCCAAGGAAACATCGTTTCATTGTTACAAGCAGGAGCTTGTATAGGTGCACTTACAGCCAATTTTTATGCAGGTATCTATTTCGTATACATCATGTTACAATTATTTATTTACAATGGTGCATAGATAGATTCGGGCGTCAAAAATCAGTCATTACCAGTACATTGATCTTTATGTTTGGTAGTGCGATTCAAACAGGCTCCAAAAATCTACCCATGATTTTATTTGGTCGATTTGCTGGTGGATGTAATGGCTAAAACGGATGTATGATTGATCTTGCTATTGACAATTTTGGTTTGTATAGGGGGAGTAGGAGCTTGTTCCATGCTGGTTCCAATGTACATTGCAGAAATTTCTCCCTCCCAGATCCGAGGTCGAATGGGTGCTTTGTGGCAGCTGAATATTTCCGTGGGTATGATGCTAGCATTCTGGTAACTTACAAGAAAATTCACACAATGCAGTACGTACATGTCTTAATACATACATTCAAGGATCAATTATGGCTGTCTCGTGGGGCTGGAAACCGGCGACATTCAATGGCGCCTTCCTTTGGGGCTGCAAATTGTGCCTGGGCTCATTTTGTTCATCGGCATGCTTTTTTTGCCTGAGTCCATTCGTTGGTTAGCCCTTCAGTAAGTTGTACAGCTCTATGATAAAAGCCAATATATTCAACGTCATGTAGAAACCGGTTTGATGAAGCCAAAGTTATCTTGTGCAAGCTGAGAAACCTCCCAGAGAATCATCCTGACATTCTAAATGAGTTCAATCAAATTACATCTTCAGTTACAATGGAAAAAGAGCAAGATGGCACCAAATGGAAAGAGCTCATGGAGCCGCATAATCTGCGTCGACTTGCCTTGGGTTGCTTCATGCAAATAGCACAACAATGGACGGGCACAAATGCCATTGTAAGTTTTCAGCGCATGTAAAGCGTCTGCATATCAGTTGACATTTGTATGCTTAGAACTACTATGGCCCTCTCATTTTCCAAACCATTGGATTAGCAAGCAACATGTCTGTGCTGATGACTGGTGTCTATGGTAAATATGAAAAGAAAGTACTGCGGGATAGGCTATTGACTTGCATAAACAAACAGGGTGTGTCAAGGTGTTCTTTGTCTTGATTTCATTCTTCTTTTTGGACAAAAAGGCTGTTGGTAGAAGACCTACACTATTGCTTGGTTCTCTGGCAAATGTCATCATCTTTTTCGTTCTCGGCGGTATGCTATACAGCATCGAAAGCGCCCTTGCCGGAGGTATGCTTGCACCAGCAGCTCAGGGCTATGTGGCAATGGTGATGATTTACCTGTTTGCCGTGTCGTAAGCGTCAGTTTGCTTGTATGACTGTTTAGTTACTGATCCTTTGATAGATTTGAGTTTACTTGGGGACCAGTGACATGGATTGTCTGTTCAGAAATCTTCCCAAATAGAATCAGAGCTGTCTGTATCTCTATCACTACCTGTAAGTTGACGTAGCAGCTAGCACTCTATGATTTACTAACACTTGTTTCAAGCAATGAACTGGGTAATTAGAATTATTCATGATACGCATTAGTGGTACTCATCTTATACATAGGCAATGAACGCCATCATTGGTAAAATTACACCCCTTATGATTGCGGATATATCTTATGGTACATTCTTTTTCTATGGCGCCTGCTGTCTCACCATGGGCCTAGTTGTGTATGTGTTCTTACCAGAGACCAAGGGTAGATCGCTGGAGGAAATGGATCAAGTGAGTTTTACCGCCAAGACGTTACAGTTACAGTAACCTAACGCATTATTTAGATTTTCATCCATGGTAAAGCCATTGTCATTGGGAAAAACTACAGTCAGGATAAACCCATCCTACCAACTGATAGCTCATCTATTGACGAAAAGAATGTCGAGATGGGCAGGGAGAAACACTGAAAAGTAACTGTACCTAATTCATGCTGTTGTGCTGCGCAGAGGCATATTAAAAAATTTTCAAACTTCGATCACCCAGACATAAGACAGGAAGGGGCAATAGATAGATTGATTGCTCTTCTTTTTCTCTTGTACACATTTCCTCTTTCATTTCCTACACATCAGATATGATGGCATCTCTTGGACAAACAACAAACCTGAAACGCAAAAGAACAGAAGAGCCTTCAACCATTAAACATGAGCAGCATTCGTTTGGCGATGCTTGTCAATTAGAAGTGCCAAACCTGTTCAAGAGAGATGCTGTCCCCTTATACAAGAAAGCATTGGCATTGTTTCCGGCATCCACAACGCTAGAGAATAGCAGATACCCTACACCTGAAGTGTCATCCTTGGAATCATTTTATAGTCATGTTCAACCAGCAGTGAGCGATCAGCGTCTCGAGAACTATTCAACGCCTCGGATCGCTGCTACACTATCACCGTTTCAATTGCAAAATGTAGAGTGGATGATCTCTCGAGAAGGGCACAAGGCTAATGCAAATGGAGATATTGAACCTGATTTGAGCATATATACATCTTTACCTCTCTTGTACACAGGTGCTCATGAGACAGAACAGACGGGCACTTACATAGATGTGATCACAACAAAAACCACCACGGATCGAGCCACGGTATCTGACCTGATACAATTGTCATATTCAGGCGGTATTTTGTCTGACGAGATGGGCTTGGGCAAAACTGTGAGGTACGTAGTTGTGGGTACATGTAGACGCCTTGGATCTAATACCGACACCTAGTGTGTTGAATTTAATTGCAAAGCATACATACAATCCTCAAGATCCTTCGCATCCCAAAGCCGAAGATGTTGGAAACTTGACATTTGCAAAGGGAACTTTGATTGTCGCTCCTGGTACCATCATTAGTCAATGGCATTCAGAGATCAAGAAACATGCACCTCAATTGACAGTATTCATTTATGAAGGCCGCAGATTTCAAAAGGAAACTACAGCTGAAGACCTGGCTAAATATGATATTGTGCTGGCTTACTATGAGGTAAAAATTTGACGTCTTGATTTACTGTAGCTAACATTCGATACATACAGGCTTTTAGACAAGAAATTCATTATTCGCAACCGCCACCAAAGAGACCTCAAAGAAACGGTATGTCATGGTACCAAATTGCGTATTGCGGTTGCTAACATGAAAAATGATTTTAGGCGTTGCTTACAACCGAGAGTTCAGTTTGAGTCCCCTCATTTCTGCCTTTTGGTTCCGCTGCATATTGGATGAGGTAAGCGACTCTATATTTCATGCATTGAAGCAACTGTGCTTATACATACATCGCATTGAATTCAGGCACAGATGATTGAAGGCCAAGTATCTATTGTAGCCAAAGTAGCCAAGAAAATACCTCGTTGGTATGCTTGGGCAGTGACCGGTACACCCATGAGAAGAGATTTCGATGATCTGTATGGTCTTTACGAGTTTATCGCTGTTGCACCATCCATCAAAACACCAGCCGTCTTTTCAATGCTATGCAGAGACCCTCAATTCACGTCTGTGTTTTATGACTTTGCTCGCAGCACCATGAGAAGAAATACCAAGCGTGCCCTGGAGAAGCAATTGCATATTCCAAAGCAATCTCGCCATGTTGTACGATTTCCTTTCACTACAATTGAGCAGCACTATTACGATGATCTTTGGAGAGAGTGTAAAAGCGACATTGAATTGGATAGATTGGACAGTAACAACTGGAGCATGCATCCAGAGACCAGGGAAGCGGCACGATCCCGTATGAGAAGCTGGGTAGGTAGAATATCTTTATCTAATAATGTAGCAACGACTGATACCTGGCCTAGTTGGTAGCATTGCGACAAGGCTGTATCCATCCTTCTTTGATCACCAATGCATCACTTCGACTCAGATCATCAAAGACGAGCTCAAGCGCAATCCAGACTATGACAGAGGTGCTGCATGATATGGCCAAGACAGCTAAAATCAGCTTGGATCATAATCAATATGGTTTCTTTCAGCTCAAACTCAACAAAGCCGGCATGTACGAAGTGATGAAAGAATTGGAGAAGGCTGTCGAAACCTACATTGAGCATATTCCAGCTGTCGAAGCACTATTAAAAGCTCGATGTGAAGACACTCGTAGATACCATATCAAAGCCAAAGAGCTGGAGGATGCAGGCTTATCTGTGGGAGATACGCTGGACGCTACCGAATCCAAAGGTCATATCAAATGGCAGACTTTGTTGCATCGATACTACTTTTACGCGGCTAGTGTGTATCACACGCTTGAAAACGAAGCAAAGGAAAATGAGTTTTATACCAAGGCAGGCGACATTCGTCGAGACTTGCTAGAGTCGTACACGGAGAGAGTGGACACTCATACTCAAGAGATGCGCAGAGCTGCCAAGTCTATCAAGAACAGCCCTGAATATCACTATGGCACTCGGCATTTTGTATTGGATATGAGTGGACCAGGCGAGATTGCTAATATGAAATACGATGACGATAAGCAAGAAGATTTCAACGTCCTGGAAAACGTCAAGGGTGTGGGTCACATTCTGGATCAGCAGCTGGCAAAGATACTGTATTTGCGTGGAAAGATTGTACCCATCTTGACTAAGAGTCTTGTTGACGCAGACAAGAACGCAGAGGCCACTGGTGAAGAATATGACAATTCATTGGACCAGCAGGAAATGTGCCAAATTTACCTTTCCGCCTACAAAGGGCTTTTGCAGGACAGAAAATTCATCATAAATGGTACTACAGTGACATTGGATACAGTTGCACTTGATTCAGAAGATCCAACACAAGACAAACCAACCCAAAGCGATAAGGCAAAGAAAGCAGAGGCAGCAGAAAAGGCATTCAGAAATCAATTGATGTCACCTGCCAACTACAAAGTGGAGTGTCTTCGTGATGTGGAAGTGGAATTGCGAGATTTGAAAAGAAAGTTGACGGTCAACAGAAGAATCAATGTCCCCATCTTGAATGAGGAGCAATCTTACCTCAAATCCCAGCTGCCGATACAAGCAAAACTCGTGGATAATTTGGATAACGATTTAAAAAAGCTGACTCAATTGTTCAACAGTCGAATTGCGTATTACAAGTACTTGCAAACCATTTCTGATACACTTTTAGCATGGCAAAGTGATGATCCACAAGCAGAGATGGCTAAAATCGATGCAGAAACAGAGAAATTAGCAGAAACCATCGCACACAACAAGTCTCGGGACATGTATTTTAAGAGTTTGGTAGAGGAACAAGACGCCAGAAAAGGCGATCAAGAAGGAAAGCCCAAGGACTGCCTCATCTGTCGAGAGCCTATAGAGAAGGGCATGATCACTTATTGCGGACATTCCTCTTGCTACAGTTGTGGTGTACAATGGTTCAAGACAAGTCGTCGTTGTCATACCTGTAATTCAACTGTTAAACCATTTGAATGGTATAGAGTATCATATAAGGGGATGGAGATGCATGATAGAGATCAGGCCGAGGAAGGCAGTGCTAGTAGCAGCAGCAGCAGTAACCATAGCGAGGATGGCGATGAGAGTACTTTGGCAGCGCCGTTGAAACCAAAAAAGGACGAAAAGATTGAGCGTCTCATTCAAGAAATCAAAAAGCAGCAAATCTCCAGTAGTCAAGGTGCTAAAATCGACAGCATTATTCGACATATCAAGTACATCAAAGAAAAGAGCAATGGCAAATGTGTGGTATTTTCTCAATGGACCAAGGTGCTCACTATGCTCAAAACGGGACTTCAGGCGAATGGTATCCAGTGTACAAATATTGATGCTGGTGCTGGATCTGCAGCTAGCAAAAACAAGGTTGCCAAATTCCAACAAGACCCCAACATGAATGTGATCCTATTACATGCCAGAAGCCAATCGAGTGGTTTGACGCTTGTTGCAGCACACACTGCCTTTATTGTCGAGCCTGTGATTAATGAATCTTTGGAAAAACAAGCCATCAACCGTATTCATCGTATTGGACAGACCGAGGAGGTATGAACAGCACAAAGTTGATGATGATGATGCAAACTTACTCACAAATTGATAGACGAGCGTATTCTGGTACATTGTTCAAGACACAATTGAAGAACGCATTCATGCTGTTCATGATGTCAAGCGTATCCACAACCAGAGAAACAACACTGTAACCAAAGATGTGGAAAAGACGCAAATGAGCAAAGCCTCTGAAGGCGGTGGTGAATACGTTAATGATGATGATCTTCGTCGTTGCTTTACCAGCGATTCAACATACGCATTACGTAGGTAGTAGAGTTTATTTTATGTCTTTTTTTAATCGAAATCTGCTTCAAATAAAACTTCTCTTTCTGCTCTTACTTGACCCGCTGGCACTAAATCCCATAATTGATTGAGATTGTCATATCCAAATTTCTTGTGGTATAGCACCACTCGTGTTCCATCAGATGTTTGATTTCCACGTACATCAAGCACCATGTGAGGGTCCGCTAAAGTGTAAATGAAGCCATCTTCATATCCCCATCGTTGATTTTGAGCATCACTGATCTTTTTTCGGTCGTACTGGCAAATCCAAGCGTCGTCTACAAGTGGACCTCCTCTCACGTCGAGTGCTTTGCCTGAACACTTATTCACTACAAACCCATCCTACAAACGGGCGTCATTCAGCATGACGCTCTCGCTACTGTTTCAACGTGCGTACCTGGTAATACCATAGTTGATTGTCTCGGTCATCGTTGTGTTTGGGTGTCCATATCAATATCTTTCCGTCGTTCTATCAAGCGCAATGTCAATCGTCATCATCATAACACGCTGAAACAATGACTTCATACTTTGGTGGAAGCACCATCAACTAGCATATACACTCTGGTTGGATATCTCAGTAGCTAGCATGTCGTTTCGAACTTACCGTCAATCACTTTTCCAGAGTTACGGGATTTTATGTAAAAATATCCTGATGGAAACTCGTCCATTATTATTAAATGTGTTTCAGGAAAAAGAAAAAGCAAGAAATGCTGTAGTGTTGACCTTTTTAAATGTGTTACGAAAGCCCTTCAATTCCAAAAATCTGCTGTTGAAAACGGTAGTGATACCCAGCACAAAATGCATTATACCAAATCCGTAGCATCAAGATGGGAGCTTCCTATCCAGTTTATGGACATCTAAGCAATCAAAATAATAGCACATTTATTTGAATAGACACAATAGCCCAAGTAAATAGTAATATCTCCATATTATATAATTGAAAAAAAAAGGCTTTATTTGACTGACGGTTTGCATAAGAGATATTGAAAAAATGGCTCATCATACAAGTATGAGAGTAAAAAAGATGTTCAGACATTGAACAGTGATAAATTTAAATTTTAAAGCCTTGTGAAATGACCAAAAATAAGATCATAACCTTCAAATTCATGAAGGATTTTATCCTTACGTCTGTAGCCACCAAATTGATCCACAGTGCGTACAAGTTTGCTGATATTATCTACCTGTTGATCAGCATTGCGATGAGAAGCAAAGTAAGTAACAGTAAAAGATCCAGGTTGGAAGATATCAATGACTTGACGGATAAGCTTTCGGATAGCTTCTTCACGACCATGACCATGTTTACCGGGTGTTTCAACAGGCTTTACAGGAATGGTAGTTTCAAAAGAAGCATAAGAACATTGTTCTTCAGGAGCACAGTGAATTGTGTAATAACCATCTTCCGATAAACCATTGCAAGAATAACCACAAGGTTCAAACATGTAAGAATCAACATTGGCTTCTGGGTAGAGTTGATCAAGACCAGTTTCGACATCAATACGTTTACCTCCTACAAGACCACTAGGCTCATCACCACGTTGATAAAAGGCTTCCATGGCTTTCATGTCCAAGTTGGTCATAAGGATCTCGATGGTTTCATCATGTGTGCGATACCCATGAATAGAAGAAGCTGTACCGTATAAACCGCTGTTGTTGTGATGATGATGAGGCACAATGGCTGAAGATTTCTCCTTGCTCCAAGGAGTGAATTGATTGACCGCATCGCTCATCCAGGATAGCCCCTCGGTTTCCTTCATCAACTGCTTCATATCAGTCAAGTTTTCGATATGATCGTTTTGATGATGAGACATGTCTGGTGAGGTAAGATAGAGATACCATTCTTCAGCATTGGTATTACCAATTACATAGGAAGCACCGTTGTCTAGACACAACATAAGACGCTATTCTCATTTGACTCCACCCCCCCCCCTCTTCCCAAAACACTTACCAAAATGATTGTCCAAATAGTTAACCTCTTCTTCCCAACTCCTGTGAGGACCTAGTTGTTTTTCAGGAAACATGAATGATTTTCTAGAGTAGAACAAACGATAGACACTTTCGTATCCACAACGAGTTTTGGCAATTTCTAGTATATAAGGTACAGCCTTGAGAAGAGTGGTAGTACCACATGTCTTGAGCACAATCTTATGAGGAAAGACAAACATGGACGACTCACTGGAGAATTGGAAGAGAAGGTTTTGGGTATCAGCGACAGTTTCTTTACATTGTATAAAATAAGCAGCAAAAAGTACGCAGAGCATGTGTTTCTAAATGCTATAAAAAAAAAGGGACAAGATCGTTGGGTATTTACCTTAATAAATAAGCGTCCACATGAGCATTACTGACGATACTAAGCACTGTGCATTTGACAGTAGCCAGCATTGAGTCCCATAGAGAGCGATCTACTGTACGAAGATCTTGAGAGTAACCCAAAGAGAGATTGATTTGAGATTCATTTGGAGTGGCTGGGCTTGATTCATCTGACATTTCTTCAGAATCAGAGTTTGTAAGAGATGCTGACAAGGAGTCAACACCTTGACCATCAAAGCGATTGAAAGAAGGACTGGGAGAGAACCAGATTTCGAGCAATTTCTCGGGTCCTTCAAAGCAACCATGTTCGGCCGAGTAGTTTGTACCAGAGACGGGAGGAGGAGCGGGAGGAGGTTGAGGAAGTGAGTTGTAAGCCATTGTGATTTGTTTTTCTTGTTTGTTGAGGTTGAATTTAGCGAAGAGTTTGTTTGTAAATGTGGGGTTGAAGCCTTTGTTGTTTGTTATAAATGTTGGTTTTTTTGTGGTGTTTTTTGAATAGAATGGAATAGAATAAGATGGAAAAATAGTTAATTAATTAGTTAAGATTGGGGGGTTGAAATATGTCAAGACCAAAAGTTAGAGAAGTGGAGCCGGAATGGTAAGCTGATCAAGTAACGGACTAAATTATTCGTATAATAATCAATTAGCATAGCAAGCATATAATGGTGGGCTTTGTTTAATTAGAGATTTGAATTCAAAGAATTATTAAGAGTGGCGTGTGTAAAATAAATACTCATTCCTTATACTGTAAAATATAAGTGAATAGAAAAGAAATGAAAAAGTGAGTAATTATAAGAAAAGAGACATTTCATATGTCGTTCTCACATGGCTATTTATACCATTTCAATAGAAATTTTCGCTTCTTCGTGACTATTACAAAATGTAGATGAGATCTTCCTTGTGGTATGCAGGGTGTTTGACGTATATGGTCTAGAATATACGCTAAATGTACCATTGCAATGTAATAATACATTGTCCTTCATGTTGATTTTACCTTTATAAATAGATTTCTGTCGTCGTATTGTTCATGAACATGCCATCGACCAGCCTCTATTGACATGAAATGTTCACAGACACAACTGTAGACATCCCGCTTGCCTTGTCGTCTACCTAGATCAACAAATGCCAACCCGCCATACACTTGCAAGCATCAAGGAGCAAAGCGCGCACTCCCTCCCACTCTTAGAAAGAGCCTAACTCATTCCTTAAACATACAACAATATACACGCTAAAGTTTTTTAAGTTCGAGTTACACCCACCATTTCAGCATTTGATTTTGAGGAACCTTTCTTTTTTTTTTTTTATATCATTTTGACTGTATGCAATATGTCCTTATTAAGTCAGCTTCATCTGATCCGAGATTATCTATGCTTCTTCTGGATCATGTCGTCAATTTTGCACTCATTATAAATGGAATTGCCTTTTTCCATTGCCAGGGAACATTGAAATTCAAGTCGCTCTTGTTGTATTTAGAATGTGTGAATTTGGGAATAAAAGACCAGTGTAACATGAAAGAAATGCTTCTTATTTGTTCTTTCGGGAAAAGGCCCTTGAATCGATATTGACATATACAACACGCTTCCCTTTATTCAAATAAACATAATTTACAGCGCCTCGTCTTCTTCCATGACAGGCAATTCGGAAGGTTTGATCATGCCAGGAATGAGCAATGCCTTTTCTCTTTCTTGTCTTCTCTTTTCTTCCATTTGGGCTTCCTTTTCTTCCAGATACAACTCGCTATTTTCGCCTGCAAATTCCTTTAATTGAATAAGGAAATCTCGAACCTCCAATTTGAATTTAGGTGGCGCTGTGTTATACTCCATCATGGCCATAACAAAGACCTTGATTTGGTTACTATCATGGAAATTAGTCATTGGATTTACATGATAAAATATATGACACGTACGTTTGCAGATGGGGAAATGCATTTTGAAGCAGGACTGATACATATTGCTCCAGGAATTGAGCATTTGACATGTTGGGATCACTGGCTTGAGAGGGATCATACAAAGGTACTTTGATCTGATTACTAGCAACGAGATTAAATAATTGTGCCAAGACTTCTGTTTGTCCTTTGAAGCCGCTCTTGTGGTCTCGATCTGTCAATACAAAGAATATGTCTTGCAAGATGCTCAAGTAATAGGATTGATAGAATGCGCCTGCTATAGCAACATCGGTCTGTCTGATATTCAAGAGTAATTCTTCGCATGTAGCCAGGCTGACATCTGCTATATCACGCATGGTATGCTTGAAGCCCCATACAACACTATCAATGAATAACTTGAATTGATCAGGCGAGAGTTCCAGTAAAGCTAATTGTAAAGAGAGTGAGTGATTTCAAGAGCATACAAGGCGAACATGTATTTTACCTGGGAAGCACTTTGCGTTAATGGCTCTAAGCAGATTGTAAAATCCGGTTCGATTCTCTGGGAACTCTGTGAAATCCTTTGTGATCATGTTTAGTGTTGGCTCAAATGTGGCCTCAAACACTAGCAAGATACGTGGTGTCATTAAAGGCTATTGGCATCAACCAGGTCAGTTTACATTAAAATGCATCACATTGGCATTAACTTACCCCTAGTTTCTTGACCATGGTGGCTAAGGCATCCAGCACTTCTGGATCGCGAGCAATATCGACACTATCTTTGTAATCGGATAACACTGCATACAAAAATGGACTAACCATATGTTCATCGACAAAGGCTAAATCTTTTGCACGTTCGATAAATGTATCAATCAACCTGAGAATGTCCTTCTTAATAGTCCTTAATCCGCGCACTTTGGGTGTTTTTACAGCAATAACTCCTAAAACAAAGGTAATTTTTTAGTCATGTTTTTAGCGTGCAATTTCATCGATTTGTATACCTTGCTCAGTAATTAACTGTGACACAATGACGCCAACTGCACGATACAAGGTCAATAGATCAGAATATATTCTGCCTAATTGACTAATAAACCCAGGTCCTATTGAGGTGCATGCAGATACGTTGGTCTTGAGTACATGTGATAGTACTTTTACTTGGCTAGCACTGTTCAACACATCCGCGCTTTGTTTCCAACTGTCCATGATCTGATCCCACGCGCTATTCGGCATGTGCATAAACATACGTATTAATTGTTCTTGCTTGATTTTGTCAGTTTCGGCCAAGATCATGTAACCCACTGCCTCATAAAAAGTATGGATTTGCGGTGGAGATAAATCAGATGTAATACGAGATATGCTCTCGATGATTTCAACAACAAATGGGCGCTCTTCCCCACTTCTTTGAGCAACAAAATGGCGTTTGCATTCTCGAGATATCTTGATAAAAGTGTCACAGGCCATGTCTTGTACACCCTCATGCGATTCATGCATGAATTCAAAGAGTTTATAGATGACTGTCTTGAGGAATTTCCAGTGAGCTTTCAAGAAACGAGGGTATTGACCCACAGTGTACATGATGTTGGAGGCAACTACTGCTTTATTGTCTTTTCCACGCTTCATTTCGCACAGGCTTAGTAAATCTCGAATGACATTGACCAGGAACCGCTTTTCGATCTCTTCTGTCATGGCGCCAGAGATGGATCCGATGGCCCAGCATAATTGATTCAGATTCTGCCAGGACCATTCTGTGCCGTCCATTTGACGCTGTAGCTTCAGGGACATGATTTCTTCCGTGTCAACAACACCCAAGTTGGTTAGATATACCAATACTTCTTTCATACTCTTGTACAATACAATGGTATCGCTCTCCTTGACGAATTCTCGCACAATTTCCCCTTCATCGTTTTCAACAATCAAAACTTCCTCTGGCTTGACCATTCGTTCAATCATAACCACACGTAAGCTAGACAGCACTTGAGAGTAGATCATGTGTCTTTGTCGAACTGCATCTTGGTTCCAGGAAGACGCTTGGTATCCTTGAGGCACAAATCCCTCTTCAAATAATTCTTGCGTAAGTTTAGCCCAGTATTCTAAACAGATTTTAAAGATTTCACGATCCTGTACACGTGATATCTTGATGAGATAAAAGTGAGCGTTTAAAAGTGCTTCTTTTGATTCGTTATCAGGTGCTTGCTCCAGAATCTTCAAATGAGAGGCCAAAAAACTTGTCAGGAACAATGCTAAATTCTGGACAAATTCTTGATCATCATCACTACTGTCTTCATAAACAGCGGCAATATCTGTATTGGGAGGAATCATCGTGTAGACTGCAGACATAACTCGAGTAAACAGATTGATGATCTTTTGGTTATGAGCACTACTGTCTACAGTAAGACTTCCGATCTCCGTCAAGCATTTTAAGGTTGAGTTGCGGTAATCTTGTGATTCGAAAAACTAGAAAATGCATAATTAGAACCAAGAGGGTCGAAACATCAATGCTACAACACAAACCTTTTCCAAGAGGCTCAGTAAATTAGTTTCAAATATGTAGCCGATAGGGATCCAACTGAGAAATCTTAAAAGCGTATCCAATGTTGCTTTAATGAGACTCGGTTTGGTCGCCTTTTCAAGAATCTCTATGCATAATTTAAAGATCTCTGAAAATTCATTGCAAATAGATTGTCGCAAATTGGTTGTCTTTAGTTGTGTCATTTGTTCTGCTGAATAGTCAAAGATCTCTTCACTGAGAAGTTTCAAGATAGCCATATTGTTTTCGCATAATGTCAGATTTGATTTACTCGATGTAATTATTTCTGGAATAAAAGATGGCCACTTGCGAGGCCAATCCTGCTTCAATATCTTGAATTATAATTAGTTGAGTTATGGACAAAGGTTCAAGCTACAGTAGACTTACTTGAACAAGCACCATATTGAGTTTGTTGACGTATGTGTGTTCCTTTCGTAATGTTGCTTCATCAGAGGATACTTTGACAATCACATTCACAATGAAGTTTCGAATAGCTGAATAATATTAATTACAGTCTGATTGCATGAAACATGTCATTCTTACCATCTCTACCATCTGGTTGTAAGGTGTTCCATCTCGTCTGAATAAACTTGTCCATGATTTGCAAGGCAATAAACTTTGCTAATATTAATAATGATGAGGGTAACTATTGTTTTTAAGGGTTAAAACTCACTTTTGTTTGAGGTATTGTTGATTTCTCCAAAATAGCATCGGCGCGGGTCCATGCCTCTTCGTGATCTTGAAATTGCGTCAATATCTGTTGAGCGATTTGTTGCTTTGATATGGATTAGTTATTCTATCATCATTAGTAAAGGAGCTAGATACTTTACATCACTGCCGGAGCCTGTAAAGAAGGTCATTACTACTTGATCGAGTAGGCCAACATCGAGTTCTTTACTGAAATCTAATAAACTTTCTGACATCGTTATCTGTTTTCGTAAAAAGAAATAAAGATGGAAGAGAAAAATGTGGGATAAATAGGATCTGAACAATTATGAAGTTAGGTACGCTATTTGTAATCCATTGTAAGCAGTCTTCAATTCCCGTCATACTATATCTGATGCGTCACATTACCTAATAAAGGGCTCTAGTGCCTCTTGTCAGCTCAGTAGTTGTCAATCAAGATAGCATTATATCAGGCCTTACAAATTATTATCTAGATTTGGGTTTGCTAAGATAATGATTAACAAGGATAGTCGTGACGAAAGTCGCCTTGTATTTTTTTCGGCACAAACTTACAAAAAATGGGTAAAAATCATGCATTGCATAGTGCCGCGGCTGTATCTCTAAAGTGTTGCCCAAAATCTGGGATTGCTTCATTACAAAATTTTGGTAACTATAAATTTTTGTTTTCACTTCCAGACACATATCAGGATGATAACGCTTTATTTGATTCCATCAAGAAGCATTTTATTACTGATTATTATAGAAAGAATGTCTATAGAAGACTCACTTTATAACAGTAATGGCACAGATGGAGTAAACACTAAAAGACGACAGCTTTTTTTTTTCAAGGGTAGCGAGTCCTTACGACTTTATGAGTTTATTGGATAACTCAGTTGGTGTTGTATTCAGATCATGATATATGAATTGTAATCAAAATACTTGCGAGCATCTCAATGATCCGAGATATTCGCAGTACGTTGAGACAACACCACTATCGATTAGGCGTATTTCTAGAAACGTCCAGCCAAAAATGCTGGCTAATGATGATGTAGTATTATAAACAGGAGGTACGCTTGATTCAATTAACAAAGTACTTGGTTTTAGTATCTGGTTTAATTTGAACTTCTTTATTTTATTTCAATTTGAATTGTATGTTTCTCTGCTTCCAATTCTTTGGATACAACAATTATATTTTATCTTGATAAAAGGATACCTTGATTTTTGTACATAATAGTGGAAAGCTATGACCTGTGGTCTCTTTTTTATATTATTGCGTAATTTTTAGCTATTCAACGTTAGTTGAATGCTTCAGAAAAGCAAATGCTACTAGTAAATGTTATTGAGTTGGTATGTCAATGCTGGATGAATGTAAAACAAAAGTTGGATTTGGGTTGGTGGTAATAGATGATTTTAAGCAGCAAGAAGAAGGACAAATGCGAGAATAATCTAACTTTGAATGGATATTCCTCCATGTTTTACTAAGCGAGTTGATGTTGCGTAGTGCTTGACTTTTGTTTCCCTTTTAATTCTCTATACGATGGTATGGTTATTATTAGTATTTTCAAAAATATGTCGGGTAGTGCCTGCTTGAGACAAATCAAAATACATGACTTTGAGTTATTTCATGAAGGGAACGTCTATTAGGTGTTTTTGACTTTTAGATTATGTCGGGACTAATGTAGGGCTATCCAATGGTCTTTGTTTTGTTCAAATCTGATTAGTATTGGCAGAGATATCGCAGAAAAACCTTGTCGAGGGAAAATTCATGATTTCGTCGACTTTCGACCTATGAAGGTAAGGTCCCAGATCCTATCTGAGTTTTTTGGTCAAATGAATTTTGTTCATTTCTCCATGTAGAGTCAAGCTAGAGCCTCGAATAAGAGCTAAAACGATAGAAAACGTCTTGCGCTACAATAATGACTAGTGTTGCAAGTAATGTTATGCTGATACGGATCGAGATATTATCGAAAAACCACCAAAATTTGATGAAAAATGTTTTGTCTGTTTGAGACGTCTAGTATTGATCAAACCAGACA
Source organism: Mucor circinelloides (assembly GCA_037974945.1). Classification (NCBI taxonomy): domain Eukaryota; kingdom Fungi; phylum Mucoromycota; class Mucoromycetes; order Mucorales; family Mucoraceae; genus Mucor; species Mucor circinelloides. The sequence continues at coordinate 330,311 of JBBNAA010000029.1, read as the reverse complement.
AGATTAGTACCATTCGATGTGCCTTTAAATTCTACACAAGTTTAATATAAACTTGAACAACTGTTTCTTATCAACTATTGCCAAGTTTAAGTCATGACAAATTTTATAATGGATGAGGCCCAATTTGAAACAATAGGGATTTCAACCTCAGTTTGATATCAGTTACCCTATATCCAGAGTAGTACACTCGTGACGTCAAGTTTGCAGCTTTTCCTTTCTTTCCCATTCCCCCGTTTTTTCTTCTTTTTCCATACCCCCGTTTTTAATACTACTTTTATTGCTAAACCTATTATTCATCTTGTTATTGAAGGCAATAGCAGAAAGGTCATCAAGCCTGCAGTAGTTGTTGTTAGTTGCTAGCATATGCAGGTGAGTGTATTTACTGTATCGATTTTCCAAGTCTATTATTAATTAGTTATTCTTTTTCTTTGTTGACTAGAATAGCTACTACCGACGACTGCTTCAAAACAAAAGAAAACAACGCAACAACTGGTGAACACTGCTTCGACTTACAGTATTGCCACCACCACCGCTTCTCTAAAGTATTACAAATTATTGCCTTTTTTTCTGCATACGGTAAGTACCATTGGTTATTACTTTTCATCGAATCGTCGTAACTAACTGCTGAATTCTCTCTTATTTTTTAGGAAATGGTTGTTGTGTATATTCTAAACTCCAGCAAGACCTCTGGTGGTGCTATTTCTCGCTGCTTTGACACTCTCTGCAACATGTCATTTGCAATGCTGTTCTTGCCTGGTTTAGTGCTGTCTGCAATGTTGTATTCACACATTTAACTGTACCTGAATAATAAATATCGTGGTTTAAATATGGTAATAAATTATGCACATAGGAAGCATATGTAAGATAAACCTTATCAACATGTAAATGATTACCCTGATATTCACATAAGCTAAGTTCTACTAAGCTATTCTTCTTATATCAAAGGATAGCAATAAATAAGGAATATAAGTAATTAGCGTTGCCTAGAGCAGCTAAAGATACTCAGACTGATCATCTATATCTGAATTAATTACATTTAGCATAAGTGAGGATTGATACTAAAATTTAGCATGAGAACACCATTCTAGATGGGTGTGTAAGCAATCCATAAATCAAACATATAAATAGCAGAAGACATTCATCCATCCATTGATTCCCCATCTGATTTACTTGTGAATAAAATTCTACATCCATTCTCACGTACTTCTCTTTCCTTCTTAAAAATCATACATATACAACATTTTTTTACGTGAATTATGACCAATCCCAACGAGCAAACCGCTTCCACACCTGGTAGTACCTTATCAAGCCAGTTATCTTCTGATCACCGTCTGGAACCTGAGGACGTTACAATGGAGGAAACTCAAGCTCCATCTCCCACTGTAGACAACACTCCCACCAAGACATGGGTAGACGTTACCCCAGAGTCCGTTGTGGAACAACCCTCTAGAGCACTGGTCAAGCGTGCCATGGTAAAGGATCTCCCAAAGTTCAAAATATTGAACGATGATATGAAGGACTCCGAAGATGCTTTTGTCTCTGTAAACCAATATTTCAAGGCCTTTGAACGCACGTTCAGAATGCAGAACGTTGACTTGGAGCACAATTGGAGGGATAACCTTGCAAATGTCCTTGGTATCGACCATGCTGACTGGTACTCGGATACAATTGAACAAAACATGGGTATTTCGTATGCAAAAGCCAAGGCCATGATAATGGACCATATTGAATCTCCAGCCAAGGCTATCAATATGTTTAACAAACTGGTTAATCTGCGTCAGAAGACTGGTGAACCTGCTGCTGACTTTGGCAAACGTTTTATAAGAGCTGCTCATGCTGCGCAGTGCGCCGATAGCAATTTCTTGGCCCGTCTCTACATGAACAACTTGCAACCTTATCTGAACCTGAGCGTACGGACCTCTCTTTCAAGCCATCTTGGTATTTCGTTTCTGCATCGTTTGAAATCATTCAGACAAGTAGAAGCATTGATTAGTGGCCTAGAAGTACACGTATCTGAAGACCCTTTCGTTGCAAGCATGAACAAGGCCAGTAAAAAGAACCACCATGAGTCCAAGATTAAGGGCGGTGAACGTTCTCCCAGCAGATCCGCTAATAGAACATGTATGTACTGTAACAAGCCTTGGGAAAAAGGGCACCGCTGTTCCGAATTCTTGGAAGCAAAAAAAGCCAAAAGCAATCAAGGCACTACAACTCAACACAAACTCTCAAACAATCAAGTAAGAACTATCAAAATGGACCATCTCATTGAAGAATGGACTAATTTTGACATGAAAAACAGTGAAGAAGATGAAGCGATTGATAACGCTATAGCTGTTTCAGAAGACAATGATATTCGTAAGTGTCGTAGCATTAAACAAGACTTTAATAACTTGGTCACTAAAAATCCTTTCTCTTTGTATACCCCATTGTTAATACAAAAAATCAGAGCAATCGGATTAGTTGACACCGGTAGCGAATTGTCTGTCATTAGTAAAAAGTTTATTTTATCGAATAAAATTCCTTTTGTAACAAATAACCACAATGCTATTCTTAAATTAGCTGGAAAAAATAACACCATAAATAGAGTGGGTCGTACTGAGCCTATTGAAATAAGCTATAACGGCAAAATATCGACTCACACATTTGAAATCATTGAATTCGATGATAGTGACCAAACTGATGCAATTCTGGGCTATGAGATACTACCTAAACTAGGCATAGCATTAACTGGTGTAGCTCATAACTTTGACGACGCTGTTGTATTTGACGACTCAATCAATGATGAAGTAATTCCAAACAATTCACCTGCTGGATCTATCGAAGATCAAAGGCACTTTATTGAGGAAATAAAACCATTGCTTGATGCTAATCAATTAATCCCTAAACACAGCTTCTGTACAGTCCCAGAATCAGTCATCCACTTGAACACAGTCGAGGGAGAAGTCGTTAACATCCCCCAATATCCTATTCCATACAAATTAAGACCTAAAATCCAAGAACAAATTGAGATTTGGTTGGCTAACGGAACTATCGAAAAGGCACCTGTAAATACCAAGTGGAACTCACCTTTAACACTTGCAGCCAAAAAGGATAGTCAAGGTAATAAATCGGATACCAACAAACGTGTGTGTTTGGACACTCGCGCCTTGAATAACATCCTCCTAGATGATGATGTGCAAAGTCTACCCCACATACCTGACATATTCCACAAATTAGCCGGTTATTCCGTTTTTACCACTTTTGACGCCTTCTCAGCTTTCCACCGATTTGAAATCTTTGGTCCACATAGAGTCAAAACTTCATGGACTTCTCCAATTGATGGAACGCAATATTGTTTCAAAGGATCGCCGTACGGGATAAAATTCCTCAGTAATGTTTATCAAAGGGTCATGACACGCCTCTTCAATGATGAGTATGAGTATGTGGATCCATCTGAAAACAAAGGAAGTACTCCACGACGTCGTAATCCATTAAAGAATCATATAGCATTTTTCGTCGATGATCTGGTTTGTTTCAGTTCTGATTTAACCCAACATTTAGTCCATGTTAAAGAGGTCATTCGTATACTGAACAAGGTCAATCTCATCCTAAACATCGACAAATGTCACTTTGCACAAAAAAGTATCAACTTACTGGGATTCTCGGTTTCTGCACAGGGAAAAACCATCGATACTCGCAAAATATCAAACATAGAATCATGGCCACGTCCAAAGACTGGCACTGATGTCCAGAGATTCCTGGGTCTCGTCAACTACATGCGTGATCATATCCCTAAAGCATCTGCTCTCATGGCTCCCCTTGACAGAATTCGGAATGCTAAAGTTATCACGGAAAAGGAATGGACTCCTATTATGGAAACACACTTCCAGGCCATAAAAAAAGTGTTAGTTTCTAATATCGTACTCAGTCCACCAGATTTGAATCATCCTTACACGGTGTATACTGACTCCAGTTCATATGGCATTGGTTGTGTACTTTGTCAAGAATACAATGTGGAAGAAGTAGACTCTGATAAACGCGCCCTTCAGCCGTCCTCTACACCACCTACAAACAATGACAACCAGTCCAAAAAACTTGTCAACATTGGTATCAACACTAAGCCTCCTGTGAAAAAGATCGTGAAATATATTGGATTCATGGCACGATCACTCTCGTCCTCAGAACGCAACTATAGCACTACTAAAAGGGAACTGTTAGCTATTATTTTTGCCCTGCAAAAGTTTAGGAAATTCCTTTGGGGCACTCAATTCAACGTCATGTGTGATCATCGTGCACTAACATACATCCACACCCAAAAACATGCCAACAGCATGATGTTAAATTGGTTCGATTACTTGCAAGACTTTACTTTCAATGTAATCTACTTACCCGGCATTGATAATGTTCTTGCCGATCGTCTCAGCCGATTGTTTCCTCCATTGGATCACAATCTGGGGGAGGATATGCTTGACAAGAACAATAAAATGACATACAAACGCAAGAATATAAAGTTCAAAAAGATAAACGGCCAAATTAGAGCCATCAAAAGAGACACTACAAACAAATTATCCGTTAAACATGTAGAGTACAAACATGGTGACTATCTTACACCACCCGAAAGTGAACGTAAGGCTCTACTTTTAAGAGCACATGTATTTGGGCACTTTGGTGCAGAGAGCATTGTTAAATCCCTACACAATGATGGTTTACACTGGCCTAATCTGGCTGTGGACGCTGTTGAATTAGTGAAAGGTTGCACTTCATGTCAAAAGCACAACATTACTAAACGAGGATTTCAGCCCTTAAGACCAATCTACTCATACATTCCCGGCGACCATTGGGCTATTGACTTAGCAGAGTTACCTCTATCAGCAAATGGATATAAATACCTCCTTGTGATGGTAGACATTTGTACCCGCTTCTGTATACTGAGATGTATGAAGGATAAACGTGCTACAACGATGGCTAAGCATCTTGTGCAAGTTTTCTCTGACTTTGGTTACCCATCAAAAATCTCAAATGATAATGGATCCGAAAATGCTAACATAATAACGCAAACCTTATGTGAAACTATGAACATTGACCAAAGACTCATCACTTCATATAACGCAGCTAGCAATGGCTCAGCGGAACGATTTGTGCAGAGCTCCAAGCTAGCTATCGCTAAAGCAGTTGAAGGAGCAGGACATGAATGGGATTTATATGTACCAGGCGTACAACTTGCTCTGAACAACAAAGTATCTAAAAGATTGAATACGCCTCCCTTTAACCTCATGTTTGCAAGAAGAATGAACGCTTTCGTAGACTATAGAGAGTCTGATAAAAAGATGAAAAGTGTCATGTCGTATGAAGAACTCATCAAAAGAATAGATCACATGAATGAAATTGTCTTCCCAGCCATCAATGATAAGACAGACAAATACGTGGCTAACATGAGAGATAAATTCGATGAATATAAGAATGTCGTGAAAGACTATCCTTCTGGAACACATGTCATGGTACGCATTCCTACACTCAAAGGCTCTTTAATGCCATCGTATGAAGGTCCCTACACAATCATTCGTAAAACCAAAGGTGGTTCTTATGTGTTACAAAACGAAACCGGTGTTCTGATGGATCGTGATTACGCCCCAAGAGAATTAAAGGTAGTCAACAAAAATAACATCGAGGATGACGATGAAGCCTTCGAAATAGAAGACATCTTGGAGCATAAGGGTTCTGGTAAAAACACTGAATATAAAATACGCTGGAAAGGTTACAGCCATGAACATGACTTATGGGTGACCCCAGATCTGATTACACACGAATCAACCATCCAAAAATATTGGAGACGAAGATTGGGCAAAGATTATAAACCCTATAAAAATAGTAAAACTAAATCCTTCACAGATACTCTCAAGAGTAACAAGAAAGGAACATTACAAAAAATAGATAAATTGCTCGTACCCCTACAAGATAATATAAACGATAACTCGAATGTTAAAACTGCTATCAGAGGCAGAAAGAGAAAGAACATCAACAATAAACCCAACCAACAAGCTAGTAGCCATGACGCCACCACTCATAATGCTGCTTCTAAGCAACATAGCAAAAGACATCGTGCGAATACAGAATAAACAAGCGACTCGTTCGAGCCTGGTGGAGGGTGATGTTGTATTCACACATTTAACTGTACCTGAATAATAAATATCGTGGTTTAAATATGGTAATAAATTATGCACATAGGAAGCATATGTAAGATAAACCTTATCAACATGTAAATGATTACCCTGATATTCACATAAGCTAAGTTCTACTAAGCTATTCTTCTTATATCAAAGGATAGCAATAAATAAGGAATATAAGTAATTAGCGTTGCCTAGAGCAGCTAAAGATACTCAGACTGATCATCTATATCTGAATTAATTACATTTAGCATAAGTGAGGATTGATACTAAAATTTAGCATGAGAACACCATTCTAGATGGGTGTGTAAGCAATCCATAAATCAAACATATAAATAGCAGAAGACATTCATCCATCCATTGATTCCCCATCTGATTTACTTGTGAATAAAATTCTACATCCATTCTCACGTACTTCTCTTTCCTTCTTAAAAATCATACATATACAACATGCAAGTCATTAGTAAGGCTGTTCTTCTCTTCTGGTTTGGTGCTGTCTGCAAGTTATGGGTACTGCTTTTCCCTCTCGTTTGGTGCTATCTGCAAGTCATTTATAGCACTATTATTTGTGTCTGGTTTGATGCTGTCTGCAAGTCATCTCAAGTGGCGTTGTTACTCTCTGGTTTGGTGCTATCTTCTGCAAGTCATTTGTATTGCTACTTTTCTCGAGTTCAATGGATCAGGTTAGTTTCAATGATGTCTGCTGTTCAATAATATTATCTACTAATTACACGAATATGATAGAATATAATAGGCATCAAGCACAAGGTGGTGGTGCTCCAGGATATTAGATACAGAACAACCTGTTGTGAGTTGCTTATCAAGTAAGTATAAATGATATAGATTGTTGCTGGATACATTGCTGACTATTGTTGTATTATTACTTTGATGTGATGTGTAGGCAACAACAAGAATAATGTCACGACGACGGCTAATGGATAATTAATGATGGATACTGGATGCACCTAAAACTGCTAAAAGTCGATTGGGTAAGTTCATGATATGATGGTGTTGATTGAGGAAGAATGCAATACTAATTATATCCTTTGGACAACTATTATTATGTATACTGTAGGCAAGCGAATGGCAATAATCATGTACACTAATACTGGATGCTGCAGGATATCAGTCAAGTTATTTTTTTTGTCAAGAACAACCATAGCAATAGTTGTAGAGGCAACCCATTATTTATTTTTGATTGTTTATTTTTCCACCCCCCCCCCCTTATTTGCCTTAACTCTCTTTTTTCTTTGGCGTTTCGCCCTTATTTCTTTTAATTTTCATCTGCATGTAATGTTATTAGCCTCACTATCTTTTTTTCTTTCTATGTTTCTTTGAAGCATACCTTTTTTTTTTACGTTGAGTGGATGTGCCTATCACTGAAGCTCAACAATAACAAGATTCCGAGGCTAGGATTAGATAGGCTGGTCCAAACTTAATTGTTGATTATTCTACTTACTTAGAGACAGTTGAGGGTCTTAATAAACACAATTCCTCATGTTAGGGGTGTAGTAAGGCACGCTCTAGCACCTGAGGGGTGGTCTAATTGAAATACTACCTAATTGCATTTTTGGGTAGTACTTCAAATTCCGCCTAACATCGTTGCAGAGGAGAACTATGGCAAAATTTTTCTAGGTTTTCTTTGTATATAGAGGTAATAAATAGATATAGCTTTTCTACGTTTCAGTGCTGTTTCATGCGTTGTTTTCATTACTTGAGGTAATTTGAACACTACACTATGCGAAAGTACATGTAAAATTCTGTAAACAGCAGCATGTAAAATTGAAAGTTTGATGTTTGACTAAAATCCTGTATGCTTATTGTGTAAAGCAAGCTTGTTGACAGATATTTAAAAGCTTTTAAATATGTACTTCTTGCAGTAAACTATAAAGCTCTCACGGGGCAAAAAAGGATAATATTTTACTTATTATCAAAGCATTATTGCTACTGTATTGTTCTTTCAGATAACTTAATAATATAGACTAACTCGATAATACAATCCAACATAGTAATACACTTTAGCCAGATCTCAAAGAAGTGCAGTAAAGCTTTTAATGCGAGAACACATCACATTGCTGCAGATCATATATAAATGGGCTATGATTAGCAAACTATAAGTTGTTACAGTTTTGATGTAACAAAAGAAATGATTTTTGCTTCTTCTACAGAAGACATTATTAACAGCTATTATTAGTGTTCTTTTCAAGACTGATGGTTGTAGCTTTTTTTTTGTTTCTATTATGCATTCCAAAATGAGGCATGCGTCTCCTCCCTGCTAAGTTGTGCACTCTTCTCCAATGCCAGCAGCAGCAGTTATCTGGAGGACGACAAGGCATTTCTAATACCATGCCCTCAGCTAAAAATTTGCCTCATTTTCATAGTACTAGAATAGTTTCAAGCTATCTCATATTGTGTATGGGACCTCATATCTGGCCATGGATGTTGGAAACGATTTTCAAATTTTGACTTTTGAATGTAATAGATCAGGATTTCCAATGGTGATTTATATATGTGAGGTATATAATTGGCTGATTCTATGATCGGTCAACGGGATAATAATCGATTGGTTATAGATGATGTTAAGTATATATGTGATCGAAGGTATATTATTTATTGGGAAATAATAAATATAGAAAGGGAAGGGAGAAGAACAGATAAATTCACTAAGGTTCATTTGATCTGTGAGATTAGCGTATTTATATGGTTTAGGGAATTATACTAATCGGGAACTGACATTGCTGAATGTCAGCTATGTAATGACTGTAACTAGATCATTACATTGGACTTTTGGACGATTGAAGATCGAAAATTAAAAAAGTGCCGGTACAGTCTTGAGATTTACAGGTTATCATAACGAAGTCTTGCCTAGAGTGCGATGGTGCAAACCAAATTTGCGTAGCTGTCTTGGTTGCTGAGATATCCGTGATGATTTCATGATTTGATCGATTTTGAGGAGAATTTACTAGTAAAAGTTATTGAATTGATGTATAAATGCTATTTGTATGGATACTAAAAGTTGTTTGTGGTACTTTGTTTGACTAAGGCGTGTTAAATTTGGGATTGTAATAGACGACTAGAAGCAGTAGGAAGGAAAAATGTGAAAAATGATCCAACTTTGGATGGATATTTCTCCATGATTTACTAAGCGAGTTGATGTTGCGTAGTGCTTGACTTTTGTTTCCCTTTTAATTCTCTATACGATGGTATGGTTATTATTAGTATTTTCAAAAATATGTCGGGTAGTGCCTGCTTGAGACAAATCAAAATACATGACTTTGAGTTATTTCATGAAGGGAACGTCTATTAGGTGTTTTTGACTTTTAGATTATGTCGGGACTAATGTAGGGCTATCCAATGGTCTTTGTTTTGTTCAAATCTGATTAGTATTGGCAGAGATATCGCAGAAAAACCTTGTCGAGGGAAAATTCATGATTTCGTCGACTTTCGACCTATGAAGGTAAGGTCCCAGATCCTATCTGAGTTTTTTGGTCAAATGAATTTTGTTCATTTCTCCATGTAGAGTCAAGCTAGAGCCTCGAATAAGAGCTAAAACGATAGAAAACGTCTTGCGCTACAATAATGACTAGTGTTGCAAGTAATGTTATGCTGATACGGATCGAGATATTATCGAAAAACCACCAAAATTTGATGAAAAATGTTTTGTCTGTTTGAGACGTCTAGTATTGATCAAACCAGACAAGATTAGTACCATTCGATGTGCCTTTAAATTCTACACAAGTTTAATATAAACTTGAACAACTGTTTCTTATCAACTATTGCCAAGTTTAAGTCATGACAAATTTTATAATGGATGAGGCCCAATTTGAAACAATAGGGATTTCAACCTCAGTTTGATATCAGTTACCCTATATCCAGAGTAGTACACTCGTGACGTCAAGTTTGCAGCTTTTCCTTTCTTTCCCATTCCCCCGTTTTTTCTTCTTTTTCCATACCCCCGTTTTTAATACTACTTTTATTGCTAAACCTATTATTCATCTTGTTATTGAAGGCAATAGCAGAAAGGTCATCAAGCCTGCAGTAGTTGTTGTTAGTTGCTAGCATATGCAGGTGAGTGTATTTACTGTATCGATTTTCCAAGTCTATTATTAATTAGTTATTCTTTTTCTTTGTTGACTAGAATAGCTACTACCGACGACTGCTTCAAAACAAAAGAAAACAACGCAACAACTGGTGAACACTGCTTCGACTTACAGTATTGCCACCACCACCGCTTCTCTAAAGTATTACAAATTATTGCCTTTTTTTCTGCATACGGTAAGTACCATTGGTTATTACTTTTCATCGAATCGTCGTAACTAACTGCTGAATTCTCTCTTATTTTTTAGGAAATGGTTGTTGTGTATATTCTAAACTCCAGCAAGACCTCTGGTGGTGCTATTTCTCGCTGCTTTGACACTCTCTGCAACATGTCATTTGCAATGCTGTTCTTGCCTGGTTTAGTGCTGTCTGCAAGTCATTAGTAAGGCTGTTCTTCTCTTCTGGTTTGGTGCTGTCTGCAAGTTATGGGTACTGCTTTTCCCTCTCGTTTGGTGCTATCTGCAAGTCATTTATAGCACTATTATTTGTGTCTGGTTTGATGCTGTCTGCAAGTCATCTCAAGTGGCGTTGTTACTCTCTGGTTTGGTGCTATCTTCTGCAAGTCATTTGTATTGCTACTTTTCTCGAGTTCAATGGATCAGGTTAGTTTCAATGATGTCTGCTGTTCAATAATATTATCTACTAATTACACGAATATGATAGAATATAATAGGCATCAAGCACAAGGTGGTGGTGCTCCAGGATATTAGGTACAGAACAACCTGTTGTGAGTTGCTTATCAAGTAAGTATAAATGATATAGATTGTTGCTGGATACATTGCTGACTATTGTTGTATTATTACTTTGATGTGATGTGTAGGCAACAACAAGAATAATGTCACGACGACGGCTAATGGATAATTAATGATGGATACTGGATGCACCTAAAACTGCTAAAAGTCGATTGGGTAAGTTCATGATATGATGGTGTTGATTGAGGAAGAATGCAATACTAATTATATCCTTTGGACAACTATTATTATGTATACTGTAGGCAAGCGAATGGCAATAATCATGTACACTAATACTGGATGCTGCAGGATATCAGTCAAGTTATTTTTTTTGTCAAGAACAACCATAGCAATAGTTGTAGAGGCAACCCATTATTTATTTTTGATTGTTTATTTTTCCACCCCCCCCCCCTTATTTGCCTTAACTCTCTTTTTTCTTTGGCGTTTCGCCCTTATTTCTTTTAATTTTCATCTGCATGTAATGTTATTAGCCTCACTATCTTTTTTTCTTTCTATGTTTCTTTGAAGCATACCTTTTTTTTTTACGTTGAGTGGATGTGCCTATCACTGAAGCTCAACAATAACAAGATTCCGAGGCTAGGATTAGATAGGCTGGTCCAAACTTAATTGTTGATTATTCTACTTACTTAGAGACAGTTGAGGGTCTTAATAAACACAATTCCTCATGTTAGGGGTGTAGTAAGGCACGCTCTAGCACCTGAGGGGTGGTCTAATTGAAATACTACCTAATTGCATTTTTGGGTAGTACTTCAAATTCCGCCTAACATCGTTGCAGAGGAGAACTATGGCAAAATTTTTCTAGATTTTTTATATATGTAGAGGTAATAAATAAATATAGCTTTTCTACGTTTCTGGGCTGTTTCATGCATTGTTTTCATTGATTTAAGTGATTTGCAGCACCCAGTAGTCGAAAGAACATGTGCAAGTGTGTAGATGATGATGTATCACTTCCAAACCGGATCTCAAAATACAGTAAAACATTTAGTTCAAGCACAGATCACATCAGATCATAAAATGTCAACATGAAACTGGATTCAGTTACTGATTTATTCATCGTAATAATAGCACTTGCCTGAATGCATAATAATCTTGAATAAATATTTCTAGCGCTGATGTTGTAATAAAAAGGGGAAAAACAAAGATACAATTTAAATCTTTCTTTATTTTGAAAAGTAAGCTAATGTGCAATTAATGAGATGTCTATTGTATTTATACTGTTCAGCTATTTTATTATCTGGCAATTGCACCTGTTGTGCCTGAATCGCCACAACTGTCTATATAAGATTAAGGCACTCTTTGATAGGTAATTATTCCAAATATAATGGAATATGCTACTAGGTTACATCTCAGTTGATGGGCAGATTCAGCTGCAAGTGAATAACATTTGTTACTGTCTTGTGTGATGACTCATAAATTTAGTATAAATAGCCCTTTAATTTCATTAATAAACTTCAGTATATTTGCGTCTTGTTCAATTACTATACTATCTTTCGCTGTGCTGGTTATTGTATACGCTGGCTCAACAGCACCGTCAATTGTCAGTTGGTCCGTTATCTGGTTTTTGATTTACATAATCGATACGGTTCTTCAAATTAAGAAGGTTTTGACATATTTGTCCATAAACTGCATAGAAGTGCACAGATCAACTCTACTTGGTCTATGCGCTTATGAGCCGTTTATTTTATGGTTCGATTTATTCTTATTAGTAATGGATGTGCCAATGATCCGTTATTCCATGGTTAAATTAATTAGTTACATGATTCCTTTCTCTCTTTTGATTATGAAATCCATTATATGGTTTCATATTAGAGATGGCTTTTAATTTGGTTATGTGGGGAAGGTAGACTAGGTACCACTTCAGCACAGATGTAGATATTTTGCACGTCCAAGCATACCGTATGCTGTAGAAGACTGTACCACATGGTGTTTCTGTAGCTACACCATACGGTTAAGCAATTTTCTGGTGATACTGATCATGAAGTGCTACTGTATACGTTTCAGAAGCATAAAACTAATATCGCACAGATCCGTAGTATGTGCCTTATACAGCAACTGTCCATAGTTTATGTCGAACTACAAGCGTAAATCTATATTATCCTCTATAGCTTACATTTTTTTACAAACGAGTCCATTGATGCTTGTTGTAGTATCTGAAGTTCATATCGTATTATGTGGGGTTAATCTGCCTCATCCATCATCTATAACATCAAACATACGTGATATACATTAAATCCGGCACTAGTTGAGCTATTAGACTGCAGATCACAGTGGAAGTATTCCGCTTATTCAGTTACGTTGCTCATTTGATGAGATCTCATTTCGTAAAGCTTGAAATAAAATGGCATGGGAGTAATCTTGACAAGTTGCTTTAAAGGTCTACGACAGAATATGCAATCGTTTATAGAAATTTCCACGTTGTCTGGAATAAGCAAACCATTTTTTATCAATCCCATCAGAGGGTCACTAATCTGCTTCATTATATCAAAGATGCCACGCGGAGAATTATCATCCGAAGCAGCAATTAGCCTTTGCATCAATGACGCGTGTACGTCAAATTGGAAAGAGCATAAGATGTTTGTTGAGCCCGAAATAAAACTTGTATACTTTTTCTTTCTTTCATATCATATCTTTCGTTCTTAAAGATACAGCAATGGTAAAATGTCTTGATGAGTTGAGAGGTTTTAAAGGAAGAGGCACACTAATTAACTAAAATTTCAGTCAAAACCAACATACATCCGAGCCAAGAGAGAAAAGACAACATTATTTTTGTGCATCGAACCAAAAGACTCACTTGAGCAAGTGAAAACCAAATTATGCCAAGCATTAGAGAATAAAAAGACAAACGACGAAGTGAGATTGCTTGTCGATGGTAAAACCAAGGGAGACTACTCAGTATTGGAAAACACAAAGACATTGGAGAATAATTCCATTGTATACTATGTCTATTATGATCGCAACGATGGTAATGAATCAAATAGCAACCAGTCATCATGGACATGTCTAACCTTCTATAATAAAAAAAAAACTTGTAGGGCAATGGGAAAATGTAAATGTCATTGAACCAGAGTTATTAGACGATGATTTGATGGAAGAAGAAGAGGTGCCAGCAGCTACCACAACTAAGAAAGAGAAAGGAAAGGGCAGAGCTTAATTGGAAGATGTCACAAATAAAAAAAAATCTATATTTTCTGCTTTATTGGTAACTTTGTTTCTTCTTTTTCTTTTCATTTACATTGAAAACCAAATCAAAATGACAGGCATGAACAGCGTCAGCAGATATTTATCCAAAAAAGTGTATCAATATGAACTTCAAACAGCATTATACATGTTGGAGCCTTGGGAAAAGATACTTTTCAGTAAGAAGTCTATGAGATTCAAAAAGGGAATCCTCGAACTAAAGAAAAAATTATACATTTTGAATTCTTAAATCATAGATTCCCTTGCATTGTGTCTTCTAAGTCTCTCAATTGCTACAGTTTACCACTTTACACCAACAATGTTCACTTCACAGGAGATATAGTCTGCAAACCTTGACCTACTCTTTCGTTAGGTACTACTACTTAATTCTATATTACTATATTACCCAAAATCCCCCTTATTTTACATGTACAAATAAATCCTTAATGACCCTAGAACACTGAGGTTAAATTAATGTCATTGTTGTTCTCTGGATCTCTTTCTGTTCTTATACATGTAACCGAATGGTCATCAACAGGATCATATAAACTGTTATCGCAAAAGGGCCGAGATATTCAAGGAGTTAATTAAGGCTGAGTCTACCAAAAGCCATTAGGAACTCTTGGAAAGAATGGTTTAAGCGTTGCCCATCAATCTGATATTGGTGTAACTGGAGAGTGAATGATGCTCCTTCCCGGGAAATGCTACAAATATACAATAAAAATTTATTTAAAACACGGTTCTGCACAAAGGACAACTAGCTGAATTAGATGATCGGAACCACTGTTACAAGAGAAAAGTTAGTACTGTATATATATGCAATATCAAATCCAGGCAAAAAAGTGTTACCTTGTACAAACAACTGGAGTGAAATTTGTTTTTACATGTTCTACATTGTTTTGTGGGTATAGATCGATCTTGAATACTGATAATAGAGTAGCAAATTGTACAATCCTCGACACCATTGAAATGAAGATTCACGTTTCGTTTGAACACTGTTAACGCATCCACAATGTTACCATTTTGAGATCCAATAACTGCAGCCACTGCAAACATCCAGCCACGCCATTGTTTATCGTTGACACCCACTTTTTGTACTCCTTCCACATCAATTTGGCGCAAGGGAAAGTTACTAGGCATCTTGATGGCAATTTGCATATTCTGTTCATCGACTCTATAGGTTGCAGTTACTTCACCAGCTGCCTTGAGCGTCTTGACCGTAAATTCGTTGTCGTCGTTTTCTTCTAGTTGAGTTTTAACGTCTGGACGATTGACGAGATCCATTTCATTGCTGATCAATTGTTGACTGAAATATTTTTCAGTGTATGTTTCAACTGCAATTGTTAATTGACGATGTTTGCAGTCTATCCACCAGAGTCGCACAAGAGAGGGAATGTGGGTCAGTGCTCTGTAGTATAAGTGGGACGCTAATACCAGGAAACTCATCTCCGAACTGGAATCAAAGCCGTCTGTATCATACTCCACGATGGACCAAGGTGCTAAATCGAATGATTTGCTGCCTTGTTGTTGGCCAACGCTCAAAATTTTGCACAAGATTGGCATTAGGTGAGACACAGCTTCTTGATCCTTCAGTTGTGCAGTGTACTCTTGCTTCAATTTAAATGTCTAGCACATGAAATGAAGGTTAATAGTTAACTCAGATGGGATATGGCGATACGTACAATGTCGGTAAAGTGGTCAAACATGAGCATCCATGTCAACAAGTATCCAAGAGCTTCGTGAACTGTGTGTTCCTCAATACCAACGGATTGCCAACCGCTCAAGTCAGGAGGGTTCAAAATGACATCAAATATAACATCGTCGATACTAGCATGTGTTTCTTCCTCTATCAAATAGGTTAGCTTTGCGTTAATGCTTGCACGACTGACGCTTTACCACTTGTTTCTGTAAATTCAAGCTTAACAGACAAGTCCTGAACTCTGTGCGCAATGTATTTTTTCAGAAGGAGATATGCACGCTTCTGAAGTACTTCGTTGGGCGTACGAATCAATGCATTCAACTAGCAATATACACGTTAGACACAGTTATTTAATGCATGATATGCCACTTACATTATCAAAACAATCATTATCAATCAAAGTCTTTTCAGGAATGTGCTCCAACAAGTCGGATAACAGTGTTTGGTACACCAATCTTGCTTGGTTGTTCTCATCTCTCTTTTGTTGTTGCAAATACTTCTCCTCGTTAGCCATCAATTGCAAAAGCGACTTGCTTAATGCAGGCATCATATCTTGCACAGCATCATGCAGTTCGTCGTTACCACCCTCTCCTGACAATAAGCTGAGCGTATTGAAGACGTCAAGCGCATGATACACAACCAGGAGCTCTTCTGGCTGAGTAGTGTCAGCCAGCGTAATCCAGCCAAAGCAGCATTCCAAAAAGAAGGACCAATGGCTTCCAGAAACATCTTGTACGGACTCAGCTAGATGCTTGAGTAATTGTGCTAGTTGCGCTTGTATACGAGCCTTTTGTTGATCACTGCTAAAGTCAGAATCGGCGTCGCTCAAGAGAGGTCGAATACCTTGAATCAGGTACATTAGTCTTTGACGAGGAATATCGAATGCGCCAAGCTTGAGAGAGGATGCGTTCAACAATGTCAATAAGCTCCAGTTCTTCTTCTTTTTCAAATCAGGGTCCTCCAAATCATAGTCAAATTGTTCCTGAGAAGTGATGCCAGACAGCTTACTAGAGAGATCACTTTGATAGTGCTTGAAGCTATCGGTGTTGCTGAGAATACCCTTGAAAGATTTCAAGATGGACACCTTGCTCAGCAGATCAAGCTGATCCGATTCTGCTTTGATCAAGGGCAACCACTTTTCGACGTCTGCCGCTTGCCAGTCGAGCAAGATGACCAACCTTTGGATTACACGTTGCAATAATTGAGCAGAAAGAGCAGGGTGGTTGGATGCTTGGGTCAGCAACAACTGAGCGACAAAGTTTGCTAAGCGACCTTGATTTGAAGTGGCTTTGGCCAGAACAGACTCAATAAGAATGTTATTCCAAGCAGATACGTTATCGATTTCCGAGAGGCTTTCAGTTAACCATTCATTAAAGACCTGATTGGCAGACTGTACAAACACATGAACACCTTCGATGGCTTTGACTTCCCAAAGACGACAGATGTCAGGCACTAAGAACCCTTGCTCACAAGCAATACACACAATCATCAATTGACGGATAACCCAATCACGATCACCCTGTGCAAAGAACTCGCGACGAGCCTGTGCATTTGAAAGGAACTCACCCAGAAACAGAGCAAATCTAGCAAAGGAAGACAAGCCATAGATATCGTATGTAACAGGTCTCAGTTCACCAAGATCGTCCACAAGAGGTTCAACGGACAAAGACGCATACACATCGAGAATACCCAAGGTCAAGTATTCGTTTGTGTTTTGTCCTAATGGCACAGATGACAAGGCCTTCCAGTCTTGTTCAGTTCCCAAAATATCAGAAATAGCACTGGAAGAAACTATAGCCAGCAACTTGTTGACACGGCGTACACTGTCTGATGGACTAGCCGAGTATTGAATGTCTGTGATTGAAAGCTTTACACGCTGAACGAGTGCAGATTGTAATTGTGAATCATCAACTAAAACAGCAGATGCCAATAAATCCCAAACAGCAGCCGCACGTTGTGAAATTTGGAGTGAGAGTTCTTCATTGTCTTCAGCTTTTGCCTGTTCTTCTTCTTCGTGAGGTGTCTTGGCAGTGACAAACATGGCGTCAAAGACTTCGCAGATAATGTTGTCGCTGGTTTGAGTCAATGCAACAGCATGCTTTTTGTCTTTGGCAACCTTTTGTAATATAATCAATGTGGATAAGGCGCTCTTCAAAACTTGGATAGCTGGTTCAGGCAGTGCAAGCGTAGCTTTCTCAACGTATTGGTAGCGGTTGAATTCAAGGAGGTTGGCTTCTAATGCCTTGACAACGGTATTGGCACAATCATCTGATAAGATGCCAAATGCTAAAATTCAATGTCAGAGAAGAAGCCAAATCAGATAAAGTTGCAGCGTACTTACACAAATGATGGCTCAAGCTCCAGGATACAATACTCTCCAAAACAGGACGGGGTACAATGATGGCAGCCTCGTTTAATCTGACAAGAGCAGAGTCTTGGACAATCTTATCCAGAGAATTGCACTGATAACTAGCATCCAAAGTAATCTTTTCAGCATGAACTTGCTCCAATACAAGCACCAATGTCATAGCACTTTGTAATTCCAATCCTTCCTTGCTAAACATGGCGCTCAATTTGTTCATCAATGTATTCCATAATTTGACAGACTCTGATTTATCGTCTAATTTGCTGATCAAGGTGACATAATAAGAAGCTAAAGAAGCAGAGGTATTTTCGGGACCATCGTCCAACAATGTCAAAGATTGTTCAGTTGCATAAACGAGGCCCTTGGTGTCTTGTACAGGATATGTATTGATTAATTGATTGGCAAGGATCAACAGTCCAAATGATTTGTCCTTGTGTACAATGCTGGATTCCACAGAGGCTAATAAAAGGCGCTTAGCAAGGTCGTTGGTGTACGAGATGAGATCGGCATGCTTTGGGTTGTTGGTTGCTTTCACCTCGCTCGAAATAGCGGCCAAGAAACCGCCCGTCTTTGGACAGAATACATCCATATCCAAAGGTGCTCGAGTAACTACAGATCCACAATCCACAACGGTTTGAACTAGTAATTCGTCCAAGTTTGTCCAGAAAGTCTTCATACAGTTCTTTACACTGTCCACTGAGGCTAAAACAGTCAAGTGCTTTGCAATGATGGCATAATTGCTCACATCTAATTTTTCGTTGATCTTATTGTCCCGAGAATTCAAAAAATAAACCTTGACCACGTCCCACAAAGTGCCTTCAATGAGTGCGGTTGCAGATTTGCTGGATTCCTCGTCATTTGATTTGCTGGTAAATGCATGTTGAGTCGTTTATTCGGTGCTTTCCCAAAGCTACTTACCTCAATGTAATGGCGAAATAAACAATGCATTCGGTGTAAGCATTCAAAAATATGTGCGAGTTGGTCTTGTCGATATGTTCTGCCGATAATCCCTTCCAGAAGTTGTCAAAAACATCAGTGTAAAAGTTGGGCGAGTTCTTTAGGTCGTCGGGAAGGTTGGCCAGCAATGCAAGCATACTGGGATATGCAATGCTGACAGAGCCATTAAGGCCGTTGCGAAGAAAATTGTACAGCTTGGGCAATGCAGGCTTCTTTCTACCAATAATAAGCCAAGAAATGGGTAGTTCTATAAAACTCGAGTCAGATTATCACCATAGTCATCATCTTACCCTGCAAGACTTACTCTTGGTCATCAACAACAATGCGTCCCACATGTCAGAATGGGTAGCTGTATCCTTTTCAGCAAACACACTGGCGTAAAATTGAGGGCAAATCAAGTCCAATCGAGGCTCTACCGCATCGATCCAAGACAAAAGCAATGTTTTGATAAACATGTACAAAGCTTTGCGAATGACAGGATTGTTGTGTGTTGCAAATTTCTTCCACATGGTTGTATCATCCAAGATAATATCGTATTCAGCCTGGCACTTGAGTCTTTCCTCTGCCGATAATCCAGTAATCAAGTAAGACACCACTTGAAAGCAGGAGGCGACGACTCGAGCGTATTTTGACAGCATATCCTCTTTCGATACATATCTGGCGTCGCTCAATGTCTCTGCTGTTTTGAAAAGTAGCATGTCGGTAACATAATCCAGGATTTCCTTTTGACAGAACGAAATGACACCGAGTCTTTTGTCCTCTGCAAATACAGACTGCATATAAGGTGAGTATATCGTCTTGTAAGATCGTCAAGTAGGCGTACCTCAAAAGCGTTTTGTGCAACTCTGGCAATATCCTTGCTTTGATCGTTCATGGAGAGCAACCAAGGGCCGATGAATTCTTTCAAAAGAGGTGCCAACTTCTTTTTTGCGTTTGCTGTAATCAAAGCATGTACTTGGTTTGCTACCAATCGAACACGACGATCCACTTCCAGAACCAATTTACTGTACACTGTCACCTATATCACGCACGCACACACGCACACACACACACAGAATTAGCTCGCTATCCATTGGTACTCGTCATAACCACACTCATACCCAATTGTGCAATATGTGTCCAACTACATTTTTGTTTGACTGCAAATAAGCTTCCATTTCTTCCAATGCCTTCAGCTTGGTTACAGCGTCGCGTTTAGACACCTTTTTCAAAATCACAACAAGCTCTGGATCCAAGTCGGGTAAAGCGGCACTCTCGTGGCCATCTGATGATGAAGGTGTTGCAGGGCGAGAGTTCATGATGCCCGATGTTGTTGGTGTGCCAACAAACTGAGCAAATCCACCGAGATTTTCAAAGCTCAATGAATTGCCAGAAGCAGCGAGTTCTGCAGCTCGACTGGAAGTCTGTGTGAATGGATGTACATTGGTGCCTGTAGGCTGACTTACCTGCTACTAGCAGGCTGCATGTTGCCTTTGACTCTGGGTTTAGTAGGTCTTCCCATTATTTAATCCTAAATCACAACAATGAAAGAAAGAAAGAAAGAGAAACAACGACGCAGCAGATGCACAAAAAAAAAGCCCTGCTAAATTTGTTGGTTTTGATATTCAGATTGATTTAAGGCTAGTGTCAGTTTTTCAATACGAACAAAGGATCATGTCAATTAAAAAAAAAGGCTTTATTTTACAATAGAAGATGGCATCTAATAGATACCAGGGATGATTCTGTATTTAACTTGCTTACAGTATCTTTCCCAATCTTCACCATACTTGGTTCTACATTTATGGTCATCTCTACGCTCACGGTGAAGCAAGAGGATACCAAAATAAATGGGATAAAAGTAAGGAATGGGAGTAGCAAATCCACAAGGCAAACTCCAGGACAGTGACATGAGCCAATCACCAAGGTAGTTGATGTGGCGAGACATACCCCACCAGCCAGAGGTAATCAACTTGCTACCAGCCTTGGTTTGCATGTACTTGAGTTCTATAATACAGTGCCATTTTAATCAGCTATTCAACAGGTACCATATCAAATAAACTTACTCTTGGAGTTGGGGCTATCGGGGAAAGAACGGAACTCGTTCTTTTGAGAGTTGGCGCTTCTAAAGATGTAGTAACCGATAAAGTTGAGAGCAAGGATAGCACCAAATTCGATCCAGCTAATGCTGCGAGGAAAATCAACCAAATAACGGGCTTGCAAAGTGTAGGTGAATGGAACCCAGGTATACAAACCAAAGGCAAGCATAAAGCCAAAGCCATCTATGACAACAGCCTTTAGTTTTACTTGAACCTCTTTAAGCTAAAGTTCTTCTTACCAGTAGTAATATCCATTGTAGTCAAGACAGCCTCCTCATTCCAAAGAGAATCAATGACATACCAAGATTGGAAGAACTGAACAAGACACATGGTGTTGGTGAGGTATCCAAGATCGATCCATTGTTTAGCAGCCAAGCAATAGTTGAGAACTAACCATCCAATCAATCCAGGACGAAGTTCAGTAAAGAACTTGATGTCGAAGCTTTCGATGCGAGGGTTTAATTCTCTGCCAATCATAAACTACAGCACTTGTTTAATGCCACCCAAACTGTCAACTCTCCAGCCTTCTTACTTACATCGTAAATGGGATTACCAGTGTTACCTCCCAATGCCAACAATTTTCCTTCGCCAAAACTACCGAGATAGCAACCCAATGAAATAGCATAACTAAAGATGATGGAGGCGAACGCTAATCCAACATAGTGATCGTATGCAAATTCAAGTGGCTTCAATCCAGAGTCCTTCAAAAAGTAAAGAGAACCAAAAATGAGGGTGTGGAAAGATGCGAATCCTATCAACGCATGTTGGCTTCAATCCCACCAAACAAACTGCCCAACTTACCATTCATTCTATACTTGTGTCTGCCACCATTTCTAAGCACTGTGCCAGGAATATGATCTCCAGGCAAAATAACGTAGAAGACGGCTAATATAGCAACATAACCAACATAGACTATAAAGGCATAAGGGTCCCAGAGTGATTTCAAGAAATCAACACTGAGTTTTGAGGCTAATGCAGATCTCCAGTCATCTCTGAATGCTTTTGCAGGGTAACCGGTAGAATCACAACATGTAGCAAAGAAGAGAACGAGAATAGGTAAAAGCACAACCATACCTACAGCACCAATTGGACCGCCAAATTCATAATGCTTGGTCTTAGGATTGAGCTCTGCTACCTGCGTACTGGATGTCTCTTGTGGTTTCTGCTGTGGCTGCTGCTTCTTTCTCTGAACAGGCTTCGACATTGTAATGAATAAAGAGAAGGAGAGAGAAAAAGACAGGAAAAAAAAAAAGAAAAAAGAGAAACCGAAACGCAAATTTATTTACCACGATATCAAGCAAATGAAAGGTGCGCTTTCAAATAAGAAGTCTGTAAGGGGATCCGAGTAGCACAAGTAACTCAATTCAATCCCTGCCAGTCTGATCGTAGTGCTTGCGTTTTTTAGCTATTACAAGACAATCTGCTTAGTTATACGGGGCATTACACAAGGAAATTATAAATAAATACCATCTCGTAATACGCTGTAGGCTGATGAAATGGTTTGAAATTTCTCCTTGGCCTGTTTCTTCTCTTTAGCATCTGTGAATCGATCCGGATGCCACTTCATAGCAAGGCTGTACGTATATTTAGTAACAATGGCCATTGTAACCTTTACATAAACGTTACCCTCTAAATGCGCTTTGGATATCCGACTGCGTTGCTGATGTGGATACACCCAGTGCTTTGTAATATCCCTTTGGATCACTGCCTCCACCGCGCTGCTCATGCGATGATGCATTGTACCATGAGGATTGCTTCTCTTCTCGCCATGTACGACGTCTTTCTTGATCTTCAAATGCGGCATATCCTTTCACCCAGTCATTGTCCCAAGACTCCGCATCTTGCGCCATTGATTTGATTTCTTGATTTCTCATGATATCTCGAACGTACAGTGACAAAATAGGATAATACATGGCTAAAAACGACGTTGCTATTGTAGGAAGCACTATGCCCAACTATTGGTTGCAAATTGAGTGTTCTATCGCATAACAAACGCACAACTGACTACATACCCAAAAGGATCCACTGGCTCCGCCAATGCCAATACCACCTGTCAATGTCATTGCTGTAGCCATACCAAGCGCAGACACAGCAGCTACTCTTTCCCAATTGTATATCTTGGTACCTCCAACGGTTAAATCATAGCCGTTGATGAACGTTCTCAATCTTCTGCCAAGATAGTTAACCGAGTAGATGAATGCTGGATAGTAGACTGGTGATATACGCACGTTTTCCATCTGAATATTGATCTTTAATAGTCTCGTTTCGTCCATGCCATATAATTTTCTCAAGAAATCGTCGGCAAGTGTCTCCTCTGTATCCTGAATGTAGTTTTTTGCGAACCGTAATGCTGTGCTTGGATAGATCATGAATGGATCCACTTTGCGAGTGACATCTTTATCGTCTGTATCTAACAATGAAGCTGTGAATGGCACAGCGTTCTCTAACGCTGGCCCTGTAGTGATGTGATCTACCAGTCCTCTTCTGTATCTATGAGAGGCATAGATCTGTAATCCTGGATGAGCTAATGGCACATAATCTCTTGTAAAACTGTGCTTTTCAGGTACCCAGGCCCAATCTGTTTCCCACATGCTCTCGTTTCGTTTCGTAGCAGGATTGTATCGAGTTCTCATGACTCTTCTGCCCTACATCGTCGCTTCGACTGTCAGATCATGGTAGCATTTCCTTCATAGTAAACTTTTTTACCACTTGTGCTTGCTCAATAGTGGCATGAACAGTTGCTGATACAACCCAGAATGGCAGAAACGATTGCTCTGGTGGCGATGTCTTTGATACACGTGCGGAAAAAAATCCTTTACCATGGTAATCCTCAAAAGTCTAATTGATGTTAAGTCCGTGCGCTTAAATAAGATATACATGTCAGCACATACCTTTTCGGCTGCTTTGATGTGTTGCGCAAAAGGAATAGCTTTCAACTTGTCGCTTGCTGGACCACCTGGTTTACCACTTTTTGAGCTTAACTGGCGAAGGATTGGTTTGAATAATACATGGATCGTCTTTGTTTGCTTTGGTAGAGGCCTTAATGAAAAACTCAAGTACAATGACATGATGTTTTCAATATGTACATGTACACTGAAAAAGAAATTTCCTGTTGCATTAATGCTGCACACTGAGGGTCGATGATATTCATGTACAACAAACATTGTGACCTCTTTCCGATACCCCACACTGGTTTACAATGATGAAAGACACTAAGTTTATGAGACTCTCTACCCATGAACATTTCCCAATACTCTGCATATCTGCTTAATCAATGTTTTGTTCTGCTTCTCTCTGGGCAGCAGAATAGGCTTTGGCACGGAGTATTGCTATCTGCATGATCGAAAATTACTTCCTACACAACTTTACTTTGTGCCTCATCATTCATTATCATGGGCAACATCTCGATTTAAGCACAATTACACCATGATGTCAAGCGCCACAAACTAGGTTAAAAGCTCCATGACTTCACTTGTAGCAGCGGACATGACTCTTTTACGATGCTCCAGGTCTGCATCAATAAAAATGATTTACGTAAAGGCAGACAACATACTTATTCTAGCTCTTAATACGCAATAGTATGCTAAAACACAGCCAAAATTTGATGCATTTGACGAGCAATTTCTCGCGTTTGAAGCTGTTGTAGGCCACCGGAATAGCACCAAACAATTGCTCTCATTCAACAGTTGTTTGCTGATGCATTTTCTCAATTTTTTTTGGGTCATGACAAATCGACGAAAATCCTCATTTTTCCATGAGCTACCCCTTTACTCAAACATTGAAAATCAATTGATCGCGTTTTTGACCCCAAAAATGAAGACTTTGACTATGGCGTATATAATATCAAACTGATTCTGGTGATCCAGGGCAACATCTGAAAATACTTTTGTGAGACCTTTATATGTGAAATCTCAGCATATCGGCCATAATTTACCCGATATACTTTTGATAATTGCTTGCTAATCTTAGTTAAAAGTTTTATTATAAATAGCACCATTAGATGCGCTGTAAAAATCTACTCCTAAAAGCATTAGAAAGTGGAGTGCGTAGACTACAACTTGCATAGCTAAACTTGGCAAAAACTGCAAAAAAAAGTTTTTTGGTATTGCTTCATTCGATTTTTTCCTCGACGCGTTTTAAGCCCAGCTGTCGCACTATTCGCGATGTTTTCTAGAGCCACTGTATATGAAGTTAATGAAGCAATGCCAGTACTACCTGATGATCGTTATTCACTCAATAAATTGACCAAGGCTTTAGTCGTTGCCTGTTATAGTTGGTAAGTTTTAGCCTTTTAGTCATCAAGATATGCCATTGATTAATTAATCATTGAAGGGTAATTTTTGGTTGGGTATTGCTATTTGAACAATCGAAAATTACACCCTGAACAACTTTTCTTCCCAGACAATCGAAAATTGCTTCCTGAACACTTTTACTCCCCCAAACAATGCTTTCTGCCTGTACATTCAACAGATCTGTGTCAGTGCACTTTACAGGAGATGCTATAGCACTTTTGCCAGTTCTTCTACAAGAGAAGATGAAGGTGTCCGTGGCACCATTGATGATGCGTATCGTCACCACTCGTGGAGGTGACAAGCCCAATCTCCGGGTCACGATCAAGTTGAAGCGCTCAATCAAGCTGAAGTAGCCCGCAATTGATAAATTGTACAAGAAAGCAGTAAGTGATGGTTCGCAGAGCGACATTGCTCAGAAAGTAACCTTTTATTGTTCAGAAAGTAATCTTCGATTGCTCAAATAGCAATGCCCTACTTTTTTCCTCCATTTGGCTGACTTTTTTCATTTTATAGAAACTACATACTCCACAATTGAAACAATTCCTGGATATAGCTTATCTTTCAGAAGATCCAGAGTCTGTTTTGTATGAATATAAAGCTTTATCAATGAATACAATATTATCACACGTTTGGGAATACACTTCGTTGTTTAAAGAAGATAACTTTTCAAAATTCACAAATTGGTGTAGAACACAATAGTTGAATTTCATAACTACAAGTGTTGAAAGAAAACATGAAGATTCCAGCCCAACATCAAGATCAACTTTACCAAGGCAAAATGTAAAGAGCACCCCCTTTTCCTTACGCAGCACCCCTTTTTGTAGCTATAAACACCTCACCATCCAGTTTTCTTAGCGACCACCCTCTTTTCACACTCATGGATACACTATTATACCAAGTACACTACTGATTGATCAAAATGTAAATCAAAATACATTGGAGTGTGCCTATGTACAGCTCACATCATCACTTACATGCTGATGTAAAAATAGAGACACAGATGTTTGGTATTGGAGAGTTATAGAAACTACCCATTGCAACTTAGCGATTACTATAGGTAGCAAAAAGGGGGGTGCTCTATACAGAATCCCAAAAAAAAAGAATCTGCTCGAGAACAGCCTAAGTTTGTTTCGTTAAATCTTTTGAGCTCTTTACATCTTTTATTCAGCATATAAGAGCTTTTATACAGTACTCTTGTAATCAATTCGAAAAGCGTAGAAATAAAGAACCCATCTAATCATAAGAATTCTCTTTGCTGTGAAAAAACCGCACTTTGATGCTGCGTTCACTGGATATAGGTGATGATCTTCTAGGTACTGCATTGTACACCACAACTCAGGTAATGCTAAATACCAAAAAACGCATTTTTTTTCGGTGTCAATTGTCTTGGCATCTACTCAAACAGACTCGAATGATGCATGTACATTTATATTTGCCGTGGTTGTTAAAAGAGTAATTTATGCACACGCATACATGTATTGAAACTAGATTGTTCTGTAGTGATACCTTTTTTTTTCCCATCTGCAAATTCAAATACACAATGATGGGAATATAATTGAACAGTGTGTGTTTTCATCTGGCGATCTTTATTGAAATTAGGTTTCGATTACAGCCTCGAAGCGATAGGGCCGACTTTCTTTTTACATATTAAACGTGCAGACATCCATGGCATGGTGGTGGAATTAATAATTAATTGAATAGATATGTTTGACAGTGAGTTTTAAAGGAACATCCAGATGCCCTGAAGAAGAGAGAGCAAGCTAAAATCTCAGTTATAGAATACAGAACTAGACTAACTAGAAATGTATGATTGGGGGAATACAACACAACCAGTTTTCTTGCGCACAGCTGACTATATGCAGTTTTACATTGCTGAACATGTTGTAACCTTAAAGCATCGAGTACAACACAGATCCCCTTTTCTTCCCAACTACCCCACACCAAAATGTAATCTTTTAAGCGACTTTTTGGTACAAGACTTTTTTAGTATGAATATCTAAAATCCCCACATGTAACTGACAACATTTTTCAGTGAGGTTGTATTGACATCATTTGACAATAGGTGCATATCTGCACCCTCTCATTTTTATCCCTCTAATTGATCTTGTTCTAAAACTAGTAAAAACGGGATTTCATTTTCTATATGATGTTATGCACGGTTATGTTGATTCGGTACCAGAAGGTTGCAAGTGGGGAAAAAATTGCCCAATAAGACACATCAAGGGCAAAATCAAACTTTAATTTAGCACTAAATGTGTGAACTTTTTCCAAACCAAATACAGTTACACGTACTAGAAAAATGTATAAAAAGCGCATAACATCTCGCAGATTTAGCTTACTTTACTCCTCTTCTTTGTCATCATTATATAAAAAAATGTCTTCTCTCATCGTCAACCACACTACGCCCAAGGGTTACGAACTCAAACGTAAGTATTTCTTGAGGGTATTTGACCTTTGATCTACCCGTCTCCTAAGTCCACATTTGACAAGAAAGTAACACGTAAATCCGTTTATAGTCCAAACTGGTCTTTTCATCAACAATGAATTCGTAAAGGGTTCTGATACCATTGAAACAATCAACCCTGCCACTGGTAAGGTCATTGCTCATGTTCAAGCTGGTAAGTTGTGATGTATTCTATATGTGAAGTGTTATTCATGCCTCCATTTATCATTAGCTGATAAGAAGGACGTCGATGCTGCTGTTCAAGCTGCTTCTGATGCTTTCCACGGTCCTTGGAGCAAGATGACTCCCTCTGAACGCGCTGCTCTCATGTTCAAGCTCGCTGATCTCATTGACCGTGATAATGAAGAACTTTCTCAAATCGAAACTCTTGATAACGGTAAGGGTATCACTTTCTCACGTCTCTTTGATGTCAAACAAATCGCTGTTACCCTTCGTTACTTTGCTGGTTATGCTGATAAGATACACGGAAAGGTTATTAATACTGAAGGCGCCCTCTCATACACTCGTCATGAACCTATTGGTGTTTGTGGAGCAATTATTCCCTGGAATTTTCCTGTGATGATGCTCGGCTGGAAGCTTGGCCCTGCTCTTGCTACTGGTAACACTGTTGTGGTCAAGACCTCTGAAATGACACCTCTCTCTGCATTGAAGGTTTGCCAACTCGTTGTGGAAGCTGGCTTCCCCCCAGGTGTTATTAACATTATCACTGGTTATGGTGCTGTTGCAGGTGATGCTTTAGCTCGTCATATGAAGGTTTCCAAGATTGCTTTCACTGGTAGTACTGGAGTTGGTCGTCGCATCATGCAAGCTGCTGCTGAAAGTAACCTCAAGAAGGTTACTCTTGAATTAGGTGGTAAATCTCCCAACATTATTTTTGATGATGCCGATTTGGATCAAGCTGTTCGTTGGGCTCACAAGGGTATTTTCTTCAACCATGGCCAATGTTGTTGCGCTGGTAGCCGTATCTATGTCCAAGAGAGTATCCACGATAAGTTCCTTGAAAAGTTCAAGGAATACACCAGTCAAACCAAGTTGGGCAACCCTCACGATGATGATACCTTCCAAGGCCCTCAAGTTTCCCAAACACAATTCGATCGTATCATGAGTTATATCGAGTCTGGTAAGGAACAAGGTGCTACATGTTACATGGGCGGTAAGCGTTGGGGCGATGAAGGTTACTTTATCGAACCCACTGTCTTCACCGATGTCAAGGAAGACATGACCATTGTTCGTGAAGAAATCTTTGGCCCTGTTGTCACTGTCTCCAAGTTCAAAGATGTTGATGATGTCCTCAAGATGGCTCTTGATACTGAATATGGTCTTGCTGCTGCTGTCTTCACCAAGGACACTGCTCGTGCTATCGATGTCTCTAACCGTCTTCAATCTGGTACTGTTTGGGTCAACTGTTACAACGAATTGGATTACAACACTCCCTTTGGTGGTTTCCGTCAAAGTGGTATTGGTCGTGAGAACGGTGAATATGCATTGGACAACTACATTCAGGTAAATGTTTATACATAAATGCAATGCATATGGCGTGAGAATGAAGCACTAACTTAATATAATGTAAATAGATCAAGACTGTTAAGATCAATGTTAGCCGTAAGCCATAAATCTTTATTCCCTAGTATTCCTTCAATATTTATGCTTCCTAATGCTTATGAATGAACAATCACCCCCAACAAAAAAAAAAAAAAAAAAAAATCACAAAAAAATCCCTCTTTCCCACACTCCTCTATACATATGTGAAAATTGCAAATAAATAATATGATTATTGTACAAACCTATCCCTATTGTTACAGCCCACCAACTGAATAGGCATTTCAGAATAGGGTATTGATATTTAAACAATCGAAAATTGCTTCCTGAACAATTTTACTTCTCAAACAGTTTTAATCCCCAAACAATAAAAGACTACTTCCTGTCTTTACATTCAACAGACTTGTGTTAGTGTACTTCGCAGAAGATGCTATCATATAACATATCTGTCGGTTCTTCCACAAGAGAAGATGAAGGTGCCCGTGGCTCCATTGATGATGTATATCGTCACCGCTTGTGGAGGTGACAACCCCAATCTCCGGGTTACGATGAGGTTGAAGCACTCAATCAAGCCGAAGTGGCCCACAATTGATAAAAGGGATTCTGTACAGAGCACCCCCTTTTCCTTACGCAGCACCCCTTTTTGCTACCTATAGTAATCGCTAAGTTGCAATGGGTAGTTTCTATAACTCTCCAATACCAAACATCTGTGTCTCTATTTTTACATCAGCATGTAAGTGATGATGTGAGCTGTACATAGGCACACTCCAATGTATTTTGATTTACATTTTGATCAATCAGTAGTGTACTTGGTATAATGGTGTATCCATGAGTGTGAAAAGAGGGTGGTCGCTAAGAAAACTGGATGGTGAGGTGTTTATAGCTACAAAAAGGGGTGCTGCGTAAGGAAAAGGGGGTGCTCTGTACAGAATCCCTTTTGAAATACTCGAAATCATGATTAATTAATATAATGCATCAAACAGCCAAAGCTGGCATTGCTGATTCAAACAACCATCCGAAAAAAAGTGATATATTAATGCGACTGCGTAGAGCAGCATAAATTTGTCGCAAGAGGTTCTATTGCATCTCTTCCCGCTATACTCCAACATAAAACCAAGCGAAAATAAACATTATTCTACAGCTAAAAAGCAGCTTTCTAGACATTTTTCGAACAAAAGTTCAGAAGAATTTAAATACTGTACTGGAATCTTGAAATTGCACTTTGAAATTGCTGGCACAAGTGAAAATTGTTGGCCTTGCAATCTTTGAAGGTAACACCATTTGAGACATCCTTTTACATGTCGTCTTTAGACTAACATGCGATAACCGCATAGGCATCAAGATTCAACAATATGCCTGGCTTCATGACTCAGTATATTGGGGGGAAAGAAAGATTCTTTCAACAAGAAGAAGCATTTCGTGGAATGGTAATGTATTCTTTGTGAGCCCTGACAGGAATCAATATTTGTAGCTCATCAACCATACCTTAGACTCGAAGACAGGTTTCATGCTGCAAGGAATGTCTTCTTCTCCATGGTGAAGAATGGAGAGCTATTGAGGGCTTTCCAGATAGAGTCATCAGCAATTATGGAAGAATAGCAGCTAAAAGCTTCCATAATGTAAAGGTTGGATATGATGGCAGATTGAAAGTCGCTCTGGAGGATCAAAAAGCTGCTAATCAAAGAACGTTAAATGTTCGATGGCTCGACTCTCTTGTCCATCAACATTTTGTGCGCAATGATGTACAACCCGGTGAAATATTGTACCTGGTTCATCGAGACAATGACTCATTGAACAACATGCTTTCAAACATTGAACCAATGGGTTACAACCAGTATCATCAGTACAAACGGGAAAGATATGAAGAGTCAGCAATTGAATGGAGGGATGTCCGAGTTGGCAATCCGTTGTACTTTATCAACCCATACTTCAATACAACCCAAGATCAATATGTTGTAAGCAGCAATGGCCAAGTCCACACAAAAGCTGGGGAAGCGTTCAAAGAACACCCATATACAAGGGGAAAGCGTATCCAGCTTTATATTGATGGAGAGAAGAAGTATGTTCTCATTTCGAAAAAGGGTATTGCTATTTGAACAATTGAAAATTACTTCCCAAACAATAAAAGATTACTTTTCTGAGCAATGTTGCTCTGCGAGCCATCACTTGCTGCTATCTTGTACGTTTTATCAATTGTGGACCACTTCAGCTTGATTGAGCTTGTCACCTCCACGAGCGGTGACGATACGCATCATCAATGGAGCCACGGATACCTTCATCTTCTCTTGTAGAAGAACTGGCAAAAGTGTTATAGCATCTCCTGCCAAGTACATTGACACAGGTCTGTTGAATGTAAGGACAGAAAGTAGTCTTTTATTGTTTGGGGATTAAAGGTGTTCAAGAAGTAATTTTCGATTGTTCAAATAGCAATATCATATACGTGCAGATAGTTCACATTTCGAGAGCCTTATGAGATTGAAGACCAGTTCAGATCTATAATCCGCAGCTTCCAGCAGGAACCATATCCAACCAATCCAATTGCTGACCATTGCCATGGTTAATCAGAAGACGGTTTATTTGTGACATTTGAAAATGTAAAAAATTTTGCCCAAAAAAAAACTATAAAAGGAGAGCAAAAGTAAGCAATGGATTTGGTTCTTTAGTGACCGTACTCTACAGGATCTGTATGCAGTATGTTTCAATTCTACGTTTTCTAAACTAGATACAATCCCAAAGCTAGTCGATGATTTTTAGTAGACCTTCTTTTGAGTGAAGTGTGCCAATCACTGCTCTCTGAGCAGTTTTTGTCAGTTGATGATCTCGTCTGTCTTTATTCCAAGGACATGACAAGGAAGGAGCTACAGGTCTGATAGCTTATCACTTTTTTAACTAAAATATAAATGAAAAAATAAGTCTGCTTTGAAAATTCGTCTCATGGGTTTGTGTCCTGATGAAATTTTCGCTTTTCATATCCCACATCTGATTTACAACATGGATGTCTTTTCGTATTGATGCCTTACATTCAGGCTGTTGACGATGGCGTAGGGCATCCCTTATTTTAACCACTGGATGTCTGCTGGGGTCATGAGAGGAGAATTTGCCCTCTTCCTAAGCTAAAAACAACTCTAAAAGATCCTTTGCGCTTCTGGAAGTGCTCAATTGAGAGTTGATAATGCTTTTTATATACTTTTTCTCCAAAGATGTACATTAGGTTTTTTGGAGAGTGCTCTTTCTGAAATAGAAAAAACACCTCAAAAATGATACTATAGAAACAATGGTGGTGCTTACCTATTAAGATTCGCTCTAATAGCCTCCAGAGACCTGCGAGAGGATGTACGTTTTCCATCTCCGACATCGTGTTTTATTGATTTTGGTGAAGTATCCTTTATTTTAGTTTTTTAAGAGTGGTTTAAATGTAGTTAAAATAAGAGCTGCCTTTCTAAACAACTATACAGATATTCACGACAGCCCTAATATTTAGAGCTTCAAAAAAGCTCGAAATTACAACTTCAGGCTGGATTAGCTGGTGTTGATTTGCCTTTGCTCCTTCTTCCCCATTCTCACCACCAAAAAAAAAATTAATTTCTATCTAAGCCACAAGCTAATCCAGCCAATCAATACTAACAACAGTAAAACTTTTTGAAAGGAAAGGGATTAAGAAGCAAGAAGCCACTGGCAAGTGTTTAGATCCTCCTCTTTCTTATTCGCTATGCAACTTTTCGTTAAGTCTCTTGCCGGTAACACCCTCGCTCTCGAGGTTGCCCCCTCCACCTCTGTTGAGAATGTTAAGGCTATGATTGCCGCCCGTGAAGGTATTTTTTCAAGATTTGATACATTGAATGAATATTTCGATTTTCCTGTTGGTCTGCTTGAGTTTCGATACTTGATGTCTAGATGGAGTAACGATAGATATGCAATATAACGCGACGAAACACAATGGATAAAGCGAAATACTCGTTCAATGAAATTATAATCAACGAGACATACTTAAATCATCATCGTTAGGTATTGATGCTGATTTCCAATGTCTCTCTTTCGCTGGTAAGTCTCTCCAAGATGCTGAGGCTCTTGCCCTTTACGGTGTCCAAGACAACTCTACTCTCCACCTCAATGCCGAACTCCTCGGTGGTGGTAAGAAGAGAAAGAAGAAGACCTACACTACTCCCAAGAAGATCAAGCACAAGCGTACTAAGGTCAAGTTGGCTATCCTCAAGATGTACAAGGTCGATGAGTCTGGTAAGATCACCCGTCTCCGTCGTGAGTGCCCTAACGCCACCTGTGGTGCTGGTGTCTTCATGGCCAAGCACAAGGACAGACAATACTGTGGCAAGTGTCACTTGACCTATGTCTTCCAAAAGGTAACTATTCTAGATGTCAAATTTTAATGTGTCTTCATAAACTAACTTTGTTTGAACAGGACCAAGAGGCTTAAATTGTTGTAAAATAGTAAACTCATTTTGCATATCTGTTGAATAGCCCCTTTATTCTTGAACAAAAAAATCAATAAAATTTTGAATCACTAAAAAAAAAAAAAACTCTCGATTTATGTATTTGATGGTGTCATTTCAGTCGCTTTGACAATAATTCAGCAGATCTGGCCCAACGTCAGGTATATGTTTGATTGCTTTTTGCTTGGGTTTGTTGTATGAGATTACCTAGCGCTCCGGTTTCAAAGCTGGATGTTTATGATATACCTAAAAGTTTACAGTAACGACACCTAATACTTGCTGCAATTGATAGTTTCTCATCCATAATGTCTCTAATGAAACGCGCTGCTCATCTCGTAGATCAACGCAATAATTGTTGTCTGAGAAATGTATTATTGATTGAAGATCTAGGCAAGCAATGATCTCAAATGATGAAATTTCAGTCAACACCTTGATCAACTAAAGACATTGATATCTTAGATATTCAATAAATATAGTCTTCATGTCTCTTCCAACACATCATTTTCTGTACGCATGCTTTTATATTGTTTTATGTCAAACACGGGGGACCAACTAATCGACTGATAGAAGCTTGAAGAAGTTTAAAGCAGTGGCACTGCCAATCGAGTCACAATCGAGAGTTCCAGAAGGCTCCTTCATGTGGGAGCAATAGTGAGAGATTTATATAAACCACCAAATTCTTGCTATTCTCTCTTTTTCTCTCTTTTTCTTCTGCAATTCCATAAAGAAGCATACAAAATGTCTGACGATAACAAGCAATTAGCTTTAGCTGAAAAGGATCTCGGTAACCAAGCCTATAAGAAGCGTGAATTCGAAGTCGCTCTCGGTCACTATGACAAGGCATACGAATTAGACAATACCAACATTACTTTTTTGACCAACAAGGCTGGTAAGTTATCTTATTGCATACATGATGGATCATCTAGCTGAATGTTTCTATGATAGCCGTTCTTTTTGAACAGGAAAAGTTTGAGGATTGTATCAAGGTTTGTCAAGATGCTATTGAACGCGGTCGTGAATTGAGATGCGATTACAAATTGATTGCCAGGTAAGGAATTACTAAATGCTGTACTTATAGAACGGGAAATCTAATAAGAAATAGAGCTCTTCAACGTATTGGCAATGCCTATTCTAAGTTGGATAATTTGGACGAAGCCATCAAGTATTATGGTAAATCTTTGACTGAACATCGTACTCCTGAAACTCTTCAAAAGCTTCGTGATGCTGAAAAGCTCAAGAAGGAACAAGAAAAGGCTGCCTATTATAACCCTGAGCTTGCTGATAAGGCTCGTGAGGAAGGCAATGCCCTTTTCAAGGCTGCCAAGTGGTAAGCTTCATATACAAGTCTCTGTTTATGCAAAGAAAATGCTAACATTGGCTAAAAAAATTAGGCCCCAAGCTATCGAACAATACACTGAAGCCATCAAGCGTAACGATAAAGATGTCAGACCCTACTCCAACCGTGCCGCTTGTTACTTGAAGTTGATGGCTATCCACGAAGCTGAGAAGGATGCTGATAAATGTATTGAACTTGATCCCACTTTCGGTAAGTAAGATTGTTTGTGTTGGATAAACAGGCCACTCAATTTTGAAAAAATAGCTCGTGGTTATATCCGCAAGGCTGCTGCTCAACTTGTCAAGAAGGAATTCCAAGAGTCTATTGATACCCTCAACTTGGCCAAGGAGCATGACAAGGATGGAAAATGTGCTCGTGAGATCCAACAACAAATGATGAAGGCCTACACTGCCATGAACCCCATGTCAGGCGCTGGTGCTGGTGAAACACAAGAAGAGACTCTCAAGAGAGCTGCTCAAGATCCTGAAGTCCAACGTATTCTCGGCGATCCTGTCATGCAACAAATTCTCCAACAAATGCAAGAAGATCCCAAGGCCGCACAAGAACATTTAAAGAACCCTCAAATTGCTGCCAATGTCCGTAAATTGATGAGTGCTGGTGTCATTCGTATGGCCTAAGTGCGTGTGTGTATCCTGTTTGTGTGTAATTTTGTCCATTTTATAATTTGTAGCATTTTCTTTTTTTTTTTCTCTAATAAAATTAACCATTATCGATTATATTTTCGGCGATACGTAGTGTTTATTTCTGTTTGTATGTGTGTATGTATATTTCGAAGGGGGATATTTACAAGTTTATAGAAAGTGGATATATGTGATGGCGATGTTTGTTGTTTACCATCCGACATCTAAATTTAGGTAAATAAAAAAAGAGGCCTTAAGGTTTTTGTACAGCTGCTTGCGATTGCTTCTTCCAGGAAGGCATGTTGCGAAATAGTTTTGATCTGGTGGTGTTGTTGTTCTTTGTTTCAGCTGAGGGGGATGTTTCTACAAGATGCTCATCTGCTGCTGCTGCTGCTGCTTTTGTTGTTGTGGCCAGCGTTGGCACATTTTTTCTGCTTGAGAATTTGCGTGTGATACCAAATAATGTGTCGCGTTTTCTTTTTTTAGCTCCAATTACCACTCCTTCGTCTTCATCAGACAATGATGAAAATGAAGAGTTCAGGCCTTGTTTCAGGTGTCCTGTGCTGTTGCTTCTGTGGAATGTCGACCGAAGTAATCCTATGGCACGATTTCGTTTGCTTAGGGAGAGGGTTTGTATGTGGATAGATGACTCGTCGCTGCTAGTGTCTTCTTCAGAATTGACTAGACTGGGTGGTAACAATGCTTCATTTGAGCGCATGTGTCCAGTGCTGTTGGAGCGTTTGGGTATTTTACGATGGGATTTGATGAGCTGATGGATGTTTTTGCTGGAAGAGGAGGGGAACGTACGGAGGGCGTGGAACAATGGCACCTTTTGTTGTTGGACTAGTGCATCTTTGGCCTTATCCATATTTGTAGTTTTTGTAGTCAGGGCAACTACTGCAGTTTTAGGTTTTGTGGACGGAATGATGGCTTTTGGCTTGTGGGTCAGTGATTTCTTCTTGCTGTGTCTCTGGTGTGTATGCTTCTTTTTGCTCTTGTTATGTGTGCTGTCTGGGAACTTCCATCTAGGAGCGCTGAGAGGTCTTTTATGAGGTGTAATTTGATGATAAGCAATGTACAAGATTGAGTAGACCCAGTACAGATGAGAGTGCACTACAGCATACACGGATAGGCCAATCACTGACATTTGCTTTATTTTGTCGTCGTTTTTCTTGGTAATTTTTGTAGCGTCAGACATGATGAATGGTTGAAAATGTAGAGAGGAAAGAGATGAAAAGGGGGGAAGGAATTGTGATTTTAAAATGAATTTATGTAAGATTTAGTGCCAATTCTGGGCACAAACAACCCAAAATGGTTTATAAAACTGCTGTATCAGCTTCTTAAAACGGCAAATTTGTTAATTGTTTGGCTCTTTTATATTTTTTGCTGTCAAAAAGTTGCACTGCTACACCAAATGTATCACAAAAATAAATTGTATTTTTTAAAAAAGGAGCAGGGTTTGGTTCTTTTTCTATAAAAATCACAACAATTTTTTTGTGTATTCTAGTAGTAGCAACGATTTTGAAGCACAAGAGACTATCAGATCAGTGGTCGTTGTCCAGCGTAAATGTGCTCATCACCCAGCAGAGACATGTTTCATATTCATACGAATTGTAGCTGACTGCACGGACCTGTGATAAGTATGGTAAAAAGGCTGTTGGACAAATAAACTCAAGTATACAATTCACTTCAGAGCACTTTAGCTTCTTAAATTAGCTAGAAACATCGCATCTCATTGTTTCAATCGAGCATTTTTTTGGGGTGTGAGTCTATAAGAATTGCACGCTATGTGTCTAGTTGTAATGATGACCAAGCCGTTGTTATCTCTTTGATACATGTTTTGAGTTGGGGATGACTTTATTCGTAATACTCCAAAGGGCGACTTTTATCTCTGTATAAACAGTAGTCGACTATGTATGACAATGAGTACTAAACTTCAGGGATGTAGATCAGTCAATAATTGCCATGTGGCAACCAAAATATCATTTCACTGTAGAGACTCACATGAGACGCAAATCACTAAATTATCTATTCTTGGTCAAAAAAATTCACGACAAGAATTTGGGTAAGCCAAAAACATTGATCCAAGATTGAAAAAGAGATTATACAATATCTTGATAACAGCCTGTATCAATTCCAATGATATTCTTCATACTCTGTAAAAAAAAACAGCGTTGAGCAGGAAGCCTTCTTTGAATGACTGAAATTGAGCACTTGAAACAACAAACCAATTTTGTCTGGCTTGACAGCAACGCATAAAGCTGACTATAAACAGAAACAAGCACCATCATATTGCGGACTCTTATCAGACGAAAAACAGTGAGTGTTTACAGCTAGGGTTGATTCTGATGTAGCCCTTGGTTACCTCGATTTACGTCTGTTGTAAAACAATATACCTCTCAATTTGGAGCAATAATCTTTTGATGAATAAGCATGAAAGTTTACATGGCGTCAAACTAGAAACTGTTGAAGTTGCAGCCTTTTTGATATGAAAACGCTGATTCATGCAGTTTTGGGCTTTATCTATAGAACGCAAAAGATGCAACAAGCCGCGGCTGGGGCCAAGCACTTCTCATGATTGAAAAAATAGGGTTTTGATCTATGCCTTCCGTATACGACAATGCCTGCTACACGTACAGCATGCCCATAGATAGCGTCCCCTTTGTCAGATATCAACACTTCTATTTTCTCTGGTAACAACAGCAAGTGAATGCTTTGCTGTCCTTAGTGATTGTCGATCTTTGAAAATTCAGTTGTATTTCAAGCAAGGTCTTCAACCAAGACACACATCCGTACTCTCAATCTTCGGCAATTAGGAAAGGCAAGAGCCAGGCTCTACGGTTATAAATGGTAAGATTTCTTGGTCGAGGAGCTTCAATAATTATGTATCAATCGAAAGTTAATGATCTGATCTAACCATTCAAACGATGGTTCGAAATGAGCGCTAAGAAAGGGAGTCCAATGGCTGAATGTTCCTGACCGCGCAGATCGCCAATACCATTTCGGCTCTTACTGATGAAGCCATGATCCCTGACAGTGCCTGCCAGCCAGATCCCAATGTCGGAATGTTGTATGATTGCAAGATGCTCGAGCCATGATCCCCAACTACTTTCGTACCATCATAGGGTACATAGAAGAATCAAAGAAGATTACAGAACAAAAAAAGTTACACATGCAATCATTATGTTTAAATAGCAGTGGATTATCCAAACAATTTAGCTGTGGACATTACCAATCAAATGCGATGAACATGTTCAGAATGTGACTCCTTCAGTTGTTTGTTTCCTTTTTCTATTTGTTCTTTTTTTTCTCTTTCTTCACTCTTCAAATCCCCTTTTCATTACATACAACACAGTGTCGCTTCAACTTTATAAATGTCGAGCGCAAGAAGGGTTCGTTGGACTCAACATGATTCAGATATTGAACAACAGCAGCTAGAGCAACAGCAACAGCAACAACAGCAACAACAGCAGCAACAGCAGCAAGCAGTAAACGCTCTTTATCCCAACAATACCTCCACGCCGTGGCCTTTCATCACCACGAATTTCACTACGCCAATGTCCCAAAACCCTTATCAGGACGAAGATGACTATAGCGATGAAGACGACCAAAGCAACAGCGATGAAGACGACGAGACCGCATTCAATCAATTATACGCTCGCAATCAAGCATTCACCAACGTGGCTCCCGAAATCACTCACGAGCGACTAGAATGGCAGCAAATGTTACAATCTGTCTTGTTGGGCGAAGTCATTAAGTCCGAAAAAAAGAGGTTATCCAGCTCTGATAAGTTCACACAAGAGAAACCCACGCAAGAGATTTGGCTCTCTCTTCGCGCTTTGCTTCGTGGAAGAACGATGCTGCAAGAACAGAAATCGCTGGATGACAGTCGAAAAGAGATCGAAGGTGTTCTCAAGATGGTTATGGAGTTCAAGATTGAAGAGGATGAAGGAGAAACAGCTCTTCGAAAAGTAGCCGAAGTGTTGAAGAATATTGATCGTATTGAGTCCTTGTATACAACTCGTGCAGAAATGATCTTGGCTCATCCAGAATATGGATCTATTGAATTCCAAACAAGATTAGATGCCTTGAATTCTTGGTGCACTGTTACTCGTAGTTTAAGCATGCAGTACAAAATTTTGAGAAATTGGACAGGCTCAGAGGATCTGCAGATTGCTCGAAGAAAGTCAGACGAAGACACAGCAGATGGAGCAGCAGCAACATCAGCCGACGCTACTGCAGCAACTACAGACAACAACAAACACAATAAGGAAGATCCTCGCAATGATACCTCATTTGTAGAGCGACTCTTGAAAGAGTCTGCGCTACAAGATACCTTTGATAAACGAACTCTCTCAGCTCTCAATTCCCTGTTGATGAAGTCAAAAGAGACTCTGATATACAACTCTACTCAATTCAAGGAAATGAACTTGCCATCATTTATTTCACAACTGCGTCGATTAGCTTATTTTCCAATCTCGCTTGTGGAAGAGGCATTGAAGTTACGTTTGGAAAACAAGAGTCGAATGCAAGAACCACCAAAGCAAATGGTAGACACCATGATGGAAGACTACCGTGGGCTGCTATCTCTAGCCTGCCGAGTTAAGCGAGAATACCAAGAATTAACACACACAGCTCCAGGTTGGAAATTGGATGAAGACGAGCCAGTGGATCAGAACTACGATAATGTCTTGATGGAATCTGTCCGCTTTTACTTTAAATTGATCAGTTGGAAGTTGAACCTCGAGAAGGAAAACAACCTCAGAGAAAAAGAAGTGATGGAGAAAGAATGGGCATTCTTGCAAGAAACTGTATGTCAGGCTGTAGATAAAGCTGATTGGGAGTGCGCAGAGCAATTCTGGTAAGATATAGCATGAATCAATGTACACAACTCAACTCACACGCTTATTCAGTTCCCTGACGAATCGCTTATTGGCTGATGTGATGCATGATTATATATCTAAACTCAAAATATCTCCTGAATCAGTGGATGGTGGTATCGAAGTCAAATATACTAAACTATTACATACCATGCGTATGAGGGCAAGAAAGCTACTTCAATTTGCTAGGTACGATTTTCACAAGAATGAGTCGTTGTGCGTATCTAATTTTCTTTGTATAGATTCTTTATGAGCCAATTCGAAAATGCCGCCGAATACGTTGTTGATACTGAAAATATGGACAAATTCATTACATGTCTTGTTGAAACTGGCCATTTCTTAGTGTATACTGGAGCATTTGAAGAAGACAGGATATACATCATTGCATCACCCTCATTGTATGGACGAGAAGATGTCATTCAAACATTAATACGAGCTTGCTTTGCCAACAACAAGCAGCCCCAACCATCTACACCACTTACACCCAGCGACTTGAACATCCACAGCGAATATGACGATTACATCCTCATCTTTTCACCATGGCAAAACATCATGTGGACAGGTGAAGTAGTCGAGGTTCCTACGCCATTCATTCATCTAGGCATCAAGACGAGAAGAGTCAGACTCACTACAGGGGATGCTCAAAAGCTTGCTTCTGCTAAAGCCGCTTTCTGGACAGCTGTACAACATTCAGGCATTGAAATCATTCAAGAGCACCGCGCTCATATTCCCAGGATCAATAAAGAATTGTACAAGATCAAGATGACGGTATTCAAGTTGGCCGATTCAACTATCTCCAGTGTCAGTACTATTCGTGATCAAACCATTGGCTTGGGCTGTCAAGAACTAGTGGAAGAATGCTTTAGTTTTGCTAGTGATTTTGGTATACGTGCCTCCAAATTCTTGGAATTGGCTGTTCGACTACAACTGGATCTCAAGCTGGTTCGACTTGCAATTGATTGGATTTGCTTTATCACCGACGACTGTATACCTTCTGACAGAAAGACCTTCCGTTGGGCTGTAGCTGCTTTGGAATTTGTGCATTTGATGACTCGGGGTGTCAACATTTTAGCATTGAATGAGAGCGAGTTTGCTACATTACAGAGCAAAGTAGCTCGCTGTGTTGCACTGCTCATATCTCATTTTGATGTACTTGGTACAAGATACACTTACGAATTGCAATTGAAGGAAGACCAGCAACGTCGTCGCGGACTGACTGCAAAACGCAACTCATACATGACATCCAAAAACACAGATAAGGACAATATTACAACAAGCTCGACATTTGGTGCTGCTAACGATGCTGCAAGTACCGGCGGTGGTGGTGTAATCTATATTCGTGACGCCTGGATGCGTAAAATCTCTGAAATCGAATCGAAACGTACTGAAGACGAGCAAGAGCGCAAAATCATTGGTAAAATCTTGGATGACCAGAAACCAGAGGATCAATCCCTCATGTTCTTGGCTCCATCTTCCTCGAACATCTCCTTTAGTTGGCAGCAAGGTCGATTCATTGGTGCTGGTACCTTTGGTTCGGTTTATCTGGCTATCAATCTGGACACCTCCACAGTTATGGCTGTCAAAGAGATTAGATTCCCTGACTCAAGCTCTCTGTCTGCATTACACAAGTCCATCAAGGAGGAAATGTCCGTCATGGAGATGCTTCAACATAGAAATATTGTACAATATTATGGCATGGTAAGTTCAGCATTTAGACAACTGATTTTGCAGTTTCATATTCAAACTTTGTTTGCAGGAAGTGCATCGTGATCGTGTGTATATCTTTATGGAATACTGTGAAAATGGTAGCTTGGGCGCTCTTTTGGATCATGGTGGACGTATCGAAGATGAAGTCTATATCGTAGATTATGCTTATCAATTACTCAGCGGTTTAGCTTATTTGCATGGAAACAACGTTGTGCATCGTGATATCAAACCTGACAGTAAGTTTCAGCTTTCATATGGTTTACACTACAAACACTAATTTTTTTGCTTCTTCAGATATTCTCATTGATTACCAGGGTCAACTAAAACTTACAGATTTTGGCGCATCAAAGATTTTGGTCAAGGGACAAAAGACAATGGGTCGTGCAACAATGAACATGCATGTTGGTAGTCTGGCAGGTACCCCAATGTATATGGTAAGTCAATATGCTGCTTTCGCTATATAAACCATTCTGACTGTGCAAAATCAGGCTCCTGAAGTCATCACAGGAAGTGATACAGGTAGAAAAGGCTCTATGGATATCTGGTCTTTGGGCTGTTGTATTGTGCAGATGGCTACAGGCCGCCGTCCATGGAGCACGCTGGAAAATGAATGGTCTGTCATGTATCATGTTGTAACTGGTCATCCACCATTACCAGACGCTTCACAATTATCTAGCCCAGGCATTGATTTCCTCAAAAAGTGTTTTGTGCGTGATCCCAACAAGAGACCTTCCGCTGAAGAACTACTAAATCATCCCTGGATTACAAGCTATCTTGAAAGCTATAGTGAAGAAACTCAATTGCCTCCACCCCAAGAAGGAGAAAATGGCGATGTGCTTGCGGATAATCATCGTTGGGTCGATGAAGAAGGTGGAGGGGGAGGTCAAAATCGCTCAGTCAATGGTGATGAAATGCCTCCTATGATGAGATCTATAAACTCTGCACATTCTCTAGAGCGACCGCTTATACGAAGTATTCCAAATAGTTTAGCCATTGATGGTATGGTTCGAAGTATCCCCAATAGTTTGGCTATCGACGGAATGGCAGCTAGTCTCGAAAACGGAGCTCAGGCACAAGCTTATTTCCAAAACATTGCAGCGCAACATGCAAAGGATACTCAATGGGATCCGAATGCATCATCAAACAACACTTAATACTACTCGCTATTTGACATTTTCTTTATTGTATATTCTTATTACTCAAAAT
Organism: Mucor circinelloides; assembly: GCA_037974945.1. NCBI lineage: Eukaryota > Fungi > Mucoromycota > Mucoromycetes > Mucorales > Mucoraceae > Mucor > Mucor circinelloides. The sequence continues at coordinate 286,532 of JBBNAA010000029.1, read as the reverse complement.
TCACTTGCTATCAAGCTTCTCCCTCTTCATATCTCCATTTCCTTTTTTTCAACTCTAATCAACTTTTCACATTCTACATTACAATAAAAATATCATCATGAAAGACTCTTCTCTCATCTTTGAATCCCCTTTAAGCTTGTTTATATATTGGGATTAAGTCATTATTGTATTAATATTCAGTATCGTTAGACGATCTTCTTATGCGACAGAGAGTGAAAATGATTACAATGTAAAACTTAAGCAATTATTCAAATAAAAACAAAATTGCAGATGTATACATGGTGTTTAACTACTGTTTCGTTCACATAAAGCGAGTTGAAAATCAATAAATCATAAGTTGCTATTCGCTGAATGCTATAAAATCTCAGTCAATCAGATTATTATAAATACCCTATGGACTTCCCAAATCCTGATGAGGGCCTCCCACTGTCCTGATGTTATTAGATGGAATTTAAAATACTATTTATTTATCAAAGGACAATTGTAAATTAAAATCAAAATAGAAAGCACCGTTTATTATGGTGCATAGAATATGAGTATGTGTACTGCTGGATTCAGGTTAATAGGAGCAAATGGATAAGAACCCATTAGATATGACAGTAGATGGTGATGTATCATTTCTAAATAAACCGGATGTCGAATTAAAGTACAACAACTCAGTTCAAGAAGCACAGATCACATCAGATCATAAAACATCAATATGAAACTGGATTCAGTTACTGATCCATTAGTCGTATGTTCATGACAATAATAGGTATAATCTATTGTTCTATCACCAAGATCTTCCCATCCAACACCTTATCCTCATATCGAATCCCTCAGTTCGAATAGTATATAAACCCTAAACCCTCTTCTCATATTCCAATGTAATAAACGATATTCTTCTTTACCTGATTAATTTCATACTCTTTTACAAATAATTTATTTCTGATAAATCGGATGGATAAGAGATGTCGATGATAATATAATATAATATGGTACGTTTCAATGCTAGTTTTACTATGCAATACTAATTTTACTATGCAATGTGTTTTATTATTGTTGTCATCTAGACTATTATTCAATGTACGATAATCTGTCAATGTGATGCTAAATGCGGCGGGTCTTGTTATTCAGATAAATGAACCATCATAAAAGGTAATTCGAGAGTATTGTTATGTCAAAAGTCAAAGATAATTAAATCTGCCAAAGAATTACACTTTTATTCACAATGCATCCAGAGGATGCATTTATATACTTTTCATTATACTGGGGTCCACAGTATAATGATGAACTATCATACCATGCGATTACTATCTACCAATAAGTGACATGTAAATCATGCTTCTCATGATTTACCCAAAGGTGGTTAAGAATAATAGCCTAAGACCTTGAGTGTGAGACTTTACTACCATATTTGATATAACAAGTATTTCGATAGTATTTTGATTAGACCGCCCCTACGTACTAAAGCATGCCTTACTGCGCAGCTAGCCTGGGGTATTATAATTGAGACCCTCAGTTACAGCTAAGTAAGTAGCAATAACCAAGTTTGGACAAGCCTCCCACTGGTATCTAATCAAACCCTCGAATTTAGTCATTGTAGAGCTTTAGTGATAGGCTTATCCACGCAATGCAAAAAAGTATGTTTCAAAGAAACATACAGTAGAAAGAAAAAGAAATCCAGATACAAATGTCATAAAAAAAACATAGTCAATAACAAATAAAGTAGCCAAACCCAAGAATATATATATATACAAAATGGCACCTACTATAGCTGTGGAATACGTCCACTATAAATTGCGCTCAAAAGACGGTTCATCCGATTATCATACCATTTGCACCGAGCATCTAATTCGTTCCCCTTAATATTAATTTTTATCAAATATATAACCACTGTATGAGCTGTCGAAATGAAGACTATACAGGGCGTATTCCGCATACTAACAAACGAAAAAAGACTATAGACTAACCTCGTAACCATTCTTCTGCACAGTGCATTCTGATTGGCAGCGCAATTCTAACTTTTCAAAGTCCGCTATCGTTTCTCGTCTGTTTCAGACTCCGCTTTTTGCCTAGAATGCGAAACTACAATCCAAATTTGCGTAGCTATTTTTGCTGTTGAGATATCCATGCTTTCATGATTTGAGGAATTTTGAGTAGATGGTACTAGTAAAAGTGATTGGATTAATATAAGAAGCATGGTTGTATGTATAGTCAAAGTTGCTTGGAATACTTTGTTTGACTAGTACGTGTTGGATTTGAATTTGTAATAGACAATATGAAGCATTAATAAGGGAAAATGTGAAAAATCAACAAACTTTGGATGAATATTTCTCTATGATTTACTAAGTGAGTTGATGTTGCGTAGTGCTTGACTTTTGTTTCCTTTTTAATTCTCTATACGAAGGTATGGTTATTGTTAGTATTTTCAAAAATATGTCGGGTAGTGCCCGCTTGAGACAAATTAAAGTACATGACTTTGAGTTATTTCATGAAGGGAACGTCTATTAGGTGTTTTTGACTTTTAGATTATGCTGGGGCTAATGTATAGCTATCGAATGGTGTTTGTTTTGTTCAGATCTGATCAGTATTGGCAGAGATATCAGAAAAAGTTATGTCCTTGGAAAATGGGCCATCTTTGACCAAATTTGCCTTACCCTTACAGGCTAGAGAATTAGCTGATGATTTTTTGGTCAGACGTCTTTGCTCATTTCTCCACGTAGAGTCAAGCTAGAACATCCAGTAAGAGCTCAAATGATAGGAAATTTTTTGCTTTACAATAATAATGAATGTTACAAGTAGGTTTATTTTGACAGAGATGGAGATATTATTGAAAAACCATCAAAATTTGACAAAAAATGTTCTGTCGCTTTGAAACACCTAGTGTTGATCAAATCAGATAGGATTAGCACCGTTCGACGCGCCTTTTAATTCTGCACAAGTTTAATATATACTTGAACAAGTATTGATAAGCAACAATTGCCAAGTTTAGGCCATTACAAATCTCTGGATGCATACATCCTCATTTTAAACAGTAGTGGTTTCAATCTCAGTTCAATGTCAGCAACTATGCCTAGAGAAAGCTTCTCAATGCATCATCCTTTTTTGAATTGGGAGCGTGGCATAACGCACATAATAAGTTGCTAATCTATTGTTATAGAGGGGTACTTTACTTGTTAATGAGTGTTGTTTTCAAGACTGGGTGATTGTAGCTTACTTTTTCTTGTTTCGTTTATGCACACCAAAATGAGGAATGCATCTACTCCCAGCTAAATTGTGCACTCTCCAATGTCCATTATCTGGACAACAAGGCATTTTTAATACCATGTTCTCAGCTTAAAGTTGCCTCATTTCTATCGTACTACAGTAGTTTTAGGTTATCTCATATTGTGTATGGGGCCTCATATCTGGTCATGGATGTTGGAAACGATTTTCAATTTTGAACTTTTTGACTTTTGGGCGATCGAACATCGAGATTTTAGATATTGATGCTACAGCTTCGAGCTTAGTATGTTACTATAACGGATTTTTGCCTAGAATGCGAAACTACAATCCAAATTTGCGTAACTATTTTTGCTGTTGAGATATCCATGCTTTCATGATTTGAGGAATTTTGAGTAGATGGTACTAGTAAAAGTGATTGGATTAATATAAGAAGCATGGTTGTATGTATAGTCAAAGTTGCTTGGAATACTTTGTTTGACTAGTACGTGTTGGATTTGAATTTGTAATAGACAATATGAAGCATTAATAAGGGAAAATGTGAAAAATCAACAAACTTTGGATGAATATTTCTCTATGATTTACTAAGTGAGTTGATGTTGCGTAGTGCTTGACTTTTGTTTCCTTTTTAATTCTCTATACGAAGGTATGGTTATTGTTAGTATTTTCAAAAATATGTCGGGTAGTGCCCGCTTGAGACAAATTAAAGTACATGACTTTGAGTTATTTCATGAAGGGAACGTCTATTAGGTGTTTTTGACTTTTAGATTATGCTGGGGCTAATGTATAGCTATCGAATGGTGTTTGTTTTGTTCAGATCTGATCAGTATTGGCAGAGATATCAGAAAAAGTTATGTCCTTGGAAAATGGGCCATCTTTGACCAAATTTGCCTTACCCTTACAGGCTAGAGAATTAGCTGATGATTTTTTGGTCAGACGTCTTTGCTCATTTCTCCACGTAGAGTCAAGCTAGAACATCCAGTAAGAGCTCAAATGATAGGAAATTTTTTGCTTTACAATAATAATGAATGTTACAAGTAGGTTTATTTTGACAGAGATGGAGATATTATTGAAAAACCATCAAAATTTGACAAAAAATGTTCTGTCGCTTTGAAACACCTAGTGTTGATCAAATCAGATAGGATTAGCACCGTTCGACGCGCCTTTTAATTCTGCACAAGTTTAATATATACTTGAACAAGTATTGATAAGCAACAATTGCCAAGTTTAGGCCATTACAAATCTCTGGATGCATACATCCTCATTTTAAACAGTAGTGGTTTCAATCTCAGTTCAATGTCAGCAACTATGCCTAGAGAAAGCTTCTCAATGCATCATCCTTTTTTGAATTGGGAGCGTGGCATAACGCACATAATAAGTTGCTAATCTATTGTTATAGAGGGGTACTTTACTTGTTAATGAGTGTTGTTTTCAAGACTGGGTGATTGTAGCTTACTTTTTCTTGTTTCGTTTATGCACACCAAAATGAGGAATGCATCTACTCCCAGCTAAATTGTGCACTCTCCAATGTCCATTATCTGGACAACAAGGCATTTTTAATACCATGTTCTCAGCTTAAAGTTGCCTCATTTCTATCGTACTACAGTAGTTTTAGGTTATCTCATATTGTGTATGGGGCCTCATATCTGGTCATGGATGTTGGAAACGATTTTCAATTTTGAACTTTTTGACTTTTGGGCGATCGAACATCGAGATTTTAGATATTGATGCTACAGCTTCGAGCTTAGTATGTTACTATAACGGATTTTTGCCTAGAATGCGAAACTACAATCCAAATTTGCGTAACTATTTTTGCTGTTGAGATATCCATGCTTTCATGATTTGAGGAATTTTGAGTAGATGGTACTAGTAAAAGTGATTGGATTAATATAAGAAGCATGGTTGTATGTATAGTCAAAGTTGCTTGGAATACTTTGTTTGACTAGTACGTGTTGGATTTGAATTTGTAATAGACAATATGAAGCATTAATAAGGGAAAATGTGAAAAATCAACAAACTTTGGATGAATATTTCTCTATGATTTACTAAGTGAGTTGATGTTGCGTAGTGCTTGACTTTTGTTTCCTTTTTAATTCTCTATACGAAGGTATGGTTATTGTTAGTATTTTCAAAAATATGTCGGGTAGTGCCCGCTTGAGACAAATTAAAGTACATGACTTTGAGTTATTTCATGAAGGGAACGTCTATTAGGTGTTTTTGACTTTTAGATTATGCTGGGGCTAATGTATAGCTATCGAATGGTGTTTGTTTTGTTCAGATCTGATCAGTATTGGCAGAGATATCAGAAAAAGTTATGTCCTTGGAAAATGGGCCATCTTTGACCAAATTTGCCTTACCCTTACAGGCTAGAGAATTAGCTGATGATTTTTTGGTCAGACGTCTTTGCTCATTTCTCCACGTAGAGTCAAGCTAGAACATCCAGTAAGAGCTCAAATGATAGGAAATTTTTTGCTTTACAATAATAATGAATGTTACAAGTAGGTTTATTTTGACAGAGATGGAGATATTATTGAAAAACCATCAAAATTTGACAAAAAATGTTCTGTCGCTTTGAAACACCTAGTGTTGATCAAATCAGATAGGATTAGCACCGTTCGACGCGCCTTTTAATTCTGCACAAGTTTAATATATACTTGAACAAGTATTGATAAGCAACAATTGCCAAGTTTAGGCCATTACAAATCTCTGGATGCATACATCCTCATTTTAAACAGTAGTGGTTTCAATCTCAGTTCAATGTCAGCAACTATGCCTAGAGAAAGCTTCTCAATGCATCATCCTTTTTTGAATTGGGAGCGTGGCATAACGCACATAATAAGTTGCTAATCTATTGTTATAGAGGGGTACTTTACTTGTTAATGAGTGTTGTTTTCAAGACTGGGTGATTGTAGCTTACTTTTTCTTGTTTCGTTTATGCACACCAAAATGAGGAATGCATCTACTCCCAGCTAAATTGTGCACTCTCCAATGTCCATTATCTGGACAACAAGGCATTTTTAATACCATGTTCTCAGCTTAAAGTTGCCTCATTTCTATCGTACTACAGTAGTTTTAGGTTATCTCATATTGTGTATGGGGCCTCATATCTGGTCATGGATGTTGGAAACGATTTTCAATTTTGAACTTTTTGACTTTTGGGCGATCGAACATCGAGATTTTAGATATTGATGCTACAGCTTCGAGCTTAGTATGTTACTATAACGGATTTTTGCCTAGAATGCGAAACTACAATCCAAATTTGCGTAACTATTTTTGCTGTTGAGATATCCATGCTTTCATGATTTGAGGAATTTTGAGTAGATGGTACTAGTAAAAGTGATTGGATTAATATAAGAAGCATGGTTGTATGTATAGTCAAAGTTGCTTGGAATACTTTGTTTGACTAGTACGTGTTGGATTTGAATTTGTAATAGACAATATGAAGCATTAATAAGGGAAAATGTGAAAAATCAACAAACTTTGGATGAATATTTCTCTATGATTTACTAAGTGAGTTGATGTTGCGTAGTGCTTGACTTTTGTTTCCTTTTTAATTCTCTATACGAAGGTATGGTTATTGTTAGTATTTTCAAAAATATGTCGGGTAGTGCCCGCTTGAGACAAATTAAAGTACATGACTTTGAGTTATTTCATGAAGGGAACGTCTATTAGGTGTTTTTGACTTTTAGATTATGCTGGGGCTAATGTATAGCTATCGAATGGTGTTTGTTTTGTTCAGATCTGATCAGTATTGGCAGAGATATCAGAAAAAGTTATGTCCTTGGAAAATGGGCCATCTTTGACCAAATTTGCCTTACCCTTACAGGCTAGAGAATTAGCTGATGATTTTTTGGTCAGACGTCTTTGCTCATTTCTCCACGTAGAGTCAAGCTAGAACATCCAGTAAGAGCTCAAATGATAGGAAATTTTTTGCTTTACAATAATAATGAATGTTACAAGTAGGTTTATTTTGACAGAGATGGAGATATTATTGAAAAACCATCAAAATTTGACAAAAAATGTTCTGTCGCTTTGAAACACCTAGTGTTGATCAAATCAGATAGGATTAGCACCGTTCGACGCGCCTTTTAATTCTGCACAAGTTTAATATATACTTGAACAAGTATTGATAAGCAACAATTGCCAAGTTTAGGCCATTACAAATCTCTGGATGCATACATCCTCATTTTAAACAGTAGTGGTTTCAATCTCAGTTCAATGTCAGCAACTATGCCTAGAGAAAGCTTCTCAATGCATCATCCTTTTTTGAATTGGGAGCGTGGCATAACGCACATAATAAGTTGCTAATCTATTGTTATAGAGGGGTACTTTACTTGTTAATGAGTGTTGTTTTCAAGACTGGGTGATTGTAGCTTACTTTTTCTTGTTTCGTTTATGCACACCAAAATGAGGAATGCATCTACTCCCAGCTAAATTGTGCACTCTCCAATGTCCATTATCTGGACAACAAGGCATTTTTAATACCATGTTCTCAGCTTAAAGTTGCCTCATTTCTATCGTACTACAGTAGTTTTAGGTTATCTCATATTGTGTATGGGGCCTCATATCTGGTCATGGATGTTGGAAACGATTTTCAATTTTGAACTTTTTGACTTTTGGGCGATCGAACATCGAGATTTTAGATATTGATGCTACAGCTTCGAGCTTAGTATGTTACTATAACGGATTTTTGCCTAGAATGCGAAACTACAATCCAAATTTGCGTAACTATTTTTGCTGTTGAGATATCCATGCTTTCATGATTTGAGGAATTTTGAGTAGATGGTACTAGTAAAAGTGATTGGATTAATATAAGAAGCATGGTTGTATGTATAGTCAAAGTTGCTTGGAATACTTTGTTTGACTAGTACGTGTTGGATTTGAATTTGTAATAGACAATATGAAGCATTAATAAGGGAAAATGTGAAAAATCAACAAACTTTGGATGAATATTTCTCTATGATTTACTAAGTGAGTTGATGTTGCGTAGTGCTTGACTTTTGTTTCCTTTTTAATTCTCTATACGAAGGTATGGTTATTGTTAGTATTTTCAAAAATATGTCGGGTAGTGCCCGCTTGAGACAAATTAAAGTACATGACTTTGAGTTATTTCATGAAGGGAACGTCTATTAGGTGTTTTTGACTTTTAGATTATGCTGGGGCTAATGTATAGCTATCGAATGGTGTTTGTTTTGTTCAGATCTGATCAGTATTGGCAGAGATATCAGAAAAAGTTATGTCCTTGGAAAATGGGCCATCTTTGACCAAATTTGCCTTACCCTTACAGGCTAGAGAATTAGCTGATGATTTTTTGGTCAGACGTCTTTGCTCATTTCTCCACGTAGAGTCAAGCTAGAACATCCAGTAAGAGCTCAAATGATAGGAAATTTTTTGCTTTACAATAATAATGAATGTTACAAGTAGGTTTATTTTGACAGAGATGGAGATATTATTGAAAAACCATCAAAATTTGACAAAAAATGTTCTGTCGCTTTGAAACACCTAGTGTTGATCAAATCAGATAGGATTAGCACCGTTCGACGCGCCTTTTAATTCTGCACAAGTTTAATATATACTTGAACAAGTATTGATAAGCAACAATTGCCAAGTTTAGGCCATTACAAATCTCTGGATGCATACATCCTCATTTTAAACAGTAGTGGTTTCAATCTCAGTTCAATGTCAGCAACTATGCCTAGAGAAAGCTTCTCAATGCATCATCCTTTTTTGAATTGGGAGCGTGGCATAACGCACATAATAAGTTGCTAATCTATTGTTATAGAGGGGTACTTTACTTGTTAATGAGTGTTGTTTTCAAGACTGGGTGATTGTAGCTTACTTTTTCTTGTTTCGTTTATGCACACCAAAATGAGGAATGCATCTACTCCCAGCTAAATTGTGCACTCTCCAATGTCCATTATCTGGACAACAAGGCATTTTTAATACCATGTTCTCAGCTTAAAGTTGCCTCATTTCTATCGTACTACAGTAGTTTTAGGTTATCTCATATTGTGTATGGGGCCTCATATCTGGTCATGGATGTTGGAAACGATTTTCAATTTTGAACTTTTTGACTTTTGGGCGATCGAACATCGAGATTTTAGATATTGATGCTACAGCTTCGAGCTTAGTATGTTACTATAACGGATTTTTGCCTAGAATGCGAAACTACAATCCAAATTTGCGTAACTATTTTTGCTGTTGAGATATCCATGCTTTCATGATTTGAGGAATTTTGAGTAGATGGTACTAGTAAAAGTGATTGGATTAATATAAGAAGCATGGTTGTATGTATAGTCAAAGTTGCTTGGAATACTTTGTTTGACTAGTACGTGTTGGATTTGAATTTGTAATAGACAATATGAAGCATTAATAAGGGAAAATGTGAAAAATCAACAAACTTTGGATGAATATTTCTCTATGATTTACTAAGTGAGTTGATGTTGCGTAGTGCTTGACTTTTGTTTCCTTTTTAATTCTCTATACGAAGGTATGGTTATTGTTAGTATTTTCAAAAATATGTCGGGTAGTGCCCGCTTGAGACAAATTAAAGTACATGACTTTGAGTTATTTCATGAAGGGAACGTCTATTAGGTGTTTTTGACTTTTAGATTATGCTGGGGCTAATGTATAGCTATCGAATGGTGTTTGTTTTGTTCAGATCTGATCAGTATTGGCAGAGATATCAGAAAAAGTTATGTCCTTGGAAAATGGGCCATCTTTGACCAAATTTGCCTTACCCTTACAGGCTAGAGAATTAGCTGATGATTTTTTGGTCAGACGTCTTTGCTCATTTCTCCACGTAGAGTCAAGCTAGAACATCCAGTAAGAGCTCAAATGATAGGAAATTTTTTGCTTTACAATAATAATGAATGTTACAAGTAGGTTTATTTTGACAGAGATGGAGATATTATTGAAAAACCATCAAAATTTGACAAAAAATGTTCTGTCGCTTTGAAACACCTAGTGTTGATCAAATCAGATAGGATTAGCACCGTTCGACGCGCCTTTTAATTCTGCACAAGTTTAATATATACTTGAACAAGTATTGATAAGCAACAATTGCCAAGTTTAGGCCATTACAAATCTCTGGATGCATACATCCTCATTTTAAACAGTAGTGGTTTCAATCTCAGTTCAATGTCAGCAACTATGCCTAGAGAAAGCTTCTCAATGCATCATCCTTTTTTGAATTGGGAGCGTGGCATAACGCACATAATAAGTTGCTAATCTATTGTTATAGAGGGGTACTTTACTTGTTAATGAGTGTTGTTTTCAAGACTGGGTGATTGTAGCTTACTTTTTCTTGTTTCGTTTATGCACACCAAAATGAGGAATGCATCTACTCCCAGCTAAATTGTGCACTCTCCAATGTCCATTATCTGGACAACAAGGCATTTTTAATACCATGTTCTCAGCTTAAAGTTGCCTCATTTCTATCGTACTACAGTAGTTTTAGGTTATCTCATATTGTGTATGGGGCCTCATATCTGGTCATGGATGTTGGAAACGATTTTCAATTTTGAACTTTTTGACTTTTGGGCGATCGAACATCGAGATTTTAGATATTGATGCTACAGCTTCGAGCTTAGTATGTTACTATAACGGATTTTTGCCTAGAATGCGAAACTACAATCCAAATTTGCGTAACTATTTTTGCTGTTGAGATATCCATGCTTTCATGATTTGAGGAATTTTGAGTAGATGGTACTAGTAAAAGTGATTGGATTAATATAAGAAGCATGGTTGTATGTATAGTCAAAGTTGCTTGGAATACTTTGTTTGACTAGTACGTGTTGGATTTGAATTTGTAATAGACAATATGAAGCATTAATAAGGGAAAATGTGAAAAATCAACAAACTTTGGATGAATATTTCTCTATGATTTACTAAGTGAGTTGATGTTGCGTAGTGCTTGACTTTTGTTTCCTTTTTAATTCTCTATACGAAGGTATGGTTATTGTTAGTATTTTCAAAAATATGTCGGGTAGTGCCCGCTTGAGACAAATTAAAGTACATGACTTTGAGTTATTTCATGAAGGGAACGTCTATTAGGTGTTTTTGACTTTTAGATTATGCTGGGGCTAATGTATAGCTATCGAATGGTGTTTGTTTTGTTCAGATCTGATCAGTATTGGCAGAGATATCAGAAAAAGTTATGTCCTTGGAAAATGGGCCATCTTTGACCAAATTTGCCTTACCCTTACAGGCTAGAGAATTAGCTGATGATTTTTTGGTCAGACGTCTTTGCTCATTTCTCCACGTAGAGTCAAGCTAGAACATCCAGTAAGAGCTCAAATGATAGGAAATTTTTTGCTTTACAATAATAATGAATGTTACAAGTAGGTTTATTTTGACAGAGATGGAGATATTATTGAAAAACCATCAAAATTTGACAAAAAATGTTCTGTCGCTTTGAAACACCTAGTGTTGATCAAATCAGATAGGATTAGCACCGTTCGACGCGCCTTTTAATTCTGCACAAGTTTAATATATACTTGAACAAGTATTGATAAGCAACAATTGCCAAGTTTAGGCCATTACAAATCTCTGGATGCATACATCCTCATTTTAAACAGTAGTGGTTTCAATCTCAGTTCAATGTCAGCAACTATGCCTAGAGAAAGCTTCTCAATGCATCATCCTTTTTTGAATTGGGAGCGTGGCATAACGCACATAATAAGTTGCTAATCTATTGTTATAGAGGGGTACTTTACTTGTTAATGAGTGTTGTTTTCAAGACTGGGTGATTGTAGCTTACTTTTTCTTGTTTCGTTTATGCACACCAAAATGAGGAATGCATCTACTCCCAGCTAAATTGTGCACTCTCCAATGTCCATTATCTGGACAACAAGGCATTTTTAATACCATGTTCTCAGCTTAAAGTTGCCTCATTTCTATCGTACTACAGTAGTTTTAGGTTATCTCATATTGTGTATGGGGCCTCATATCTGGTCATGGATGTTGGAAACGATTTTCAATTTTGAACTTTTTGACTTTTGGGCGATCGAACATCGAGATTTTAGATATTGATGCTACAGCTTCGAGCTTAGTATGTTACTATAACGGATTTTTGCCTAGAATGCGAAACTACAATCCAAATTTGCGTAACTATTTTTGCTGTTGAGATATCCATGCTTTCATGATTTGAGGAATTTTGAGTAGATGGTACTAGTAAAAGTGATTGGATTAATATAAGAAGCATGGTTGTATGTATAGTCAAAGTTGCTTGGAATACTTTGTTTGACTAGTACGTGTTGGATTTGAATTTGTAATAGACAATATGAAGCATTAATAAGGGAAAATGTGAAAAATCAACAAACTTTGGATGAATATTTCTCTATGATTTACTAAGTGAGTTGATGTTGCGTAGTGCTTGACTTTTGTTTCCTTTTTAATTCTCTATACGAAGGTATGGTTATTGTTAGTATTTTCAAAAATATGTCGGGTAGTGCCCGCTTGAGACAAATTAAAGTACATGACTTTGAGTTATTTCATGAAGGGAACGTCTATTAGGTGTTTTTGACTTTTAGATTATGCTGGGGCTAATGTATAGCTATCGAATGGTGTTTGTTTTGTTCAGATCTGATCAGTATTGGCAGAGATATCAGAAAAAGTTATGTCCTTGGAAAATGGGCCATCTTTGACCAAATTTGCCTTACCCTTACAGGCTAGAGAATTAGCTGATGATTTTTTGGTCAGACGTCTTTGCTCATTTCTCCACGTAGAGTCAAGCTAGAACATCCAGTAAGAGCTCAAATGATAGGAAATTTTTTGCTTTACAATAATAATGAATGTTACAAGTAGGTTTATTTTGACAGAGATGGAGATATTATTGAAAAACCATCAAAATTTGACAAAAAATGTTCTGTCGCTTTGAAACACCTAGTGTTGATCAAATCAGATAGGATTAGCACCGTTCGACGCGCCTTTTAATTCTGCACAAGTTTAATATATACTTGAACAAGTATTGATAAGCAACAATTGCCAAGTTTAGGCCATTACAAATCTCTGGATGCATACATCCTCATTTTAAACAGTAGTGGTTTCAATCTCAGTTCAATGTCAGCAACTATGCCTAGAGAAAGCTTCTCAATGCATCATCCTTTTTTGAATTGGGAGCGTGGCATAACGCACATAATAAGTTGCTAATCTATTGTTATAGAGGGGTACTTTACTTGTTAATGAGTGTTGTTTTCAAGACTGGGTGATTGTAGCTTACTTTTTCTTGTTTCGTTTATGCACACCAAAATGAGGAATGCATCTACTCCCAGCTAAATTGTGCACTCTCCAATGTCCATTATCTGGACAACAAGGCATTTTTAATACCATGTTCTCAGCTTAAAGTTGCCTCATTTCTATCGTACTACAGTAGTTTTAGGTTATCTCATATTGTGTATGGGGCCTCATATCTGGTCATGGATGTTGGAAACGATTTTCAATTTTGAACTTTTTGACTTTTGGGCGATCGAACATCGAGATTTTAGATATTGATGCTACAGCTTCGAGCTTAGTATGTTACTATAACGGATTTTTGCCTAGAATGCGAAACTACAATCCAAATTTGCGTAACTATTTTTGCTGTTGAGATATCCATGCTTTCATGATTTGAGGAATTTTGAGTAGATGGTACTAGTAAAAGTGATTGGATTAATATAAGAAGCATGGTTGTATGTATAGTCAAAGTTGCTTGGAATACTTTGTTTGACTAGTACGTGTTGGATTTGAATTTGTAATAGACAATATGAAGCATTAATAAGGGAAAATGTGAAAAATCAACAAACTTTGGATGAATATTTCTCTATGATTTACTAAGTGAGTTGATGTTGCGTAGTGCTTGACTTTTGTTTCCTTTTTAATTCTCTATACGAAGGTATGGTTATTGTTAGTATTTTCAAAAATATGTCGGGTAGTGCCCGCTTGAGACAAATTAAAGTACATGACTTTGAGTTATTTCATGAAGGGAACGTCTATTAGGTGTTTTTGACTTTTAGATTATGCTGGGGCTAATGTATAGCTATCGAATGGTGTTTGTTTTGTTCAGATCTGATCAGTATTGGCAGAGATATCAGAAAAAGTTATGTCCTTGGAAAATGGGCCATCTTTGACCAAATTTGCCTTACCCTTACAGGCTAGAGAATTAGCTGATGATTTTTTGGTCAGACGTCTTTGCTCATTTCTCCACGTAGAGTCAAGCTAGAACATCCAGTAAGAGCTCAAATGATAGGAAATTTTTTGCTTTACAATAATAATGAATGTTACAAGTAGGTTTATTTTGACAGAGATGGAGATATTATTGAAAAACCATCAAAATTTGACAAAAAATGTTCTGTCGCTTTGAAACACCTAGTGTTGATCAAATCAGATAGGATTAGCACCGTTCGACGCGCCTTTTAATTCTGCACAAGTTTAATATATACTTGAACAAGTATTGATAAGCAACAATTGCCAAGTTTAGGCCATTACAAATCTCTGGATGCATACATCCTCATTTTAAACAGTAGTGGTTTCAATCTCAGTTCAATGTCAGCAACTATGCCTAGAGAAAGCTTCTCAATGCATCATCCTTTTTTGAATTGGGAGCGTGGCATAACGCACATAATAAGTTGCTAATCTATTGTTATAGAGGGGTACTTTACTTGTTAATGAGTGTTGTTTTCAAGACTGGGTGATTGTAGCTTACTTTTTCTTGTTTCGTTTATGCACACCAAAATGAGGAATGCATCTACTCCCAGCTAAATTGTGCACTCTCCAATGTCCATTATCTGGACAACAAGGCATTTTTAATACCATGTTCTCAGCTTAAAGTTGCCTCATTTCTATCGTACTACAGTAGTTTTAGGTTATCTCATATTGTGTATGGGGCCTCATATCTGGTCATGGATGTTGGAAACGATTTTCAATTTTGAACTTTTTGACTTTTGGGCGATCGAACATCGAGATTTTAGATATTGATGCTACAGCTTCGAGCTTAGTATGTTACTATAACGGATTTTTGCCTAGAATGCGAAACTACAATCCAAATTTGCGTAACTATTTTTGCTGTTGAGATATCCATGCTTTCATGATTTGAGGAATTTTGAGTAGATGGTACTAGTAAAAGTGATTGGATTAATATAAGAAGCATGGTTGTATGTATAGTCAAAGTTGCTTGGAATACTTTGTTTGACTAGTACGTGTTGGATTTGAATTTGTAATAGACAATATGAAGCATTAATAAGGGAAAATGTGAAAAATCAACAAACTTTGGATGAATATTTCTCTATGATTTACTAAGTGAGTTGATGTTGCGTAGTGCTTGACTTTTGTTTCCTTTTTAATTCTCTATACGAAGGTATGGTTATTGTTAGTATTTTCAAAAATATGTCGGGTAGTGCCCGCTTGAGACAAATTAAAGTACATGACTTTGAGTTATTTCATGAAGGGAACGTCTATTAGGTGTTTTTGACTTTTAGATTATGCTGGGGCTAATGTATAGCTATCGAATGGTGTTTGTTTTGTTCAGATCTGATCAGTATTGGCAGAGATATCAGAAAAAGTTATGTCCTTGGAAAATGGGCCATCTTTGACCAAATTTGCCTTACCCTTACAGGCTAGAGAATTAGCTGATGATTTTTTGGTCAGACGTCTTTGCTCATTTCTCCACGTAGAGTCAAGCTAGAACATCCAGTAAGAGCTCAAATGATAGGAAATTTTTTGCTTTACAATAATAATGAATGTTACAAGTAGGTTTATTTTGACAGAGATGGAGATATTATTGAAAAACCATCAAAATTTGACAAAAAATGTTCTGTCGCTTTGAAACACCTAGTGTTGATCAAATCAGATAGGATTAGCACCGTTCGACGCGCCTTTTAATTCTGCACAAGTTTAATATATACTTGAACAAGTATTGATAAGCAACAATTGCCAAGTTTAGGCCATTACAAATCTCTGGATGCATACATCCTCATTTTAAACAGTAGTGGTTTCAATCTCAGTTCAATGTCAGCAACTATGCCTAGAGAAAGCTTCTCAATGCATCATCCTTTTTTGAATTGGGAGCGTGGCATAACGCACATAATAAGTTGCTAATCTATTGTTATAGAGGGGTACTTTACTTGTTAATGAGTGTTGTTTTCAAGACTGGGTGATTGTAGCTTACTTTTTCTTGTTTCGTTTATGCACACCAAAATGAGGAATGCATCTACTCCCAGCTAAATTGTGCACTCTCCAATGTCCATTATCTGGACAACAAGGCATTTTTAATACCATGTTCTCAGCTTAAAGTTGCCTCATTTCTATCGTACTACAGTAGTTTTAGGTTATCTCATATTGTGTATGGGGCCTCATATCTGGTCATGGATGTTGGAAACGATTTTCAATTTTGAACTTTTTGACTTTTGGGCGATCGAACATCGAGATTTTAGATATTGATGCTACAGCTTCGAGCTTAGTATGTTACTATAACGGATTTTTGCCTAGAATGCGAAACTACAATCCAAATTTGCGTAACTATTTTTGCTGTTGAGATATCCATGCTTTCATGATTTGAGGAATTTTGAGTAGATGGTACTAGTAAAAGTGATTGGATTAATATAAGAAGCATGGTTGTATGTATAGTCAAAGTTGCTTGGAATACTTTGTTTGACTAGTACGTGTTGGATTTGAATTTGTAATAGACAATATGAAGCATTAATAAGGGAAAATGTGAAAAATCAACAAACTTTGGATGAATATTTCTCTATGATTTACTAAGTGAGTTGATGTTGCGTAGTGCTTGACTTTTGTTTCCTTTTTAATTCTCTATACGAAGGTATGGTTATTGTTAGTATTTTCAAAAATATGTCGGGTAGTGCCCGCTTGAGACAAATTAAAGTACATGACTTTGAGTTATTTCATGAAGGGAACGTCTATTAGGTGTTTTTGACTTTTAGATTATGCTGGGGCTAATGTATAGCTATCGAATGGTGTTTGTTTTGTTCAGATCTGATCAGTATTGGCAGAGATATCAGAAAAAGTTATGTCCTTGGAAAATGGGCCATCTTTGACCAAATTTGCCTTACCCTTACAGGCTAGAGAATTAGCTGATGATTTTTTGGTCAGACGTCTTTGCTCATTTCTCCACGTAGAGTCAAGCTAGAACATCCAGTAAGAGCTCAAATGATAGGAAATTTTTTGCTTTACAATAATAATGAATGTTACAAGTAGGTTTATTTTGACAGAGATGGAGATATTATTGAAAAACCATCAAAATTTGACAAAAAATGTTCTGTCGCTTTGAAACACCTAGTGTTGATCAAATCAGATAGGATTAGCACCGTTCGACGCGCCTTTTAATTCTGCACAAGTTTAATATATACTTGAACAAGTATTGATAAGCAACAATTGCCAAGTTTAGGCCATTACAAATCTCTGGATGCATACATCCTCATTTTAAACAGTAGTGGTTTCAATCTCAGTTCAATGTCAGCAACTATGCCTAGAGAAAGCTTCTCAATGCATCATCCTTTTTTGAATTGGGAGCGTGGCATAACGCACATAATAAGTTGCTAATCTATTGTTATAGAGGGGTACTTTACTTGTTAATGAGTGTTGTTTTCAAGACTGGGTGATTGTAGCTTACTTTTTCTTGTTTCGTTTATGCACACCAAAATGAGGAATGCATCTACTCCCAGCTAAATTGTGCACTCTCCAATGTCCATTATCTGGACAACAAGGCATTTTTAATACCATGTTCTCAGCTTAAAGTTGCCTCATTTCTATCGTACTACAGTAGTTTTAGGTTATCTCATATTGTGTATGGGGCCTCATATCTGGTCATGGATGTTGGAAACGATTTTCAATTTTGAACTTTTTGACTTTTGGGCGATCGAACATCGAGATTTTAGATATTGATGCTACAGCTTCGAGCTTAGTATGTTACTATAACGGATTTTTGCCTAGAATGCGAAACTACAATCCAAATTTGCGTAACTATTTTTGCTGTTGAGATATCCATGCTTTCATGATTTGAGGAATTTTGAGTAGATGGTACTAGTAAAAGTGATTGGATTAATATAAGAAGCATGGTTGTATGTATAGTCAAAGTTGCTTGGAATACTTTGTTTGACTAGTACGTGTTGGATTTGAATTTGTAATAGACAATATGAAGCATTAATAAGGGAAAATGTGAAAAATCAACAAACTTTGGATGAATATTTCTCTATGATTTACTAAGTGAGTTGATGTTGCGTAGTGCTTGACTTTTGTTTCCTTTTTAATTCTCTATACGAAGGTATGGTTATTGTTAGTATTTTCAAAAATATGTCGGGTAGTGCCCGCTTGAGACAAATTAAAGTACATGACTTTGAGTTATTTCATGAAGGGAACGTCTATTAGGTGTTTTTGACTTTTAGATTATGCTGGGGCTAATGTATAGCTATCGAATGGTGTTTGTTTTGTTCAGATCTGATCAGTATTGGCAGAGATATCAGAAAAAGTTATGTCCTTGGAAAATGGGCCATCTTTGACCAAATTTGCCTTACCCTTACAGGCTAGAGAATTAGCTGATGATTTTTTGGTCAGACGTCTTTGCTCATTTCTCCACGTAGAGTCAAGCTAGAACATCCAGTAAGAGCTCAAATGATAGGAAATTTTTTGCTTTACAATAATAATGAATGTTACAAGTAGGTTTATTTTGACAGAGATGGAGATATTATTGAAAAACCATCAAAATTTGACAAAAAATGTTCTGTCGCTTTGAAACACCTAGTGTTGATCAAATCAGATAGGATTAGCACCGTTCGACGCGCCTTTTAATTCTGCACAAGTTTAATATATACTTGAACAAGTATTGATAAGCAACAATTGCCAAGTTTAGGCCATTACAAATCTCTGGATGCATACATCCTCATTTTAAACAGTAGTGGTTTCAATCTCAGTTCAATGTCAGCAACTATGCCTAGAGAAAGCTTCTCAATGCATCATCCTTTTTTGAATTGGGAGCGTGGCATAACGCACATAATAAGTTGCTAATCTATTGTTATAGAGGGGTACTTTACTTGTTAATGAGTGTTGTTTTCAAGACTGGGTGATTGTAGCTTACTTTTTCTTGTTTCGTTTATGCACACCAAAATGAGGAATGCATCTACTCCCAGCTAAATTGTGCACTCTCCAATGTCCATTATCTGGACAACAAGGCATTTTTAATACCATGTTCTCAGCTTAAAGTTGCCTCATTTCTATCGTACTACAGTAGTTTTAGGTTATCTCATATTGTGTATGGGGCCTCATATCTGGTCATGGATGTTGGAAACGATTTTCAATTTTGAACTTTTTGACTTTTGGGCGATCGAACATCGAGATTTTAGATATTGATGCTACAGCTTCGAGCTTAGTATGTTACTATAACGGATTTTTGCCTAGAATGCGAAACTACAATCCAAATTTGCGTAACTATTTTTGCTGTTGAGATATCCATGCTTTCATGATTTGAGGAATTTTGAGTAGATGGTACTAGTAAAAGTGATTGGATTAATATAAGAAGCATGGTTGTATGTATAGTCAAAGTTGCTTGGAATACTTTGTTTGACTAGTACGTGTTGGATTTGAATTTGTAATAGACAATATGAAGCATTAATAAGGGAAAATGTGAAAAATCAACAAACTTTGGATGAATATTTCTCTATGATTTACTAAGTGAGTTGATGTTGCGTAGTGCTTGACTTTTGTTTCCTTTTTAATTCTCTATACGAAGGTATGGTTATTGTTAGTATTTTCAAAAATATGTCGGGTAGTGCCCGCTTGAGACAAATTAAAGTACATGACTTTGAGTTATTTCATGAAGGGAACGTCTATTAGGTGTTTTTGACTTTTAGATTATGCTGGGGCTAATGTATAGCTATCGAATGGTGTTTGTTTTGTTCAGATCTGATCAGTATTGGCAGAGATATCAGAAAAAGTTATGTCCTTGGAAAATGGGCCATCTTTGACCAAATTTGCCTTACCCTTACAGGCTAGAGAATTAGCTGATGATTTTTTGGTCAGACGTCTTTGCTCATTTCTCCACGTAGAGTCAAGCTAGAACATCCAGTAAGAGCTCAAATGATAGGAAATTTTTTGCTTTACAATAATAATGAATGTTACAAGTAGGTTTATTTTGACAGAGATGGAGATATTATTGAAAAACCATCAAAATTTGACAAAAAATGTTCTGTCGCTTTGAAACACCTAGTGTTGATCAAATCAGATAGGATTAGCACCGTTCGACGCGCCTTTTAATTCTGCACAAGTTTAATATATACTTGAACAAGTATTGATAAGCAACAATTGCCAAGTTTAGGCCATTACAAATCTCTGGATGCATACATCCTCATTTTAAACAGTAGTGGTTTCAATCTCAGTTCAATGTCAGCAACTATGCCTAGAGAAAGCTTCTCAATGCATCATCCTTTTTTGAATTGGGAGCGTGGCATAACGCACATAATAAGTTGCTAATCTATTGTTATAGAGGGGTACTTTACTTGTTAATGAGTGTTGTTTTCAAGACTGGGTGATTGTAGCTTACTTTTTCTTGTTTCGTTTATGCACACCAAAATGAGGAATGCATCTACTCCCAGCTAAATTGTGCACTCTCCAATGTCCATTATCTGGACAACAAGGCATTTTTAATACCATGTTCTCAGCTTAAAGTTGCCTCATTTCTATCGTACTACAGTAGTTTTAGGTTATCTCATATTGTGTATGGGGCCTCATATCTGGTCATGGATGTTGGAAACGATTTTCAATTTTGAACTTTTTGACTTTTGGGCGATCGAACATCGAGATTTTAGATATTGATGCTACAGCTTCGAGCTTAGTATGTTACTATAACGGATTTTTGCCTAGAATGCGAAACTACAATCCAAATTTGCGTAACTATTTTTGCTGTTGAGATATCCATGCTTTCATGATTTGAGGAATTTTGAGTAGATGGTACTAGTAAAAGTGATTGGATTAATATAAGAAGCATGGTTGTATGTATAGTCAAAGTTGCTTGGAATACTTTGTTTGACTAGTACGTGTTGGATTTGAATTTGTAATAGACAATATGAAGCATTAATAAGGGAAAATGTGAAAAATCAACAAACTTTGGATGAATATTTCTCTATGATTTACTAAGTGAGTTGATGTTGCGTAGTGCTTGACTTTTGTTTCCTTTTTAATTCTCTATACGAAGGTATGGTTATTGTTAGTATTTTCAAAAATATGTCGGGTAGTGCCCGCTTGAGACAAATTAAAGTACATGACTTTGAGTTATTTCATGAAGGGAACGTCTATTAGGTGTTTTTGACTTTTAGATTATGCTGGGGCTAATGTATAGCTATCGAATGGTGTTTGTTTTGTTCAGATCTGATCAGTATTGGCAGAGATATCAGAAAAAGTTATGTCCTTGGAAAATGGGCCATCTTTGACCAAATTTGCCTTACCCTTACAGGCTAGAGAATTAGCTGATGATTTTTTGGTCAGACGTCTTTGCTCATTTCTCCACGTAGAGTCAAGCTAGAACATCCAGTAAGAGCTCAAATGATAGGAAATTTTTTGCTTTACAATAATAATGAATGTTACAAGTAGGTTTATTTTGACAGAGATGGAGATATTATTGAAAAACCATCAAAATTTGACAAAAAATGTTCTGTCGCTTTGAAACACCTAGTGTTGATCAAATCAGATAGGATTAGCACCGTTCGACGCGCCTTTTAATTCTGCACAAGTTTAATATATACTTGAACAAGTATTGATAAGCAACAATTGCCAAGTTTAGGCCATTACAAATCTCTGGATGCATACATCCTCATTTTAAACAGTAGTGGTTTCAATCTCAGTTCAATGTCAGCAACTATGCCTAGAGAAAGCTTCTCAATGCATCATCCTTTTTTGAATTGGGAGCGTGGCATAACGCACATAATAAGTTGCTAATCTATTGTTATAGAGGGGTACTTTACTTGTTAATGAGTGTTGTTTTCAAGACTGGGTGATTGTAGCTTACTTTTTCTTGTTTCGTTTATGCACACCAAAATGAGGAATGCATCTACTCCCAGCTAAATTGTGCACTCTCCAATGTCCATTATCTGGACAACAAGGCATTTTTAATACCATGTTCTCAGCTTAAAGTTGCCTCATTTCTATCGTACTACAGTAGTTTTAGGTTATCTCATATTGTGTATGGGGCCTCATATCTGGTCATGGATGTTGGAAACGATTTTCAATTTTGAACTTTTTGACTTTTGGGCGATCGAACATCGAGATTTTAGATATTGATGCTACAGCTTCGAGCTTAGTATGTTACTATAACGGATTTTTGCCTAGAATGCGAAACTACAATCCAAATTTGCGTAACTATTTTTGCTGTTGAGATATCCATGCTTTCATGATTTGAGGAATTTTGAGTAGATGGTACTAGTAAAAGTGATTGGATTAATATAAGAAGCATGGTTGTATGTATAGTCAAAGTTGCTTGGAATACTTTGTTTGACTAGTACGTGTTGGATTTGAATTTGTAATAGACAATATGAAGCATTAATAAGGGTAAACACCGCATATTAACGTACGGCACGATGATTCAACGTGACGAATTCGAGATTTGACAATAAAGCAATTGATAACACGAGGATTAATCAGGTTTCAACTGTATTCAAAAACAAAAGCAAAGAACCAAATTTATTACAGGGCGACGCTCATATTATATTTGATCTTATTATGAGCTTCCCAGGATCATGACTACTGCGAATGTATAAATGACGGAGGGCTAAAGATATACCTGTGTAGGCTGGTTTTGACAGGTTGATCAACCAGGACTCTACACAACAGTTACAGCCAATTAACGACAGACCAAGATGTGCTGCATAGCTAGGATGGACTGAGGCGAAAGTGATAATAACCAGTGAATGTATGCTTGAATACAACACAAGGCGACTTTTGGCAGTATTTTCTAGTTGAAATTCTCGTTGTTGATTAATCGAATGGCGCTTCAAAAAATAAAAAATAAAACTTACTGGCTGTAAATATCTAGGCGCCATAGGCTTTTTTTATTTCTCCTACCATTGTAAATTTTTTGGCCTATAACTTTAACTTTTTTCCCTTACTTTCACTTTATAATCTACTTTCGCTTGTATACTGTAGTTCCATTTTTATTATATGGATTGGCTTGCTTTTGGCTGCGTCAATTACTTTTATTTTGTTACAACTGTGCACATGTATTGCTCTACTACATTTAGCCTTCATTGTCGATGTCAGCTTTGATACTCACATCAAGCTTTCGGGCCTTTCGCAACGTAAGGATGATCATCAAAGTTCAGCCTCCTCTATGTGGTGATGATAGTGGAGATTAAATATAATAGAAAAACGTTTCAATTCTATTAATATCGTATGAATGTAAACTACCTCAGAACAAATTACCGCTTTTTGAAGTCAGTTTTTTTTAATTTTTCTTTTCAAGGTTATCATCCCTCGCACAAACAGCTCCCTCTTTCTCTCGAACAACTTATTCTTCTTAAACTTTTAAAGTATCAAAAAAAGCACTATGTCTAGCTCAATTATGCAAAACAAAAGAAAGCAGCATTCTGATTACGAATTAGGGATGATCGCAGGCATCTTAAAATCAGGCATCACACGTCCATCAACAATTTCCGAAATTTTGGGAATTCCAGTTAGTACCATTAGGGACGCTATAGCCCGATACAGCAATAATGGCACCACAACATTGTATGAGAACAAACAAACTGGACGCCCTCCAGCTACAGTATGTCTGAGCGGGAAATAAGATACTTGAAGCGTTCTGTGAAGTCTCAACCATTCCAACCTTTAACCAGCCATCTAGCCAATCTTCATTTGGCAGGCATTAATGTTTCTTCTCGCCCTACAATGATAAAAAATCTTGACATTTAGGGTATCACTCTCGCGGAGTACCAGCTCGCAGACCAGCTATGAGTAGTTCAAACTTCGAAAATCGCTTGATTTCGGCTGAAAACAAGAGGAATTGAACATTAGAGCAATGGAAGCAAGTGATTTGGTCTGACGAGTTTAGATACCGAGTAGCATGAAATCACCGTGGCCTACGCATTATCAGGCTCGTCAACGAGAGATACAAACCTGAAAGCATAGTGCCTGTTCCGAAGTTCGGTGGTGGGTCTGTGATGATTTGGAGTTGCTTTGTGGCAGGTAGGATGGGTCCTCTTATCTTTCTGGATGGCTCATCAGTTGACCAAGACACTTATGTCAACTGCTTGTCGCAGAATTTTGTTCCATGGTTTGAAAAACTGAAATCTGACAATCCAAACAAGGAATACATATTCCAAGAAGACAAAGCGACTCCGCATACGGGGTCTTACTACACGACATGGTGGAAAAAAAAGAGCCATGATTAAAGGGTTTGATTTCTGGCTATCTAACAGCCCAGACCTTAATCCTATTGAGCACACGTCTGGGCTATGCTTGAGAAAGTACTTGAGGTAAAAAGACATTCGATAAACAATACAAAAAAGCTTAGGGTGCAACTGGAGTTGGAATGGAAGAATATTGATATGGAGGCCTTAAACAGTCTGGTTCAATCAATGCCTAGAAGAATTGAAGCCGTTATCGAAGCAGGTGGCGGAATTACTCGTTACTGATCCCTTCCTTTATGCTTCTCTTTATTTTCTTATATATATGATGATTCAATACAATACAAAGAAGATATAATCAAGTTTCTATTATATGTTTATAAGTAAGAGCTCATAAAAATGATGAGCTTTCTAATAGGGGTCTTCCAAAAGTTGATCGCCGATCTTTAAAAAGCGTCAACTTGTTTTGAGGTAGTTTAGAAATTAATCTAATTATAAACCAATTTACAACGACAGTTCACGCCATTTACCTTAAACTACGTAGTAGACACTGAGAATCAAAAAAAAATTATTGTATGAGAAATCTTAACTTAGGAATTGATGTTTTTTGGTGTTATTGTTTCAACAATGCTAAAATACGCCATAAATAGGCTTTACTAAAAATGTTTCTTGTCAGGTCGTTTTAGGGATCCCTGAAACGTCCTAGAACAAATGAGGACTGTAGTGCTATAGGTAGTAGATAAAATAAAATGAAGACAATATATAGATTAGTTTGGATCAAAAATCATCCAATTGCCTTCTTGGCTCAGTTGGCAGAGCGTCTGCCTAGTAAGCAGAAGGTCAACAGTTCGATTCTGTTAGCAGGCATTTATTTTTTGCAAACAAACGATTTACGTGAGTCGTTGGGAATCTTACCTGTCGTGCGTTGCTATTGACTTGTAAAGATCAAATCCACCCGTTTGTCTTCTAGGTAACTCATACTGTATGCTCTTCTAGCTTTTCTGTCTAAAAAATGTTCACGCAAATATTTGCAACTTGTATGAAAATTACTTAAACAATCCATCGGATTGTAAAGCGATCTGATTTTTTGGCAACTTCACTCGATTAGTGGACTCCTTCGCCTATAAGCTGTTACAGCGTACTCTGCTCGTTTTGAAGCACTTAAAAAAGCAACTCTATTTTAGATTATAGCAGCTGTAATAGCGAGAAGTTCACACAAACGATATTGGTGGCACAGCCAACACATCCTTTGAGGCACATTATACCATTCTACCTTGTAGGTTTTCTTTCACAACACTGCACTTATACCACGCATGAGAAATATAAGCAGAATAACTAGTTCGTAACCATGTAAGACCAAGTACA
Organism: Mucor circinelloides; assembly: GCA_037974945.1. NCBI lineage: Eukaryota > Fungi > Mucoromycota > Mucoromycetes > Mucorales > Mucoraceae > Mucor > Mucor circinelloides. The sequence continues at coordinate 260,643 of JBBNAA010000029.1, read as the reverse complement.
AACGAAGTTCAAATGCTCGATGTATGCATCTGATCCCGCCGCACTAACCCGTATCTACCTGACAGTAAGGTTATTATACTTGTTATGGACTAATGCTCTGCTAATTAGGCCTTTTTCATTTTCAATACAATAGATGAAAGAAACGAAGTACTATGCGAATCGCAAAGTATCATGCGAATTACAAATTTAGATGATATATTAGTTTAAACGTGTTATATGCGAAAATCAAGCTTCATTGGTATTACGTGCCACAGTCGAATTGCATACATTCTCATTTCGATCATTGTAACTCGACTGTTGTGATCGTAATAAAAATAGTGCAACAACTTTTCTTTTCGATATTCTACAATAGTTGTCATTGTAATTCGATCAAAATAGCAGGAAGTGCATGATTTAAGTTAAAGCATATAAATATCTTACGCAAATCATACATGAAATTTATACTTTGTATATAAAAAAGTAAAAATGCAATTCTCACTCGGTATTGTAGCGGCCTCAATTGCTTTGACCTTGTTTCATAGCGCTGAGGCAGCAATTGAACCTCAAGCATGGTATACTGCACATCCTGGCATGTCAAAGATTGGCCTCGTGGACCAAAATATCAATCAAATTACTGATGAACATGGCCGTGTCAGGTTCTTTCATGGAACCAATGTTGTCAAGAAATCGTCACCTTGGTATCGTCCTTCTACCTTCAAACCTGGAGATTCTTTTGGTCCCAAGGATGTTGCAAATCTGCAAGCGCTTGGTGTAAATGCGGTTCGTTTAGGACATCACTGGGCTGGTAGCGAGCCTATTAGAGGTCAATACAATCAAACATTCTTGGACATTATGAAGCAACAGACCAAGTTGGCAGAGGATCATGGCATTTATGTTCTAGTTGATGTACACCAAGATGTATTGGCAAGTCAACTATGCGGTCATGGTGTGCCAGATGTAAGTTTCTTGCGTAAATTGATTCAGGTCATTGATGCTAATATTTCTCGCAGTGGTTTGTTCAACGCAGCTGGGTACCTAATTGGAAACAATTTCCCTTTCCTCAAAAGTTGATACCATTCTCTGTAAATGAAAAAGGAATTCCCAGTGATAGCGACTGTAATTCTATTGATTGGAGCCTGAGCTACTTGACTACGGCAGTTGGTAATGCATTTGGAAGATTATATAACAATTACGATAATTTAGGTGATGCATTTGCTGCTTACTGGGCAAAACTTGCTCAACAGTATGTCAATACCCAGAATATTCTAGGTTACAATCTGTTGAACGAGCCTTGGATGGGAGATACCTGGGCTGATCCTACTTTGTTGGTTCCTGGTGTCGCAGATCACAAAACTATGGAGGCCTTATGGAATCGTGCTACAACCGAAATTCGCACTGTTGACAAAAACACACTTATTTTTTTCGAAGGAGCTACTCTTGATGTGCTTTCAGGCTTCAACGACGTTCCCTTAGGAGACGGATCTCGCTCTGTTCATTCATTTCACTACTACAATCCACCCCAGTTGGGCTCCATTAGCGATACATTGAAAAATCGCATCAAGGATAATGTTCGCCTGAAGACTGCAGGAATGTTGACTGAATTTACCTTTTGGCTGACTGACGATGCTGGAGCAGCCAAACTACAAGAAGCTGTTAATGCTGCAGACGAATACATGATGTCGTGGATGGGTTGGGCCTATGAAAACTTGTATGATGGCAATGGTGTTGCACATCCAGGTTTAGCAAAGCACTACAGCCGCGCTTATCCTTCTGCTGTAGCTGGTGTGCCAACAAAGTTTGCTTTCAATCCTTCCGATTTATCCTTTACCTTGACGTTTAATGTCAAAAAGTCAGTTAATGCGCCAACCGAAATTATCTTGCCAGTTCCCACCTATCCAAATGGTTACAATGTGTCTATTTCTCCAAGCACAGCTGAGATTATCCAATACAAGCTTGATGATCGTACATTGGCTCTTTTCAATGGTGAATCAACAATTGAAGGACAAACTATTACGGTCAATATCAAGAGACTGTAGACTAACTGAACAATTGTTTAACATGCCAGTAATAAATCTACTGTTGACGCTCTTACATTAGTTGATTTTTGCAATAGAATTGAGCACTTGCCAACACTTGCAAATTTTAAAATCATTAGTAAAGAATTCCACCAGCAGATAACGGTATCTGAACTCATTTTGATTTTGATAGAAGCTGATAGCCAGTGGTCTCCAATGACTAGCCGGTTAAAATGTACCCTCAATTGATCAAGCTTTGAATAAACCCTCTATATAGCATTGCTTCAGGACTTGGGGTTGACGCAGAGTACCCTGAATGCGGCATGTAGCTGAGCTTCAAGGCAATCCTAAATGATGATGATTCACATTGTTCATGTAATGGGTGTTTCCTTAAAATGAGTTAGCTTCTCTTCATTTAAGAATAGTTTATTAGATTCATTCACTAGCGCAAGGTACTTTGTTCTTTAAGGCACCGCACAAACATAATGTAAATGGCTAAAGAAACGTACAAGGCTAACTCTTGAGAAGCTGATTCCAATGTGCTACAAACCAAATTAAATTCATCAGTTCTTGTTGGTGGTATAATGGGACGCAGGTTTCATGTGCCGCATAAGGTGGCGTAAATCAGTCTTTATTCATGTCGTATGTTCAAATTTGAGTCAATAGCTCAATAAATGCACAAGGTGAACGTGCTGATAATGTCTAACTGAAGCATTTTGATGATGAAATTTAGGGCCTTTGGAAGTCTGTCGAGTCACGAAACGAAGGATACATTCGGTTGTGTCCCACACAGCAAAAAAAGAGGAGGAGGTAGAAATTACAATTTCTATTTTTAAGTGTTTGGATCTTTGGTATCCAGTTCCCTCTCTTCCTTGTATTTATCTGTTTTACTGCTTTTTTCCCTTTTTATTCTCTGTGAGAATAGCCCATTAAGTCGATACACTCGATACAAAGAATTGAAGGTAATTATCATTTGTTAGCATCGGAGAAGCATGCAACATGTCCAACCTGTTTCTGACGTACTCTTTTTTACACCATTATCTCATTGCCAAATTCATCCCTTCTTTCCTACACCCTTTGCTCTTGATTACGACTACAATAGAGGATATGAGTAACTCAAATAGTTCATTCGAGTTGGGAATGAGAAACCTGAATCTTGGTAACGATTCAACTTCATATCATCTTAACCAACAACAACAACATTATAGTCAGCCGCCTCCTAACCAAGGTGGAGGGGGCGAATGGAACCAGGGTCAGTATATCCAGCAGCAGCAGTATCAAGACAGTGATGATGAAGACGATGACCAACCCCTTTCTTACCAACAACAACAACCATCTCAAGGAAGCAGCTTTCCCAGACCTGTATCTGTGCGAAACATGGCAACTGGTTTGAACTCAGCAAAGCCATCAAACTTCATAAAACCGGCAGCACCTCAGTCTAACAGCTCCATTGTACCTCAAGATATGAGCGTGATTCAATCACTGTATGAGAATTACTCCCAAAAGGTTTACTTTGAAGGTTATGTGTACAAAAAGAACGATTTGACTGTGGATGGCAAGTCATTTGGCGATCCTCAATGGTCTCAATGGTATGTCGAGCTTTGTGGACCTGTGTTGACGCTCTGGGACACTCTGGCTGATCAAAATGAAAATGTGATGCCTCAATATATCAACATCACCGATTCTAATGTTGAACTCGTTGGTCGCTCTGGTGAGCCTGGTCGAGAGAACGTATTTTCCCTGAATTCAGCTGGTGCCAATCGATATTTGTTTGATGTTCCCGATTTCAACACGCTCGTCAATTGGGTCTGTGCTATTCGATTATCATGTTTTGAATGCTCCAAGCTCCAGGAAATCTTCACACGCAGCTTTGTGTCTCGCTCAGCGTATTCTGATGTGCTCGCCAAGCCAATGAATAAGATGGAAGGATTTGTTCAGGTCAGATTCTCAGGCACAACCGAGTGGCAAAAGTATTGGGTAGTTGTATCAGATAGAAAGGAGGAAAAGAAGCTTTTCAGCAAGAAATCAGTTCAATCAAGGGGCCAAATGACGTTTTACGAATCAAAGAAGGCAAAGTCTCCTGTTTTGACCATGGTAAATGTGGTGCAAGCTTATATTTTGTATCCGGAATCACCGCAAGCCATTGACCTTGTTTCCATGTTCAAAGTGGAAGGAAGCACATTTACCGTGAAACCAAATGGCGAGCAACAGCCTGCAACATCATACTCTAGTGCACTAATCATGGCGTCATCCCCCAAAGAGCTTGTTCAATGGACAGTTGGCACCTTTGATGCATTCAAATTGTACGGCAGACCCAGTCGCTTGAATGACGATCCTCTCAACATTAATTCACTCAATTTTGGAGAACCTAGAGGCGATTTGCCTCGCTTGTTTTTGGAGGTACCTGAAGTGGCACACCTTAATTTCAGTGAGGAGACATTGCTGGATAATAAGGCGCAATTTGCAGGCATTTTGCTTCATAAAATGCAACAGCAACATCAGCAACAACAACCCCCACCTACACCCATGCATCGCCAATCACAGCAGCCAATGGGCCTCATTCATCAAATACCTACAGGTGCACCAATGTACAATAATCAATCGCCTCGTCCCAATTCGCAAAGAATGTCTACATATTCCAGTCAATCCTCTTTCATCAGATCTCCACTACCACAGCCAATTCAGCAGCAGCAGCAGCAGCAACCACGCATGAATGCTCCTGCATCTGGTCGTAAAATCTATGCCAGCGATGAGGGGAGTGATGACGACGATGACGAAGAAGAAGAGGAAGAGGAAGAAGACAGTGATCGTGATTCTGTATTCAACAACAGAAACTCCAAATTGCAAACAAAAGAAAGCCTGTCCTTGCCTCCTATGACAGCTTCAGAAGATGACGGATTTGCCAGTAGCATTTTGGGAGATATCGAAAAGAAGAACATGGCATCTGCATCACCTCGAGCATCAATTCAGACTGACAGTATATCTTCGCCACCTCAACCATCTAAGCAGACATTGCCAACCGAGCATTCATCAAACACAAGCTTGCCCATCAAAGAAAAAGGAGTCAAAAGTGAAGACGAATTTGGGTTATCTGAGAGTGAAGATGAAGAGCCCACTCGAGCACCCGTTGCCTCAACCAAAAGGCCTACACCCAAAATGGCAAGAACTCAAGTTAGCCTTAGTGGATCAGATACTGAAGACGAAGAGGAGGAGGATGCCAGTTACTCTGGCAGCGACGATGATGTTCCAATCCACCAGCAGCAACAACAGCAACAACAGCAGAGATATCAGCAACAGCAATACATGGATTACAACGATCCTCGCATGCAATATCAACAGGGCCAACCACAATGGGATAGTGCTAGTATGTATGGCAGTGCAAGTATGATGGAACAGCAACAGCAATACTTTGATGAAGATGGATACCCCATCATTGACGAAGATGGACCTGTTATTCCTCAATTAGGAGATCGATTTGCCACCCAAAATAGTTTGTTGGACACATACAGACCAGATCGCGCATCAGCTCATGACCAAGAGGGCTATGCTAGGGCCACAGGACAACCACTTATACAAGTTCCTAATAAACCGCCAGAGCCTCGTGCTGGTTTGGTTGGCATGATCTCGCAAATTGAACACGAAAAAAAGCAAAAAGAATCTAGTAAAAATCGATTTAGCGAGATAGATCGTGATCGCATGATGGACCGTGAGCGAGAGAGATACATGATGGATCAGCGTGCACAGATGCTGCAGGTAAGTGAACGGATAGTCAACGACGCTGAATCAAAATTAATCGCCTGCTACTTGAAGCCTATGATGGGTCAAGGAATGAACATGATGGGCCAACCAATGATGTACCCAGGAATGAACCCTGCCATGATGCAAATGATGGGCGGTCAAATGCCAATGATGAATATGATGGGCCAGCCCATGATGTATCCTGGTATGATGAATATGCAAAATCCCAGCATGATGAATATGCAAATGATGCCTCAAATGATGGATCCTCGTATGTCAATGATGATGATGCAGCAACAATATGGGCAATTCCCAATGTGGCAACAACAGCAACAAGCCATGTACGGCAATCCACGATTCAATGGCATCCAAGAGGAGGGCGATGACGATGAAGACGATGATGTGCCACTTGGAGCAAAAGAAACTCCCATACCCAGAAACAGTAATAGCAATAAAACTTAATAATAAAGTGATAGATCCCCCTTTTTTCAAATATAAAGCTTAAGCGTCAATGCGCGATGACCATCGTCAGTGTATCTTTGGATGTGGGTTGAGTTTGATTTCGAGAGGAGAAGCCTATTCGGTTTGGAGATAGTAAACAATAACGCTGATTGCCAAAGGCAACACCCAAAGCAGTACTTCTGACTTGAAATCAATTAAATAGCATATTACTTATAGTCGCACAAAATCATCATCAGCCTTTAAGACATTGCAATGTATCGTATCATTGTTTCCTTGTTCAATGATCTTGTTCATGTGACTGTGTTGAGGCGAATTGATGGCCTTTCAGAGATCTATGCCACAATCGAATTATCTCTTTTCCATTCATATTCATATTCATAAAGAGGAGCACTTCATGGAAACAAAACCAAAGAGACCCGCCTTTCAGCCTTACATTCCAGTCCACAGACGCAATCAAGCAGAAAAAGCTACTGTTCAATCACCACCACCGGCAGTTCGAGCATCACCCAAGGAGGAAACCGAGGTTAAACGACGTGGGAGGGGTCAATTCAGAGCTCCTCTGAATGAGAACAATGAAAATATCTCAAATAATTACAAGCAGTCGAAAGAAGAACCTAGGACGCCGAAAAATGAAGTAAATACTCGAAAAATGACAACAGCGTAGACTTTGGTTGCTTAACAACATATGTAGATGCCCATTGAGAAACTGACCGAGAAAGTCAAGAAATTAGCGACCGAAACTTCTGATGATAAAGAAGACTGGGAAGAAGAGTGGGAGGCATCGGCCGACCATGTCAAAGTGATAACGAAAACAAAGACACCAGCCAAAGTAAAACCAAAAGAGCCAACGACATCAATCAGTGGTAAATTTTACGACAGATGGTTTGGAAGTTTTATCATATTGAGCATTTTGATGGTAGATGATGAATTAACGACCACACTTGATTGTTACGATTTCCCCAGCTCTTTCAAAACACATCACTTACAGGACATGTTTAGAGAATATGAATCAATGAGAGGGGGTTATAGCATAAAATGGGTTGACGATACCAGAGCATTGATTATCTTTGAGCATCCGAACACAGGTAAAAAAATGTTACTTCCATTTGTCAATTTCGCACAGTGATGAATTGACCGTTTTTTTGCAGCGAAAAAAGCATACATAGACCTCATAAATAGTCCAATCATCAAGATTCAACCCTATAAAGGTCGAGTAGAGACGAAGCGTAAGCATTCCAGTAAACCAGTCGATTATATCAAAAGTTGAGTGTTCTTTTTTTTTTTTTTTACAATTTAGCATCTGGGCCCATTCCTCGTCGACCTGTAACAACCGATATGGTTGCTAGAAGATTAGTTCACAGTGCTCTAGGAGTGAGATCAACGAAAACAGCGGAACAACGACAAGCTGAGAAGGAGTTACTCAAAGCAGCAAAAGGTAAGAGGCATTTCAGCAATGTACATCCAGTCCGCTAAGACAATTACGTGATGATTAGAACAACGACTTGCTCAAAAGGCAAATAATGCAGTGAGAGAAAAGCAAATTGCTAGTGCATTTGATGAATAAGTATCAGCCACTCAATGAGCACGCTTTATTGTAGATTAAATACTGAATAAATTAAAATGGGCTTCTAAACAGCAAGTTGGCACCTGTTTTTTTTATCTGGTTATGTCGAATTTCAAAAATATGCTGGACAAAATAGTCTGTTGTCGTTTCTTTAATATATTAGATATGTAATTGCTGCTCTTGGTTGATTATGCAAGGGCAAGCCACGTCTGAAAGCGAGCTGAAATGGCTTTTATTCATTCGCAAAAGTTGAATATTCTGCTTGGATGAAAGCTCACGAATATTGTCAGGTACACACTGATTTTGTGAGTAACATTTTAATCAGTATAAATAATATCAAATGAGTTAGTAAAATAATAAAAATCTCAAATATCTTCTTTCGTATACTGTTACGAAATTGGGTGCGCTAGTTATACATGTAGTGATAAAAGTGATAAAAATGACCAAGTAGATCCAACTACTATATGAGCACCAAGTTTATAGTTGTCTAACTAGTAAAGAATAAAAGAAAGTACAACGAATCAACACCAAATAGATGTATACGACATATTCAAGGAACCTTATCTAAACAGAAGTTCAATCAATGAAATAATGAAAAAACAAGAGGCTATGTAGATAAATTTGAGGAAAAAATAAGATAATCCTTTATTGTGATATGTGTCTAATCTGTGTATTTATGTTTTTGCTAATCTATAAGCTGCTCTTATTTAATCATGTTTCAACATTGATGTCTTTCGATTTTAATTATCTAGTGTGAGAAATCAACACAACCGAGGTTTAGATCAATCAGTTGGTTTTAGATAGGCATTTTGTATTTTACTTCCTCTTGTTCTAGAGAGATTTTCGAGTTGGAATTTATAATATGCGAATTTTCAGGTTGGGTGTTTCAAATATGAATTTCTTGGAAGAATTATTCTTGGAGGATTTAATAGAGTGTTTTTATTTTTCCCAAAGCAGTTTTCCTATATTATGGCGGTAGTGTGTCACATGAATGTCGTTATTTTACATGTTGATTTTCAAAGACTGATCATCTAATTTGCACGGAAGGTCGATTGAAAGCGCTTCTTTTATCAAGCTCAGGTATCAAGACCTTCTGCATACGAAATCTTTTGCCAGGTTCATCGTTTTGTTAAAGCCAAATATTCCTGTTTCTGGGAATTGATAAATATGCTCATACGGTGAGTTTTCAGGAACTCATTGCACTTGATGCTTGGTGGCATACAATGACAAGCAATTAGCTAGTTGCTATAGATGTTACTGTGTGCGTTATGCATGGAGTGTCAGTAGTACCGTACAAACCAGCAACTGTTAGCATCCAATATTGGCAATCATCCATCAGTAGACAATATGCATTATTGGATTCTCATTGTGAGTATTACTGATGGCGATGCAAAATCCAAATGTTCATCATTGCTTGCAATTATTACTTTGGCAAGTAGTAAGCACGCCAAGAAACCAATTTCAAAACAATATCCCTTTATTGTAGCTGTATCATGGAAAGAAGTATCGCAAATACTTGGCATCAATCATTTGAAAGCAGAGTATTTGAAAGCAAATACATTATTATTATTGTTGGTTTTATCTCTTTTTTTCTTGCGGTTTTCTTTCTTGCAACATACAATCTAATTCTGAGGGATCCCATTCAACCTGGAAGTTCTCCCAGAAGTGCTTTACGATGACTTCCTTTGCTTCTTCAACAGTGCAATCTGTCACAGCTTGGTTGGCATGGTTATTCAGGTGACTTCTTGAGCTTTCGACGTGGTTTTTTCCTTTGAAACTACTTCCGCACACTGTGCATACTGATTTGCTGCCTTCATTTTTACTTGCATTTGCCCGTATGTATTTCGCTGCTTCAGTATGCTGGCCACTTTTGTTAGACGTATTGCCGACCCAATCAGGTGCTATCAATCCTTGCAACAAATGCATCAGATGGGCTTTGTGGCCATAGATTGGTTTTCTTTTCTCTTTGATTGTGTCATCTTCCTTGCAAAGTTGGCAATCATGTAAGCCAACCAGGTTTGTGGCATTCATGGTGGCCAGTTGTTGGATTCTTGTTATTCTACTGTCATCCATAGTACGCGTAGTAGTGATTGAGGCACCGTTGTCTTCAAGGATATGTTCCTCAATCATTACAATCGAGACTTCTTCATGTACAATACAGTGCACACCACAGGGTATTTTATAACGTTAGTAACGCAACGTCAACTCAAAACTTGTTGTTCTGTTTACCTTCCTCAATATCATCGGTGACCACAGCTCCATTCTCGTCTACTTTTATTTCCTCGAGAGCCTGCTTTTGTCTCTCTTCTGATAATTTCTTCAGGCCCTTTCTTCTATATCTATCCTGGGCATTCTTGTATTTTCTATAAGCCGTTTTATATTTTTTTTGTATCCAGAACGGATCATGATTCAATTGATTTTTTATATTCGGTTCCGTATGATTCCTTCATGGCGGCAACCACGGCTTCCAAGTCTTTTTTTTTTCTTGTTCAATGAATGGTGCTACTTCTTTTTCGTATTCCTGCTTGGTCATTCTTCTAAATAGCTGTTGCGTGCAGCGAACGCCTTCTATAAACTTATTGGCCTCTTTCATGTCCTCAAACTTTCTGTCTTGTATCATTTTGACAATGTCCAAAGTGGAGAAGGTGCTTCCATACTTTGTATACCGCACGGCCGAATTGGGGTGATGGCCTTGTTGTATTCACATATTTAACTGTACCTGAATAATAAATATCGTGGTTTAAATATGGTAATAAACTATGCACATAGGAAGCATATGTAAGATAAACCTTATCAACATATAAACGATTACCCTGATATTCACATAAGCTAAGTTCTACTAAGCTATTCTTCTTATATTAAAGGATAGCAATAAATAAAGAATATAAGTAATTAGCGTTGCCAAGAGCGGCTAAAGATACTCAGACTGATCATCTATATCTGAATTAATTACATTTAGCATAAGTGAGGATTGATACTAAAATTTAGCATGAGAACACCATTCTATATGAGCGTTTAAGCAATCCATAATAAATCAAACATATAAATAGCAGTAGACATACATCCATCCATTGATTCCCCATCTGATTTACTTGTGAATAAAATTCTACATCCATTCTCACGTACTTCTCTTTCCCTCTTAAAATCATACATATACAACAGGCCTGCGAGTGAAGCCGCCTTAGAATTGTCAGCTAGTGTCTGCGCCTTCTGTATGAAGAAGCGTCGCAACGCATATGCTGTGATATCTGAAAGGATATTCTCATAATCAGTAAAATGAGCATCACAGGCATTCCCTGTATTTACACTCACTTTTGTTGGTTGTCCTTTCAAACACTTTTCTAATTGCATGTGATGCATACTGTGTGTTCCGTGGTAGATTTGCCAAAACTCACAGATGGCTAGGATCAGAAAGTCAGTATTAAAATCTTTTGCCATTGCATTTAACACTGCTTACCCTCCGATGTCGTTATTACGATAGAATACAGGCTACAACTTCACAGCATCCTTCACAGAAAGGGTCATTCTGCCACTGTCATACCGCTCCGCAATGTCGTTTGTAAGATATTCTCGTGCAACCAACAATGCCACCAAGAGAGTTTCAACTGCCTTGGATACATAGATAGTATGATGCCTAAAAGAATTGAAACCGTTATCAAAAGTAAAGGTGGTCTTACAACCTATTAAAAATAAAACCCCAATCTCCAACAGTCGTCACTCCTCTTAGACCTAACTTAAAGCAAATTCGTCTACACGATTTTATAGAGTAAAATGTACTGTTTCGAATGGTATAAGTTCTGTACTGATATCTTCATTACTTCTGGACCTAATGGTAAAAAACACTAATTTTTGAAAACACGCACGCGAAGCATTAATTTCACTACAGTATATATACATACCGTATACACATGAGATGAAAGATATCCTTCTTTGTTTTACAAACTGATTTTTGAAATTTAAGCTGATTAAAAGGTTATCCAGAAAATCTGTGTGTACCAAAAGTAAAATCATTGTTCTGTGTAGAGATATGGTCTCAGAGTAGGCTTGAATAAATGTATAATATAAAAGAAATGGAATTGGGTTAAAAGAGGATCTTTATTATTTTACACTTTGATTTGATATTCATACTAATGTCGTGATCAGGGAGGATATGTTTTAGTGTATAAGTATACTGTTGTGTGATAAATTGGGTCACAAAACTAGTTTTTGACATTATTAGAGAAGTACTCATTGGATCAGGACGTTCTTAGTAGTCTCATTGAAGGTGATGTATCATTTCTAAGCCGGATGTCGAATTAAAGTAAAACAACTCCGTTCAAGCACAGATCACATCATCAGATCATAAAATATCAATATGAAACTGAATTCACAGTTACTGATGATCCATTAGTCGTATGTTCATCACAATAGGTATAATAATCTATTGTTCTATCATCCAGATCTTCCCATCCAACACCTTATCCTCACATCAAATCCCTCAGTTCGAATAGTATATAAACCCTCTCATATTTCAATGTAATAAACGATATTCTTTACCTGATTAATTTTATACTCTTTCACAAATAACTTATTTCTGATAAATCAAAGTACATGATGATGTTGGAAATGGCATTCATGACAGTTTGATATTCATGATTTTAACCTTGTTTTCTCCCGCTAGTTTCTGGGCATTTGGATACTGGGAGTAGCACATGATGAGTTGTAATTGCGCATCAATAATACTGTGGAATTTATAGCTAGTTGTAGGTATAAATTCACGGAAAAAAAGAATAAAAAACAATGTCAACTTGATAAAGGTATATCTTTATTATCAAACTGACAGGTCTAAAATAAACTGAAGAATCTCTACTGGCCAGGTAGATGATCCTTCTTATATATTCTAACAATGGATAAAAGTTCTACTATGAAGGATTGACATATAAGTCAATTCAGATTAATTAACCTAGCAATTCATGCTAAGAGAAATCTCAGTGAACTAAACATACTTTAGCTCATCTGGATGAATGAATAGACTCTTATCCGAAGTACCCTGATCTGTCCTTTGTATGAGGATCACTAATATCGATCTAGTAGCATGTATCCTATAGGTACAGTCTCTTAGTCTACATTAGTAGTATGTGTCTGAGTGTATATCATTGTTCTGTATATATCTTAGCACATATCTAGATATATGGCATGTCTATAGCATGTCACTATGTGCATGTCTATATAGCATAACATATATAGTACAAGTCTGTAGTACATAATGTATCTGTAGCTAGTATCAAGGATATAAGCATATGTCATATAGTGTGGATCTTCAAGTAGTGCACATCTGATGCATACATCTTATATTGCATCGATCTTGGCATTTAACCAAATATAGGACATATCCGTAGTCAATGTCGGGATACAAGCATCAGTCTATAGCGCCATCCATGCTAATGGTGCCATCTATAGCTTATGTTTGTATATGGTATAAATCTGTAGCGTACATCTAATTCATTAGTGTACATCATAGTTTATATCAGAATATGGCAACTGGATGAACTGTGTACGGAATTCAGATCATAGTGGATGTATTCCACAAATGTCTTTCGATTTTAATTGTCTGAAGCCAAGAATCAGCGCAGCCGAGGTTTAGATCAATCATTTGGTTTTAGATAGGCATTTTATATTTAATTCTCTCTTGTTCTAGAGATGGTTTTTGATTTGACATTTATAACATTGTTACGTTGCGATAGAGTAAAAAGGTGTATGTAGTTTTAATATGAGAGATAATAAATAGATAAATGATCCTAAGCAGATCTAACTATCAAATGAGCACCAGGTTTATAGTTGTCCAACTAGTAAAGTATAATAATTATACAAGTAACAAATGAAATATAAAAGAGAAATAGAAATAAAGTACAATGAATCCAGATCAACAAATGTAATTGACAGATTCAAGGGATCTTACACGAATATAAGTTCAATTAAAGAATAATAAGAGCTATAAAGCTATATGAATAAGTTTAAGGTAATAATAAGATGATTCTTTATTCTGTCTATTCAATTGATGGTATTTATACTAATTTTCTATGTGTGATATTTACTATACTATTGTCTATAAATTTTGTGATGGTTGTTTTGTTATGAGTCATTGCATGTCATTTGCAAGGGACAGTAATTAAGTTATGTGATTAATAATTGATTCGAACGATATAGAATGTGGTAGAATAATTTCTTGATGGTAATTGAGATTTGTATGAATGATCCTTCGAGTGAGTTTAACAGTAGTATTGTTGTCTTTGGTTTATCCGTTTGATTTCAATACGCGAAATTGGCTTTAAATAAAAGCTGCAGGTACAATATAGGAGAGTTTCCATCGCCGTTGAAAGAAATGGGACTTTACGGATCAAGGTAATATTGAATGGTGATTATATTGAGCAGCTATCCCAAAAAGGGGAAAAAAAGGTAATTGATATGTATACAACGAAGAAGAGTAGGAGTGATGGATATTTTATTGGATAATGGTTTGTAGGTGGAGAGACAGGAACAGCAAAAAGAGAAAAGTAATGGTTGACAACCATGCGACTTGTAACAATGTATTTTGTTTAGCCAAAAAAAGAGTTTTAAGAGAATTACGAATTCGATTCGTAATATTACGAAATCACTGTTTAACAACAGCACCTGAGCACTTGAAAATTAAAAAGTCTACATACACCGCTATTACAAAAATAATTAAAAAATTGCGGCTAAAGTGGATCGAACACCTGACCTTTAGATCTTCAGTCTAACGCTCTCCCAGCTGAGCTATACCCGCTTATTACATGATTTTTTAATCAGCAAAGCAATTTTATAGCTGTGTTAGTATAACAGCACACTACAGCCCGCAGTGGTTCTAGGACGTTTTAGGGAACCCTAAAACGACCAAAAGAAATTATTAAAAAAATAAAAAAATCAATTTTACTAGTAGGAAAAAATTTAGAGCCTTTGAAAAATTCAGATACAGAACCTTTTTTTTTCTGTGTGTATCTTCATTTCTAATGCATGAGAAAGGGTAAGCACTGTAGAGTATGCTTGCTCTAAACTTTCTTTTTGTATTGGTTAGTTACCCTTTTATTAGAAAATTATTTGTTCGGGCATTTTCACGTAGGCATTCATACCATCTATATAGTCTGGTACAATAGCGATTGGTGAGTGGATAAATTCAGGAGCACGGGATTGTCTTCTGGCTGCTTGAGCAGCATTCGAACTGGGGGATGGTGTGGCGGTGGATGCAACAATTGGAGGGCATCTATTGCTTCTAAAGTTGTCCATGGTAGTTACAAAAAAAAGGCTTAATGGATAATAGCTAAAACGACATGACAACAACTGGCAATCATCAAACAGTTTATACTTTTTCCTTTGTTTTGGTATTTCTAAATTGGGTGTTTTTATTGTGAATAAAAAGATTATCGATTCGTTTTCTTCTATTTTCTTCTTTCCTTCTAATTTTTTTTGTTCAAACATAAAAAGGTTTGAAGGTATGTACAGAAGGTTGCTTGTGGTTAACATCACGGATGTATATATGTATGCTCAAATTAATAAGTTTATGATTTCTTTGGATGCTCGCAGAAGGCTATTTTGAAATGCTTTTTCTCGTGAAACTCATGACATGATTTCAGCAGTAGGTTCCATAATAATGTTGTGCTCTTCTAATAAAGCTAATCGTTGCCAACCTAGTACCAGCTGGCCAAGCTCATGTCTCATCGTCGTGCATTCATGCTTTACGAGCTCTTGTATTATCCGCGCTATCACACATCTTGGTCTACACATCGTCGCGCTAAAGGTATTTGAAATGTCCTCATTGCTCAACTTCCACGTCTGTTGGTATGCACATTTCATATTAATTCTTCTTACACAAACAGCAGGAGATACATCTGTTAACAAGAAGGCTGCTAATCATTTCTGCTTCTGGTTTGGCTTCTTTAAGCTGCTCCTGATATCCGCTGTGTATAATAGTAAGTTGTTGCAAATACACTCCTTTACATTAATTGAAGCTGATCATCAACATCTCATTTTCGTTTACTCTCATAGATATAAATTAAAGCCATATTACATGATGCCAAATGTCATAAGCTAGCACGGAATTTCTTTCACTTTACCGTTGGTCATTTTTCCTCCTGCCACCACAATATTGCTGATTTAGTTTCTTTGTTGGGCTTTGATGTTTCGTGATCATCATCATGTTTCCTGCTTTAGCCTCGTTTACAGTATTTACAAAAGATATTATCTATTCTATTCGACATTGCTACTTTCTATCCACTGTCTCTCTGCTATTTTTCACACCATAGAAATGATGATTCACGCCATTTTGCAGCAGCGTATCATACATGTCAATATTGCGTAATGGCAGTGTATTTTACCCAATAATAAACCTCAATTTAACAATCAAAAAATCTAAATGACCCAATAGATCCATATTTCAATGATTTAAGATGTGTTAAAAGCCAATAAGCAAAATAAAAACGATGTGTCATGAACATGGCAGACCAATGAATGCATGCCATCATTTGCAATATTTAAGAAATAGATGTTTATCGAGCCAATGGATGTACAATAGAAAGTCCCTGATACAGCTGCCATGGAGCACTAAGTGATGCATAAGACGGCCATTCCATGGACGTATTGAGGTATGATTAAATGGCCATACCAGGTTTCGAATTAGGGTAGTCTGTATATGGCCATCTAAGCAGCAGTTTAAGGAAGCCATTAAATGGCTAATTTTGGGACCCTGAGATGTCACTAATCTTGGGATAATAGAAGCCGTATCAAGGACCATTATACAGCCGTAATGGAGGGCGTTCGAGGGTTGTATCTAAAACCTCCAGTTCGGGGTTTC
The DNA here is from genome assembly GCA_037974945.1 of Mucor circinelloides. Classification (NCBI taxonomy): domain Eukaryota; kingdom Fungi; phylum Mucoromycota; class Mucoromycetes; order Mucorales; family Mucoraceae; genus Mucor; species Mucor circinelloides. Next base: position 244,040 of record JBBNAA010000029.1, on the reverse strand, counting down.
CCTGATACGCCCTACAATATCGCCATTTCAGGGTCGTTTCAGGGCGTTTTAGGGTAATCATAGGGCTGTAGTGCTACACTGCAACTTTCTGGCGTATTACTCCCGTTTTAGCCTGTTGTAAAACGGTGGATATATTTTAGGCTGTAGAAGGGTGGAAGATAGAGTTTAAAATACGCCCGATTTCTAGACAGAAAATAGTATTTACAAGTTGGGATTTTAAGCGAATGTAAAAAATGATAATTAGAGTAGTAGTAATATAGATTAAAAAAGGGATAGTAATATTCAACTAATCCATCATTTTACTCAAATTAATATACCAACGTTTTACTCCACAGGGTAAAACGCAGGTAAAATGCTCGGTTGAAAATATTGTCGTCTTCTTCCTCTTCGTTTTCATCAATCTCTTTCATCTCCTTTTCACAAACAGCTTCCCATCATTCCAGATTTCCCTCACCAAAGTAGCTTTCGATCCAGGGAAATACCATTCTCTGCAGCTCCAGTGTTCGAGAAGCACTATTTCTTGCCAATCAGAAGGGCGTTTCCCAAAAGCCAGCCGTACCTCTAGCGAAAGAAGATGGGAGTTTACCCAGAAAATGGGTCTCCAAGCGACCAAGACGACCCTTCCATCCTCCTCCTCGTGTGATCAAATCAAAGGGAATGCCAAGCCCCTCCGCTTCCATCATTGCAACAGCATGACGACCACCGTGAGTCACTCTTGTCGTGAAAACAGCTTCGCCCGTCAGAGCTTTTTTTGTTGTTTTCCACTGGATGACACCACTTATACTCTTCTTAGGACTATCACGTCGTCTACGCAAAACTTTCCAATTGTGCCATCTGTGTTTCTTCAAAAAATTACCATTGTTCTATTTTTTATCCAAGACATTAGCATTCAACCTAAGAAGTCTTTTGTTTATTATCAACTTACAGTATGTCAAACCTGTGTAGAATTTAAAGGCACATCCAATGGTATTAATCTTGTCTGATTTGATCAACACTAGACGTTTCAAAGCGACAGAATATGTTTTGTCAAATTTTGATGGTTTTTCAAGAAAACCTCCATCTCTGTTAAAATAAACCTACTTGTAACATTCATTATTATTGTAAAGCCAAAAATTTCCTATCATTTGAGCTCTTACTGGAAGTTCTAACTTGACTCTACGTGGAGAAATGAGCAAAAACGTCTGACCCAAAAATTGTCAGCTAATTTTTGGACCTGTGAGGGTAAGGCAAAATTGGTCAAAGATGGCCAATTTTCCAAGGACATAACTTTATGTGATATCTCGGCCAATACTGATCAGATTTGAACAAAACAAACACCATTCAATAGGTCTACATTAGCCCCAACATAATCTAGAGGCCAAAAACATCTAATAGACGTTCCCTTCATAAAATAACTCAAGGTCATGCACTTTAATTTGCCTCAAGCGGGCACCACCCGACATATTTTTGAAAATACTAACAATAACCATACCTTTGTATAGAGAATTAAAAAAGAAACAAAAGTCAAGCACTACGCAACATTGACTTACTTAGTAAATCATAGAGAAATATTCATCCAAAGTTCGTTCGTTTTTCACATTTTCCCTTATTACTGCTTCAAATCATCGATTACAAACACAAATTTAACACTCCCTAGTCAAACAAAGTACCACAAACAACTTTGAATATACATACATCCAGCATTGATATATCAATCTAATGGCTTTTCCTAGTAGTATCTTCTCAGAATTGATGAAATCATGAAATCATGGATTTCTCAACAACCAAAATAGCTAAGGAAATTTCAATTGCAGTTTCGCATTCTAGGCAAATATCGGAGTCTGAAATAAACAAAAAACGGAAGCGGAGTTTGAATGTTTTTTAGAGCGGCCCGCGTCAGAAGTTGCTCTGCGAAGGAATAATGATTGTTGAGCCAGTGTATAGAGTAACCACGAGCACAGCGAAAGATAGTTTGCTTATTGAACAAGACGCAACAATATTGTTGGACTCTGAAAAATAAATGTATCAAAAAAGAAATATGTTGACAAGATACGAAAAATCAAGATACGAAAAATCAAGATACTTTTGTTAAGGCTTCAATTTCATATCTACTATTATTTATAAGAATTTCTAAAAGACATAAATTTATAGGTGACTATTGTAATGGTGTTGTGCCTGAATTGCCACAACTGTCTATATAAGATTAAGGCACTCTTTGATAGGTAATTATTCCAAATATAATGGAATATGCTACTAGATTACATCTCAGTTGATGGGCATATTCAGCTGCAAGTGAATAACATTTGTTACTGTCTTGTGTGATGACTCATAAATTTAGTATAAATAGCCCTTTAATTTCATTAATAAACTTCAGTATATTTGCGTCTTGTTCAATTACTATACTATCTTTCGCTGTGCTGGTTACTGTATACGCTGGCTCAACATTTTTTTGAACAGAATAAGTCTGATACTTATTGTTGTTTATTGGTGCTTACCTGGTTCCTTGTCATAACTGCTTACTTTCTCCCTGCTGTCAACTTTTTGCGTACTGAAATTGGTGATTATCTTGCTTCTCAAACGCGTGCTGATCAAGAATCCCTTTGGTATTGTCTGTCTATGACGAATGCTATTTCTTCGTATGGATAGTTGCTAGGTTACTGTTGCTGCTTTGGCTGTACATTTCGATTGAAATCTATATATTTCTGGTCATAGTGTTGGTAAAGAAAAGTTGGGTATGTTAGCTACAGAGGGAAGTTGTTTGCTTCTGTGGTTGCCTACACTTTTAACGCTGAACATCTAAATGGCTAAAAATTGAAGAGCTCTCTTGAGGTTACATGGGTGCTTGAAGTACTTACAAGTGGTTTCGTTTCCTATTTTGTCGGGTTGAACTGGTCTACGATTGACAAAAGCTGTTATTGACACTGAATTCTCGTGATTCATTCTCTGTGATATTGGTTCGAATTGACTTCTAGCAAGCTTCAATCTCTTCAAAGAGTACTACAAAGACTTGATCTTCGGTTTTAAAGGAAGCTGATGGATGAGAAATGTCTTGATGGATACTTGAGTTGATTGTTGAATAGCTGGAAATGTGGTATAGAAAGAAAAGTTCGTACTCGTCTGTGATATAATGGTGGAGGGATCTTCAATATGGTTGTTGATGCTTTGCTATTGTGAATCCTTACTTGATTGCTGTTTACGCCATCTTGTTGAGCTAAATTCTTGAATTGTTTTGGTCACATTTGCTATTGATGAATCGCGAATGATGCTGGATATTTGTAATGGTACTTTTTGGAATGATGTGTGTGATATAGCGATCGCCTCTCATTACGTGCTATTGATTTTGTTAAATCCTCATTCTACCGATCAATGGTGATAGTCTACTAAAGTTTGAACACCTCAAGTAAACAAGTTGCTATTGCTGTTTACGCTCGCATTGAAATTCGAAGGTGAACATCTTTGATTCAAACATTAGTATTAGTTTTTGCATGTGAATGGTATATGTGTGCTGTTCCTTAAACAACTACTAGAAGAAGGTTGCTTAGATGTTGCTTTCCAACTTGTATTACTTGCGGTAGATATTATGTATTGCTGCTTGGATTTCATTTCTAGATCGTTTTGTTATCTGTGGCTTTGGCAACGTTTTGGTTGATATGAATACTTTCACTGAGGATAAAATGCCTTGGGTGCAATGTTTTTCAGCTAATTTAAATCGTTGTAATCGTGTATAGTTGGTTGTAGTAGTTCTGCTGTTATGCTGCTTGACAAGTGATACTGCTGACGCTACTGAGGACACTGTACTTGGAAAAAATATGATGATTGATTGTATGGTTGCTGTCGTTGATAGTGTGGTTTAAGATCTCCTGAGAATAGTTGATCAATGTACTTGGGACAAACGTAATCCACTTTTTCAACTAGTAGCTATAAATTGAATCCTTCATTACTTGGTATAATAATTACCTAGATAATTGTGAATGGTATATCGTATCGTATTATATATGCTGTTACCACTATAGAAGATATCGGTACTTTCGTTGCATTCGTTCATTGCACATAGCTGGTTTAGATCCACTGTCATTGGGTTTGGCGACTGACTGATTAAATCTTCAATAGCTTGATTTGTCTCTAGGTGATCAAGGAATCGCTTAGTGAGATCAATGTTTTTCCGCTTGTTAGTAAATTATTCTAGGGAAATGATTCTGTGATATGTCGCACATTTAGGATATCTTTGCTACAGGTAGATCTTGGTTTCTGTTGGTCATTCTGTCATGTAACTTCTGATGTTACTTTGAAGAACTGCGTCGCTGGTGCTACAAGCATTTCTAAGCTATACAGTATAGCTTTGGATACATGCAAGTATAGTAGTAGTACCTAGACATCGCTCGCTGATTTTGGACTGCAACAGTTTCCTCTTTGATACTCGTCATAGCATCATAGAGTTGCTTGGATATGATGATGCTGTATTGGGTACAATGATTCTTTGGCTTGTAACGCCTTTGAATGTGTACTGATAGAATATCCATATTTGATTGAGTTGCTCGCTTATAGTTGAACTCCAGAATAATCATGCTGGATCTAAGGCAAGTGTCGTTTCTATAAACTGGTTCGTCTTGTTGGCTCGTGCACATCTATTTTGTATGCCTGTTGTTATTGCTATTCCTGCTTTGTCGGATAGAATGGTAATAGTTTGACATGGTTTCACTCGTGGATTGTTTGACACACCTTCACTGGTTCCTGTATTGGCATTGCTAGCACTGTGTACATTGACAGTCTTGTCTGAACGTTGGTATTATGTATAAATCCTGCTACGTTTCTCTACGTCTGCTCTACACTAGAAAAAGAAGTCGTCCTGTCGTGCTGTAACTGCAGCAGGTTCCACTATTGTTAGATGATTTTGGTCTAATCCATTGGTACAGAATATTTATTCTACATGTTGCTTTGGCTTTCTTTCGTCTAGAAGAATATGTTCTTGCTCTTTCGCATACCATATTCTGGGGGGGGGGGGTTATATGCTTCGGTGATAGTACATGATTTTTCGAAATGATAAACGTGTAAAACGGTCAAATAGGTATTGCTAAAAGGGTCTTTCTGTTTGTATTTGTTTACGATTTGCAATGATGTACAAGCCACTTTGTTTACTATATGTCTTCAAAGGATGGAACACCTGCGCATATTTGATATACGAAACAAAGCAAAGGAACCTTCTCGTTGCATACTTACAATCTCTGACTTTGCTTATGTATCCATCCTGTATACAAATGAAAGGGACATTTTCACATGATCTCTCAACTGCGGTTGATCTACAGATGACACAATTATGAGGCATTGGTATCTAACAAATGCTATGCAAACTGTGTGTATGATTTCATTGGACAATGTATAGTACATTGAACGGATTGTAACTCTGTCTTGAAATGATTTTGTTGTGTAATATTGCTAAAGATCGGTAACTACAATACTCCAATAGTCAGATACACATTGACAGGTACTACATTGCTTGTGTGAAGAGTCTGATCTGGATATCGTTGGATCGATACGGTGATAGAATTACTCAAAACAGTATGCTATTCAAAGATAACAATGAAATGGTAGCCTTGATGTTAAAGGTCTTAAAAGGCTTTCTAAATGTAATGATGATCAAGTCTTTTTACCTAGTATTTTTCCCTATGATAGGTTTTAAGGTTTTTTACTGACTGATCACTATATTACGATTACTTTTGATAGTTGTTTATTCTTCTTGAAATTGTATTATCTTGTATATTCTTTGTATTTCTCAAGGAATATTATCAAAGATTGCTTAATCTGGGGGGGCTATGTTGTGCCTGAATTGCCACAACTGTCTATATAAGATTAAGGCACTCTTTGATAGGTAATTATTCCAAATATAATGGAATATGCTACTAGATTACATCTCAGTTGATGGGCATATTCAGCTGCAAGTGAATAACATTTGTTACTGTCTTGTGTGATGACTCATAAATTTAGTATAAATAGCCCTTTAATTTCATTAATAAACTTCAGTATATTTGCGTCTTGTTCAATTACTATACTATCTTTCGCTGTGCTGGTTACTGTATACGCTGGCTCAACAAATGGTTAATTTGAATGACTAATTGATTGATTGATTGAACTTCTTTCTCTTTGACAAATCACTAGCATTATTGTTTAGGATATAGATCAAATCATAGCAAGGAACAGGTATTATGCTGCGCATAATACAGCAGGAGTGAGCAAGGCTGCGTAGTAGAATATGATAGCTTTATTAAGACATAGCAAGGAGATGTGAGTGGTGCCATTAACTGGCTAATCTATATCCTGGTGCAATTACGTTCCTGTAGTGTGGTAGCCTATGGCATTACGTTCCTGGAAATGGGTTTCAATTCTGATAAATGTTCTCCCACCAAGTCTACTCTGAAGAGCATTCTATCCATTGTTCGTACCTTGACTTCTGTCTAATTGGTGATCTGTCAACTCTTATCCACAAAGTCCTTGTTTACTGGTGGAAGGCTTATTATACAATTATCCTCTATCCTGGATCAAGGTCCTATTGCTGCGGCACTGTCAAATAACTATAAATACCTTCGATTCTTACAATAGTTTTGATCCTCATTCAATCTTGGAATAACTTAATAAATATATTCAGTTCTAATTGTATTTTTTCTGTCTATATTTCGTTATTCTAAACAATTATACCCCAATCTTTGTATCTCTATTATTCTTGACAGTTCCCTTGTTGCAATTCTTAACGTACACAAGCTTGTGCGACATTTACCTTATTCTTGTTTTGAAACAAAGACTTTATTCTTCAAACACAAGTATTTTAATTACCTACTTCAATCTCCAGTCGAAGCTGAGCTGCTCAAGCTATCCTTTACTATTCTGGCAGATCAAATATGCTGAAATTTATTAATGAAATTACGGGGATATTTGTACTAAATCTTTGAGTCATCACACAAGACAGTAACAAATATTATTCACTAGCATATCTCATTAAACCAAGAATTACTTATCAAAGAATACCTTAATCTTATATAGACAGTTGTAACCTTCTGGCACAACAAGGTCATTAAACAATAGGAGAGATTGATTGACTTAGCGATAATGGTTTAATATAATAAATGTTGTACGAGCTTGTGTACGTTAAGAATTACAAGGGAACTGTCAAGAATAATAGAGATACAAAGATTGGGTTATAATGATAGTGATTTGTCAAAGAGAAAGAAGTTCAATCAATCAATCAATTAGTCATTCAAATTAACCATTACAATAGTCACCTATAAATTTATGTCTTTTAGAAATTCTTATAAATAATAGTAGATGTGAAATTGAAGCCTTAACAAAAGTATCTTGATTTTTCGTATCTTGTCAACATATGGGTTCTTTTATACTTATTTTTTAAGAATCCAACATCCTTATTTTACTTTATATTACCTCCTCTATTTGTATCTTTTATCTAGATACAACAATATAGTGGTATATAAATGAGCAATTGGCCGATTCAAGTCTTCTCGCCTAGTTTTTGTACGTATCGAATGGCTATGATACCTGTTGTCCCTCATGCTGCAACTTAAGCAGAATTCACTCATCTAGAAATAAAAAAGGAATATACGAGGCCTGTGATAACTCAAAATATAAACAAAATATAAGCAAAGAAAAAAAAAGATCAAGCAGAACCGAAATCAAGAATCGATAAAGAACTTATCAATAATATGCTTAATATCAATTTCAGAATATAACTGAAGAAGATGGAAACTTTCTACGACGGGCTTGTTGCTGATTGACAAGGCGACTTTGTTGGCAATTGCGCTTGAGGTGTATTCTTGATATGCAACGCTAGACATGTATACAGGAAGAAGCTAACATTTAGCGCCAACACTGTAGATATGCTCATTCCCAACTCAACATGGTTTGACGAGAAAAGTTTTATTTCAAGTTTGCATGGACTCTCATATCACATTGAATAAGCAGAAAAGCCTCAGAAACAACAAGATAATCCAGCATTGAAAATGCTATCAATGCAGCTAACATGAGAAAAATCATCGGTAAGATGAATGGTTTTCAGCATAATAAATAAGACAGATCTAGGACAACTTTTCAGAAAGAATGAAAGGTTATATGATTAAATCTTTTTACTAGTTTTCCTTTGCACCTTGTTTCATCGTCTCTTGCTCATGCTTCATCTTCTTTTCATTCATTTCACATCAATTAACCACTGCATACTTTATGTTCATATAATACATTGAATTATGCATCAGGTAAAATATACCATTATATAAATGCCCTGTTATTGTATTCCTTATCCGTGATGACCATGACAGTCATCTTCTGGAGAGCCATTTAATTCCAATGTTGACCAGCAATATCAAGTCAAACTATGTGCTATATCAACATCTTTGTCCATTATAAGTGTTTAGAGCCTTCACTCACGTTTTCTTGGAGGTGTTATTGGGGCTCAAAACTCATGGAAATATAAAGACATTGAGCAATCTCATAGTTACCATTGACTTTCAAATCGACATCGCGTCAATTACATCGCGTGTGCTTAAAACAGGGAATCCAATTTAGGGAATACAAAAAACTCCTTTTCGACTCTTCTTTCCCCTTTTTGTGAACTGAAAACTACTTGATGCTGAATAGAGATCCTTTGATATCATGTATTCACCTCGACGAAAGCCATTATTAAAGTCTCCTTTTGACATCTCGACAAGCCCAAATAGATACAATTACAACAAATCTACTAAAAAGCGTTGCTCACCTAGCCCTAAGCGCTTGGCTTCTACCAGCACACAACTAGGCGATAATGACATGTCCTTGGATGACTATGTAGAGTCCAAGAGAAAGAGAGCAAAACTAGCGCCATCTACCCTCAAGAAACAAACAGCAGCAAATATACCCTCACATCTATCTGTAAATAAAAGCAAATCACCTGTAAATTCAACTTCACCAAGGAGGCGGCCAACATATCCTCCTACTGCTACGAAATACAATCGCACGTCCTTTTGCACAAAGCCAACTCAATCTAATAGCATACATACATTTACCGAGATCAAACCGTCTACATCCTCTCCTAAAATCACCGTTTGTGTTCGAAAAAGACCATTAAACAAATATGAGCTATCGACAAATCAGCCGGATGTTACTGAACTAACCAGCACAAACACAATTGAAATTTATGCGCCCAAGTATGTATCTAGCTATTGATTTTCGAGTAAATTCAAGCTAAATGTTCGTTTTTCCTTGCCAGACAAAAAGTGGATCTCACAAATTATACAGTGCAACATGCATTCACATTTGACCATGTGTTTGATTGTCATACGTCAAACCAGTCTGTAAGTATGCCACCATGGCCAGATTTCAACATGGAGGTCTAATGCGTATATACAGCTCTACCAACAGACGACACTACCATTAGTGGAGCACATGTTTCAAGGCGGAAAAGCGACTTGTTTTGCCTAGTAAGTTGCTCTGGCTGCACACACGCTCTTGCCTAACAACATTATTAGCGGTCAGACTGGATCTGGTAAAACATTCACAATGCTGGACCCTCAACATGGACTCTACTTTAAAGCTATTCATCACATATTCGAACTGTTAAAGGACCACCAATACGCAGGGTTGCAGACATGGGTTGGCTACTACGAAGTTTATCAAGGGCAGCTGTTAGATCTACTGAATAATCGCAAGAAACTGATACCTCGAGAGGACGGCAGAGGCAACATCGTAATTACGGGACTAAAAGAGCATCGAATTCATTCTTTGACCACCCTTAAACAAGTGTTTGAATTTGGAAACCGAGAACGAAGCACGTCCAAAACGCAGACAAATGATAGTTCATCACGTTCGCATGCCGTTTTGCAAATCCTACTTAAAAATCGAAATTCAGCCATTCATGGCAAATTGAATTTTATTGATTTGGCAGGAAGTGAAAGAGGATCTGACCGAGGGCGTAACACAGACACGAAAACGAGACTAGAGGGAGCAGAAATTAATAGAAGTTTATTAGCACTCAAGGAATGTATTCGTGCTTTAGATCAGGATAAAGGGCATGCACCATTTCGTGGTAGTAAACTAACGATGGTGCTGAGAGATTCGTTTGTGGGCAACTCAAAGACATGTATGATTGCGACTATATCCCCCAATCAGTCCAACAGCGATCATACATTGAATACATTAAGATACGCAAACAGGTAAATAGCACATGCCATCATTCTGTAATTACATAGGTTGCTCATTCATAAAAAACTGTACAGAGTCAAGGAGTTAAGGGGCGAGTCTGATCCAAGGCTATTATCATTGCACACTCATTTGCAACCACCTACAATAGCAGTTTCCAAATCAACCACCACGCAGACTATTATTAGTAACCAAATTAGCCAGCAATCACTACCACCACCAGAGCCAGCCAAAGACGATACATACGAAAAAATCACTATTGGTCATGTTAAAGATTTCATTCATCATCACAGAATTCAAGTCGAGGCAATAGAAGCGTATTTAAGGGGTTCTATGGAGCTATTAAAATGCCTTGAAATGAATATCAAGAAACCACTGTCCAGACATAGTATGGAGTCGAAACGCACCAAGTATAGAGACGAGTTAAAAGCAAAAAACAGCCAAGCTTTGCACCGTCTTCAAGACTTAAAAGCAAGAATCCGAGATGAGCTTGAAGATGAATAGACTATAGAGTGTAGTAGTACCAACTGAAAATCGCTTATAAATAAAGCCATTTTCCCTCTTGTCCTATTTTTCTTTTTTCCTCTCTTTCTTTCGCTTTACTCTACTATGGATTTCCCAGCAGAGATCCTTGAGATCGTCGCAACCCATTTATCACGCAACGACCAGTATCAAGGACTTTTTGTTTGCAAGAATTGGTACGCACCATTTTGTCGATCTCTTTATCGACACATTGAGTTCAAAAATCGACATCAATTCAAGACATGGCTCCATTGTAGCCACCATAAATACCTTGTACGATCTATCCAATTTGGTCATTGTGAAAAATACAACAACCCAAAGCAAAGCAATGTGGATTGTGTTACAGGTGCGATTCCATTGTATTCAATGGAGGTTGGTGTTACGCCAGAAGAGCTTTCAGCAGTGCTGGACGAATTACCGTTGCTTGAATCGATGCAATTCGACTCAAGATTATGGCAATATCTCAACACGAAACAATTTGAAAAGGCAGCAAAAAATAGACTTTTGACCTTGCCTGCATTGGACCATCCAAGGCAGCTTAGTTTTATTCAATCTAAAAGAGGTCTGCTGATGTCGAGTTTGCATCTTCGTGGATCAGACATGTTTCAGCTGCATAAAAAACGCTTGTTCCTGGACATTTTTCGATCGACACCAAGCCTGATTGAACTGGTGGTAGATGGGGATGGCTTGGGCGACTCGAAGCATGTCATGTCATTCTCAATGCAGGATATGGAGACACTGCATCTATTATTGCCGCATTTGAAAAGATTGGATTTGATTGATTCGGTGCGCTTGATTGAACCCAGCTTTGATTACGACAGTGAACAGCATGTGGACACTATACAGCCGACAAGACTCGAAAAACTGCACTTGCATAGTCAGATTGAAAAGTACGGCGTTCATCAGTGGCTCAACTACTTTAGTTATAAATACCCATTATTGACAGATTTAGCATTACATCTATCTTCTCCTTATCAGGTGCCTCGGCAACAACAACAACTGGCACTAGAACATCCAGAAAAATTAGCCTTGGCATCCTTGACGAGTAAGCTTCCTTTGCTGAAGACATTGGTGATCGACAATAGCATGTCGAAATTATACCTCAGCGACATTACCATCAATTCCTTGTCGAACAATAACAAGCACCTGAATCGATTGCAAATAGGATTATGGGGAAATAATGTGGAATCCACCCACAAAGCTTTACAGTGTGTTACCATGAACTCAATGACAATCAGCAGTATTTCCCATCTGTGCATCCCTCTGTGGAGTTCCGAGAAGTCGATTGATTTTTCTCTCTTGTCCAAATTACACCAATTAACTCATTTAGAATTGATCGACAGGGCTGGTGGTCCGCGACAAAAGCAAGCTATTCCTAATACCGGAGGCACACTTTTCAGTGAGCAAAAGAACCATTCTGGATACCCAATTGACATCATCTTGACATCGTGTCCCCATTTGATCAGTTTGAAGTTAAACAGTGGCCAAATCACATCACGCGTATATCAGCAACAACTGCAGCCTCACTTACATTTAGAATCGATTCGAATGGACCGAGTGGAGATCTACGAAACGAGCGATGTGTTTCATTACTTATCAAATACATGTCCTAATCTGACAGACATATTCCTCAGGAAATGCATATCAGACAGCTTTGACCTTGCCCTATCCAATTTAAGCCTTACTCGAGTTGTCTTGTCAGAGCTGAGACAGTATCCAGATCAACAACTCGACCATTTAACCCTACTTCAGCAAGAACGACCAACCACAGATATCCGACTTTACAAATCCCTTCTCCACCCGCACACGTTTCGACCCTATATCCGTAGACTCAAGAAAATGCAGCATTCTCATATTTATCTAGAGTGTCTGTCTGTTGATCAATTGATATTCAATGGCTGCAGAATATAAAAAAAAAATCTATTTCTTTTTTTTATTGTTTATAAAATAACTGTACACATGTTGCCTCGAGTAGAAAAAAAAAAAAAATTAAGCTTCGGTATTGTTGATGGATGGTGTTGAGTTTGTTGCTGTTGCTGCTGATGTGGATGTCAAATCCATGACAAATTTCTTCTTGTAGGGATTTCTAAGCTCCTTGACAAGATCTTGAGGGAAAGGAGGTTGTGAGAAATCAGGCTTGTAAGTGACCTCAATGGCATCATCTGCAGTAGTTGTAAAGTTCTCTTCGGTGCTTTGATCGTTGTATTTTCTGACGGGTTTGGGGATCTCGATATCAGTGCCCTTGACAAATCTGCTCCAACGTGAAATGATACGACCATCCTCTAAAGTTTTGGTGGTTTTGCGACGATCGATACGAGTGGGCATTCTAAGGAGTTGTATAAGATGATGTTATTCGCAGCATAGATGGCAAAACTTACTGTGTATCAGGATGGAGCAACATGACATTGGAGTAATGAATAGGCAATTCTTTTCTCATAACACCTTCAGGAGCACCAGGTTGCATTGGGACATGCTTCTTGGCCTAATGATTCCATGTATTAGCAAAAGGATGCAACCCAGTCAAACATAGACAAGCACTCACCAACTTTTTTCCTTCAACAATGACGGTATTGTTTGAACGGTTTACAGATTTAATTTCACCAATGGTGTCTTTGTCTTTACCAGCAATGATGGCGACCTTATCACCAGTAACAATGTTCCAGTGGTTGATTTTCTCTTTAGGATTCATCCATTGTGGTTTGGGAAACACACGAGAACTAACACCTTGTGCCTTGAAACGATGCATTTTTGAAATAAGATTGTGTTATGAAAAAAAAAAAAAAGAGGGAGAAAAGATTTTGACATGGAAACCATTTTTCCTTGAGATGCAAGGGCGGGGGAGGACCCCCTCTTTCTTGTGACTAGGTTAAAATGTAATGGAGAGAGCTGACAGTGGATTATGAAGGTAATCCTCCAAAAGCATGGATACCAACACAAATATCGTCTTGGGTGCAAAATAATATATGCTATTTTCATTTAGAAAGTAGTTTAAGCGAATACAATAGCCTGCAATAAAACTCGAAGCTGTGCAGACTCTTCCAATCATCCTGGAATAAAATATTATTCTTTGTACAATTGTTACTCTGTGCTATTGATTATTACTTTTTGCATAGCTAGCCATTATTCAAACACATTGTGCGATCTTTAGTTAGTTAATAGCAGATTTCGATGATTGAAAGTGTCCTCTTTATAAGATCGACAAAGGTTTGCCAGCCATCAGGAAACAGCTACGATCTTAGGCAATGCATTGAGTCAATAGTGACCTCCAAGTAGTGCTGACAGTGCCTCAACAGCTTCATATATAGTGCTTCTCATGCATAAATCAATTGCTTTCATGAATAAGGGCGTTTTGCAGCAAAATTGGGGTTTGAACTAGGTTTTTCCCTGTGTTGATTTATGACTAACAAAAAAGCTTTTCTATCATTTTTGTCAAATTCAACTATACAATTTGTGCCCGTCGTACTCTACTTTTCAATACATTCATTTGTAACTTTCTATGGTGCATCTAATGGCGCTAGTTATATAGATTATTTTGAATAAGAATATTGAGTAATTTGCAAACATATCAAAAGTCAATTATTGCCAAGATCACATATAAAGGTCTCACAGAAGTAGTTTCAGATGTTGCCCTGGATTGCTAGAATCCATTTGATCTTATGCAAACCATAGTAAAGGTCTTCGTTTTTAGGGCCGAAAGAAAACGCAATAGCAAGTAAGTGCTGGACGAGAGTAATTGTTCTGTGTAATTCTGGCAGTCCAAAATAGCTTCTAACTCAAGAAATCCCTCGTCAAATGCTTCCAAATTTAGCTTATTATTAAGTACTAAGGGTTAATGTAAGTATGCTGTCCATCTGTATACGAGTTGTACCTATTGATATAGGTAGCAGCCAATAATTGTGCTTAGAGTAATGCAATGCTGTAGGAAGTAAATTTCAATCATTCAAATACCAATACCCTTTCCGAACAAACTTTGAAGTTGCCTGTAAAATTTGTAAAGACCACTTATTCTCTTCATTGATGTTAGCGATAACTTGTATATGCAGAACTGAAGCTTTGCAGATTATAAACAATAATTTATTAGAGCAAATAGATATAGATTATGTGTGGTAATGGTAAAAAAAAGGGGGGTGGGATGGGGGGGGGGGTATAAGAAGTATTACTGATGATGAACACAAATCACAGATTTGGATTGTTCTTTAGGTAAACACTGAGACCAACATTGAGTAGAGCAAAACCTAACCCTTCTCACAACAGCTGGATGACCACCAAAGCTCTTGACTTGAACAGAAGTAACCCATTCATTGACAAACGGGCCCTGACAATAGCTACAAGAACGACATTTGTTTCTTCCGCCAGAAATATCCTGTGCTAAATGATACGGTAGCCAGTCCAACGGTACGTCTATCTCATGACGAAGAATGGTTCTTGTTGCAATCTCTCGTAGTGAATGCAAAAGCTTTGTTTCTGTGGGCAGAGGCGACTCTCTAGGGAAATCAACAAGCACATATTGTGAGGATGTCGTTGTTGAATCTTGCACAATGGTGGATCGAGAAGTGCCAATCAAGTGATGCTCAGTGATGGGTGGTCGAATGACGGGTCGAGAACCATCAATGTTGAGTTGTTGAGCGTGGTAAGAGAGTTCTTGATCTATAGAGGCGTCTTCATCTTGATGTGGGTGTACTAAATGGAAAGGCGGTATACTAGTTTTGAGGTCATCGGAGGGATTCAACGGTGTCGATAGAGAAGAAGGAGGAGGTTGAGGAGAGGAAGCAGTAGGTGGCGGCGGTAGTGCTGATGATGCTAGCGGTACAGATGTTGAAGACGATGCTGAGGAAAACGATGACGATGAGGATGCTGACGATGAAGATGTTGTTGGTACAAGTGGAAAGTAAGAATTGATCAGCGCAGAGGACGATGATGAAGATGCAGATGTTGATGATGATGGTTTGGCGGGTAAGCAGCCCATACCTCTTGGACCACATTGCTCACGTGTAATTGCTGAATGGGGAAGAGAAGGAGAAGCAACAGGTGATGAACGAGGGACTCCACGTCTAGTCATTTGCTTCAAGATGCGAGCATAAGCGTCTTGGCTCGATTGTCTCTGATCACAATGACCGGGTCTTGTGAGAGGGTTACCAGTGATGAGCAGAGTAGCCGACTGCATTCTTTCCAGGATCTCGGCTGGCATAATACACAGCAGATTTTCACTGATATCGAGTAGCTCCAGCTTTCTCAGGTTGACCAAATCGGCTGGTAGACTTGTAAGATGGTTCTTTGACAAATTCAAAGACTTGAGTTGGTAACAGCGAGCAATTGATTTCGGTATAAAATCCAATTGATTACTACAAACATTCAAAATGTGCAATGTTTGTAACTCGAGATCATGTGGAAGCATTCGGAGCTGATTGTAGGACACATCTAATTCCTCCAAGGCAGGCATTTCTGTGATACTGTCGGGTAATTGGACTAACCGGTTACCTCCATAAACAGAACCTAATTGCAAATGACGCATTTTAATCCAAAAATCTAATCTGCTGGGTAAAGACGTAATGGCGTTGGCAGCGATTCGAAAAGTAACAAGGTTTGGCAGTAATCGTGGCATGTCTTCGGGTATAACACTGATCTGGTTTTGAGAGAGAGTCAAGACCTGTAGCTCCTTTAAAGCAAGCAACTCTTTAGGTATATCTGTAAGTTGATTCGAGGTTGCGTTTAATATACGTAAATGCTCTAATTGGCCAATTTGGCTAGGCAATCGAGTCAACTTGTTTCTGGATATGTCTAATTCCACTAACGTTGTGTATTGATTGTTGGTTGAAAACTTTGATTTGAGGTAGGGCGTCAATGAAGGTAGTAGTAAGCTGTCCAATTCTTGTGCTAGCTGGTTGGTCTCCATGCCTCTTCTTCTCAACATGACGATACCAGCAGTGGATGATGTTACATCTTGTCGATTTTGCTTAGGCTCTAGATAGACTTGTCCAGTATTTTTTTGTGATTTTTTTCTCCTCACAGGTTTCTTAACATGGCGGCCCAAGGGAGCTAGTGAAGGATCGTCAATACATGATTCAATGTCGATTAATACAGGTTGATTATGCTGGGGCAAAAAGTACTGCATGGGAGGCTGCTTCTCCGGCGGTAGTACGCCTGTTAGTATTTTGCCTTCTAATAGATTGGGTATGTTGATAGGCATATTTTATGTGTAGATTGAAGAAGAAGAAGAGATTAGATGTTAATCAAGAAGAAAAGTTTTTATCAGATTCAGTCTGCGCGCAACCCACATGTTTAACCCCCTAAACACTCTTTTTATCTGATCCTTAAATGAACAAGATCTTAAAATTTGCAGTTGCAATCAAAGGGATGAAGGCTGCATTTTGAGCATTTTTTATCGTACTCATACGATGAGCAATATTTAGACTCGCTAATAAATACATTGCACAAAACAAACGATATACAACAAATCTACATTTAATAGATTCCCATTCAATGGTGATTGTGTTTATCAGATTGAGATACAGACTCATAATATCTACACAATTGTAAACAAATAGAAAGTTCAAGGGTCATTCGCCTCTTTTAACTGGTTCAGTTTCAATTGGTAGCATGGTGCAACCAACAAATAAGATTTGCCCCAATAAAATAAAAGTAATTAAAAAGCATGATTTTATTACGAGTAGGTCTTTTATGTACAGTTTATTATGTGCTTGTGGTTGTAGTATCCCAATTGATCCAATCAACGTTGATGCCTTCAGTCCAGGGGAAGACCCTATCTCCATGTACTTGATGATAATGCTCAGTGTTTTCAAAGTTGGTGTGTGATCTATGATGATGATCGTGATGGTGCCACCAAAATGGTGCTATGGTAGTAAAAACGGGTGGCTCTGGGCAGATGCCTGTACCACACATTGTATAGATTTGTCCTCCTTCATCTGAGCATACTGAATTGTCTGGACAAATAGTAACTGTATAAAGTCCACCATTGCCGCAAGGTCTTTGTCTACACATGGTAAGTATAAAGTTGCCGTTGGTCTCCCCTGGTGAGCAGATACTGGTTCCACACATGGTTATTGAAGTTGGACAATCAACCCCTACGCAGGTTTCCACATCACTAGTTGAATTGATACTTTGGCTGCCAATGCTTCTCACAGCACTGCTTTCATCTAATATACTGTCGCTTATGACATCATTGGAGTTACTGCTACTATTGCTCTCACTATTAGATGCATCATCACTATTAGTGTTGCTTTCACCAGAAATAGCCGTGTTCAAACTATCACTACTCTCTTCAATGGGATTATTGCTAGTGTCGCTACTGAAGTCGCTATCACTATTCACTCCTGGACTAATGCTGGATGCAGAACTATTACTACCACTGTCAACTGAATCTGTCACAGTTACGTCAACCGTAGCTGAGGGAATGAATGAGGGCAGTGTAACGATAATACCGTTCGTTTTACTGCCGCTACGGTCATCAGTATTGTTGAGATCCACTGGACACAGCTCTGTTCCGCATAGAGTAAACGTTTCTGATGGTACTTCACCGCTTGAACATTTTGTTTTACCACAGACCGTTACGGTGTGAACAGTCGTACTATCACAAGGAGCATCATTACACATTGCCAGAGTGAAATCACCGCTCTCGGTAGGGTCACAGATAGCAGTACCGCACATTGTTATAGGACATTCAGTAGTACCACAGTATGTGAGTGTTTCTGATGGCAATTCACCTTCAGAACAACGAGTAGAGCCACAGACAGAGACTGAGTGATGGCTGGTACTATCACAAGGGGCACCATTACACATTGGCAGAGTGAAATCACCACTTTCAGTAGGGTCACAAATGCTTGTGCCACACATTGTAATAGGACATTCGCTTGTTCCACACATGGTAATAGTTGCGCTTGGTTGTTGGGCACTAGTACATGAAGCTGTTCCGCACATGGTAAATGTATGCTTTTCTGTGTTTCCTCCTGTTGCCTCACAAGCAGTGCTGCCACATAGAGTGACTGTATAGTCTCCAGTCTCATCACCCGTACACTCTCTTGAATTACACATGGTTACTGTTTGATCTCCTAGTACTGTAGATGTAGCTGTAGTTGCCGTTGTAGTTGTTGTTGTGCTAGTTAAGTCAGTGATGATCAGGGTTATTACTTCATAGAAGTTGAGGAGCTTTGTCTTGACATTGGTTTGAATAAATGTGGCGGTTGTAGGCTCGATTGATGTTGATGTTGATGTTGTGGTTGTTGTCAAAGTCGCAGTTGTATAAGTAGGATCGTATGCAGTAGTAGTTGTACTAGAAACAATTGTTTTTTCAATCAAACTGTAGGTGGTGGTTTTGGCTGTGGAGGGTATCGTTTTTGTGGATGTAACTGTAAAAGGTACTGTAAGCAAGGTAACCGCTGTTGATATGCCCGCTGTTCGAGTGCTGGTGAATTGGACAGTGATGGTTTGATAAGCTGTCTGTGTAACTACAATGGAAGAAGTTGTAGATGTAATTGTCTTTGTAGTGGGTGTGTACGCTGGCAGTGTATAATTGCTGGGTGGGTAGCATGCGTTTGAGTAATCACAGATATCACCAACTGCAGCGAAATCTAGAATATCCGTTCCTTCATCAATACTGTCCCAACTGTATGAGAATCCCAACAATTTTCCAGCAAATGCAGCAGTACTACTATCCACAATCGTTGCTATTTAATCAATGTCAGACAAATTTAACAAGCAGACATATCAAACTTACCATCAGGAGCTATAACAGTGCCAGCCAGGTAGTCAGATGTTTGGCGATTCAAAGTCCATGGGCTACTAAAAATCGTTGGCTGTATTCCTGTTAGTGGGTCAATCTTCACAAAGTACCAGATGGCTCTACATGGCTGGATTCCAGCAGAGAGTCTACCGCCTGTAAGCGTTAACGTGGTGCCAGTAACATGTATCTAGCCTTTGCTCATCAGATGCCAATATTTCCCATGCTCGCTTCCCGCCTCATTTACCATAAAAACAACAATGCCATCAGTTGGATATTGACTATTCACTGGACCATTCCAAGGTGTCTTTCCAAATAGTATACTATCTGCCACAGAATCGACATTTGGATCGTTTACTTGACATGATGTTTCACTGCAGCCCTGAAATTTCATCAAATAATATGCCGAAGTTTTCGGTTTGATTATAGAGACTTTTCCTGAAGCATCCAACAAGAGCTCTGGTGAGACTGGTGCAAATCTAGCATACATCTGGATCCTAATTTCGTTATAGTAGCCAGTATGTGTTGTATAATCTATTCCTTGATAGGTACAGTAAGGATCAGCAAAAAAAACGCTGTTAGCGGTTACTGAGCCGGCTAGAGTTGATCGCACAAATACTTGACCCAGCACAGCTATGCCAGTTGGCAATGTGGACCCAAGAGCTGCAAGACCGGCATCTTGTACTGTGGCTGGCGATTTTGTGCAGTTCAATTCTTTACGTGAGTTGACAGTGTATCCAGTTGCAGCGATACTATCCAGCGCCCAAAACGGCCCAAAAGATGAATGATGGCTTCCCAGTGTCACTTTGCGGTTGATGGCCACTTGAAAATTTGAAATCTAGGTAAGAGAAAGTGAAATGAGTAAGTGATATTAGTGAATGCTAACTGCATGCTGTCTTTACCGCGTTGGTGCTGGGGATGATACATTGCTTGTCATATGTTGGGTCTGTAGATATTCCGTTAGGAGAACGAAAGCTGTCTGCCATAAAATCACTTATTGGACTGGGTAGGGCTGACACTCCATCATGATGGGTTAGTAGCAACAATAGAGTTGCTACTGCTATGCTTAATCTATCAATCAGCATCTATCGATTGAGAGAGAAAGGCGACAAACAACGGTCAAAACAGATTTGACGTCTCAGTCATCATTTTTTTTTCATTTAAACTGTATTCAAATATATATGCGAGACTTCAGCAAACATAAATCGAACAAACATAATATTTCTATTTTAGATCTGTACTGTGCCTGTTTGTTGTTCACTGGTTCTACGGAAGGCAGCAGATTGATCTCATCCGGAAAACATGAGGTATTAAAGACTTATTTCTTACATATGCAACACTAATAGTAGATTAATTTATTCGCTAAAAAGTAGATTATAAACAGTCTATTGACAGGCCTCGGTAAGCTAAGCATTAAAAAAATTCAAGAAGGTTACGATTAAGCTTTGCTTTGTTGTTTACTTGTTTATTTGAGCCTGCATAGATTAAACGTAAACAAGCGCTATTTATGCAGCATGAGTTTATAGTGCTAGTTTTTGCTATTGTCAGATAGTTCAGCGTTGTTTTAGTTAACAATTTTATTTAGTTAGAAGTAACTGACGTGTCGTTCATCTATCAACTCACACTTTAAATACTCAGGAACATCCTTGCATTTGAAATTGCCCCTGAGCGGAGTGTAGCTGTCAAGTCTGAGTTTGCATTTAGCCAAATATTATTATATGCACAAAAAATATTTTAGGCCCAACCGTCATTACTACTGTTACTGCAAAATACCTTGTTCATGGAAGCAATTGATGTTTTCAATAGTTAACCCTACACAAATGCTACTTAGAAGCATCTATAAATGAGAATTGCTATATAAAAATTATTGATTTAATGCATTGACTAAGATTGTAGCTGTCCCCTGATACTTATCAAGCTTTTGTCCATCTTATAAAGAGGATCCTCTCAGTCATCAAAATATGCTATTAAATAACCATTGATTACAAAATATAGCTAAATAATATCTGGTATTGTTAAAAGCAAATATCAAACACACAAACTGTAGCAGTTATGCAAAGAGTAACATTTTATTGCTTGTAGGATAAAATTGTGCAAAGAGTAATCTATAATTGTGCTCAAGGTAATAGTCGTGCAGCAAGCCATACACTACATCTAAGAAGTATACAATGGTTTGAGAAAGACTGCAAATAAACAGCATCATTTGTCACTGTACCAGGTATTTCAGTTTCCTTTAAATTAAAATAACGTGAAACTAAGAGACAGACAAAAGCGCATCTCATACGATATCAAGCAAGCATATTACAAAGCTGGCCTTTATCGATACGTTTTCTGCTACAATCAGTGAGTCAATTGTTTCGATTCGAATCATCCATCAAGAAGACACAAAGGAAGACAGCCGTTTACTGCAGCAGGGTGGTAAGACAGCTGGTTTATCCATTGTGAATATACTCTAAATACATCACCTACAGACAAATTTGAAGGAAAAGGCTAAAATAACTATTACTTGGATATGTGCAAGAAGGGAATGTCAAACTTCAAATCAGTGATAGAACCTAGTATTTTAGTTCACAATGTCAAGCCTTCAACTGGTCGAATGATTAAAGATATCAACACGGAATCTGATATATATGATACCAAGTATTACTACAAGTCATGTAAAATAGGTTATACCAGTAGAAATACATACAGAAAACACCTGAAAGCTGTTCACTTTATGGCTCTAAAGACAATACCTTCGCACAAAATAACGCTAAATACTATTGTGTCTGATCTTCATGATTCCAATTTACATTGTAATGTATGCGATTGCACTTACTCTCAGAAGTCAACCTACGTTTATCACTGCCAATATGCATGCGGAATGGCATTCGTCAAACTTGCCATCGAAAGACGCAAAACAGATGGTATAATAGATACTTATTGTAGACTTTGTGAAACCCAGTTATCAAACAAGCAGTCGAATAAAAAATATCTCTTTACTATTCACAAATTGGACTGGAGGCTGATTCAACAGAAGCCAAAAAATACACTGCCAGCCGCTGATGATCCCAACTTTTATTATTACGCTTGAGAGAGAAGAAATTGCCTTCAAAATCTATTTAATGCTAGCACATGATTTATATCAAACAACACCCAAAAACAGCCTCAGACCAGACATAGATGATCTCAATAATAACTGTCGTACTTGTCAAAATGATTACCTCACTAGAGCTATGTATCGGAACCATCTTTGTCATGTACATCAAATGAAACTGTCGCCTTTGAGAACCAATGTCAACCATGAAAATCTCCCTGATTTAAACATTCCTCACTATTACATACTGTAATGTCTGCAAGAGGCTTTGGATGGCGCGAAGATTATATCGGCCCCACTGCAGAGTTTCCCGTTTCATGCTGCTTGGCTGCAACTGTATACTAGATACAAATGCAATAATTGATAGGAACAGCCCTATACATTACTGTGCACAGTGCAAGCACCCTTATCTTACTACTAACACAGCTTTCAAAACGCGCTTGGGAAAAGTTTATAATATATGATTTGGGCTTCATATTCTTAATGCGTGCAAAGTTTAGTGTCATTTTTTAGTAATTAAGCTATGGTCTTGATCTCAGTCTACGACTGGCTCTGTCTAGCTGTTTCTTGGTATTTATCAAAGGAACAAAGAAGGATCCCTTCAGTCATCAAAGTATGTTATTAATTAACCGTTGATTACTAGTTTTGCATGTTTGGTTTCTCTAGAAATGGCCTTGTACTTCATACTGTTATTATTAACCTTGAATTAAAAACTCACGTGTAAAGAATGATGTGCATGTTACACTACTCAATTCAATCATTCCAAATATGCTAAATTGTGTATGCTATGACAAAAAGCAAATCCCAACAATTGCTAGAAATTCAACAAGAAAAGCATATGCTGTTTATTGCGTGTTACAGAAAAAAGAAAGCATGTTTTTTTGGGGGGAATATCATAAAAATTTGGTTCATATACATATAAGATCTAATCAATATTTACACAAGTGTGTGTATGTGGTGTATCTATCACTATCTGAGGTGGTGCTTGTGCTTGGATTTTGTTGGTTTTTGTTTTGTAAAAGGCATATTCAAATGATTCGATTTATGGAGAGAATTGTTGATAAGTAGAGGGACAGACCATATGCAATTGTCAAGCGTCACTTTGATGGTATTTGTATCACATGCCGATGATTCAGAGACTAGCAGATCCTCTTTTTTACTGCTGTTACTACCGTTATCGTCATGATTATGGTTTGGATACCGTTCAAATTCCAAAGCAGCATGGTACAGTAGTTCACTTGACACTTTCAAGAAATGTGTAATCAAATGCCCTAGAAACTGCACCACGTATGACCTTCCCTCGTCCATTGCAGCATGAAATGCGTCCAATATACTGTAAATTGTGTTGATGCCTGATCTGACTGGTAGCAGTAATGTATCCCATAGTGTATAGAAAATGTCCTCTTCCGCTTCCTCTGTGTTTGTTGTGTCATAAATAGGTTGAATAATGCAAGTGGGCCTCGTCTGAGGATCATTTGCTGCTGAACATGATAGTCGTCTAGGTGAATTCATGACTGTAAATGCCACCCATTCAAATTGATCCTCCATATTGTGTCTTGGATGCTGTTTCAGCCATCTCACCTTGAATGTTGCAAACGTTCTTTTGGGGAGCTTGCTCAATCTTTCACACAAGAACCGGACATCTGATTTATAGACAAACGACATAATGGGATGACCTCTGAGTTCGTGCGGTTTTTGAGGGAATTCAGAGGAAGGATACGCATGCTCAATAGTGCCAAATGGACTGAGGCGCAGGATGGTTACTGGTCCTTTCGTCATGCAGCTGCTGGAGGTGCGGATGGTGGGCGTTGTAGACATCTGTTGAACGGGTCGAATTAACCAATATTCCAAGTCAGTGGCATTGGCCAATGGATCAAAGTGAGAACAAATGTCAAAGGGTATATCACCAGAGGATTCATGGCGGAGGGTATAGCAACTGGGCTTTTTAGGGACTGAACAAAGATGCAGAATGTCTATTGATTTCCCAATTAAACGAGTGGGTTCATAGCCAAGCATATTAAAGACTTCGTCTGTTGCAGTAACAATGGTCTGTTTCTCTTTACTGATGATGAGCAAAGAGGAGGATCTCAAAGGACAATCATGAAATGAATGACTTGTTGTGTGTTGCATATTGGGTTAGAGAAGAGGAAAAAAAGGACGTAAATGGAGAGGGTTTATATACTCATACACAAGTCCACACCTCGCGTGGCTCTCAATTTATACTCTAATTTTGGCGGCTATCATATGAAAAATTAAAAGCATATGAATGTTTGATCGAATCTAAAAAGTATATATATATATAATGAAAAGTGACACGATATAAATTATCAGCTAGTTTTTCATTCGTTTTTCTCATCACTCAAAATATGTGTGTACAACTAGTGTCGTTTATTAGATGACTTGAATCAAGTAGTAGGAGGATTTTCCACTTCGAAGCACACAGACTTTGCCGTCTATTAAATCAGATTCCTCGATAACGTGCTTAACATTGGTTACGCGTTGGTTGTTCAAATAGAATCCACCGGCTTTGATCTTTTTCTGTGCGTCAGCTTTTATAAAATGTGAGTACAATGTGTAACACGAATTTAGATAGGCTTACATTTAGACTTTGCAGCATTTGTAATAGATGCAACTTTATCCAACCCTGCACCAATAACGGCCGATCTTTCAAGTTGAATAAATCGATTTGCGTCAGATTTGAATGCCTCAATTATGTGATCCCCTGGAAGAGTGCTTAAATCATCTCCAAACAAAACTCGAGTTGCTGTCTTTGCTTTACGTAAGCCGTCGCTTCCATGTACAAGTTCAGTCGTTTCATTGGCAAGTGTGGTTTGAGCAATTCTTGATTCGGGTGATTGTTGATGTTGGGTCATGATTTCAGAGACCTGCTCCTTTGTCAAAAATGTAAACATTTCCAAATACTTGCCAACGTCGCTGTCTGTTGTCTTCATCAGAAACTACCAAGAGAGAGAGAGAGGATTAGTCATTGTCAATGACTATGCAACAAAAAATGATGAACCTGATAAAAATCAAACACACTTGTCATGGACTCATCCAGCCAGACAGCATTACCAGCTGATTTTCCAAATTTTTCGCCAGTAGAAGTCAACAATAACGGAATGGTGATACCAAATGCTCTTGACTCCATGTCATCTTTTTTCTCAATCTCTTGCTCTTGTTGTCTCTTTCTGTAAATCATATCGATACCGGCAGTAATATTACCCCATTGATCACTACCGCCCAACTTTGTACCAACTGAGTCAATCCATCTCTGCTCTCTCTCTCTCTCACACACACAAACAATCTAGCTCACCTGAATTCTACATTGATGGTGCTTGTACAAATACCAGAAATCATATGCTTGCAACAATTGGTACGAAAATTCTGTAAAACTGATGCCTTGTGTTGTATCCATTCTTGATTTGACACTTTCTTTTGCCAGCATGGTATTCACTCGAGCAAATCTTCCCACTGAACTCAAGAAATCGATGGCTGTCATGGAGCTGAACCAGCTGTAATTGTTCAATACTTTGGGTGTCAGATGGTCAGTTTGATCGAATCCGTGTCTTTTGGCATAAGCAGCTCCATTTTTGAAGAATCGATGAATTTGGCTCTCGATACCAGCTACGTTGACTTTGAGCACATCTTGCGATAATGGCACACGTTCAGATTTGCGGCCTGATGGATCGCCAATGCTTCCAGTAGCTCCACCCACGAGAGCAATGGTTTGATGTCCTCTGACGTGAAAATGTAATAATCCCATCAGTGTAACAAGGTTGCCCAAATGAAGGCTTTTGGCAGTAGGATCAACACCACAGTAGATGGCGGTAGGCGAGTTGGTCTTTTCAGTTACTTCAGGACTATCGTATTGACGCTATTAATCATGCAAAATTCAGAGCAATGTAACCATGGCTTTACCTTGTAACATTCGATACGAGACCACGATGTGTCATGTCGGTAATGACATTGGAATAGGTGCTCAAGAAGGCTTTGTTAACCTTGATGCCTGAAGTCCATGCTGAACTACCAGCTCGCTTTAGAATGAACATATTGACAGGAAAGAAAAAAAAAAAAAAAAAAAAAAAAAAAAAAAAAGAGTACCCCTTGTATTGAAAATCTGATGGGCTGGCATTTGAAACACCTTTTTCGTCTGTGCCGTTGATTTGAGCCAGTGACTGCAGCATGCCAAACTAACTAATGCATCCAAGCTGTGCATTGCTTGAGCGTAAGATCGACAATCTACCAGTTCAAAAAGAGCAATAAGGATCTCATTATGGAAAAAGGTAATATCAGTGTTTGGCCTATACATAGATTCACGCTTTATGAATGATGTGATTTGAGAATAGATCAGCTATGTATTGGGTATTACTATAGGTATTGTTATTTTAACAATCGACAATTATTCTTTAAACAAGTTTGCTTTCCATATGTACAATGGTTCTGCTGCCGAAACAAAGACGAAGTATGTGATGACAAGAAAAGTAACTAAACTAATCTATTTAGAGGGCAGGCACCACTACATACTTCGTCTTTGTTTCGGCAGCGGAACCATTGTCTGGAAAGCAAACTTGTTCAAAGAATATTGTCGATTGTCCAAAGAGTAGTTTTCGATCGTTCAAATACAGTAGCAATACCTCATCTGTATTCATATATCTGAAGGCTTTTGGTGATAGTTCTAGATACTTGAAGCAACTATTACAGGTACTTGAAGGAGTTATCGCTATAATACTGCTTGTGACAGCAATAACCAAAAGAAACATGAATCTATCAGGAATTAAAGAGTAAAAACTGGTTGATGCTGCCATTGTTTCCCATCTCCTTTATATACATGAAGGTGGCTTGTTAATAGCACAGTATAAAAGGGCAACGGTTTTCTTCAATTGCTTGCTCCATACTCTTCATTTATCTACTTTATAACATAATGGAGCCCCCTGCATTGAATCATGTTGTTCCTTCCACTGTCATCATCGCCAGAAAAGCAAAAAATTACAAGCTCGACTTCATTATAGTTGGTTTTAAAGCTGGAGACTGGACCAACACTAATGCTGTAGCACATCATCTAGCCAACTTTAACAAGCTCAGAAAGGCCAACTTTACTGGTGAACGGTTATACCAAAGGTACCAGAATACTATCAATGCAGTCAGCAGGTCGTATGCGTCTGATAAATTTCTTCGCCGTTACGCTACAGAGGTCGTTGGCTTTCTTGATCAAGGCAGTTTTCGCACTGGGGTCTTGGATAGATTCAGGGCACTGCCAGAGAGTAGCAAGCGATCAGCGGACACTATGCTTGATGGTAAGTTTATGCGGAGTTCTTGTTACGCTTTTCAGAGTATTCATTAGAAATAAACAGTAGAGACTCAAGGAGAAGAAGAAGCTCTAGAAGAGTTGGAGAAACAAGAGAGTGAACCTGGAAAAGTTTCAAATTCGCTTCTAGGCACCGAAATGTCTGTCGATATGGCAGTTGATTCTCTCGCTAACCAAGCTACTCCAACACTATTGACGTATGCCACCATCAAGACTATAATGTTCGAGCGTGCTCGTGCTTTATTTGTGCTCTACAAATACAAACAGCCCATATCAAATCAACAACGAAAGCTGATGAGCTGTGGCTCTTCCTTGATTCTGGATTTGGTAGATATGACTCCTGGTAATGATTTCAGAACACTGGTTTCACCTCAACAATGGAATGCTTTGGCACAAAGTTTCACAACTCGTTACAAGATCGAAGAATCTGCATGGTCAGCCGAAGTTCAATTGTTTTGGAGAGCTGCAACATCCAAAGTGTCTTATGAGGACCAATTCAACGGCGCCAAACGTTACATGCACGGTTTGCTCAGAGAGGCCCTACCCGACACGTTGAGGAATGAATATGAATTAATGCTCGCAATACTTGATACAAGCAATAACATCTCTAGCTCCAAGCTTCTTCAGTCTCCCAGCGATTATCTTTTTCAAATTTGGCTACCAATCTTCAAGAAGCTTTTCTCTGGTACTCCCATACAACTGAAGATTGGCGAAACTGTGAATAGCGAATCAACTGAACAAAAGATGCTGCTCTTCCCTGGTGCTACCAATATTACTGGATTTAAAACTGACATGCGGTTCTACTACAGTCTCAATGATATACTAGACTTTGCTAGTGCAAAAGCCTCTTTACCACAACCAGGCCAGGTCAAGCTCTTGGATGACCATGCCAAGCTCCTAAGAGAAGGAAAATGCAATACAGCAGCAATATACAGAGCTACTGGTGGTACTAATGGCCATTCCTGGATACTACAAATTTCTGGGCTAAAGTGTACACTGGCTACGGCCAGTTATTCGGATTAGGGTATTGCTATTTGAACAATCGAAAATTACTCCCTGAACAATTTTACTTCCCAGAAAATCGAAAATTGCTTCCTGAACACTTTTACTCCCCTAAGCAATACTTTCTGCCTGTACATTCAACAGGTTCGTGTCAGTGTACTTTGCAGGAGATGCTATAACACTTTTGCCAGTTCTTCTACAAGAGAAGATGAAGGCGTCCGTGGCTCCATTGACGATGCGTATTGTCACCACTCGTGGAGGTGACAAGTCCAATCACCAGGTTACGATCAAGTTGAAGCGTTCAATCAAGCTAAAGTGGCCCACGATTGATAAATTGTACAGTAAATCAGTAAGTGATGGCTCGCAGAGCAACATTGCTCAGAAAGTAATCTTTTATTGTTCAGGAAGTAATCTTCAATTGTTCAAATAGCAATGACCTTCGGATTATGATCTGCATGTAGCTACCTCACAAGACGTCATTACTTTTCCTACCGGTGTAAATGATTTCAATAACCTTAACGATGTAACTAAATTTCTTCAGGTTCTTCACACTTTCAAGAACGATCTTTGGACCATAGCAGAAAGAATTCAAGAAAGCAGCAGAGAAGAGCTACAGACTTTAGGTATGCAGCAAGCACCTCCCGCTATTTCTTTTTTTACACCTCCCAAAGAAGACTTGTCTCGCGCACAGTTCCCAGACATAAATGATCAAACATTGCAATCTGGCGCTGACGTTTCTCTCTTACGTACATAGATCAAATCAATAAACATCGTCGGTTTCCTCTATATATGCTTGGATATATTTTTAGTTGGTTGAACCACATAACTCATAGAGTGTAGCTATTCCATCTCCCCGTTCTCCTTTTCAACAACTATCAACTCATTCCATGGAAAACTCACTACACTATTACACTCGGCATACTTGACTCATTTGTGTTTTTACGTCATTATTACCAATGTGTTGTATTGACCTCAATATGTTGGTATATACACCCGACATCAATGATTGCAAAAGCATGTGTATTGGTCGAGGCTCAAACAGAACTATTAGGTTGGGCACATGTAAAGAGGTAAAAGCTTGCTTCACACCATGAATACATTAATTCAAATCAAGAAACATTGTATATTCTTTTGCTGTATCAATTAATGGCGAAAATGCATGGAAAGAACTAGATGCTTCAGAAAAAATATACCTTTCAGAGCAAAAAAGCAATTGACCAGTGGCAGATGGGCTCAATGCATGTGGTAAAAAAGCAGTGCTAATCGAGTATTGCTTCGATAATAGTAACAGTAGAGCTTGGATCTTTTCTGTAAGTTACCAATTACGAGTGGCATACAAGCAATCCACTCCTTGAAAATTATGTAGCGTGTAACGTGTCGTCCAGCATCTCGATAAATGGTTAGCTATAAGCTGTGACACAGTGGTGCTAATGATGTACACCCACTAAAAGGGTAATAGTTACAGTTGCACCCCAAGTGCCTGAGTGTCAAGCCATGCTTCACATCCAAGCTGATGAATAAAACGTATTTGAATCCATACATCATATCATTACAGTGCTTTTTTTACTCGTAAAAGTGCAAAACACAGCCAAATCTGACAATTTTCAATCACTGATATCTCTACTTGTAGACCGTTTCAGACCATCAGAATGGTGCTAAACGATTGCTCTCGACTAGTACTTGCTTGCTGATGCTTCATCTCAAAAATTTTTGGGTCATGACAAATCGGTCCATGTCTCCATTTTTTGACGAGTAGTTGCAAGCAAAAATCATTGAATATCAAACAATCGCATTTTTCATCCCCAAAATGAAGTTTTCCACAATGACATGCCATAGTGAAAAGGGACCTACGAGCCTAATTTATGATATGAAGTTGCTATTTTGGATAATCCATTATGCGAAAGTTGAGTTTTGGACTGAAAACGTGTTTTTAGTTTTTCCTTATTTAGAACAGATTTTTGGTGAAACATGAGAGAGTTATTAGCACCATTCGATAGAGAATTCAAGCAAATACTCGAGACAATTAATACGTAAAGTGTATTAGATATAGTGTTTCCCGAGAAATCACTGAAAAGAGGAAAAAAAAAGTTCAGATCGACCACAAATCCATCGCTCAGGATTGAAGAAAGAACAGACTTCGGGAGTTGAAATTCGACAGCAGCAATCATGAAGGCCATCGATGTTTGTAGTAACTAATCTGTAGTAACTAATCGTACACAGATGCTATGTGGCGCCAATTATATCCAAGGGCTATTGTATATAAAGCTGCCAAAGCACTAGAATTAATACTTGAAGACTATTACTAGCTCAATGTATGGAATAAATGAACTGGTACCCAGCTGATAGAAACAGATCAAGACATAATCAACCCCCCCCATAAATAAGACACCATTAAGCGTCAACCTGGACTCTTTATTGGAGCTTAATAAACTGATAGTACAATTCTTTGAATATATTATAGATGTTCTATTGGCAGCCGAATTAAATCATTTCAGATTGCCTTTGAACTGAGTTTATTACAAGTGGCTTCTACTTTCGGTACACTTACAATTATTTCCATGTCCATAATGTACAGGCCGTTGCGTTCTTGAACTATCATGGCTTACGTAATACTTGCAAAATAGATGGTAGACCTTATTATAGTTCATTGTGATGTAGACTCCAGCCTAATAAGTTCATCCTCTCGACTAAAGTTTAATTCTTAAAGCAAAAAGGCTCCGTCGCTTATAGAACACATCAGATCATAAAAGCATTATAGCTCACTATCAAAAGCATAAACTAACTTTTACATCTGGATTTCCAACGATGTCTACATATCTACTCTATCTAAATCTCGGATTTTATATCTCTATGTTATTTCAATCTTTTACATGATTGCAACCACATGGACTGACAGGGTTGCAGGCGGCATGGAAAGCAAGGTTGTCCATACTGTTCGCTGAGTCAGAAGCAGATGTAAAAGGCTATAAAGCCTAATAATAGGCTCCAAATGGCCGCTTGCCTAAGAAGAGATAACTATCAGACTTGTTTATTTCAATGCTATATACTAATTTTATTTAAAATTTAAAAACAAATGCTATAATGATGCATTTTCAGGGTACTATGATACTTGGAATTTTGATACAAATGTTGCCATTTATACTGTGATTTGTACTATTTACTTTGATTTTTTGCTAGGTTTGATGTTGTCATTGCCACTATCATCTTGATTGTGCTTACGTTTTTTACTGAGAGGCGTTGTTGGTGAGTGAGAAGTTGTTGTACAGCGTTATATAATGGTGTGGGATAAGGGGAGGTAGTGGCGGAGGAGGTTGGGGATGTCGGCGATGCAGATGAGGATAATGGAGATAGAGATGGAGTGGAATGGTGATGTCCATTAATTGGATTTGGAGGTTCCAACGTCAATTTAATGCCCTTTGTAGGTCGCTGAGGAGCTGGTGATGAACCTACTGCAGTAGTCAATTTTCGCTTCAAGGTATGGTTTACAAGCTTTGCGGTATCAACTGGTTGTAAAGCGAAACTAGTCGCTGACCCCCGCTTCGTTCGGGGGCGCTGTCGCGCTGCCGCGGGCGTGTATCCTCCCCACATTTTTTTGACCTTCGTTTCGCTCCTGTACAAAAACGTAGGGCCCCGGATGCAAATTATCAGGATTTATTGCACAATTGAAATGCGTTCGTCTGGAATGGCCCTCTCGACCGCAGTGTGAACAGGTGGTTCTTCCTTCAACTGATTCTTCCGCCTCAGTGGTTGAATCTGCTGTACCAACTTGTTCGCTATTTTATCAGTTGTTTCTAACGAGTTGGTTCCTGTAAAAAGAAAAACTGAGTCTCGACAGTGAATAGTAAATGTTAGAAAGCTTATTTACATACTTGTAGACTGGTCATAAGGTATCGGTGTCGAGCCTTGTCTATGGCTACATAGAACTCTTGAAATAAAAGAAGAAAAGGGATGATCACAAATATTTTGTGATCATAAACTACTTAAATAGGCGACCGTAAACTACTTCATGCATAATTTTAATAATACTGTTTAGTAAATTTCCAGTAAAACAACATGGTTACGGCTTACAAAAGCTACGCTAATAGTTCATAGCTTTTCAAAACTTTTGTATACCGAAAAAAAAAGATGATTTGAGAACAGATCTATACAGTTATGTATTGGGTATTACTATAGGTATTGTTATTTTAACAATCGACAATTATTCTTTAAACAATTTTGCTTTCCATATGTACAATGGTTCTGCTGCCGAAACAAAGACAAAGTATGTGATGACAAGAAAAGTAACTAAACTAATTTATTTAGAGGGCAGGCACCACTACATACTTCGTCTTTGTTTCGGCAGCAGAACCATTGTCTGGAAAGCAAAATTGTTCAAGGGGTAATTTTTGATTGTTCAAAGCGTAGTTTTCGATCGTTCAAATACAGTAGCAATACCCCATCTGTATTCATATATCTGAAGGCTTTTGGTGATAGTTCTAGATACTTGAAGCAACTATTACAGGTGCTTGAAGGAGTTATCTCTATAATGCTGCTTGTGACAGCAATAACCAAAAGAAACATGAATCTATCAGGAAATAAAGAGTAAAAACTGATTGATGCTGCCATTGTTTCCCATCTCCTTTATTTACATGGAGGTGGCTTGTTAATAGCACAGTATAAAAAGGCAATGGTTTTCTTCAGTTGCTTGCTCCATACTCTTCATTTATCTACTTTATAACATAATGGAGCCCCCTGCATTGAATCATGTTGTTCCTTCCACTGTCATCATCGCCAGAAAAGCAAAAAATTACAAGCTCGACTTCATTATAGTTGGTTTTAAAGCTGGAGACTGGACCAACACTAATGCTGTAGCACATCATCTAGCCAACTTTAACAAGCTCAGAAAGGCTAACTTTACTGGTGAACGGTTATACCAAAGGTACCAGAATACTATCAATGCAGTCAGCAGGTCGTATGCGTCTGATAAATTTCTTCGCCGTTACGCTACAGAGGTCGTTGGCTTTCTTGATCAAGGCAGTTTTCGCACTGGGGTCTTGGATAGATTCAGGGCACTGCCAGAGAGTAGCAAGCGATCAGCGGACACTATGCTTGATGGTAAGTTTATGCGGAGTTCTTGTTACGCTTTTCAGAGTATTCATTAGAAATAAACAGTAGAGACTCAAGGAGAAGAAGAAGCTCTAGAAGAGTTGGAGAAACAAGAGAGTGAACCTGGAAAAGTTTCAAATTCGCTTCTAGGCACCGAAATGTCTGTCGATATGGCAGTTGATTCTCTCGCTAACCAAGCTACTCCAACACTATTGACGTATGCCACCATCAAGACTATGATGTTCGAGCGTGCTCGTGCTTTATTTGTGCTCTACAAATACAAACAGCCCATATCAAATCAACAACGAAAGCTGATGAGCTGTGGTTCTTCCTTGATTCTGGATTTGGTAGATATGACTCCTGGTAATGATTTCAGAACACTGGTTTCACCTCAACAATGGAATGCTTTGGCACAAAGTTTCACAACTCGTTACAAGATCGAAGAATCTGCATGGTCAGCCGAAGTTCAATTGTTTTGGAGAGCTGCAACATCCAAAGTGTCTTATGAGGACCAATTCAACGGCGCCAAACGTTACATGCACGGTTTGCTCAGAGAGGCCCTACCCGACACGTTGAGGAATGAATATGAATTAATGCTCGCAATACTTGATACAAGCAATAACATCTCTAGCTCCAAGCTTCTTCAGTCTCCCAGCGATTATCTTTTTCAAATTTGGCTACCAATCTTCAAGAAGCTTTTCTCTGGTACTCCCATACAACTGAAGATTGGCGAAACTGTGAATAGCGAATCAACTGAACAAAAGATGCTGCTCTTCCCTGGTGCTACCAATATTAATGGGTTTAAAACTGACATGCGGTTCTATTACAATGTCAATGAAAATGATATACTGGACCTTGCTAGTGTAGAAGTCTCTTTACCACAGCCAGGCCAGGTCAAGCTCTTGGATGACCATGCCAAGCTCCTAAGAGAAGGAAAATGCAATACAGCAGCAATATACAGAGCTACTGGTGGTACTACTGGCCATTCCTGGATACTACAAATTTCTGGGCTAAAGTGTACATTGGCTACGGTCAGTTATTCTGATTATGATCTGCATGTAGCTACCTCACAATACGTCATTACTTTTCCTACTGGTGTAAATGATTTCAATAACCTTAACAATGTAACTAAATTTCTTCGGGTTCTTCGCACTTTCAAGAACGATCTTTGGACCATAGCAGGAAGAATTCAAGAAAGCAGCAGAGAAGAGCTACAGACTTTAGGTATGCAGCAAGCACCGCCCAAAGAAGACTTGTCTCGCGCACAGTTCCCAGACATAAATGATCAAACATTGCAATCTGGCGCTGACGTTCCCCTCTTATTTAGATAAGCTGCATCAACCATTTCGATACACAACTTTGGCTTTCTTTAAAGCATTTTTAACATTTTTTTTTTTTATTTCTTTTACAATAAAGCATACATACAACCATAAATATATACCCCTGAAAAGGTTATTATCAAACTTGTCAGGTACCAAATAGATGCATTGTAAATAATAGTTTCAATGAATGAAGTAATGGCATCGCTGAAAACGAGCGTTGCCCAGCATAGATACACTGATAGCATATCAAACAATTGATCAATGTCAAGGGGTTTCTCTTGTTACAATTATCTGATCCATCAATCTCCGTTTGTGAAAGAGCATTTTACACGTGATAACTCCAGGATGTTTAAATATCAGAAGAACTCACAATACCATTTTCGTTCTTCTCATCAGTTAAAGCACCATGGGAGATATTGCCGAACAAGAGAGGATAGAACGACGTCGAGCAAGAAGACAACAGAGGATTTTAGCTTCTGCCGAAAGCAGACTGAGCAAAATCACGGGTAGTCAAGCAGGTATACTTTATTGTTGAATTAGCACATTTTGACAAGCTGTTAAAACTATATATAAATAGCATTACGAGAAACACCATCGCCAACCCCTTCTCCATCCACATCCACATCTACTCTCAATTCTATCAGCAACGAAAAGAATACTATTGCAGAGCATTATCCCTCTCCCTCTGATCCACGTCGCCAAAAATACGAAGAGCGATTAACACCACCACCCTCTACATCTTCCGTCAAAAGACAGCAACTCCATCGACCTGCTGTTCAGAGAGCTATTGAAGAAGAACAGGCCAATGCGTTGAATGAACATGGATTTCTCGGTGGAAAAATACCTCAGCTCTTGCTAGCCAACATGTTGCGTAAAACAAGCCCCACACCAAAGAGATCGTCGCATCCTGCCAACAAGTATTGGAACTTGCTGCATTTTGTATCTATGGTGTGGTTGGGTGTATTGGCAATTTATGAAGAAGGAAGAGCGCATGGGCTAAATCAAGTACCAAAGTTAATACAAAATCCAGCAGTGGATATGACAGACACAGTTCATTTTGTAAGTGCACCGATATTTAAGAGAGAGAGAGAGGAATACAACTAACCCACTTGATTAGCCTGTCTTTTGGTACTTTGTGGTACTTGAAGTCACCTTGCAGTTTGGAAGAAATGTATACCATCCCGTAAGTTGACTCGTGCGTGCATTGCCATCGCGCTAACATTGTTACTATCAACAGCATCTCAAAACCCCTGAAGAATCGTCATTTCTTCATGTCGCAAGCCAGTTACCGCAACAGCTGCAACATCCAGCCTACTTGATTCAAAAATATGGTGTCATGGCAAATCGAATTTTTAGAGATTTGTGTATTGTGATTTTTATCATTGGATTTACATCCTTGTGTTTGAGTATATGTGTAGAATAGCTAGTATAAAGAAGCAAAGTGTATTATATAAACGGGAGATTATTTTTTCAAGAGACTATGCACAACATGAGACACCTTCAAATTCTTGAGATCGGTATACGTTTGACCAGTGCCAACAAAATAGATGGGTTGACCCGTGATATAAGTCATGGAAAGAGCAGCACCCACTTTATCATCAATGGTGTCAAACTTAGTCAGGATCATACCATCAATGTGTCGAGGATTCTGCAGACCAGAGAAATCTTTGAGGGCCTGATTGAATTTAGTAAGCTGATCCACAGCTTCATTGCCGACCAAAGCTTCACCCACAAAGATGATTTTGTCGGGTTGATTGACAGACACCAGCTTGGACAGAGCTCTCATCAAGGGCTCATTGTCTTGCATACGACCCGCTGTGTCAATCAACACAACATCAAAGTTATTGACGGTAGCATAGTTGATAGCATCCTTGGCAATACCAGCTGAATCTTTACCATAGCCACGTTCAAACAATTCCACAACACCACCACCACTGGTTTGGAGTGCACGAAGATTACGAGCATGCACACGCAATTGTTCAACGGCACCACTACGGAAAGTATCACAAGCAGCAATCAAGATTTTGTAGTTGTTTTGAAGTAACCAAAAGCAGACTTTACTAAGATTAGTAGACTATCAAGAGAGACCGAGAGAGAATAAGCATCAATGCAAACCTATGAAACCAGCTCTTGCTTACCTTGCCTACACCATTCACGCCAATAAAACACATGGTATAAGGTCTCTTTTCAGACTTGGCTTGCTCAATATCTCGTAAAATATCCAGGGATGTCTTTGGTGTCAAAATACGCTTCAATGCAGTCTCCATACTATTTCTGACAGCGGTTGAAATTCTTTCAAAACTACCCAGCTTCTTTCCCAATAAACTGGTTCTCACACTCTGGCAAAGATGGTCAGCAATGTGCGTGGCTACGTTTTGTGTAATCAAATGCTCCTTGATGGTGGCAATCACTGGATCCAACGTTTCCGCCGTCATCTCTCGTTGACCAGTGAATGATTTGAAATAAGAGAATAAGCCAGATGAAGTGCCCTTTTGAACCTTCTCTTCTAATTCTTCCTCGTCGTCATCGAAATCTAGCTCTTCGTCCTCTTCTTGCATCACATCTTGTACTTCATAAATACCCTTTTCATTCTTTTGGCCCAGT
Organism: Mucor circinelloides; assembly: GCA_037974945.1. NCBI lineage: Eukaryota > Fungi > Mucoromycota > Mucoromycetes > Mucorales > Mucoraceae > Mucor > Mucor circinelloides. The sequence continues at coordinate 206,241 of JBBNAA010000029.1, read as the reverse complement.
TTAGATTCGTCCACAAACTGAGCTGCAATAGCATCGGCATCTGCTTCCTCATCGTCACCCTCGTTGTTGTTGCTGGATTTGTTGTTGCTGAAATCAAGCGCTTCCATTTCTCCTTTTGCTATTTGGCCATCCCAAACACGAGCTTGTTTCTGCGATTTCTTCTTCTTTTGTGCTGTGGTATCGTCATTCATGCTCGGTGAAGCAGCGGCCGATGTTGATTTACTCGATTTGCCCTTACGGGGTCTACCGCCTACTCGAGGACTAGCTTGCAGCTTGAGAGCTTTGATATTCTTGGTAATTTCATCCTCGTCTACTGTATTCGTATTGGCTACAGGAAGTGCACCCACTAAAACAGACATGACATTAGACGCTGATGACATACCCACAGACTCTATACATCTTACTGTTTTGCGCTTGAGATCCCTTTAGCGAATTTTCAAACTTTTTAGTATTTTCAAACTTTCTTGGTGCACGTTGACGATTCTGAGATGAATATTTGTCTTCAATTTGTTGCAAGAGCTGATCGAATATAGGGCCAAAGGAAGCAAAATCACCATCCACCAATTGGCCTTGAGCAATGAGATCTTTGTTGGTCTCCAAAAACATGCGCTTCACCGTCTCCAAAAGTTCGTCAATGTAATTCAACTGCAAGATCTTTTGATAGGCCACCACAAACACCAAGTCGAGCTCGTTGGCAAAGGTCCATTTTAAAGCATAGTTTTCCTTGAAATAAGAGTCTGTACCTGCGCGTTCTTCAATAAGCACATTTCGAATCAGATCCTCAACAGGGGATCCGTTGATGGGAGCAAATGTCTTTTGCCATAATACAAAGCCGCCTTTAGTTAAGATGGTAAATAAGTCGAGCATTTTCAAGTGATGAAGTGAAACAAAAAGGATAGGTTAAAAAATTTCCAACAAAGAACACACAATATAAAATTCCACATTGATGCAGTTCATTGGGTTAATTTGAGAGTCCATTTTCGTGTGTAATCCGCTTCATTGGAACATGTCAGTGCTGATTTTTATTACCATTCATGGCTTCGTTGGTGCTTGTTCTCTCTCAGTGCTACACAAAATTAAAGGGACATTCTGATTTGAATCTCTGTTGTTGGTGATGGCTCGACACATAAGCCCGTTTTATCTGTAGGAGAACTGCAAAAGTTTTCAGTTTTCGCATAATAGTAACTTGTGTTATGATGTCATTTAGTAGCCACTTTCTTGCATTGAGCGTCCTTGGGTTTAAACGTGTACTCTGTTCAGAAGTGTAGGACGTGGATAATGGGTGAGCAGACATGATGTATCTACAGGAGAAGGCAAAGTTTGTGTGTAATTTATATGAATACAGGTTGTTGATCCAAAGGAATACATGCTTTCTTTTATGTTAAACTAAGCTGTTTTTCTCGTTTAAATTCTAGTTCAATACCAACGTCTCTCCTTTTCTTTCTTTCCTCTTTCAACTCGTATTTTAGGCAAAGTGAGCCCAGCACAGCAATCGCCTAAATGTAGCTCGAATAAAACCGCTTTCTGTGGTGAAGGGTTTAGATCAAACATTGAAGCCCATGTCATTGTTATGAACACTACTAGGCTTCCGCTGTCTCTTTCCAAAGCAGGATTTCGATGCTTTCCAGGTTGACGAGTTCAAAACTAGCAAAGTGTCCTCTTCTCATTGCTATTAACGAACAACATTGGATTTATAAGTGAATATTGGTTGTATATATGTTAAAAGCAGTTGAAATAGGGGCCTCCGCCCTAATTATGAGCTACTTTTATGGTGTTTATATTTGTTTAGAAATAATTATATATTGGGTAGCTCATTCTAGAAAAAATCAGCACTATAAAGGTAGCTCATGTTAAGTGGTGGCTCCTATTATAACTGCTCTTTGAACCTTTTTTACGTTGAGTGAAAGTACCTATCGCTGAAGCTCAACAGTATCTGAATCCGAGGCTAGTATTAGATAGGCTGGCCCAAACTTGGTTATTGCTTCTTGCTTAGCTGTAACTGAGGGTCTCAATCATAATCCCCCAAACTAGTGATGTAGCAAGGCATACATCATTTAAACAACCGTATTCAATAACCTAAATAAGTCATTTTAAAAATATACTGTATAGTGCAGTTGCTTCTTTTATGATAATCTTCTCATATACTTATTATGCTCAATTTGAGTGTGTACTTGTAAAAAATCTGTCAGATGCCTGAATTATGTATAGCTGTGGTCTATGGTTCTCAAGCACCACTGTTTGTTGTGGCGTTCAGGAGCGTTGGTGAGATTATAAGGGGGGGTGACGAACTATATAGTAACAATTCACTTTATCTACATGATGACACCATTCTGTTCCGAGTTTTCAGGTTTCTTTGACTGACTTGAAGCATCTTGTCTGAATGCTGCTGCATTATACCATGGATTTATATAGATTGACTAGATTTATGCGCGTATCTGTTCTTTGTTTGTGATTGTTTTTATTAGATTACATCCAGCTGACAGGTCATCAACAACAACACCACCAGTAAAAAAAAATGCTTGGGGTTGATAGAGTTGCATACATATCACATAATCTACTTGAATTGATTGACAACTTTTTTACGTTGGACATATGCCACCATTCAAATTTAGAAGAAAAAGAACATGCATATAAGCATGATAAAGATTTTTTTTTCTCTTGACCCGGGAGATGTGTATATTATCCAATATCAAAATTGATTTGTGTTGCGTGAGACTAAAAGCTGCTGAAAATTAACGATGAAAAAAAATCATATGCGAATCAATATGATATGAATCATGATATCTGATCTCTCCCTTTGGTATCCACGAATAGGATATTTTTCTGACATAATGTAGATCAGTGGTTATAGAATATGGGAATAGATGGGATCAGGCACCAGTGCTACTTTTTGTTTGTTTGTGTGTGCATATGCCCTAAATGACCCATTAATTATTTTTCATATGTAAATTCTGATTAAGCTTTTCAGAATCGACTTGATGTCAGCAAGTATTATCTCCTTAACATGTAAGTTAAAGAGAGAGAGGTAAAGACTAAAAAAAAAAAAAAAAAAAAAAAAAAAAGATGCATTTACACATGTAATCACACATACATGTAAATATTACAATCTTGTTTATATCCTTTTGAAATGGTTATGAGTTATGATGGTATTTTACATCCCCATCCCAAACAAAGACCAAATAACGTGACCAAATGGTATATCCGTGAAACGTACTTTTACTTGATTTGCTTACATCTATAAAAAAAAAAAAAAAAAGATGTTGATGATATGAAGCTTCCTTTTCCTTCTTTTTCTTTGCTTGTTTCTCTCTTTTTCTGTTTTATCTCATAACAGCATGATTGTTTCATCTATTCTTGATCCAGCAGTGATTTCAACATTTCTAGTATCAGCAACACTGTTTGGATCTTGGTTTACATTTTGGTACAAGACAAACCTAGCACGCACAGAAAGAGAGAGAGCCTATGTATGCACGCTACTCAGTAGTTCCATCACAAGCACATGCTCAGTACCATTGGTCTATACACTACTGACCAATGGAGGTGATCTGACCGAGATTCTTGCTTATCGTACTTGGACAGTGGTTGCAACAACATTTTTCATGACGTTTTTAATTACAGATCTAGTCATTGGTGTAGTGTTTTACCGTAGTAAAATTGAGTTACTCACTGGATGGATTCATCATATCACTTATTTGGGCACACTCACCTGGGCTATTCACAATCAATACACTGCAGTGTTTATTATGATGTGTTCGTTGGAATTACCTACTTTTATATTGGCATTGGGTTCAGTTAGATCTCAATTACGTCGGGATTATGTATTTGCGTCTACATTTCTGGTCACTAGAATCCTTTTTCATGCATATGCAATCAAGTGTGCTTGGGTTATGAAACCCTACGGCCCTGTTGTGATTGCCTTGTCAGCGTTTTTCCCTGTTCACTGCTTCTGGTTTTATGGTAAGTGGTGTCTCATTCAAGTGTATTTTCAGGGGAGAGTGCATCTTATTGTGTCGGTATCTTTATTAGGGTTCATCAAACAACAAATTCGTTTAGCAGCAAAGAGAAAGCAAGAAGCACTAGTCAACAAACAGGCGCAAAGAAAGAGATCCAAACACTCTTCACAGCATATTCAACCAAGCGTTATTTCAACCACTGTCAAAGCTGCCATCAGAAAGACATCTGTGTCCTCCAGAAGCAGCAAAACTACCACTAATACCACATCCGCATATTTGTCTTCACCCACCCCCTCATTTCATCAATCTCCTCCTGTATCAGTCCATTAAATTGTTTATATTTGCAACTCGACTCCTCGTTGTTTCTTTTATTTTTATCATCATTCCCCCCCCCCTCTCTCTCTTTCTCCCTTTTATATATATATATAAAGTACCCAATAAAGAATCCCTGTTTACAGTTGTTTTTTTGCTGTAGTTGCAGGTGCTGGTTTTGATCCCATTGTCAATTTTTCCTTGGCTGTAGCATAGGCATTGATGACGGCGGGAGGAATCTTGGGATGAGCAGTGGGCGGAGTCAATGCGTTGTCAATCTTGGTGCCCAATTCAGTCAAGAACGCACGAGTGTGTTCAGACATGTAATATCTCATACGTAAAAATTGGGCGTAAACGAGAATCGACAAAACGCTGGATCGGAAGCTATACCATTATGTCATTTGGTATACAATGAGTATCACCTTTTGCTACAAACACATACACACACACTTACACAAAAAGTCCGAGCACAAGTCGCGTCATAACACCACATACCTCAATCTTGGCAACAAGAACCATGGCGGTATCGTAATATTTGCTGACAATATTCTTGATGGAAGATTGAATCTTGGTTTGATGAGGAGCAAGTTGAGGGATAAGATCAGCATCCACAAAGTCAAGAACATGGAAAACAGAATAAATGAAAAATGGAATCAAAGTAACTATATAAAGAGTGATGTTTGTTGTGTTACAAATGGTTATAAAATCCACATAAATCGCATTTTACCTGCAACTCTTCTGGAGAACAAAAAGAAAACGCCAACAATCAAATACTGGAAATTCTCGTCCAAGAGCATCAATTTAAAGTAGGATTCATTGTTGGTCAAGGGCTGATTGATATAAATCAGTATTGATAGATTCCTCCTCGTCCCTCCCAATTATTATTACTTTACCTTGTATGCGTTCCAAAGCACGATGCCATAAGAGGCTATCACACCAAGGTAAGCCAGTCTGTAAAAGAACCCCAAGGGATGAAATACAAGATTGGAGATGGCAAAGATGATGGTATTCAGCACAACCAAAGCGTGTCCTACAAACCAGCCAAAATGAAGGCTCTATCACTTTCTTTAGACTTTTCAAATCATAATGACAAGATCCAAGCTGTACATGTATTCACCTTGAAATCTAATCCTTGCTTTTCTGTGCTTGAGGTGCCATTAGCAGTAGTGTTTGTCTTTACTTGAGGTGTCTGCTCTTTTTCTGCTTGCATCTTCTTGTTGAGAAAAAGAAAAAAGAAATATTGCCGTACATCCGACATTTGGCTCTTTTATAACAAGCATTGGGTCTATTGAAAGCCCGTTTTACATGAGCAAAGCATGGTACATTATGTATTCGGCTCGGATTCTGTTGTAGCAATACCCTTAAATGATATAATTACCCAAACAATCAATGCAGTCTTATTAGGAGCTCCCTAATCATTAGTTAAAAACCTTTCGGTAGTTTACCTTGGCATGACGAGATGACTGATGAGAATATTATTTCAAATGTATTTTCTGATCTGCCAACACATCCATTTCTTTTTTTTTTTTCAAGATTGAATCACCCAACAAAGTCAGCCTAAATTCCTGTTCCTCTGTGCCAAGAGTCTCTTGCCAATGCTGGTCCAATGGCATACATTTACGATGCTGCCATCGCTTGATGCAAGACTGTAAATCCACCACTTTATACAACATGACTTTTTTGTATTACCATCTGATATCAATCCAGCTCAGTCCATTCGAATGCCAAACAAGCAGCTTAATAATTTCGTCATACTATCCAATAAGACTTCGAAACAAGTGCTGAGATGTTTGATTAAACCCATATCGCACGTTAATCCCCGCCGATTAAGGATAATAATGATGGTTTAGGTAAACTTGGCAAAAAAAAAAAAAAAAAATATTAAACACTATTCTTTCTTTTTCTCTCTCTCTCTCTTTCTTTTCTTTTTATTCATAACAAGATATAAAAATGGATTCTGGACTCTTGGCACAAATTCAAAAGGGAAAAGCTCTCAAGAAAGCGCAAACAAATGATAGGTCTGCACCTATGGTATCTGGTAAGATGATATATTGATTGTGTGTGCAAGAGGTAGCATGGATTGCTAAAAGGAAAGCGCTGTTTTGCTTGTAGCAAGTAAGACCAGTGGTGGTGGTCCACCTATGGGAGGTATGGCGAGACCTCCCATGCCTGGTATGGGTGCTGCTGCTGCTGCTCCACCTTCGATGCCACATACTGCCTCAGCTCCTCCTGTTCCAAATAACGCACCAACAGGTCCTCAATTGGGTGGACTTTTCGCAAATGGTATGCCAACACTTCGAAAAACACGAGGAGCTGCTGTATCTACTGGTAGAGGAGAATCAACATCATGTAAGTAGAGTATTGTGGGCATGTAGTTGTGATGACAACAATGACTGACTCGAGAAACTCTTCCCTTAGCACCTTCTTCGCCACCTCCACCACCTCCACCTAGTTCATCTGTACCTCCACCACCTCCACCTGGTAGAACGGGTGCTCCTCCAGTCTTTAATAAACCATTTCCTGCTGTATCTAGTCATAACACATTACCTAGAAATTTCAAAGCACCACCACCTATTCCGGGAAAAGCACCTTCCATTCCATCATTCAACTCAAACAACAACAACACCAGTGGTGGTGCACCTCCGCCTCCACCTCCACCACCTCCACCAGGAGGACCCGTTGCAACAGGTGTATCTCCAAAGATCCAAGCTGCATTAGTTCCTCCTGTACCTGGTCGTTCTAGATCCAACAGTTCTCCGCAAAGGCCTGTTCCTCCTCCACCCCCAAGATCTGTTCCATCACCACCTGAAAGTCCTGCTGCTGCTGCTACGGCTTCAAGAGGTGCTTCACCTTTACCTAGATTTGGTCTTCCAGTGAGACCAAGTGCTCCAATTCCTTCAACTCCATCCAGTCCTGGCTTAGCTGTACCTCCTAGTTTACCACCTGGAAGACCTCGAGCTTCATCGAATGCTTCACCATTAGCTCAACCACCTGCTATTCCAAAGACATTTGGTAACAACAATAGCAATACATCTTCTAGTCCTTCAGCACCACCACCCCCAATGATGGGAGCAGGAGCAGGATCACCACCACCACCACCACCCCCTCCACCTCCACCTCCCATGGGCAATGCATCTATTCCAGCTGCTCCACCACAACCACCTTCATTTGGATCTCCAGTACAACGCAATTCTCCACTCGCTACTCCTCCAAGATCGCCTTTACCACCACCTCCACCCTCCACTTTTAAAAATAATAATCAACGATCATTTGGACAATCTTCATCACCACCTGCTCCACCTCCACCATTAGCTGGTATAGGTAAACCACAACCACCTACATACAACACCAATAGAGTCGGACCTCCATCTGCACCTCCACCACCTCCTTCTGCTGGACCACCTTCCATCAACACGAATAGACCCTTACCACCCTCATTTAATAGATCTCCACCATCTCAGCAACAACAACAGGTGCCATTGACAGAAGGAGGAGGTCGATTCACATTTAGAGCTATATCTGATTTACCACCGCCAAGAGCCGGATTTTCAAAGAAGCATCATGTGTATCCCAGTGGAGAATCTAGAGGAAACAGTAAGTGATTTTTATTTTATAAAAGAGAGAGTTTAGTATATTCATGTGTGGTTTTGTAGGTTATCCATTGGATTATTCGAGATTGCGTTAGAGAAGAAAAAAAGTGTATATTGGATTTGTAATTGATTTGCTTTTGTTTTTTCAATTGAAATAAAAATAACGGTTTTTAAAGAAAAAGGAGTAGACGGTATGGTGTTGCTTTCATGCACTGTATATTGTATAATTTCAAATTGGCAAGATGTCCATGTTTTGTTTTGGCATAACCCCACATAGTTGCAAATGCTTGAGATTAAAAACTAACAACATGGCAGAGGACTGTACATCTGGTTTGGCTCCAGTTTTTACTATAGCCCTGCCATCAAATTCCAACATCCATGATGTCTTGTCCATGCAGATACAACAGAAACAGGTCTCGTTCCAGATGTTCTATTGTAGTGGAAGCTATTCATCCTTGATTTAGGTGACACACGCATTTTTAAAAAAAAAACAGTGAAAAAGCTTATTTTCTCGTCTTGCATTGAGATAGTCAACAGCATACACAAACTTGATGTCAACACAATCGGTGTTGTATACAGTTTGCTTTCCCCTTCCTTACTGTTGAGCCATTTACATACTCCACAACAACAAAAAAAGGTTTCATATTGCTATTGTTAGATGATTCGGACTTGAGGCTTTTGTTAATTAACTCGAAACGCAAGCTAACAAAGAAGCTCCATACATGGTACAACATTTCATTTGGTTGGATAACCTGGCATACTTGTAATATCTCCTGATTTTATTTGACACCTCATCACTATAAAATAAAAAGCCCAACTTGTTGTTTTCCTTACACTTTATTTCTTCCCTTTACATAAGCAAGATGCCGCCCTTTGTGTTTGATGAACCTCTCAAGCAGCAAAAGCCATTCAGAAATCAAGCTCATCCAGATTACAGACACCCGTTGTATGTAGGCAGCTGGAAGAGATCTATACCAGGCCGAGACGATGACTTTGCTCGTGATGACATGGATGAACCTCATCTCAAGAGAAAACACGCTCTCTTGTTGAAACACGCAGACCAGATCAAAGACCTGTATGGCACAGATTTCAATACTTTTCATATGGCTACACTGATCAACGTGGTTCAATTGGGCTTGGCTTATTATTTTGGCCATCACCCACAAGTACATTGGCTCTATTTTTCTCTGGTTGCTTATATTATTGGTGGCACTGCTACAGGCATGGTGGGCGTCATTATCCATGAAGCCTGTCATAATCTGGTAACTGGGTCTCATACTTTGGATCGCATGATTGGACTCTACACAAACATTGCGCTTCCAGTTCCGATCTCGCAATCGTTCCGTAGATACCATATTGAGCACCATACTTGGCAAGGTGTGGAGGGAAGGGATCCTGATTTACCGCTGAAATGGGAAAAGAATCTGATCAGAGGAAACAGCTTCAAGAAGATACTATGGATACTCATCTACCCTGTCATGTATGTTGTGCGTGGCCTCGTCATGCAGCAAGAAAGAGGCCATACGCCTGGAAAATGGGAGCTGATCAATGTGGCATTTTCCGTTCTCATGGATGCACTGGTAGTCAAACTGTGTGGATGGAAAGGGCTGGGCTACCTCTTTTTATCGCTGTGGTTTGGCTATTCACTGCATCCTGGCGCGGCACATTTCATCCAGGAACACTACACATTTGACGACGGACAAGAAACGTACTCGTACTATGGCATCTTGAACATTCCCTTCATGAACATTGGTTACCACAATGAACACCACGATTTCCAAAAGATACCTTGGTCTAATCTACCCCTCCTACGACAATTAGCCGCTGAATCCTATGACACATTGGCCTACCACACATCCTGGCTCAAGGTCCATTGGCGGTTCATTACACAGCCATGCATGGGTCCGCAATCAAGAGTAGTGCGAGATTATGAAACCTTTAAGCAAGGTCGATCTTTAATTAGAAAAATTCGTGCTTACAATGAAACTAGTGAGAGTGAGAAAAATAAATAAAAAAATTTGATACAATAGATTTTTGGTGTTGTTGAGGGAATATAGGTGTAATTATGTTGATTTGCTGTCAGCGTTGGCAGTAGTAGCAGTAGCAGCAGGGAACCATTGATTCCACTTGACTTTGGCAGCTTCCTTGAATCTCACCATGACACTCTCTGTATCATCCAAAGCAGGACGCACATCCAAATGGAAAACGGGTACGCCAGGTACCTCTTCAGGTGCTTCGTAATAATCAATGACATATCTTCTCGATTGACCACAGCGACTAATATACCAATCGTGTCTATCAAATGGCTTGGGTGCACCAAACAATGCATGCCATCTTGCCTTGGGTGTAGGTTCTTGAGGTCTACCTTGGAATTTTGACAAGTAAGGGTCCTCGGCACAATCACTAGATTTCCCTGTTAAAAATCCCCCACTCTATTGTTTCCGCAATTCATGTTACTTACCACTTGTATTTGGACTCCCATTTCAACACTTCTTGCCAAGCCTCTTCGTTCAAAAAGTTATGGATATCCACCATTGTCTCAATCTCTTCCTCTGGTGTTTCCCAACCCTTTCTTCTCAAAGCATTGTAAAATTGTTGAGGACTAGGATATTCCCACTTTGAATCATCGCCTTTGGACTTGGGGATGGATGAAATAACACGTTCTGTGGGCAATTCAATGGTCTGGTCACTTTGAGGTGTTTGTGCAAGGTTGGGCATCATGTTGAGCTTGTTGAGTTCGTCTCCATCTGCCTTGTGCATAGGACATCCAGGTGGAATGGTGGTTGGCTTGGGTTCGGCCTTTTTAGGCATTGGACAGCTAGGTCCATCCTCTTGTGATGTTTGCTTCTTGGGCATAGGACAGCTGGGCCCTTCAGCGACACTATCTTCCTTGTTATGCATGGGACAACCGGGAGGTGGCGTAGTAGATCTAGTAGACATTGTGATATAGTAAAGAGAGCAAGAAAAAAAAAAAAGAAAAAAGAAATGTGAAGGGTTCCTTGCTCATTTTTTTTTATTGTCCAGCCAGTTGATTTTATAGAAGAATGGAAAATTTTATTAAATCCCAGGGTTGGGCAAAGACATGCTAGAATCTGGGTTGCACAGGGCCATGTCTATTGGAGCACTTGATACGTTACTGACATGAATCAATGCCCGTTGTGAATGGATAGATAGAGGTCTATAATAAGAAGGGGATCACCTCTGTAAGTGAAACACTTGCTATGCAGTTCATGAACAATTAGTCCTGTGCTCTGTACTGTAAAGAAACAAGCATTGTATACAGAGAATGGATCGTTACTTGGTACAGATCATCAGTTTCAAATTATTGGGTAAAAATGCCAGCCCTAACAAAAGACTCATTGCGTAGTATTGCGACTGAGACAAGCTGCTCCATTTGGGGGAGGGGGGAGGGGAGGAATCCAATAAACAGACTGCCTCATACATGATTCGCTCTTTCCTGTTTAGAATGTCATTACCAGACCACACCATGCGTGTCTATCGGCATCGGCATTGCATTCCACATCTCGAATGCTACCCGGACCTAGTAGAAAACTTTTAACCCGCATTTTTCATATTGGGAAAAAATTAAGGCAAAATCCTTTTTATCAAAACCTTTTCCCTTTTTCTCTGTTTAACCCATCCTTCTATTCTTGATTGTAACAATCATGATAAACTCGAGATTACTTGCGCGAGTCATTGCACCGCTACTTGATCAGCGACTCTCTTATTCCACAGCAGCAGTTGGTGCTTCATGTCAAGGCACATTAGTCAAACCCATCAACGATAAACCCATTGGCTACCTTACATTACCTGGTTTGGTGAAATACGATGCAGCACTAGAACTACAATCCTACCTAGTGTCAAGACGTCATAAGATCACGCAAAACACATTAGAGACCTCTGAACCTGCCGACATGATTTGCTTCCTGCAACATCCTCCTACTTTTACAGCAGGTCGAAGAATTCGAGGCAAAACTGAACAAGAGGAAGAAGAAAGACTCAAGAAATTAGGAGCTGATTATTATGAAACCATGAGAGGAGGACAGATTACATTCCATGGTCCTGGCCAACTCATTGCTTATCCTATCCTGGATGTCAGAGATTATCAGGTAAGCGAAAGAGTAAGAAAGGGGACTACTTGTACTAACCATGCTAAAGCTCAATGTGAGATGTTATGTATCTCGATTAGAAAAAACCATTATAGACTGTTGCGCAAAATACGATATTCAAGCCAATACCACTGAAAATACAGGTGTTTGGGTCGGTCAAGATAAAAAGATTGCAGCATTGGGTGTTCATTTGCAACGTTATGTCAGCAGCCATGGATTAGCCTTGAACTGCAATGTGGATTTGAGCTGGTTTGATCAAATTGTGCCTTGTGGTTTATCTGATAAAGGTGTTACTTCCATCACAAAAGAAACTGGAAAACAAACAAGCCCTCAAGATGTGATACCCCATTTAGTCAAGAGTTTTGAAAGTTTATTTTATAAACCTTTAGTGCATGTGGAATTGACTAAAGTAGTGCCAACGGAATTACTGAATAAACTATTAAACTAGTTCTGTTAAGAAATGATCAAGTTTGTCTTGATCCCAATCAGATTCCCATTGATTCGTATGTTGTTGTTGTTGTTGTTGTTGTAGTGGTGGTGCTAGTGGTGCTGGTGGTTGTGATGAGGAGGAAGAAGAAGGTGGGAATAGAATAGCATTACCATCAAGCATGGTATCGAAATCAAACAATTCTAATCAAATCGTCAATCACATCATCTCCGTCATGATAGCAACCACCAACACTTACCATTGATATCCAAATCATTGACGGGTTGTTCTGCATTGTTTGAAGATGGCTGATATTGATAGTGCGCTTCTGAAGGATGAATACTTGTATCTTGCATGGGAGAAAACATCATGGTAGGTGGACAAGGTGAATGAATCGACATATCTGCCATCCCTTGAATAGCAGGTGAAGCAGACACAACAGGCAGTTGCTGCTCCTTTGGCTTGATACCAAGCAATAGATCACGAGCCTCTCGAAGTCGGTCTGTCAATACAGCCTTCTTGCCTGAACTCGATAAACCACGTTCTCTCAACATTTCCTTGAGCTCCGCCACCGTAACGTCTTCAAAATTCAACTTGATCAGTTGGTCATCTAGTTTCTTTTGCTTTTCAACAGGATCGCATATCACAGGTACCACTACTTTTTCCTTCTTGGGTGCTCTTTCAATAGCAATAGGACGTGTATCGACTTTGGCAGCCTTTTGGGTATGATGAATAGGTGTAGGATCCGTTACTTGGATTTGAGTGAAAATCAATGGTGTGGGTTTCGTCGTCTTGTTGCTATGGAAAGCAGGTGGTAGCGATGACGATCTTCTTCTCTTTTGATGTTGCTTCAATTGTTTGCCTAAAATAGTATTGTAAGAGGTACGATGCAATTCTGGGAAAAAGGTGATTGTTTGTTGTTGTTGTTGTTGAGATGAGGGAGGTGGGGATGTTTTCTTCTGAGTTTGTGATTGCTGTGGTGGTAATGGTTGCTGAGGATGTGGTGCTGCTAAAGGTGCTTGACTTAGTGGAGGTGATATCATGTTTTCATCATTATTCGTTGATGAGCATGTAGATAGAGAAGGAGACCCATCTGCATTTGCGTTTACAAACAAATTGTTAAAATTGAAGTTGGTGCTGCTTGCTGGAAATTCCAGTGTCTATAGATTTTACCGGTAAGAAGAGCTGCATATCAAAAAAAAAAAAAAAAAAAAAAAAAAAAGATTACATAACACTTACAGCAGATGAACCGACTTTGATAGTGGGATGGAGTTGAGGTTCTTCTTCATGTATGGTCGTTTCGTTGTTTCCCATCATGTATCTGTTGGTGTTTGAATAGAGTGGGTTGATGGGCAAATCAACAGACGAACTACGCCTTCTTTGAAATGGTTGATGCTGATAAGAAGGTGGTATCTTTTGTTGATCAAATTCCATGGGTATAAACGTATTGTTGGTAGATGCGTTTTCATTCCAATCAATGTTGGTGAAAAAGGGTGGATATTCCATCTTGAAATAGTCGTTTAAATCTTCCATATTTTGTGTTTTGACAAGAAACAAGAAGAAAGAGAAGGGGATATAGTTGATGTAAAACTTTAAAAAAATAAAAGGCGGGGGCAAGAACAAGAGCGGTGTGTATGTGTGCTGTATAAAAGAGTTGAATGGGAAGAAGAAGAAGAGACAAACTATACACAAACAGGTGGGAATTTTATAGTTTTTTTTTTTTTTTTCTTGATTGCATGGCCCTTCTTGTATTATTTTGCATATGACCATTTTTAGAACACTTTAGACATTTCAAGGAATTGCCGAAAGAGATATATATATATATACATTTTGCTTACTTGCTAGTTGGTTTACTATGGAGAATATTCCAATATAAATTCAATCGTTTTTTTTTTTTTTTTTTTTTTTTTTTTTGATCAGAATGATTGAATTCGAACGTTATATTTGTGTGGTGTTACAATAGATCAAACCTTTTTCTTGTGAGATGTGGGCCTAAATATATAACCTGCAATCTCAACAAACAAACGGCAAATAAACAACACATGGCGATGCATTTCTTTTTCTTGACTATCAGTAGATTTCAAAAATAACAAGATGTCCATTATATGAGTGCAATTCATCATCATCATGATAAGCTAATTTTTGTACTACCAAATGGTCATACCGCCTCCTTATATACTCTCGTTTAAGTTTCCTGAGTTTATGTTTGCCCAATTTCTCTGTCTTTTTTTTTTTTTTTTTTTTTTTTTTTTTTTTCATCATGTGAAAAGAAACAATGCAGTCAGTTGATTTTTTTTTTCTTACATTTGCTTGTCATCAGAGTCAACATTGAATATGCCAAGATCCATTTCGGCGTTATAAGCGATTACACTTGTCATTTGTTTTTGAGAGTGAATATCCGAGGTGCAATTCCAGCACACCACATCACGCATGTACGGTGGTTCTCCACACCCATACATACAAAAGTCTAATTTTAGTCCACTCACATCTTAACCGAACAACTGTATATCTGAAATCAAGATTGTAATTCGTCCTCGGTACAAGCAATGGTTCTCTAGAGTTGAACCAATATACACCACCAAAAAAAAGGGGGAGGCTGAAAATTGACTAATAAATGACAAATAACATGCGTTTTATTTGATGAGTTGAGATGCCTTTTGTGCTTCAATGCCTGCTTGGCCTGTACAATATGAATTCTTGATATAGGAACGACAACATTTGTATCCCCATTGACCCTCAGACCAGTAAGATCCCCAAACGGTTGTATGATTGTTGATAAACACTAATAAGAACCAACGTCAATATATATATAAATGGCATACTATATAAAACGTACCATCTTCCTCGTATTTCGATCTAGCTTTGGCTCTTTCTTGTCCCTTGATCACTCTACCCGTTCTTGAATATTCCACATAGTTCTCGCTTTGTGCCAGCAACAATTCTTTGGGAGGTGCTTCCAAATATTCTTCACCGCCATATTTCTCCAAAATGCTCTTTTGAGTTGTATCTCTGACTTGATCCTTCTTTGATTCGTATTCCTTGTGAAGAATAGCCACTTGAGTAGGATTTGCTTGAAGATGGACTTCGTTTCCTCTATCAGACGCTTGCCAAGCAAACATTTGCACCTTGGCCATTTGTGGTGCATCGCCCGTATATCTGACAAAATTATCGCCTGAAAAGTCAATGCCGTCGTCATTCTGTTGTCCCTCCAAAGGATTTTCACGCATGGAACGAGTCTTGGGATCATAAAATGCAGAATCCGTATCCAAATTCAACAAGTATTTAGCTGTATCTTCACGAATTCTCAAATTACGAATAGTGGTTCTGGTCTTTTGGTTGACATGTTGACCAGGCATATCTGCTGCATCGGCATACTTGTCGTCATCTTGTTCATCTTCGTCATCAGATAATCCTGCAATTTTCTTGGCTTCAGATGTCGTTGTAGGCCCTTGTTTGTCCAATTCACTGGCCTTGGCCTTCTTTCTAGCTTCTTCTACTTGATTGTATTCTTCAATTACTTTATCGTGTTCCTTGGGATCATAGCCGTTCCATCGATCACGCTTTTCGTCCCAATCTAAATCCACTTCCTGAATAATTTCGTCTGCTTTGATGTTTTCGCCTGTCCACTTTGCTCCCTTTTTACGTGGTCGTTCTACGCAATCTTTGGTTTTATGGGTCATGGCTCCACAATTTTCACAAGCTCCTTTACGATATTTTGTTGCAGCAGGTCCCTAACGTCAGCAAGATCAATATAGGTTCATTACCAAATGATGAACATGACTACTTACAGCTCTCTTTCCTCTGGCATACCAAAAATTGTCTTCTTCAGTGAACTTGGGCCCTTTACGCTTCTCGGGTGCTCTTTGATGCTTTAATGATACCTTGCCGTTATCAACGTACCATGGTGCTTTCAACATGAACTGCGGGGTATGAGGATTGATTTCTCTGCCTTCATCATCAATCTCTGCAGGTGCTGTACCGGCTTTACGAGCCGCATCAAGGTCTTTGGCTTGACGGTATTCTTCTTTGGTAAGTCGGCTTTGTTGCATTTAGTTGAAAAGAATGAAAAAAAAAAGAAAAAGTGGTTGAAAATTAGAATGGTGGAAAAAAAATATTACATATAATAAAGCAAAGTGACTGGATGTTATGGTGAAAGCATTGGATACTGTATTAATTTTATTCGGGTAGACAATGTTAGATCAGGTAAAGAAAATGTAGCAAGCAACAGCTAGTGATCCCACTGTCCAAGACGCTGTGTTTCTGACAGTATTTGCGCTGGATGAAGCAGCCTCCATGCCCGCTTGATCATTCAACAACACCTTTGGTAATGGTGTTTCAATGGCCTCTACGGAAGCAGATGTTAAGGCCAATTCTGTCCGTGAAATAGATGCCTCGTCCATTGCACTCTCACCACTGCTAATTTCATTCTTGTAACTGTACGCTGAAGCAGCCATCACATTACTCAACTGAACCTCCCACTGTTCAATACTGATATCACCCTCTTGAAAGCTCGTCGTATCATCATTATTATCTCCATACACAGACGCATCACCGCCACTTGATTGTTGATCCAGATACACCTGAGGCTTCATCATTTTGCGATGATGTTTCTTTTTGAAATGCTTCTTCTTTCTTCTAAAATGCTTCTTTTTTCCTTCATTTTGCTCTAATGCCATCTCTGCTTCCTCTTCAGTGTCATATTCGGTTGTTGTCGTAGCAAAGTATTCTGCTGGATAAGCCCATTGATTGATATCAGGTGGCACCCAAGTCGTGGTGACAGTAACTGCCTCATAGAAAATCCCATCTTTTAAACTTTCTCTAGTCTCTAGCGAATTGACGTCTTGCCATGCGCTGCTTTCGTCATTCCATAACTGATCCTCAATTTCCTCGATTTGTGCTGTTGTATTCATTTACTCTTGTTAGCTTTTCGTTTGTATGCGAGCAGTATCATTGTTCTTACCAAAGGCAGACGCTGCGAGGAAACTGCTGATAAAGGCGATGCTATTTAACTTCATGTTGATGAGCGTAAAAACGATATAAAAAAAAGAAACGCTATTGTTTACGATTTTACATTGAGACAAAGAAATTTAAACATTCTTTAATGGCCCTACAGCCCAAATCTCTACATATTCACAGGCTCATTTTGATGACTCGATTCTCTCTGATTGCTGATCCTTGCAAACAAAAGATCAACTAGTGCTTGGCTTATCGTCGCCTCTCGTAGTTCCTTTACCGGTCTATTCTGAAATGTTCAATGCTCATGTCAAAAATGCAATCCTTTCGTTTCTATATCGAGAACGCTTCAAGGTGCCGCACGGGTGATAAATTGCAACAAACAACAATTGAAGATGTATCAGGATCGTCGTTAGGGAACGAGGTACCAAGCATCAGTGACAGAGTTCAGGCCAACTTGGACGGCATACTGGCAACCCTAGAGGAGGCAGCGCTTTCAACAGAAGATTGAGCAGCAAAGATATCAGAAGCAACACTGCTTACGATGTCTATTTAAGAAATCCCATTCTTCTCTCTTTTTCTTCTGCTTGATTTCTTCTTACTTGGTTTTAAGAAGTAAGGAGTTACTATACTCTACGATTAACGGCTTTTATACCTATTATATACATCGATTCATTGCTGCTTAATTTGTACTGGTGGCGTCTCCCCGTCGTTTCCAACCAAAATGGATGCCACTTTACTCTAAAACATGGCTATGGTCGCTGATGAGAGCCGCTTCGCATTTTGTATGGGCTAGTTTACTGCAAATGCATTTAAATGAATTTGCAAAGAGAGTTTTTTTTCTTTTCTTTTTACAATGCACGTTACGCTGTTCAAGTGCTAAAGCTTTTTGTTACATCGCCTTTATTTCAGCAATGTTTCATGCTTCTGGCATGCTAATTAACACACATAAACAGTGATGACCACAATCTATAACACGCTTCAAATGGACAAGAAATTCGTATAATATACCTTGATCATTCACATGGAATATGTCTTTTCTTCGATCTCCTCCCTCGCTGATGAAGCAAAACATGCTAGTGATGGAAACAGCTGAACCCAACAGCTTTCGTCTGCGACACCAACTATCGGCAGCAAGTATAAAACTGTCCATATAGAATCCTTATCTCTGGGAATTGTGATCTGCATTGGCGTGCCCAGAGGCTACTACTAGTAAAAGTCATTGGATTTATATATGAATGTTGGTTGTACGTATAGCCAAAGTTCCTCGCGGTAGTTTGTTTGACGACTAGGAAGTGTGGAGTTTAGGTTTGTAATAGACGATTGGAAGCAGTAAGACGGGAAAATGTGAAAAATGATGCAACTTTGGATGAATATTTCTCTATGATTTACTAAGTGAATGGATGTTGCATAGTGCTTAACTTTTGTTTCTCTTTTAATTCTCTATACGATGGTATGGTTATTGTTAGTATTTTCAAAAATATGTCGGGTAGTGCCTGCTTGAGGCCAATTAAAGTACACGACTTTAAGTTATTTCATGAAGGGAACGTCTATTAGGTGTTTTTGGCTTCTAGATTATGTTAGGGCTAATGTAGACCTATCAAACGGTTGTTGTTTTGTTCAAATCTGCTCAGTATTATTGGCAGAGATATTACAAAAAGTTATGTCCTTGAAAAATTAGCCATCTTTGACCAATTTTGGCTTGCCCTGACAGGTGAAAAAATTAGCTGACAATTTTTGGGTCAGACGTTTTTGCTCATTTCTCCACGTAGAGTCAAGCTAGAGCCTCAAGTAAGGGCTCAAACGATAGAAAATTGTTTGCGTTACAATAATTATTTATGTTACAAGTAGGTTTATTTTAACAGAGATGGAGGTTTTCTTGAAAAACCATCAAAATTTGACAAAAAATGTTCTGTCGCTTTGAAACGCCTAGTGTTGATCAAACCAGACAAAAGTAATACCATTCGATGCGCCTTTGAATTCTGCACAAGTTTGATATAAGCTTGATCAAGTGTTTACTATGAACAACTGCCAACTTTAGGCCATGACAAATTTCCAGAATGATGAAATGGCATTTTGATCAATAGAGCTTTTAATCTCAGTTTGATATCAGCTACTATATACAGAGAAACCTCGTGACGTCAAATGCACAATAGTTTGCTTTTGCACTCCCCCGTTTTTCCTTCCCCCGTTTTTCCTTCCCCCGTTTTTGGTACTATTTTTACAGTTACAGCAACAGTTCTACTACTATTATTCTACTCACTCCAATGTTTTTCGAAACAATAGCAACAAGTTTATCAAGCCTGTCATCAGTGTTGCCATATGCTAGTGAGTGTATTTGTTGCTGAATAGATTGTCTAGCACTAGTATTTATTAATTCATTTTCTTTCTTTTTTAGAATAGGTAATCACTGCTTTAAAGCAAACAAGACGACGACGACAAAGACACAACAACAATTCGACTTACTGCTATAGCTACTTCCTTGGAATCTTTGATATCTTTCATAATAGTAATTCGGTACGTAACGTAGATTGCTACTTTTATTGAATTGCGCCTAACTGAACTCTCTTATATTTTTTTTTTTAGTAGACAACAATGGTTTTGTTTGTTCTCAACTTCAACAAAATATCTGGCGCTCCCTGCTGTTTCTGGTTTGATACTATCTGCAATTCATTGATAGTGGTGCTGCTGTTCTGGTTGTTACTATCTGCAAGTTATCTGTGGTGTTGCTTCTCTCTTTTGGTCTGATACTATCTGCAAGGCATATGAAGCGCTGTTTTTTACTTCTGGTTTGGTAATATCTGCAAGTCATCATCAGTAGCAATTCTTCTCTCTGGTTTGGTACTGTCAGCAAGTAATCATTAGCAGTGCTGTTCTCTGGCCTGGTGTTGGTATATTCAAGTCTTATATACTACTGCTACGTATCATTGGTTCAATCGATCGGGTAAGTTTTGATGGTGTCTGCTGCTTAATAATACCATACTGACTATCCAAATTTGATAGAATAATATATAGGTATCAAGCACAAGGTGGTGCTCCAGGACATTAAATGCAGAACCTGTTGTGAATTGTTTATCAAGTAAGTATAAATGCTGACGTAGATTGCTGAATACATTGCTGACTATTATTATACTATTTTGATATGATGTGTAGGCAACAAGTATAAGGTCACGACGACTACTGATGGATGATTAATGATGAATACTACTGGATGCAAACGGAACTGTCAACAGTCAATTAGGTAGGTATATATATTATTATGATATGATGGCGTTGATTGAGGAATGCAATACTGACTATATTCTTTGAATTATGTATAGGCAGGCAAATGGGAATGAACATGGACACTACTGGATGCTGCAAGAGATCAATCAAGCTATTTTTTTTCTGTGGATGACAACAGCCAGAGCAATAGTAGTAGACACAAGTTATACATTTTTATTAGCTTCTTTTTCTCCCCCTTTTTTTCTTGGCTTCTTGCCCTCATTTTTTTTTAATTTTCATCGGCATGTAATGTTATTACCCTCACTATTTTTCTTTCTTTCTATGTTTCTGTGAAGCATACCTTTTTTTTTTACGTTGAGTGAATGTGCCTATCACTGAAGCTCAACAATAACAAGATTCCGAGGCTAGGATTAGATAGGCTGGTCCAAACTTAATTGTTGATTCTACTTACTTAGCGATAATTAAGGGTCTTAATAAACATAATTCCTCATGTTAGGGGTGTAGTAAGGCACGCTCTGGCACCTGAGGGGTGGTCTAATTGAAATACTGCCTAATTGCATTTTTGGGTAGTACTTCAAATTCCGCCTAACATCGTTGCAGAGGAGAACTATGGCAAAATTTTTCTAGGTTTTTTTGTATGTAGAGGTAATAAATAAATATAGCTTTTCTACGTTTCTGGGCTGTTTAGTGCGTTGTTTTCATTGCTTGAAGTGATTTGAACACTACACTATGCGAAAGTACATGTAAAATTCTGTAAACAGCCTGTAAATTTGAAAGTTGGAAGTTTGAAGTTTGACTAAAATCTTGTATGCTTATTGTGTAAAGCAAGCTTCTTGTTGACAGATATTTAAAAGCTTTTAAATATGTACTTCTTGCAGTAAACTATAAAGCTCTCACGAGGCAAAGGACAATATTATTCTACTTATTATTATTATCGAAGCATTATTGCTACTGTATTATTCTTTCAGATAACCTAATAATATAGACTAACTCGATAATACAATCCAACATAATAATACACTTTCGCCAGATCTCGAAGAAGTGCAGTAAAGCTTTTAATGCGAGAACACATCACATTGCTGCAGATCATATATAAATGGGTTATGATTAGCAAACTAATAAGTTGCTACAGTTTTGATGTAACAAAAGAAATGATTTTTGCTTCTTCTACAGAAGATATTATTAACAGCTATTATTAGTGTTCTTTTCAAGACTGATGGTTGTAGCTTTTTTTTTGTTTCTATTATGCATTCCAAAATGAGGCATGCGTCTCCTCCCTGCTAAGTTGTGCACTCTCCAATGCCAGCAGCAGTTATTATCTGGAGGACGACAAGGCATTATTTCTAATACCATGTCCTCAGCTAAAAAGTTGCCTCATTTTTATAGTACTACAATAGTTTCAAGTTATCTCATATTGTGTATGGGGCCTCATATCTGGTCATGGATGTTGGAAACGATTTTTGATTTTGGACTTTTGGACTTTTGGACGATCAAAGATCAAAAATTTGAATATTGATGGTAGTAGAGCTTTGAACTTGGCATGTTGCTATACCAGTTTTTTGCGAAGAGTTCGAAACTGCAATTGAACTTTGCATAGCTATTTTGGTTGCTGAGATATCAATGATTCTATGATTTTAACAATTCTGAGCAGATGGTACTAGTAAAAGTCATTGGATTGATATATAAATATTGGTTGTATGCATAGTAAAAGTTAGCTATAAATTCCACAGGCAGAACAATCTTATTTTTACCTGGAACTTATACATATAGCTGTATAGTGTTGAGCCAGCGTATACAATAACCAGCACAGCAAAAGATAGTATAGTAATTGAGCAAGACGACGCAAATATACTGAAGTTTATTAATGAAATAAAAGGGCTCACTGGGCAGAATTGTATATACTAGTAACAAAAAATACGCTAGTATTTTACTAATATTTGAAATATTAGTAAAATATTAGTAACATTTTAGCTAGCTAGTACTGTTGTGTGATAAATTGGGTCACAAAACTGGTTTCTGATATTACTAGAGAAGTAATCATTGGATCAAAACGTTTTTAGTGTCATTGAAAGCGCAAAAGAGATCCAACACAGAAAAGTGTAATAAAGTGTAAAAGTGTGTAATTGGCTGCTGAGAAATCGATAATATTGTAAATCTGACAGCCTTCAAAAATGCTATGTTTTAATGTATCTTGGAATTTAATGGAAATTTACCGAAGCAGTTGGCTATCTTTTTGCAAATCCTCACTTTTGGAATGTTTGTTGTTTTTAATTAATATAAGTACCTGCCATTTTCTATGCTTTTCATAACCACTTTTTTTCTCCAAACATCACTACTTTACATTTACAATATGCCTTTCAAAATCAGCCAGATGAAAGGGAACAACGCCAGACCGCGTATTATTGCAGGGGAAAACACTATCAACATTGTGGTTGCAACAGGGGTTTCATAATCTACAATCAATCTCATGAAAAGGCAGGTCAATCTAAACTACACTAAAAAATCCGCAGGGAGACGATCTCTAATAGCATCATCAACCCACAATATCATCCGTTTGAAACTTCGTTCTCGTCAACTAGGATGTGTCTGACACGTTCAAAACTATTTCAGAAGTATTGAATAATTTTCTGGCTATTGTACAACACATAACTTGAACAGGCAGCTTTTCTTCAAATAAAAAAAGAGGACTACGACTGCTGCGTTGAACGTTGTACAGAGAAGACAACAATACTAATGGGCTCGCAAACATCGACGCTGGATTGTAGAGGACTCGATAAAGATTATATTCTCTGATGAAAGCCGAATCAGTCTTTGGTGTTCGGATGGAGTCGAGTACACATACCAATATAAGGGTGATTCCTTGTCGCCCTTCAACGACAAGCCAAAGAGAAAGCGAGAATATGGATCAATGATGGTTTGGAGCTAGTTGATTGTACTTGGGCCATGGCACGCGTGTTGATTACTTGAGAGATCAATGAGTTCGAACTTGTATCAGTATGCTTTGGGCATCACATACTTCAATACATTGTGCTATTACTGGTTGCAGCATGGGGACGTTATGTTTCAGCAGGACAGCACGACTTGCCACACTTCCGATTCTACTTACAACTGGATAGATAAAAAACACGTTAGTTATACAAAACATTGGCCATGAGGTATCCCCGTTCTGAATCGTATCGAGCGGCTTTTGTATGAGATCAAGTCGCCCTTGGAAAAATATCCCAACAAGCCATCCAATGTCGATCAACTGCGAAAAGATTTGACTTTGAGTGGAGAGAGTTCAACCAAAATACAATAGAACAATACTACTACAGCTATCCAAAAAGAATCCGCGCGGTAATTAAGGCTAGAGGTGAATACACTTCATTTTAGTTTTAAGCTATAAATTTAAATTTTGATAAAAATCAGCTATTAGGCTAAATAATCAATTTTTACCTAATTGACTTGCAATTTTTTTACATTTAATCTGTTCTTAAAAGCCCTAGCACACTATATTCCAGTTTCAGCGTACTAAGGTAAGTATTCGCTGAGATACACCGCAATATAGGTTTTGTGACCCAATTTATCACACAACAGTATTTGACTAATGATGAATACCTATCACTAGTATTTTGACTAGTATTTGAAGGGAATTGAATTATTTTATTTAGATGCCAGTTTGAATCGTGGATATAATGTGCTTAATTCAAGTCAAGATACTCAACAGATCAGAATATTTCTGTAATCACCGAAAATGAGTGAGACATCTAAAATTGGGTTGATCAAATCTTTTTGTTTCAAGCTAATCGATTGCTGTTTACGAAATCCAGTATAGAAAACACTGTTTCAAACGTGCTTTAGAATGTGTTCATAGGCTTAATGAGTTTTGAAAAAAGGTTTTAGCCATACGCATAAACGCAATAATGGATGATGCTTTTTTAGCTGTTCCTGAATTTACTATTATCTGATTATCGATAGCAAATCGCTGGTTTATACAGAATAAATTGCAAAATCATGGGCCAAAATGGAAATTATTGGGGATTTTATAGGTTGCTATTACGGTTAATTTATTAAATAAAAGAATGTTATTGAATTTGGGTCAGTATTGAATAGCTATATAAATAAAATAGTGAGGAATGGCTAGCAAAATAAAAGTGCAAGAAGCGGCAAGGGCACGGCACGACCGTAGCTAGAGATGGGCATATACAACGATTGATGGAGCTATAAACTGTGTTGATAACTGGATGCCATGGAAATAACACAGCGTTGATAAGAGGAGCAGCAATCAGTAGCCTTATACCGTATTCACTGTAATATAAAGGCAAGTTAGCATGTCATGTACAGCGGTGTCAATTTAAATGCCTTTAATTTACCTTCTGATGAAGTATCTACTGACGATTTGTTTGCAAGATTAGGACGTTTACTATTACGTGGTGGCCAATTGATTTAGTTTAACTATAATCAAGATCACCATGTTAAAGTTTGTAGTACAAAGTGTAAAGGTGCTATAACATACCTGATGACAGCACAAATGTATAAAACAAGAAAGTAAGGCCATTGCTTGTGGAATTGCTCAGCAGCGACCAACAAATAAAGTAACCAATACATTAAATGTAGATTGATGGAAGCATTTGGGCTAAAAAATCAAAATAAATGTCAGAGGTTGGTCACTAAGATACATTTAGATTACTTACATTAGGCACACGGTAAACAGAAAGTGAGCATCATATTATAGCAGAAAAGAAAAGGGAGAAAAAAAAAGAAAGAGTGCTGTTTGTACATGCCAAAATCTCCAGCTATTTATATTTTTTTTTTCATCCATTGCATCCCCAAAGCATTTCTCGCCCAATATATCCCCAAAATCTATCGGGTACACTTCCATGATTGCCGCCTGTTCAAATTTATGAGAATTTTCTTTAACATCTTCACTTAAATCAGCCTGAAACACCAAGGCAGTCTAGTGATGATGATACCATCTCGGACAACATCATCTGTTAATTACCACAACATCTTAACTTCAATGATAAAAAAAACAACTCAGTTACCTCTTGTCTCAAATGTTTGTATGATATTTGATTCGACCACTAAACGATTTATATCACATAACCTAATACTCTACTATTGATATATTTCAATATGTTGTATCAGCCTAAAAAAAAGAAAAAACTCGGGCATCATCTAGTGTAGCTAATCCAGTATTCAAGTACGAAGGGAAGCTACAGTTGTTTGAGATTATTCTAAGTCTTTAGCCATGGCTCATCCCGGAATTCTAATAATGGATCAAAAAAAATCAAAGACATGTTGTGAGTATGATGGTTGTTGGGTTCAATTTTATCATGCGCTACATTTATGAACAGCCAATATTATTACCAAATGTCTATAAGATGCTACCTAGATCATGAGCCTGAATGCAGAGGAGGATATGCAATAAGATCCATCTAGGCTTTCAATAATATTGAAAATGATTATCATCGCTATAACCCCCTTCATTCTGTCGACATGCGCGCAAAAAACAAGCGGCACTGCAAGCATGGTTTCAATTATACTAAAACGTCAGGGTAATAAGCAATCTGGATGATCTACAGGAATTGCCACTAAAATGGAAGTCAGATCCATTTCCTTTTCGTGATGCTACTACTGTACGCGAAAAAAACGTTCCAGTGTTTTCCAAAATTACGCTGTTACACTTATAACTTTTCCAACATTCGTTCGAATTAGAAGTCCAAGTACGCATATAAAACTGTAGGTTCCGAGGCACAAAATGACATGCTTTAGTTAGTAATGCACAAAAAACTGCTTGACTGAGAC
The DNA here is from genome assembly GCA_037974945.1 of Mucor circinelloides. NCBI lineage: Eukaryota > Fungi > Mucoromycota > Mucoromycetes > Mucorales > Mucoraceae > Mucor > Mucor circinelloides. Next base: position 179,885 of record JBBNAA010000029.1, on the reverse strand, counting down.
GGCGTTAAAGTGAAAAATTTCAATTTTCGAGTAATGTAAATTTTGCTTCATTGGCTGGATAGTCTTATAACTTCAGTAAAAATAATCCGAGAGCTTCTATTTTTTACATAAGTAGTGTTTGAAATGTTACATATCTGAAGAGTGATCAAAAATTACAAAAAGACCTGTAGTTTTGTTTTTCTCCCTGCTATCGTTTGACCATCTTTACAGTACCACTATCTCCAGTATCACGCGTCCCATTCCCTAAGGACTTCAAGAATCTATCAAGACACTGTTCAGTCAAGATTACTTCCTCCGTAGCATACAAAAAGTCTTCCCAGATTTGCCCTCAAGTATACTTTCTCGCTATAGAAAAGAGATTTTTGGTAAAGCAACGCGACCAGAATGAAGAAGACAAAGCAAACTCAACGCGCAGAATATGAACTACATTGAGAGGAATCTTTGCTACGGTAATTTCAATAGCGCTGGAGTTGTGCGGTGCTATGTTGCTTATATGGGGTTCCAAATGATCCTCCAAAGTATGCAGTCCATGCTTAAGTACACTCGTTCGAAAGCTAAAAGGAAGGGCAAGACCAATTTTATCCGTATGGACAGCCAGGAAAAGCGTCTTGCTCGGATCAAAAGGCATCTTCTTCTGACTGAGACCGACCGGCATAAATGTGTTTTCTCCGATGAAACTAAGGTCAACGTGCGGAGATTTGAGAACTAATCTTTTTACTCGATAGACAGGCCTTTTGAGTTGATACATTATCAAATTGAAGATCAGGTTCAAGGAGATGCCGGTGGAGCGCTTTCTTGGGGCATCATTTCAGCAAAAAAACCCAGTTATTAATTTAGTAGTACTGATGGAGCTGTAAGCTTCGAGGCTTGTACCCAAATCATCGGTTACTTCTGGTAGACACTATAAAATACTATGCACTTGAAAGGAAAACGTTTCGATTTCAGCAAGACAATAGGAGACCAAATACTTTTGGCCCCACCAAGAAATAGCTAGAGCGTCATAGATTCTCTCTATAAACTGTTCTCCATTGGCCAGCCCAAAACTCGGACCTGAACACTATTAAACATATGTAACATCAATTGCGACAAGTACCCTACTAAGACTACCAAGGCCTTGGAACCAGAGAATGAAATCCAACAAAGATGGTGCCGGTTCATAGAAGACGACTGTCTTAAGTACATCTACAGTATGCCACGCAGAATAAGAGCGGTTAGCAGGAGTAAGGCGAGACCAAAAATATAGTAAGCTTTTTTGACATTTCATAAATTTCAACTTTCAATTTTCAAAAAGCTGCTGAGATTTAGTAAATTACGCAAAATTCACGCATAATACATAATTTAAATGCTAATTATCAAGGCTACCTTTTAATATTAAGTACAGACCAATAGCTTAAATATTCATGGAGAAAATAGACAATATGTGCAAAATAGCAAAACACTGGAACGTTTTTTTCGCGTACAGTACATACAATTAGAATATCTCTTTTTCTTAATACTTTATTCATGATAGCTCCTTTCATACTCTGCGTACATTCATGATCAAAGCATATCACTGATAAAGCCTGGATACTACAAGTCTCAATGGATTGAGACTGGGGTAGACTGCCATTATTACTATGTTTCATCATGTTGCTAGATGGAATACAATTCTTAAAATAAATCTTCTCTGTTTACCAATTTCCCTCTTTTTGAATTCAAAAGTCTGTTTCTTATCAAATTGGGCATAAGAGAAACCAGTAACATTCCATAATAGACGAAGCTTTTTAAGTGCAGTAAAGTTATCTCATCTTGCTTTAAATTAGGAACATTTCGAAATGGAGAGAGTAAATTTATCAATTCTCAATTTGAAATAAAATAAAATCAAAGCTGCTAAGAGAGGCTTTATCTAAGCATTTGAAGGCTATTTCTGCTTTCGATATCGACTATAAATGAATACTTAAGATCATAGCATAATATTTCATTTCATAAAAAAAACATTACAGACACGTTTGAATAATCAATTTTATCTATATAGCTAAAAAGACAAGTATAAGCGGTATTTTGAAGGTTTTTAAACTGAATGGATAGCACTTTTACAAAATCCTTCATGAACTGAAATGGCTTCAAAGTGCAATGGTTTGTCCAATAGCTCCTGGAAAACAGGCATTACAAGCGATGACTAATTTATTCGGCTTCTCAAGCAGCAAAATCAATACCTCCATTGGCCATGGTAATTAAAAGTGAACATTGCTCAAATGTACTTCCGCAATCGTTGCCCCTGAAAATACTAGTAAAATACTAGCTGATTTTTTGTTACTAGTATATGCAATTCTGCCCAGTGGCTATTTATACTAAATTTATGAGTCATCACACAAGACAGTAACAAATGTTATTCACTTGCAGCTGAATCTGGCCATCGACTGAGATGTAACCTAGTAGCAAATTCCATTATATCTGGAATTACCTATCATCAAAGAGTGCTTTAATCTTACATAATATAGACAGTTGTGGCGATTCTGGCACAACATATAGCTCTTTATATTCTTTAATTGAACTTATATCTTTGTAGGATCCCTTGAATCTGGCATTAACATATATTGACCTTGATTCATTGTACTTTATTCTTATTTCTCTTTTATATTTCATACTTTACTAGTTGGACAACTATAAACCTGATGCTCATTATATAGACAGATCTGCTTTGGCTATTTCTTCTATACAATAACTTCTTTTTATTAAACTATTCACACTACGTACAAACCCAATTGTAACACTATTGTTTTGCAAATTGATTTGATATTTATACTGATTAAAAGGATACGCACAGAGTCAGCGAGTATCTAACAGTAGCAATGGTCTTTTCTACTGTCAGGTACACACGGACTTTGTGTGTAACCTTTTAGTGAATATAAATATCAAATCAATTTGTAAAATAATGTTACCTGGCGCTTTGCCCACAACTATCTTCCTGTCTCTTTTGCTTCCCTTTCCAAAATAAAACAGACTATTATCAATAAAAGTATCATTCTCCAGACAAAATATCCAGAATCATATTACCATACCTTCTGTATCCTTTTTTGGCCAAAAGATAATTTCTATAATCACATTCGTATTACCTTATCCGGCTCATCTCCATTCAATCTTCCTTTTCACCCGCCAATACTACTCTTTCAACGGCGCCTAGATCCCATAAACTGTACCTGTAACACTTCTTCAAAGTCAATTTCGTGTATTGAAATCAAACGGATAAATCAAGGATATCAAAAATCTTTGTTAAACTCACTCAAAGGATTACCCATACAAATCTCAATTACCATCAAGAAATTATTCTATCACATTCTATATCGTTCAAATCAATTATTAATCACATATCTTATTTACTTGTTCCTTGCAATTGACACGCAATGACTCATAACAAAACAACCATCACAAAATTTATAGACAATATAATAGAATATCATACATAGAAAATTAGTATAAAAGACCATCAATTGAATAGACAGAATAAAAGATCATCTTATTTTTACCTTAAACTTATTCATATAGCTCTATAGCTCATTATATTCTTTATTTGAACTTATATCTCTGTAAGATCCCTTGAATCTGGCATTTACTACTATTGACCTTGATTCATTGTACTTTATTCTTATTTTTCTTTTATATTATTATACTTTACTAGTTGGACAACTATAAACCTGGTGCTCATTATATAGACAGATCTGCTTTGGCTATTTCTTCTATACATTTACTTCCTTTTATAAAACTATTTACACTGCGTACAAACCCAATTGTAACAATAATAAAGATCATCTTATATCTCATACATATTCTTTTGTATACATTCATATATTTCTACACCAAAACATATCCCTGATCACGACACTACATGCACTGCAATTTTAAGTAAAAAGAAAAATTTCCGGCTTACCTGATTCGAACAGGTGACCTAAAGATGACAGAGGCACTACAGTCTTCCGCTCTACCAACTGAGCTAAAGCCGGATTTCTATATTTTTGAAATTCTGCAAATTAATATATAGCAACCACAACAGTTATTATAGTCACGTGATATTGCGGTGTTTCTAATGCAAATGTTGAGTGTTGTTTGCGTGCTTGCTTGAAATAAACGATTCTGCTCTACTTTTTCCAGTATATTGTCGACAAATTATTTGTTAATAATCATGGATTTGCTGGATTCAAATCTTGGATTTTGCACTCTGTATTTATTGATTTCACTTCATCTAACGATAGAGCCTTCTTATATTCAAATAAATGGTATCTACTCGTCGCAATCTTAACAACCAAAAAACAGCCTCTGCTGAACCTGAGATTGTCAATTCTGGCCGTATTGCGAAGAAGAGAAGATCGAACGGTCCACAAAAGCGCTTGTCAACACATATCAAGAACATTATTATTGACAAATGTCTTCGCAAGGAGTCAATGAAAAAGGCAGAAGTTGCAAGAATGTTCGGTGTTTCTTGGCAAACGGTAGATAATATCGTAGAAAAGTACGTCAGGGACGGAACAGTTGAGCCCAAGAAGCGGGGAGGATGTCGACAAAAGAACATCAAAATCCACCAAGAACACTCTCAATTCATACAAGATATCTTGGATGAAGACTGTACTGTAACGGTCGGCTTCATGAGAGAAAAACTATTTGAGCAATTTCCTCAATTGCAAGAACAAGGTCTGGATCCTAGTATATTGTACAAACATATCGTTAAACACACTGGGTTTACATTGAAGAGGACCAAACCTGTAGAAGAAAAAAGAAATGATCCAACTACAATTACTAGAAGAAAAGCCTATGTTGATAACATGCCAATTGATGGCGTATCTTACAAGACCAACTGTATCTTTTTAGACGAAGCAGGGTTTAATGCAACCTTATTAGAAGTGAAGGATGGTGAAAACAGTGTTGTGAAAACCAAGACAAAAAGAGCCTTGAATGTAATAATTCGTGCGGCAATATCGTACCAAGGTGTCGAGAGTATTCAGGCCAAGGTAGCTCCTGGAGGCAAAACTGGGCAAATATTTTCTCCGTTTGTGAAGAGCGTCATGGAGGCACTTGACATGAACAATTCAGCGCCTCACTACTTTGTAATGGACGATGCCTCAATCCACAGGTCTGCTCCTGCTAGAGAACTTTTTAGCAGTTCTAGGCACAAGCTCCATCTACTCCCCCCTTACTCCCCTTTCTTGAATCCTGTTGAAGAATGTTTTTCAACGCTCAAGACATTGGTAAAGAGGAAACCTGGATTGGCTAGTGATGCATTCTTGAAGCATATATCAGAGTCCTCCCATCAAATTGCTAGTGAAAACTGCCAAGGATGGATCGAACATAGCATTCATTTTTTTCTTGGTTGTTCTCAAAGCAAAGAAATTCTTTAATCAATCAATAAATACAGAGTGCAAAATCAAAGATTTGAATCCAGCAAATCCATAATTAATTCAAAATCCTGTATCTCCTGGATGGTACTAATTGGTGGTACTATGTAGTATGTTCGTAGTGGAGGAGTCCTTTCTCTTCAACCACTGCCTTGTTTTCCTCTTTTTTTTTTTATGCAGCTCAGTTAGATGCCATCAAACCTTAACTAAGGATTCGGTGGTTACAAGGCATCACAAAACATTTAATGTCGTTCCTGATTCGAAAGGTGGATCAAAAACAAAAAACGAACAATGAAAACTCTGCTTATAGTATCTGGTAATCCTGAAAAGTAATGTCGTTCAAATTGTGTACTTGATGAAATAGTATAAATATCGTTGACTCTAAACTTGTTTATCTGTTTATTTCAAGATGTTAGGTTTGATATTGTACAAGAAGTGTTGTTCTATTATGCAATGAAAACAATAGGGTAAATATCTACTAGATTATAATTTATATGATATAAAATATATATAAATTGGCATGAATTCCGTTAGACATTTTGGAAATCTGCTTTGAGAGCTTCGATAGCGGATTTTGTACCAAAGATCAAACCAACGATACCAAGTAGCACCACAAAGAAACAAAGGATGAGCTCACCCCAGTTTTTGTTACGCCAGCCAGTCAACTTAAGGTAAAACATCACAGGGAAGATCAAGATGAGAGCACAGTTGGAAAAGGCACCCAATAACGACATGAAATCACCAAAGAAGGGAACAAAGACAGCAATGACAGCAATGACAACAATCATAGTCATACGAAGGGCAAAGCGCAATGCATGCTCGACAATGCGAGAGTGATTGAAGCTAGAAATACCAAACATCTTTTCCAAATCAAGAGCAAACGAAGTAATCAAGATGGGGCAAGCCATCAGCACATGGATGGTGATGATAATAGCACTTGCAACTTTAGCACCTCCCTCGGGTATATTGTTGTAAATAGGAGATTCAGCCTTGTCACCATAAACGTAATATCCGGGAATGGCAGTTAAAAAGTAGAGACATACACATGTAGTCAAACCACCAAACACCACCTTGTTCCAATCTTGAGGGCGGCGCATGCCAGCTTCGACATGAGCATAAACAGGATTACCACCTATTGGTAGCAATGTGAGTCATAATTTTGGAATGGACAGAAATTCGGAGTGCATAAAATTTTTGATCAACTTACCAAAACTAAAGACAATGGAACTGAGGGCAATTGGGAATTGGTCCCAAATGACAGGATCATGATGCACATTGACATGATTTGGCTTATTCTTGATGGCCATGACCAAAACAATCAATACGACAATCACAGTAGCAAGCATACCAAAGGCACTCAAGAAGCCTACTTCTTTCATCGATTTGAAAAAGACAAAGGGAATGGTAACGATGGCAGAGCAAATGATTACCCAAATCGGAAAGGTTAATTCGCCACTGGTACCTTTGCAGACGGCATGCAAGTTTTGTCCTGCCAACAGAATATACAACACAGGAACACCGATCAAGGTGATTGCAGTAAAAAAGAAGGAGATCCATCCACCAATCTTTCCAAAAGCACTTTCAGCAACTTCTTGGTAGGATGACAAACGAGTGCGACCATTGTGGTATAAGCAACGAATCAAAATGATACCAGAATCTAAATGATGTCGAGATTAAAACATGATGATATGTATGTGGTCGATTATAGATGTTTACATGTCGAGAAGAGCCAACTTAGACCGAGAATAAAGAGGCCTAAATTAATGGCATGTTAAAGTTTCTATGTAGAGTTGCAGTTTTTGTCATGATGTAATTACCGATCCAACCACCTTGTTTTAACGCATAAGGTAAGCCCAAAGCACCAGTACCAGCAACAACACATACAATGTTGAAATAAGCGAGAAAAGAGGAACCACCTTCGCTATCCCGATCTACACCATGACTGAAGCTGACTTTGTCATGCTCCACATCTTCACCTAGAAGAAAAAAAGCACAGTTGGTTAATTTCGATTTTTTTTTTTTTTTTTTTTTTTTTTTGACAGCTGTCAATTCAATCATGTATTTACCAACAATACTATCTGTAATTTGATCTAATGTAGGATCATCATTGAATGATTTTTCCTTTTTGATATGGTGCAATTCCATGGTAGAGAAGATTTATATTGCTTCCTACCAAAAATATGTTCGAAAGAGAAAGAAAAGAACCAAAATGGCGAGGCGGGAATAAGAATCCTGTTTGATATTTAAAGGCTTTCTCATCCAATGATCATGGCAATTACAAAGGCGGAGAAAAAGTTTATTTGGCTCACTGGGAAAACCAATATGGGCCGTGAGAAAGATCTTTGATAGATCTGGATCAAGTGATCGAAAGTCTATCTGTGTAGATCAAAAATGTAGATAGCCTTTTCGGGAACCTGTTTAGTCGAAGTAGAGAAACGTAAAACCAAATGAAGAATCAGTTTAAGCTTACTCATTGCAAATCCAATCAACATCAAGCTGAAAAATGTGCGCTTCGTGATTTTGTCCAATCATCCGCTCTAATTTCCGAATCCACAAGACGATAAATTAGACATTTCCAAGGTACTTGGGTGATTGATTTACTCGAATACATCAGTGTGTTTGTCTTCAAATAAGCTACTGATAATTCAATATTATCTGCTAAATTTCTTGAACTGAAACAGTCGAATACTTCGAATAACGCATCACAATCGTCACTGATTTACGTAGTAGCTTTGCTGTTCTCACCAGTTTACGAAGTATAAGCCGACTGTTCTATCACAACATTGATGCATAATTCCAAGTCAATCATATGATGAAAGGCTATTTAAACTTGAAGACAAAGAGAAATACATCTCTCTTTGCTCGATTCTCTTGCTAATTTCAAAATGCGCAAATTTTACATTGCCTGTATAACCTTTTTAGGTCTTATTTCAACAAATTATGCTGGTCTTTTGGCATATGGAATCTGTCAAACTGGATGTAATGCAGTGGCTGTTGCATGCTACAGTGCTGCTGGATTTACCTTTGGAACAGTTACTGCTGGTGCTGGTGTTCCTGCCGTCATCCTTGGCTGTAACACTGCTCTTGGTGTCTGCATGGCTGGTTGTGTTGCCGCTGGTTGTGCACCTATTCCCTAATACTTCGCAAGTGTTCAAAGTCTATTAATCATGGAAAATAAATTGAGAAGCTAAAACCAATGTGCTTAGCAGTTTAAAGTCATGATATATTTGTTTGATAGTTTATGTTAAATGATTAGAAACATTTCTTGGCAAATGTTGAGATGCTAGAATTGTGATTTGATGAATGAGCTCGCTTATGCTTTACAAACAAACTAGCACTCTTCTTGGGCTCGTGAAACTGCTGCATATACTACATTACATTACGCACTATCATATCAAAAGAGCAGTTTAATTCATTCTGATTACGCTATACAAAATGAGTTGGGAGAAAAAACTAGAGTTGCTTTACACTTCTCCGTCCTGTGTATCGGTAAAATATAGCCTGGATAGAGCTGTATCCACAAAATTTATCCATCAACACGCTGATAAATTAGAGCAACAACATTGGGGATAAAGAAATTGCAACAAAAAGCAGCATATTCAAATTTAATGGTAAGGCTATAATTGTATCAAACTTGGCTGTGGCAATACATTCATGAGAACTGGACTCTGCCATTCCTGAAAATCGAGATAAAACCTGCTTGATCCATTCAAATTAATATGCATTCCTTTTTGTCAGTAGTACCACTTCAAAGTGTAATGAAATTCAATTTAGATTCAGCACTGAGCTCTGTCAAGGCCTTGAATTCGAATGAATTGGTGTAGCGCATCGCTCATTTTATCCAGTGCAAGCCATGACAAGTGAAATACTCAAACTTGACGTTTAGCATCTTGATTTAGTGAAGCTGTGGAGGTATGTGCCATGCGTAAAAAAGCCGATAAACATCGCGACATAGAGATTTGAAGTACACTGCTAATGCTGTCTTCACTACGGCACTGCTTGCACAACCATGTTGGATCACATAATTTTGTTTTATACGTTGACACATCAGTCAACACTTTGGAAATGGTGGAGCATGTCTATGATATGGATTTCAAGCTTTTTCAATTCACAAGTATTCTTGATACAAATAGCATAAGCTTGATGAAAGAGCACTGGCATTTGAAACATCGTAAATCGCTCTTGAGCATGAGCGTTTAGTAACAAACCCATCATACAGTAAGCGACCATGTATATATTTGGTGCTCTTTCTCACAAGCCCTTCCACACATTTATCAGATTGATGAGAGAACAAAGAGAAAGTATTTTTATTACAACAATTTACAATTTTTGTGTATAGAGATAGATGTTGGAAAATATAGGAATAAATAAGAATATGTAGATAGATAAATAGATGGCAAATAGATTTTAGTTTATACATAGTTGTCACTCATGACACTAGCAGATCTTTGTTGTTGCTGTTGTTGCTGATCCAGCTCCCATCTTTTTCTTAGATCATCCACACTACTGCTACTATGACGGTAATTCATTTTGGCTCTAGATGCTCGTGTAGGTGTTTGCGCTAAACGGTCAAACACAGAGGGCGTAGTTGGCCTTTCAAAGGTAGAAGCGCTAGGCATGAGAGGGGGTAATGGTCTTCTCATGAACCTTTGTTGTTGGTATGATGTGGTAAACAAAGGTGATTGATGATCATCCGTGTGCTGATGGGGAGGAATATGTGACAATAGAGGGCTCATGGGAGGTGGTGGGGGTGGCAAATTTCGTTGTGGACGACGATTGTTGTTGTTGTTTTGAGATGGTCCCGTGATATTGATGTTGCTGGTACTACTGATACGATTCATTGATTTTTGGTTCCATGAAGAGAGGGATGACATGTCGGATTGGATAGACGATCTTCTCAAATGACTGCTGCGGATAGACGATGTGGATGATTCATGGTCTGTAGCATAGTGTCCAAAATCAGGTGGACTGGCAGCAGTTGTGGCAGCCTCAGCTACTGCAGCTGCAGCTCTTAATAGTTCGTCTTCTTCCGTCAGTGTTTCATCACCGGAAACTCGTGTTTGCCAGGAGAGTCTCTTTTGTATCATGTTATAAAATCTGTCAGGCGAAGGTGTGGACTCACGAGGTAAAATGATGTTCTTGCTGATGCTCTCCATCATCTGTACCGGCAAAGGTGGTTTGTTGCTATTGCTTGCGTTAGTACCAGCAGAGGGATAGGTGTTGCTAACATATGGAGGTGAAGCAACTGGAGAATTGGGCAAGCTCATTTGCTGCTGCTGCTGTTGCTGTTGCTCGGGCGATGAGTACATGGCTTCTGAGGTGGGAGATCGAGACATGACAGGAGCTTCTTTGATCAGCCCACGCACGCCATCTTCGTATATCCTGTCGAATATAGTATTACCATTGTTTATGTATTCGTCCAAAGAATGACTATCATCTATATCATCGCCAGCATTCATCATCAACATATCAATAGCACTATGATCGCTCGTCTTCAGATGACGAATGCGACGTTCATTCTCTGCTGTGCTTGAGATGGCAGCTCTTTTCATCACAATCAGTGTGCGACGGAGATCAATAACAGTCTTTTCCAGGTTCTGAACAGTCAGTTGGCGGTTGCATTCGCTCATTCGCAGATCCATGATATCGTCCACCAAATTCTCAATGATGCGCTTGCATTCATCAGATTCTAACGACTTGATGAGCTTGGATGTGATATCGTATGCCATTTCAGGAGCTGCGTTTGCAGGAACGCTGAATTGATCTTCAAATGCATCCACATCGGCCCAGTCGTCATTGGCGACAGGCTCAGTAATAATTTCATCAGCAAATGTAACGTGCTTGGGTGGTCTTGGGCTTGTATTCTTGACGACAAGAGCGCCATTTTCCTCTGCTTGCATGGCTTCTTTTGCTGCCTCGTATTGCAGCGTGCTGATTCTAGCAGACAGGTACGATATTTCAGCAGATATGAGGTCAATACGCTCATCCATCAATTCAATGGCGATGGTATCCATAGGCTGACCTGTGGTTTCTTCGTGCTCCTTTTCCACATGGTAGACTTGATCACGCTCCTCTTCAAGCTCCAGTTTCTCTTCAACCAAGCGTTCTCTGCGTATTAAGAGCTGTTCCATCTCTACCACGGCTTGCTTTCCTTGAATGTACTGGTATAAGGCCTTATCCAACAACTCCTTTTTACGAGACACACGCACATCCAACGGGATTGTGCTCTTCTTTTTTACCAAGCGTCTAGGGAATCCATGGCCGCCACCACGAGCAATGACAGCAAAGCTACCACCCATGATGGGTGTCACTTTACTCAGCATCTTTTCATCGAGTATACCACCTTCACGAACCGCCTTCTTCATGATGGCAGTCAATTGCTTCACCTGAGTTGCATTGATCAGCACCTCTTCATTTCTCTTCTTAAGCGTCGATTTTTGCTGCTCATGCTCACGTTCCAATCGTCGTTTGGCCTGGTTGGATTTAGCATGTTGACGTTGCAACTGTTGAATTCTTCGCTCTTGTTTGGAAATTTGGTCTCGAACTCGGTCAGCTTCCAACTTCATGCGGTGCACTAGTCTCTTTTTCTCGACTTTGAGTGTTTCTACATTGACTTTAAGTGATCTCAGCAGGGATTCATTCTGGTTTCTTGTGGACTGCATAGTAGTAGTTGCATGTGCGTATTTGCGTCTCAGTTCCTGAATTTCAGTCATAAGGCTCTTCATTTTGGTTTCATAGGCATGTCGAATTTCCTTGTCATTCGTCTTTGATTGTTGTTGCTGTTGTTGCTGCTGCTGCATTTGGTGGTTTGCAATGTCTGATCTGATAGCCAAGCCCGACTTGGTGCGCATCAGTGCCATATCCTTCTCCTTTTGAGTGTCTGCCAGCTGGGATTGCAGCAGGTTGATCTTTTCATCAAACTTTTTGCGCATAAATGTGAATTCAGTCTCTGACTTTTCAAGATGTGATACAAGCTCTTCCTTGACCTTGATGTCAGACTGTATCTGATGCAGCATGCGAGAGAGCTGAGAGTTGTATTTGCTGTGGTATTCACTGGTCGTTGCAGTTGTATTGCTCTTGATGGAGATGATATCGTCATCAAATTCTTCTGCTGCCTCAGCGAGTGATCCGCGTGCAGTGTGCTCATCATTTTCCCAAGTAGGTACGGCCTGAATAGAAATGCATGGTAAATAACAAGAATTCAACAGCTCCTTAATTTTGTTCCTCTTACCAGAGTCTCAATTTCGTGCACGTATTCATCCGTAGGGGAAGGTGTAAGTGAGAACCTGCCTTCATCTGATGGAGCCCTCTGCATTTCCTTACAGTCATGCAAGCGTTTTTCCTCTGCTTCGAAAGCCTAATAGCAAATGAATGACAAGGTTATTTTAGTTTTAAGGGGTTTGTTGTTGTTGTTGCTGCTGTTGTTGTTATAATGTAAAATACCTTTAATTCTTCCTCCCAAGAGCTTGCAGTGTCATCTAAAGGCTATCATGACAAGTTGGTCAGCCAAAGAGAAGCGAAATACAGTTAGACCCTTACCTTGACTAGTTCTAAAACTTGCAGGCTTTTTCTAATATCTGCACGCACTTTTGCAATGCTCTCCTTGACCTCCTCATGCCGTACATCATCTTCTTGAAGATCATTGACATAGCCTTCGTCTTCTTCAAAGTCGTCATCATTGGCTTGGTAACGAGGCTGCTTGATTCGAACATGTCTCTTTTGACGATTGGCGTTTCGTGAGCCTGTGCTAGTGCTTTTAGTAAGAATGGGGCGTCTTGCGGTTACTTTAGTTGTAATTCTGGCTGCATAACCATTTGTCGTTGACGAATTATTAGCGCTGAGCCTGCCTCCCCGGTGATTCTTTCTCTTGCCCTGTTGTTGTTGGCTTGTTGAAAATCTCTGTAGCATACTGCTGGTCTTTTGTAACTGCAAATTTTGTGATTCTACATGTCGCAATTTGTCTTTGGTATCGTCAAGCTGGGTTGTCAATTCTTGGATTGTGGATAAATATTTCTCAATAATAGGGTGAGTCTTGATTTGTCGTGTGGCACCAACAACGCTCTCCAAGAGGTCATCGTCTTCCATGCTTTCATTCTGCATGAATTCACCCAATTCGCGTTCCATCAGCAGGGTGTCTCTCTCGCTTGTTACTTGCATCATACGGCTAGACATTTCATTGATTTTTTCACGAAGTCTGGCAGCCTCATTTGTACTGCTGCTGTTGTTAGTGCCATGACTGGCGGTAGTGGTGGAATGAGAACCATCTGCTGCACGAAGAGATGCAATCTCCATGCGCAAACGAGAAACAAGTGCTTTTAGCTGGTTGACTTCCATAGAGGAGCCTGCAAAATCTTGATTCACAGTAACTCGATTCTTGATGTTTCTAGCACGATTAGCATATTTGAGTGTATTCAAGGTTTCCATGAAATTCGTATCTGCTGGTGATACACAGGCCAGCATAAGTGTTTGACTATTTCCGCCTAGCGAATCTTGAAGCAATCGAGTTAATTTACTATCTCGATATGGTATATGTGTTGCTCTTCTCGTTTCATCGCCTAGCGCTGATATGACGTTTCCAAGTGCAAGTAAACCAGAATTAATGGCTATGCCTTCTTTGGCTCTGTCACCTTGAGCATGTGTTCGTTTCAACTGATATGGTCAAGATGAGTAACAAAATCAAGATCGAGTGATTTGCTACTTACTCGTTCAGAGCCTGCTAAATCGACAAAATGAAATTTGCTTGTTAATGACTTTGTCACTCGCTTTCCATCTTCATCATCTTCTGGCTTTTGTTGCTTTAAAATTACGGAAAAAATGGCATGCGAGCGAGAAGATACGGAATTCATTTCTGTTGATCCCGTTGTACGACTTAGCGAACCTTGTGCGAGGAACCTTCGTTTTGTGTATAATGAAAAACGTATGATTATCAGTATTTGGAATAAAACAGAGGCATTTATATTGATTTACCCCAATAATTCTTCAGGGCTATAGCAAAGTTCTTCTTTTACTCCACTCCAATAAATGTTTCCAGCAATGTCTTCTCTAATAGAAACTTCATTTGGATTGCTGTTTGCTGCAGCATTTAAATTCTGCTGTGATGATGTTGATCTTCGTTTTGATTGTTGTTGCGGGTTATTTAGTAAATCGATAAACTCTTCGTTGTATAATTCGAGAAAAGACACATAGATCTCGTATTTATAATCTTGATCTTCTGCCTCTCTAGCTCTTAATATCTGATATAGGTCAACGATACAGCGAGGTACAATGCCTATTTGTACAAGCAGTGCGTTAGTAAAGGGGGTGGGGACCTTCACAGGGGGGATATAGGGACACATAACGAAACCAACCTTCATTTTCAGCACTGACACTGTTATCCAAGCTGGTGCCCATACTAAAGGTTTTTCCGGATCCAGTTTGGCTATATTATTAGAGTAGTGAGAATGCAATGTACATTTCACTCATTGGAATTGTCATTTCTTTACCCATATGCTAGTATAGTTGCATTAAACCTATTTTATAATGACGGTGAACAATCAATTATATAAATACAGCAGGCAGCCAACACATACCCATCAATGAATTTGTGTAGCAGAGGGGAGGCAGCATTTAAATAAACTTGGGCTTGGTCTGCATTTGTCCCAAATACGTAGTCGTATGTAAATGATTTATCGGTTCCAATTAATATTTGTGGTTCGTTTGGTATAAATGAAAGGCATTCTGTACAATTGTTGATCTGTTCTTTCTCTGTTAAAGGTCTCACACGCAATCCAACTCTACATTTAATGCGTTTAATAAAGAAGAATAAATGGCTTTATGGTCGTATTTACCTAACTGCCGTTGAGGTCATATTATGAGTAGTGGTTGTTTATATACAATAAGATAAAGAGAAAGAAAAAAAAAGAAAGAGAGAAAGAGAGAGAGAGAGAAAAAGGGGGAACCTGAAGTAGAGTTTTAAGAGCATCCAACCTTGAATAGGTGACACATACACGGTGTTGCTTCCGAATGGATTTGTTTGTGTAGCATCTCGCCCCTCCTATTTTATACACAAAGGCGAACCAGTGCTATAGTCATGAATGACTCAAAGTGAAATGCTGCTTTTCAAGCTCACTTTAGTGTCAAATGTGCCATATCAGTAATAAACAATGCATACACTATACTAAATTGCATGTACAGGCGTATACCAAATGTCACCTGTGTAAAATATATCTTTAATTTGGAATGTTGCTCATTCGTAACCAAATAATATTCTCAAATATCAAGCTATATTGCCTAATTGCTTTCTATTGATAGTATTGCATTATTGCAGCAAAGCATCAACAGCGTTACAGTTCCTTCCTATTACTTTTAATAAAAAGTAAGGGTGTTCAAGCTCCACTCACGTATTTATTAGTCTCTAAAAAGTAGCATACTCTTAAAATATTGCTCTCATTTTTTTAACTTGTAATGCATTTGCCATTAGTTACTAAACTGTTCTACCGCAATTGTTCAATCAACATCCAAATCTGCTGATGTCAAAAATCCCAGCTAATATTTGAGTAAATCACTCCTAATTCATTTGCATGGCGATATTTGAGCATACGACGCACAACCGCAATAAAAGCATTTTAAATATTGTTGGCTTCCTTCGATCTTATAAACATGGTCTTAGCGTCTTTTTTATTAAATATAGCAGCTCCATCTAGATAACGTTGAGCATCAATAACGTACATAGGTTATGAAATCTCGCGTAAAACCACATTATTCGCCTCAGATCTGATCTAATAAATATATACATACACTGCATTGGCTGATTTGAGCTTTAGAACGCAGATTTATGCCGGTTCTGCTTAAAATAACAAGAAAAAAAAATACAATTAAAACTAGTGTAAGAATTGAAGGTATTTATAGTTATTTGACAGTGTCGCAGCAATAGGACCTAGATCGAGGATAGGGAATAATTGTATAAGCATTCAACCAGTAAACAAACGCTTCATGGATAAGAGTTGACAGATTACCAATTAGACAGAAGTTAAGGTACGAATAATGGATAGAATGTTATTCAGAGTAGATTTGGTGGAAGAACATTCATCTGAATTGAAACCCATTTCCAGGAACGCAATGTCATAGGCTACCACACTACAGGATTGTAATTGCACCAGGATATAGATTAGCGATTAGCCAACTGATGGCATCACTCACGTCTTCTTGCTATGTCTAAATAAAGCTATTGTATTCTAATATACAGCCTTGTTCACTCCTGCTGTATTATGCGCAGCATAATATCTGTTCATGACTCTGATTTGATCTATACCCTAAACAAGTTCAAGGATTGAGCAGCTTTAAAGCCTCTTCACTAGTAGTCGCACACCTGTCTAAAACCCAAAATATTTGGGTATCTCCTGATATTTTGGCTATAGATTGAAGAGGAAGTCATTTGTGAAATGAAATTCCTATGGGCGAATCGATGGTAAACAATCTCAAAAAAAAAGTACAACGAAAGAAGCAGCAATACGCTCTTCTGATTGATGAACGTATGACTTGACATCAACTTGATGGGTGCAAAATTAATTAAACGTATACAAAATACCTCGACAACAATAATCTGCCTGTAATCAAATGATTCATTCGTGTACCTATTTTTCTATACAGTATGTGCCTGCGCTGTGATATGACACTCTTGTGTAATACAAATTTATACTGTTGTTGAGCAAGCTCATAATAATACTACTACGATATTAAGTGTAGTGATTCTTTATATCATATATTTTTTAATTATGCGGCTTTAAGACATCTTTGTAGTAACAGAAGCGCCATAACTGTCTGTGAAAATTAAGGTACTCTTGACGGGTAAAGATGCCTGTGTTATAGAACAACGTAACAACATAGGACGACAGCAATGCAATAGATCAGGATTTCCAACGTGTTGTGCCAGAAGGCTACAACTGTCTATATAAGATTAAGGCATTCTTTGATAGGTAATTATTTCAGATATAATAGAATATGCTACTAGATTATATCTCAGCTTATGAGCAGATTAACCTTCAAGCGAATAACATTTGTTACTGTTTTGGTAGCATATGTATTACCTATATGGATTATGGAGTTATAATGATCGGAAATTGACATTGCTGAATGTCGGTTATGTAATGATGGTAACTAGATTACTACAGGCAAGCTATTGCAATTAAAGTGAATCTCAACTGATGTATCATTTCTTCTAAACCGGGTGTCGAATTAAAGTAAAACAACTCAGTTCAAGCACAGATCACATCAGATAATACTGAACACTTTTTAAAATATAAGCTACAAACTATAATCCGTTTATTCTTTTTGCTCAACGATCTTCCTGCACAACAAGTATATATAGCTTAGTAGTATTGTTGAGCCCAGCAGAATACTTGTGTTAGAATAACTCAATTGTAATCGAATCATGATATTTCATTGACGCTAGACCTTTATATAGAATGTCAAGATAGGGAACAAGCTACTTAGTTGTTTGAGAACATTCTAAATGGTTTGTGATTAATGGGAGATATGGGAAGACTACGGTATGTTCGAGACAACACCACCAATCTCAACCTAAATTCTGGATTAGATCATCGTTCCTGACAAATGCTGTGTTGTAAAAAATGTTTGACAGGTGTTGTCAAGCAACAGGGCATTAAACAATAAAATAGATTGATTGAGTTAACGATAATGATTTAATATAAAAAGCGTTCTTAGTTCAAATAATAAATCTTTAATTTTCGTATCTGGCTTAATTTTACAAGTCTTTATTTCATTACTTTTATATTTTCGCGGCTACTTGTATCTTTTCTCTGGATACAACATTGTCGTCGAGATACCTGGCATTGGAGAGTGCACAATTTAGCTGGAAGGAAATACATGCCCCATTTTGGAGTATACCATATATACGACATAGGCTATAGATCGTACCATTAGCATGAATGGCGCTATAGACTGATGCTTGTGTCCCGACATTGACTACGGATATTCACTATATTTAGTTAAATGCCAAGATCGATGCAATATAAGATGTATGTGCAGTAAAAATCAATAAAAAAAACAGAAACAAGAATACAGTTATAACTCTTCTAGGTTTATTGGAAGGGTTATAGTATAAAAGTAAAGCAAAGATCTATTTCTATTCTCAATAATCTCTGATATTTATACTGGTGATATTAATGTGAATCAAATTATTACTAATTGTTGGTAATTTGATCTTGACAGGTTTGACACCTTTACGAGAAATATAGACGACACATTAAGCGTTTATACTGTCTGGTAGTACAACCGTCTTTAAATGTTTATGTTTAATAGTTTATCAATACTTTTTCCTCTGACTCTTCTTGGTTCTCATCCAAGAGTTATTATCTGACTAATTCTAATTAGATGGTGTAAAACATTGCCAGTAGTTCACATCACTAGCTTCATCAGATACATTATGTACTAGAAACAACAACGCATGAAACAGCACTGAAACGTAGAAAAGCTATATCTATTTATTACCTCTATATACTGAAAAACCTAGAAAAATTTTGCCATAGTTCTCCTCTGCAACGATGTTAGGCGGAATTTGAAGTACTACCCAAAAATGCAATTAGGTAGTATCTCAATTAGACCACCCCTCAGGTGCCAGAGCGTGCCTTACTACACCCCTAACGTGAGGAATTATGTTTATTAAGACCCTCAACTGTCGCTAAGTAGAACAACAATTAAGTTTGGACCAGCCTATCTAATCCTAGCCTCGGATATAGTTATTATTGTTGAGCTTCAGTGATAGGCACATTCACTCAACGTAAAAAAAAAATGCTTCAAAGAAACATAGAAAGAAAGAAAAATAGTGAGGGTGATAACATTACTACATGGAGATGAAAATTAAAGAAAATAAGGGCAAGAAGCCAAGAAAAAAAGGGAGAGAAAAAGAAGAAGCTAATAAAAATGTATAACTTGTGTCTACTACTATTGCTCTGGCTGTTGTCATCCACAGAAGAAAAAAATAACTTGATTGATCTCTTGCAGCATCCAATAGTGTCCATGTTCATTCCCATTTGCCTGCCTATACATAATTCAAAGAATATAGTCAGTACTGCATTCCTCAATCAACGCCATCATATCATAATAATATATACCTACCTAATTGACTGTTGACAGTTCCGTTTGCATCCAGTAGTATTCATCATTAATCATCCATCAGTAGTCGTCGTGACCTTATACTTGTTGCCTACACATCATATCAAAATGGTATAATAATAGTCAGCAATGTATTCAGCAATCTACGTCGTCATTTATACTTACTTGATAAACAATTCACAACAGGTGGTTCTGCATTTAATGTCCTGGAGCACCACCTTGTGCTTGATACCTATATTCTATCAAATTTAAATAGTCAGTATGGTATTATTAAGCAGCAGACACCATCAAAACTTACCCGATCGATTGAACCAATGATACGTAGCAGTAGTATATAAGACTTGAATATACCACCAGCAGGCCAGATAACAGTACTGCTAATGATTACTTGCTGACAGTACCAAACCAGAGAGAAGAATGGCTACTGATGATGACTTGCAGATATTACCAAAAAACCAGAAGTGAAAGACAGCGCTTCATATGCCTTACAGATAGTATCAGACCAAAAGAGAGAAGCAACACCACAGATAACTTGCAGATAGTACCAACCAGAACAGCAGCACCACTGTCAATGAATTGCAGATAGTATCGAACCAGAAACAGCAGGCAGCGCCAGATATTTTGTTGAAGTTGAGAACAAACAAAACCATTGTTGTCTACTAAAAAAAAAAAATATAAGAGAGTTCAGTTAGGCGCAATTCAATAAAAGTAGCAATCTACGTTACGTACCGAATTACTATTATGAAAGATATCAAAGATTCCAAGGAAGTAGCTATAGCAGTAAGTCGAATTGTTGTTGTGTCTTTGTCGTCGTCGTCTTGTTTGCTTTAAAGCAGTGATTACCTATTCTAAAAAAGAAAGAAAATGAATTAATAAATACTAGTGCTAGACAATCTATTCAGCAACAAATACACTCACTAGCATATGGCAACACTGATGACAGGCTTGATAAACTTGTTGCTATTGTTTCGAAAAACATTGGAGTGAGTAGAATAATAGTAGTAGAACTGTTGCTGTAGCTGTAAAAATAATATCAAAAACGGGGGAAGGAAAAACGGAGGAGTGCAAAAGCAAACTATTGTGCATTTGACGTCACGAGGTTTCTCTGTATATAGTAGTAGCTGATATCAAACTGAGATTAAAAGCTCTATTGATCAAAAAAATGCCATTTCATCATTCTGGAAATTTGTCATGGCCTAAAGTTGGCAGTTGTTCATAGTAAACACTTGATCAAGCTTATATCAAACTTGTGCAGAATTCAAAGGCGCATCGAATGACATTACTTTTGTCTGATTTGATCAACACTAGACGTCTCAAACAGGCAAAACGTTTTTCGTCACATTTTGGTGGTTTTTCGATAATATCTCGATCTGTATCAACATAACATTGCTTGCAATAATAGTCATTATTGTAGCGCAAGACGTTTCCTATCGTTTTAGCTCTTACTCGAGGCTCTAGCTTGACTCTACATGGAGAAATAAACAAAATTCATCTGACCAAAAAACTCAGATAGGATTTGGGACCTTATCTTTAGAGGTCAAAAATGGACGAAATCAAGAATTTTCCCTGAGCAGGTTTTCTTTTGGAATATCTTTTTAACGGCTTGTCGGATTTGGACAAAACAAAGACTATTTGATAGCTCTACATTAGCCTCAACATAATCTAAAAGTCAAAAACACCTAATAGACATTCCCTTCATGAAACAACTCAAAGTCATGTATTTTGATTTGTCTCAAGCAGGCACTACCCGACATATTTTTGAAAATACTAATAATAACCATACCATCGTATAGAGAATTAAAAAATAAACAAAAGTCAAGCACTATGCAACATCGACTCACTTAGTAAATCATAGAGAAATATCCACCCAAAGTTGGATCATTTTTCACATTTTTCCTTCCTACTGCTTCTAGTCGTCTATTACAATCCCAAATTTAACACGCCTTAGTCAAACAAAGTACCACAAACAACTTTTAGTATCCATACAAATAGCATTTATATATCGATTCAATAACTTTTACTAGTAAATTCTCCTCAAAATCGATCAAATCATGAAATCACCACGGATATCTCAGCAACCAAGACAGCTACGCAAATTTGGTTTGCACCATCACATTCTAGGCAAGACTTCGTTATGATAACCTGTAAATCTCAAGACTGTACCGGCACTTTTTTAATTTTCGATCTTCAATCGTCCAAAAGTCCAAAAGTCAAAATCTGAAAATCGTTTTTAACATCCATGTTCAGACATAAGGTCTCATACACAATATGAGATAACTTGAAACTATTGTGATAGTACTATGAAGATGAGGCAACTTTTTAGCTGAGGACATGGTATTAGAAATGCCTTGTCGTCCTCCAGATAGCTGCTGCTGGCATTGGAGGGTGCACAACTACTTGGCAGGGAGGAGATGCATGCCTCATTTTGGAATGCATAATAGAAACAAAAAAAAAAAAGCTACAACCATCAGTCTTGAAAACAACACTAATAATAGCTGTTAATAATGTCTTCTGTAGAAGAAGCAAAAATCATTTCTTTTGTTACATCAAAACTGTAACAACTTAGTTTGCTAATCATAGCCCATTTATATATGATCTGCAGCAATGTGATGTGTTCTCGCATTAAAAGCTTTACTGCACTTCTTCGAGATCTGGCTAAAGTGTATTATTATGTTGGATTGTATTATCGAGTTAGTCTATATTAAGTTATCAGAAAGAACAACAATACAGTATGTTGTGCCAGGATCGCTACAACTGTCTGTGAAGATTAAGGTACTCTTAATGGGTAAAGATGTCTGTGTTATGGAACAACATGGAATAAGCTATGACGATTAAAGGTGTATCTCAGTTACTAAGGTGCCAAGGTTCATCAGATGTGATGAACGTGGCACAAAATAAATTACTCTTTTGACATTCAGAAATAGTATAAATAGGATAGATTTTGTCTTCATCAATAAATCTTTAGTTTTTGTGTCTGATCTTATTCAAATAAGTATTTTCTTGTTTTTCTAATATTGAACACTTTTTATAAGCTACAAATTATAACCTATTTATTCTTTGTGCTTAACACAGTAGCAATAATGCTTCGATAATAAGTAGAATATTATCTTTTGCCCCGCGAGAGCAGCTTTATAGTTTACTGCAAGAAGTACATATTTAAAAGCTTTTAAATATCTGTCAACAAGCTTGCTTTACACAATAAGCATACAGGATTTTAGTCAAACATCAAACTTTCAAATTTACATGCTGCTGTTTACAGGTTTTTACATGTACTTTCGCATAGTGTAGTGTTCAAATCACTTCAAGTAATGAAAACAACGCATGAAACAGCACTGAAACGTAGAAAAGCTATATCTATTTATTACCTCTATATACTGAAAAACCTAGAAAAATTTTGCCATAGTTCTCCTCTGCAACGATGTTAGGCGGAATTTGAAGTACTACCCAAAAGTGCAATTAGGTAGTATCACAATTAGACCACCCCTCAGGTGCCAGAGCGTGCCTTACTACACCCCTAACATGAGGAATTATGTTTATTAAGACCCTTAATTATCGCTAAGTAAGTAGAACAACAATTAAGTTTGGACCAGCCTATCTAATCCTAGCCTCGGATATAGTTATTGTTGAGCTTCAGTGATAGGCACATCCACTCAACGTAAAAAAAAAGGTATGCTTCACAGAAACATAGAAAGAAAGAAAAATAGTGAGGGTAATAACATTACATGCAGATGAAAGTAAAAAAGAGTGTCAAGGCAAATAAGGGGAGAAAAATAAACAATTGAAAATGAATAATGGGTTGTATCTACAACTATTGCTATGGTTGTTGTTCTTGACAGAAAAAAAATAACTTGAACAATCTCTTGTAGCATCCAGTAGTGTTCATAATTATTATTGCCATACACTTGCCTATACGTAGTCCAAAGGATATAGTCAGTATTGTATCCTTCAGTCAACGCCGCCATCATATTATATACTTACATAATCGACTGTTAGCAGTTTCGGTTGAATCCAGTAGTATCCATTATTAATCATCCACTAGTCGTCGTGACCTTATACTTGTTGCCTACTACACAGCACATCAAAATAATACAGTAATAGTCAGTAACGTATCCAGCAATTTACGTCATTTATACTTACTTGATCAACAATTCACAACAGGTTCTGCATCTAATATCCTGAAGCGCCACCTTGTGGTACTTGTCGCCTATGTTCTGTCAAATTTGTGTAATCAGTAAGACATCATTAAACAGCAAACAATGTTGAAACTAACCTGATCCACTGAACTCGAGAAACATAGCAATACAAATGGCTTGCGGACAGCACCAAACCAAACAAAAAAAGTGCTGTAAATGACTTGCAGATAACGCCAAACGGGAGAGAAAAAGTACTGCTCATAACTTGCAGACAGCACTAAACCAGACAAAAACAGCATTGCAATTGACATGCTGCAGAGAGTATCACAGCAGCGAGAAATAGCACCAGAGGTCTTGCTGGAGTTTAGAAGAATATACATAACCATTTCCTAAAAATGAGAGAGAATTCAGTTAGTTACGATTCAATGAAAAGTAATAACCAATGGTACATACCGTATTCAGAAATGGCAATTGATAAGACTTCAGAGAAGCGGTGGTGGTGTCAATACCGTAAGTCGAAGCAGTGTTCGTTCACCAGCAGTTGTTGCGTTCTTCTCTTTTTGTTTTGAAGCAGTCGTCGGTAGCTATTCTACTAGTCAACAAAGAAAAAGAATAATTGATTAGTAATAGACTTGGACAATCGCTACAGTAAATACACTTACCTGCATATGCTAGCAACTAATAACAACGGCAGGCTTGATGACCTTTATGCTATTGCCTTCAATAACAAGATGAAGAATAGATTTAGCAGTAAAGTAGTACTAAAAACGGGGGTATGAAAAAAAAGGAAAAACGGGGGAATGGGAAAGAAAGAAACAGTTGCAAACTTGACGTCACAAGTAGTGTACTGCTCTGGATATAATAGGGGGTAAATCATATCAAACTGAGGTTGAAATCCCTATTGCTTCGAATGAGGCCATCCATCATCATGAACTCTGTCATGACCTAAACTTGGCAATTATTGATAAGAAACATTTGTTTGAGTTTATATCAAACTTGTGTAGAATTTGAAGGCGCATCGAATGACATTACTTTTGTCTGATTTGATCAACACTAGACGTCTGAAACAGACAAAACGTTTTTGGTCACATTTTGGTGGTTTTTCAATAATATCTCGATCAGTATCAACATAACATTGCTTGCAATACTAGTCATTATTGTAGCGCAAGTCGTTTTCTATCGTTTTAGCTCTTACTCGAGGCTCTAGCTTTACTCTACATGGAGAAATAAACAAAATTCATCTGACCAAAAAACTCAGATAGGATTTGGGACCTTATCTTTAGAGGTCAAAAATGGACGAAATCAAGAATTTTCCCTGAGCAGGTTTTCTTTTGGAATATCTTTTTAACGGCTTGTCGGATTTGGACAAAACAAAGACTATTTGATAGCTCTACATTAGCCTCAACATAATCTAAAAGTCAAAAACACCTAATAGACATTCCCTTCATGAAGTAACACAAAGCGATGTATTATAATTTGCCTGAAGCAGGCACTACCCGACATATTTTTGAAAATACTAATAATAACCATACCATCGTATAGAGAATTAAAAGGGAAACAAAGGTCAAGCACTACGCAACATTGACTCACTTAGTAAATCATAGAGAAATATTCCTCCAAAGTTGCATCATTTTTCATATTATCCCGTCTTACTGCTTCTAGTCGTCTATTACAATCCCAAATCCAATACCCCTTAACCAAGCAAAGTACCACAAACAACTTTTACTATGCATACAACTAATATTATATAGCAACCCAATGACTTTTACTAGTACCATCTGCTCAAAATTGTTCAAATCATAAGATCATTGATATCTCTGCAACCAGAATAGCTGTGCAAATTTTGTTTGCACCATCGCATTCTTCTCAAAAATTTGCTATAGCAACATGCCAAGTTCAAAGCTCTGCCGTCACTTTTTAAATTTTCGATCTTCCATCCTCCAAAAGTCCAAAAGTCAAAATCTAAAAATCATTTCCAACATCCATGACCAGATATAAGATCCCATACACAATATGAGATAACCTAAAGATATTGTAGTACTATGAAAATGAGGCAACTTTAAGCTGAGGACATGGTATTAGAAACGCCTTGTTGTCGAGATAATAGACATTGGAGAGTGCGCAATTTAGCTGGGAGTAGATGCATGCCCCATTTTGGAATGCATAATAGAAGCAAAAACAAAAAAAAAAAAAAAAAAAAGAAAGCTACAATCATCCTGTGGAATACATCCACTATGATCTGCATTCCATACACAGTTCATCCAGTTACCATATTTTGATATAAAAAACTATGATGTGTGTTGTATTCAAGCATACATTCACTGGTTATTATCACTTTCGCCTCAGTCCATCCTAGCTATGCAGCACATCTTGGTCTGTCTTTAATTGGCTGTAACCGTTGTGTAGAGTCCTGGTTGATTAACCTATCAAAATTAGCCTACTACACAAGTTTATCTTTAGCCCTCCGTCATTTATATACAGTATTATTCGCAGTAGTCATGATCCAGGGGAGCTCATAATAAGATCAAATATAATATGAGCAGCGTCGCCCTGTGATAAATTTGGCTCTTTGCTTTCGTTTTTGAATACAGTTGAAACCTGATTAATCCTCATGTTATCAATTGCTTTATTGTCAAATCTCGAATTCATCAATGTGCACTTATTAATTAGCTGTACGCTACAGATTTATACCATATATAAAACATAGGCTATAGATCGTACCATTAGCATGAATGGCGCTATAGACCGATGCTTGTGTCCCGACATTGACTACGGATGTTCACTATATTTAGTTAAATGCCAAGATCGATGCAATATAAGATGTATGTGCAGTAAAAATCAATAAAAAAAACAGAAACAAGAATACAGTTATAACTCTTCTAGGTTTATTGGAAGGTTTATAGTTTAAAAGTAAAGCAAAGATCTATTTCTATTCTCAATAATCTCTGATATTTATACTGGTGATATTAATGTGAATCAAATAATTACTAATTGGTAATTTGATCTTGACAGATTTGACATCTTTATGGGAAATATAGACGATACATTAAGCGTTTATACTGTCTGGTAGTACAACCGTCTTTAAATGTTTATGTTTAATAGTTTATCAATACTCTTTTATCTGACTCTTGGCTCTCATCCAAGAGTTTCTGACTAATTCTAATTAGATGGTGTGAAAGACTGCCAGTAGTTCACATCAGTATGCATCAGATGTGCACTTGTTGAAGAAGATCCAGACTATTATATGACATATGCCTATATCTTTGATACTAGCTATAGATACATTCTGTACTACAGACTTGTACTACAATATATGTTATGCTATAGACATGCACATAGTGGCATGCTATAGACATGCCATATATCCAGATACTGTATGTTGTGTAAAGATGTATACAGAACAATGATATACACTCTGACAAATATTACTGATATAGACTAAGAGACTGTACCTATAGGATACATGCTACTAGATTGATATTAGTGATCCTCATACAAAGGACAGATCAGGGTACTTTGGATAAGAGTCTATTCATTCATCCAGATGAGCTAAGAAATGTTTAGTTCACTGAGATTTCTCTTAGCATGAATTGCTAGGTTAATTAATCTGAATTGACTTATATGTCCATCCTTCATAGTAGAACTTTTATCCATTGTTAGAATATATAAGAAGAATCATCTACCTGGCCAGTAGAGATTCTTCGGTCTATTTTACACCTGTCAGTTTGATAATAAAGAGATACCTCTATCAGGTTTGTAATAAAAAGGGGAAAAACAAAGATACAATTTAAATCCTTCTTTATTTTGAAAAGTAAGATAACGTGCAATTAATGAGATGTCTATTGTATTTATACTGTTCAGCTATTTTATTATCTGGCAGTTGCACCGTCAACTGTCAGTTGGTCCGTTGTCTGGTTTTTGATTTACATAATCGATACGGTTCTTCAAATTAAGGTTTTGACATATTTGTCCATAAACTGCATAGAAGTGCATAGATCAACCCTACTTGGTCTATGCGCTTCTGAGCCGTTTATTTTATGGTTCGATTTATTCTTATTAGAAATGGATTTGTCAATGATCCGTTATTCCACGGTTAAATTATATAGTTACATGAATCCTTTCTTTCTTTTGATTATGAAATCCATTATATGGTTTCATATTAGAGATGTCTTTTAATTTGGTTATGTGGGGAAAGGTAGACTAGGTACCACTTCAGCACATGCCCCCCCGCAAACTCAAGCAAGGATTGAGTGATTGGAAAATAAAATGAGTTTGATTGATATATGTGGCAAAAATGCTTTATGAATTAAAAAAAAAAAAATTTTTTTTCGGTGATAGTTGGATGGTAAGCTGTTTTTTGACAAGTATTTACTGGGAAGATTTAGCACGCTTTGTTCGTCGTGAGGGAGATCCAGATGATTTGCGCTTGTGCGTATTAGAAGGAGATGTATTTGTTGCATCTTGGAGCGAAGTATTATTGATTTCGTTTCTTGACTTCTCCCGTTGGCGAAGTTCTTTGATTTTCTTCCAGTAATTGGCAATGGGTACAGGGGAATTAAATAGATCAGGTGTGAGCCAATCATTCTCTCGTTCACCGTAACCAACCCATTTGGTAAGATATTCAGTCGTCCCGTCAGATAAGACGCGATGATCTCTGATTTCTTCTACTTCATACACTTTTTCTTCAAGTGCTGTTTCATCAAGGGAGACAACTTTCAATTCGGATGGTGTATATTCTCGATGTAGAAGTTCATTGGTATCATCTTTTAATATGTAATTACCAGCTTGTGTTTTACGAACAACCACATAGGGACCCGAGTATAATGGAGCCAATTTATTTGCTCGCCCAGCTGCAAGACGAATCATTACAGGTGTATCAACGGGGATATTCTCAAGTATATAGTGTTTGTTGTTGAATTTATTGCGATATAGTTCAGTTAATTCTCGTGTTCGTTGTTGAATAGCAGGGAAAACGATATCATTTAAGGTTGCAGCACGTTTTTGCAATTCCTCAAGTGTGGGGGCTCTCCGATTGTTTCTATTTTTTTGGTTAGGATTAAGGTTGACCTGCCTAGCAAACATGAGGCTAAAAGGTGTACTGGCGGTGCGATCACGCACTTTCATATTAGCAACAAGTTGGACAATGGGTAGGCGCAGATCCCAATTAGATGTGTCATTTCCGCACATTTTCCTCAAGGTATTTGTAATGGTTTTAACAGCGTTTTCACTATGACCATTGGCTTGTGGATAGAAAGGAGTGGAGAATGTCATTTTGATATTCAGTGCTTTGTGGATGTATGCAGATAGGCTATTGCGGAACTCTCGTCCGTTGTCACTGAGGTGGACATTTACACCGACACCGTAGTCGCCATAAATGCCTACAAGCAGGGATGCGATGGTATCACTCTGCTTATTGGGAGCTGGTCGAGCAATAATATATTTGGTGCATAGATCAACAACAATCAGGATATAACAGTTCCCCTTTTCCGTTACTGGTAAGGGACCAATCATATCGAGGCCGATGAATTCAAAAGGTTCAAAAGATACAACACTCTTCATTGGATTATAACCTCGTTTCGCTATGTTATGGATTGCGCATTCCCGGCAGGATTTTAGCACACCTTTAACATCCTGATAGATAGTAGACCAATGGAGGCCATGGTAGGTGTGGATATGCTTTACAACAGCGGATTCTCCAAAATGTCCTAATTGATGGGCTTCTTTGATAATTTGGATTCTATCACTTTCTGGAGGGCACACATAGTCTGTGGTGGTTTCTTTAAAACTCTTACTGTCTAGTTTCACAGCGAGTACATTAAGGTTTTTATCGTTGGAATAAACTTTCTTCTGTTTAATAATTTGTGGGTGGTCCTTGGCTCGTCGTAGTAAAATGAATTTTTGTAGTTTCTTGATTTGTTGGTTGTGTTCATCAACCAATTCCTCATCTTCGGTTATTACTGGATATAATCTCGATAAGCGATCGGCAAGAATATTGTCCATTCCTTTGATATGGGCCACCGAGAAATTATATTCACCCAAGATTTCTAGATAGCCTTGGAGAGTATTGTTCAATGTAGATGATGTGAAAAGGTAGGTAAGGGCTAAATGATCACAAAGTACAATGATTTGGTTATGTCCCCACAAGAGAGGTTTGTATTTTTCAAATCCAAAGACAATAGCAGCTGTCTCTCGTCGGTTGGTTGACCAATTACGCTCTGCGCTATTCAATGATCGACTAGCAAACGCTATGTGTTTGGTTCGACCCAAATCATCCTTTTGAAATAGACATGCAGAAATTCCCAGAATACTCGCATCAGTTTGCATGTAATAAGGCTTCGATGGATCTGGTGCATAGAGGATTTGGTTTGACATTAGTATCTGTTTGATTCTTTGGAGTCGGTCGGTGTGCAATGAAGTCCATTTTCCTTTGATATCCTTTTCATTTCGAAGACTATCGATAGGAGCAGCTAATTTGGATAGCATTGGACAATAGCTTCTTAAATGGCTAATAACACCCATAAGGCTACGAACTTGTTTGGTCGTTTTAGGGATTTCCCAAGAGTCGATGTTCGAGAGTCGCTTTGTATCGATCTTAGTTATATTTTTACTAATGATGAATCCGAGCAGATAGACACTCGTTTGGAAGAAAGAGCATTTGTCGGTATTGATACGCATGTTAACTTTGGTTAATCTGGTTATGACAAGTTTGACCATCAAGACGTTTGCTTGGGCTGTTTTAGCAAATACCACGATATCATCCAAATAATGGCAGATCCCTGCTTGGAATTCATTGTCAATTTGACTGATATCTTTTTTCTCTTTGATGTATATCTTTTTCAATTCTTCTTTAAGCTCTTGTTCAATACCATCGAATAAAACGCTCATTGTATAAACAAACTGGCTTACAAGGAATTTTAATCCAAAAGGGGCCCTAGCCCATCTGTATGTCAGATTATTGTGGCTAAATGTTAGGGAAGGCCTTGACTCTGGTGACACTGGAAATGCGAAATATGCCTGTTTCAGATCCAAGACACTTATAACATTGGCATTACCAGCGACTTTACTGAAAATTTCATCAATTTTTGGTACAGCAAAGTTTTCGTGACAATCTTTATCAGAAATAGCAGCGTTGATTCTTCTTAAATCACAACAAATTCGAAGCTTGCTGGTTTTTCCCGTAAGTGGGTCTCGTTTAGGTACAGCTAATAAGGGGGAATGGAAGGTGGGATTAGGTTTCGCTCGTTCGACGATGCCATCTTTTAACCATTCCTCTAGCTGGATTTTGATCTCTGCATTTGCATTTATAGCAAGGGGATATTGACGAACAAAACAATTACTTGGATCCGATATCTTGATTTTTACAACTGATTCTGGCATAGTGCATGCTGCACTACTCGGAATAGCCATATTTTTATCCAATGCTGGTTGTATTTGAGCTAACAATTCCTTTCTTTCGTTTGGAGTGCCATAATCAGCATTTTCGGGATTGTATTTGTTTTCTCTGTCATGATTTATATCTTGGAATTGTTTCAATTCCTTTTCTCTTTCTGAATCAGGAAATTTGTACGCTACTCCTTGAAGATAAATCTTCATTTTGGGTAAAATATCGACACCAAGTAGTACATCAAATTCAGTAGACAATTCGTTGTTAAATTCAATAACTTCAAATTCGTGAGTAAACTTGATATTGTTCGTATAAGTGACTTCCATAGGTTCGGTTTTACCAACTCTAGTTACAGCACTGTTTTTATTATCATCATTTACTGATAAGAAATTGAGGAAACCATTTGTTTTGATTGTTTGTATGTTTGAAAATGTTTTATTCAATATGCTTTTATTAATGAAACTAATGTCCGAACCAGGATCCACTTTACCGATAATTCTTCTATTATTCAATAGAAGGGGTGTGATTAGTTTCATGTTTTCATTTGTAGTCTTTTTTGACTTACATTTATATATCTCGTTTTCATATTGTTCTTTATAATAATTGACAGGTTCTACAGCTTCATTTTCTTCACCTTTCGAAGTAGAAGCAACAGACAACACGCTAGCGTTCTTTTGACGTTTTTGGGCGCGATATTCTTCACAAGTGTGGCCATGACGCCAGGCTCTTCCACAATGACGGCATGGAACAGCGGTTTTGGCAGCGCGATTTGGTTGATTCTTATCACCTAGCATCCTAGCTTTAGGTAATCCATTCTCAAGAGCAGCAGACAAACCGGCAGCATTAGAGACTGCAGCGACCCCAGTAGTAACGGGAACCTTACGTTTCCTGTTTCCAGAAACATCATCACCCTTTCGGGAAGCAAAGTAAGTGTTAGGTGTTCTTTCTCCCATCAGATTGGTAGCAAAATCGAGAATTTCAGAAGAGGTCCAAGCTTCACGTTTGGTTCTTGACAATAACACCGTAGATAAATTGAACTGCCATTCCTCAGGCAAACCGAGCAAGAAAATATCTCCAATAGTCAAGTCATCGCGATGGTAACCAGCTTCACCTACTGTTCGAAAGAAGCGACTGGCATATTCATCCACAGTCTCATCTTCACCGATGGTCATGGTCATGACAGCTCTTCTCTTATGTAGTTTTGATATGGTGGTCCCAAATTTCTTATGAAATGTAGACTTGACATCGGCCCAGGTTGCAGCCTTAAGCACTATGTTTTGGAGCCAGTCATCAAGGTCAAAAGGGAGCGTCAGAGGAATATACTTTTTCCAAACATCTTGGATCTCTTGGCCTGAGGAGTGGACAATTTTCTCAAATTCAGAAAGGAAATGATCTACGGACTTGTAAGCATCTTCGTTGGGAAAGGGCTTCATCTTGCTATCTTCAAATTGGAATTTAGGTAGATCACGCTTGGAAATTTTCAAACCAGAGTTTGGTACGCGGTGAACCTTCATTCCGGACGTCAAAGCCTTCACATGTTTCTCTAAATTGCTGAGGGCTTCTCTTAATTCATCTGCTTTAGACGCATCCTCGGGAGCTTCCGAATTCATGGCAATCAGGTAGTCCCTTTGAACTTTTTCCTTCTTTACCAATGTTTTCTTTAGGACTTCCTTCAAAGATGGAGCAGAAGAGGTAGCGACACTGCTATTCGAAGAAGCTTCAGGAGCAACAGGAGTAGTGAATTCGGCTCCAGGTGGGACATCTGTCATCTCTTGGTCTTCATCTACAAGTGAGGAGGGAGAGATGTCTAGTTCTCTAAGCCGTTCAGTTGCATTAGTAAGTGGCACAACAGGGGGCGGCAAGACAGCACCAACTACATTTTCGCCAATAGTAGTAGCATCTGGAGACAAGGCAGACCCAGGGGAGGACAATGGTGAGTTAGTGGTGCTTGACATTGAAATCAATAATTGAATTAAATTGTAAAAAATGTAATAAAAAGGGGAAAAACAAAGATACAATTTAAATCCTTCTTTATTTTGAAAAGTAAGATAACGTGCAATTAATGAGATGTCTATTGTATTTATACTGTTCAGCTATTTTATTATCTGGCAGTTGCACCGTCAACTGTCAGTTGGTCCGTTGTCTGGTTTTTGATTTACATAATCGATACGGTTCTTCAAATTAAGGTTTTGACATATTTGTCCATAAACTGCATAGAAGTGCATAGATCAACCCTACTTGGTCTATGCGCTTCTGAGCCGTTTATTTTATGGTTCGATTTATTCTTATTAGAAATGGATTTGTCAATGATCCGTTATTCCACGGTTAAATTATATAGTTACATGAATCCTTTCTTTCTTTTGATTATGAAATCCATTATATGGTTTCATATTAGAGATGTCTTTTAATTTGGTTATGTGGGGAAAGGTAGACTAGGTACCACTTCAGCACAAAGTTGACATTTTGTTTTCTTATTCTTTTTTTTCCGTGAATTTATACCTACAAATAGCTATAAGTTCCACAAATACATAAATACTCAAATTAGACACATCACAATAAAGAAATATGTTATTATTTTTACCTTAAATTTATCTACTTCGCTTCATAGCTTTTTATTATTTCATTGATTATTGAACTTATATTCACATAAGATCCCTTGAGTCTGTCATATACACCTGTTTGGTATTGATTCATTGTACTTTATTTCTTTTATATTTCTATTTTTATCTGTTTATCTTTGTATTATTATTTTACTAGTTGGACAACTATAAACCTGGTGCTCCTCATTATATAGACAGATCTGCTTTGGCTAATTCTTCTATACAATTACTTCTTTTTATTAAACTATTCACACTGCGTACAAACCCAATTGTAACACCACTCTTACGCAACGCAACAACAGGAAGAATCAATTTTTTATTTCCCAAAAAAAAAAGAGTTATGAACTCTAAAACTATATCTCTGCACACCACAGAGTGAGAAATTGAAAAAAAATTGGAGAAGCTGGGCGTCGATCCCAGTGCCTCTCGCATGCTAAGCGAGCGCTCTACCATTTGAGCTACATCCCCGAATCACATGAAAATGCAATCAGAAAAATGTACATAAGCCAAAGCATGCAAATATCTCCCTAGGTACACACTTTTTCCTTGTTTAGAATGTGATTATATTAGGAGCTGCCATAAAAGGCATTACTGGTGTAAAGGCCGATCATATTGAGCGATTTTGAGTGATTAGCATTGCAAGCCTGATTCTCGCGCCCAGATTAAATACGTTGAGCTTTCAGAGGCGCTCTTCGTTTCGAAACGACCCAATCCTTCAACATCTTTTTATTTTTTATGATGAGTAGGCTAGTCTACTCACAGCCTTGAATCGATTTTAAAGGTGAAGATAAATCTGGCCAAATGAAATGTCGACAAAATCTAAAATTGATTATCTGATTTGAACAGTAAAAACTGAAGGATACTGTACTGAGCCAACGTGTAAAGCTGATAATAATAAAGGCACAGACAAGCTTAGATGATCTCGTCTCATAAAAAACCCTATTCTCATCAGTGATATCGCTCCTCGTATGATAAAAGCTAAATGAATATTTTTGGTCTTCTTTTTTGTATTTATTTGAGAATTCTTCTATTCATTCGTCTCCTTCATCCAAAGTATCAAGTCTCTTCTTGGTATGGTTACATAACAGAGTCTTCTACAGAAAGGAGAGCATAAAGAAAGTTTATTAAGGTGCACCGCTATCAAGACTATCCGCCAATTACCTACATCCGTGCATAATGAAACATGAACGAACAGCTTTGTACATTTACACTGAGCAGGGATTCTCATGTATGCAATGAACTTCCTTTGATTCAATAAGTTCGAACTGTTCCATGATTATTGAATATTGAATCTCGATTCAAAACCGTTGCCTCTTCAATCCAGGAACAGGCCATCCGTGCTAGTTTGGTTTGCCTTTCAGTTGACAATGGCCCTTGAAATCAGGATGATCCTCGAGATTCTACATTATTGATAAATACCACTGTCTGCAGAAGTCCTCTAGAGCCATCGATTCTACATGATAATCTGTATTCGGTAAGGAATGATACACTAAAATATTCAAAGTAGTATAAATTTTTTTTCGGCTCTTTTTTGCTTCTCTTTCTTTCTGTTTTTTCTTCTCCTTGTAACTTTCATCGTTACCATCAACATCTTTGGCTTTGTATTTCTGTAGAGGAAACTATGTCCTGGCTCCGGTGGAGGCAAAATCTGTATTTATAACTTCCCGCTGAATTGCTTGGTAATTATGCTCTTACTGTCAACATTGATTGCATTACTAAATTTCTGCTTTTCATTCTCTTTATTCTCATCATCGAATTTTTTGGTACGCAATTGGAGCCAGCTAGACATCAATTATGCTTTTTGGTTATGTAGCTGTTTATACTACTACAGTGTAATAGGAAATAGTTTTATTATAATTCTTTTGAATAGCTAAATTTTTGCATAAACATCAGCAGCAACATCAGGCTCTTCAAACGCAATTCCCTCTCGTTGTTTTCTCTTTTCTTGTACACTGATACCAAACTTCTTTTCAATGCTCCTCGTCTTTTCCTCGGGAATTTGACCGTCCTTCGTATATGCCATCATGAGTTGAGGTTCACCCAGTGGGATTTCATCACCTCTATCTACTTGCCAAAAGTGATAGGTCTTACCATAAGTGTTTATCAAATGCTCCATTTCTTTAAGTTCTGTGTTGTCCTGCACCGTTTTAGGAATCAATCCACTGAATGGCATAAACAGAGTTCCACTCTTGACCTCATATACATGAGAATGCCAGTATTTTTTCTCGTCAATTGGAAGGGCATCGAACTTTCTTTTGGTGATGATGTATTCAATACCGATTAATTTTGCATTGGGAGAATCCGAGTCGTAAATGACACATTGGTGCATGTCTTCACCAACATGAGTACAATAATGATGTGCTTCAACAGATCTCTTTTTATCATTGGCATAAAAATGGAGTCCACAGACGTGCTGATGTATTTGTTTAATTGGTGTAAAGCTTTGCAGCATGCCGCCAGTAGCATCAAACGCTTTGGTGAGTAGGCTCTTGTCGTTACTGTTATTGCTCATTGAAAAGGAAGAATATATGGTAAAGGGTATTACAATTGTAGCCTTGTTGATTGTCATTTATATACAGAAATCTAATGTGCGAGGGTCTTCATGATAAATTATTACGACATTTTTGTGCTGAGGCAACTTTTACATCATTTATTTTCAATTAAAATTCATGCTTATTCAAGGTCTATATCCCTTTTGTTTCGCATCACCAAAACTACTCGCTCTCCTTCGTTCTAATTCGCTGAATGAAGATGGGCTTCCAATAGGAGGTTGTTGGTAGTGAGATCCCCGAGGACTGGATGAAGCTGTCAATGGACCACCTCCCGGTGTGGTAACTGAGGGTATAACGAGAGAAGAGGAAGACGTAGAGGCTCGAGGTACTGGACTCTCATGGCCAGCATAAGATTGCCCTCGAGAAATAGCCATTGATGTCAACCCTAAATGAATGCCACTGGAATAGGAAGAAGAATAAGGTGCATTGATTAAACTTTGCTGACGTTGTGATGATGATACGCTCAATGTTGAGTCATCGTTGAATGGTATTTGTGATATCTCTTTTAGATGCTCCTGTACTGCTGTGCTGTACGCATAGTCATACGCTGTTGCATGCTCATCGTTTTCAAGATCCACATTGCATCCTTCTGACTGTAAAGAGAACTAGAGTTAATGCTTGTACGAGCAAATTCAATATAGATTTCAACATACTACCAATAGATCCATGACAGTGATATGACCCCAAGCAGAGGCATAATGAAGAGCAGAATTGCCCAAGTTATCGATATGGTCGAAGTCAGCAGAAATGGATAAAAGATACTACTGCATGCTTAGTTTTTGGTGCTTGGAATGACCAGATTGGCTTTTACTCACACTGACGAGATTTGCATTGCCATTCTGTGCCGCATACAAAAGTGCTGTCCATCCATTTTTACTGATAGCATGTATGCATTCTGGATATTTACTGACGTACAAAAAGAAAATCTATAATTGCGGTGAGGAGCTGGTAATTTGCATAACTGAGGGAGCTTTACCTCTTCATGATTGAACATGGCCGCAATCATGAGCACAGTGATTCCTTCGTTATCCTGAATAAATGTACAGTTAACCATCTACACCAGTGTTCAAGTAACGATTGCTTACAACTGATATCACTTCCTCTTCATGACCCAGCTCTAATAATAATTCAACAAGGTCAACGTGGCCAAATTGCGTTGCATACATGAGCGTTGTGCTATTGAAATTAACGTCTTAGTGCCGCTTCTGAACAATTTCAATAGTGTATATCTTTACCATCCTGTTTCTGGGTCAGGGTTTTGTATATTTGATACTTTTCGTAATAGTCGTTTTACCGCAGCTATATTGCCCTCTATTTCAATACAATGAATAACTGAAGCAAACGAGATGTAATACATTTATATACCTTTTGCCGCTTTTCTCAATCTTACAGACGGTGTATCTCTGATAATAGCTGCTCTAGGTAAATCAAAAAAGGAACAGAACGGCACCGTCTTTTCATGGTAAGTATTTAATATCATGTTTGTAGCATATATAAAGAGAAACTAACCTCCTGCAAAACTTGGGAGTTCCTGTTTATCCTGCGGCTATTCAATTAAAGCGAGTTATTGACCCCTTTCAAACACGACACCAGCAACAGAATATTCTTTTCTCATTCATCTTAAATGGAAGAAAACGAGTTGCTTGATCAAGAGCATGTCTGTGCATCTCAAAGAT
The DNA here is from genome assembly GCA_037974945.1 of Mucor circinelloides. Lineage (NCBI taxonomy): Eukaryota > Fungi > Mucoromycota > Mucoromycetes > Mucorales > Mucoraceae > Mucor > Mucor circinelloides. The sequence goes on along the minus strand of JBBNAA010000029.1, from coordinate 142,062 downwards.
CTCATTTCGAGCACAAGGAGCAATTTTTGAGCTTTGTAGATACTATCACTCGAGCAGAATCAAATGAGAAAGAAGCATGCAAAGCTCTATCGCAGTTGAGCACTATTGTAAAGTCATCATATACCCACATAAAAATACCCAAAGCTGACATTTTCATTTGAATAATAGCTGGACTCATATCAGGAACAATCGCATTTGCTCGACCCCAGCCTGGAAGCTATGATTCAACCTGTCATGAAAAGGTTAAGAGAGGACATTGATAGCAACAATGACTTGAATGAGAATACCATGATTTTATTTCGATTTTTGTACCTATTGACAAAGACCCGAGGATTCAAGACAATTGGTATGGAGACATGTTCCATCAAATTCTCATTACTGACACAAACTAGTCAAATTCATGTCGCATGAGGTTACCGATTTAGAGCCTGTGTACGAGTTTTTAAACAAGATTGATTCAGAAAACACCAAGTTATGGGAAGCTCGATACATTTGTTTCATTTGGCTGTCCCTGATTTGCATGATTCCATTTGATCTCAAGAAAATTGACAGCGATCAATCACACCAGTCTTTAATTGTAAACATGCTGGACCTATGCAAGAAGTACCTCTGCTCCACTGGCAAAGAAAGAGATGGCGCTAGTCTGTTGATCGCCCGGCTACTGTCTCGACAGGATTTATGTGATGAACATATGGTGCCTTTTATCGAATGGGCAAAGCAGAGGTTGAGTAGTGATGCTGATGTGTTTGAGGTAATATTTCTCGGTGGGTTAATACTGAGTCGGGTGTAACCATGTTTTATCCATATAACAGACAACTGGTATTCTCCAAAGCTTATGCATCACTTACCAGCTAGCTCCTCGTAAAATACTACTACCAACATTAGACGACAGTATCATTCCGCTATTGACAATGCCGTTTTTCGAGCAGTACGCCAATAATGCTCTTGTACGCAAATTGAAGACAAAGCTGACACAACGAGTTGGCCTTTGTTATTTGAAGCCAAAGGTGGCCGCTTGGAGATATCAACGAGGTAATAGATCACTACGTCAAAATTTAGAGGGATCGCAGACAGAAGGAGGTCTTGTTTCAGCAAAGCCTGGATTGTTTGCAAAAGATGGAATGGCAGAGGACGACGAGGACGACGAGGATATTTCTGATAATTTGGAAGTTGTCATTGAGATTTTGCTGACTGGATTGGGTGACAAGGACACTATTGTGAGATGGTCTGCTGCAAAGGGCATTGGAAGAATTGCACAGCGTTTACCTCAGGAGCTGGCCGAAGACGTTATAGGATCCATCATTGAATTATTCCAAGAAAACACTTTTTTAAGCAAGTCCAACAAACTAGATTTATCTGCAGTGTCTGATCAGACATGGCATGGTGCTTCTTTGGCTGTAGCAGAACTATCAAGAAGAGGATTGCTATTGCCAGATAGACTGAAAGAGACTATACCATGGATTTTGAGGGGTCTGAAATTCGATCTGAAGCGTGGATCTCACTCGATTGGCGCTCATGTCAGAGATGCTTGTTGCTATGTCTGCTGGGCATTTGCAAGAGCCTATGCACCTGAAATTATTCGCCCTTTTGTCGCCGAAATTGCTCAGAATTTGGTGGTTGTGTCTGTATTTGACAGAGAAATTAACGTTCGTAGAGCAAGCAGTGCTGCGTTCCAAGAAAACGTTGGCAGGCAGGGCATTTTCCCTCATGGCATTGATATTATTCAAAAAGCAGACTACTTTTCTCTTGGAAACAGAAACAATGCGTTTCTAAGTATCTCTTATGACATTGCAAAGTAGGAAGATTGACAAAGATGATATCAGTCGTACTAATATGTATTCTTTAGGTTTGAGGAGTATCGCTATCACTTGATTGAACATCTAATCTCGGTTACAGCCAAACACTGGGACAAATCAATGCGTATTTTAGCATCCAAGGCACTGTACACGCTGGTTCCTTTAGACCCTCAGTACTTTATTGATAAGGCATTGGCCTATCTGGTAAGATCCTTGTTGGTAACATGGCGCTTTATGTATTTACTTTCTGTTGCAGATACCCAATGCTACGAGCACTGACATGCAAGTTTCTCATGGAGCTCTACTGGCTATTGCAGAGATATCTTTAGCTCTTGGTGAAACCCAGGATCCCAATATTGTTGCGCTTTATCACAAGAATACTACATCTATGTTAGCACCCATCGTGTCGAATCTACCACCAAAATCACTCACTACATTTGGATCTGAACATGTACGAGAAGCTGCTTGCCACCTCATCACTCATCTTTCCAAAACTCAACTGAAAATTGAGCAAAAACATCTACAAGATTGGAAAAAGCTGGTACACACTTCTTTGGAACGCAAGGAAGAAAGCGTACAAGGCTTTGCTGTGCTTGCATTTGGGGCCATTGCTCACTCCTATGGTCTTCAAAATGAAGAGATTGAACAAGCATTGAAGAAAGTAGACATACAACATGCCAATTACTACAGCCGCCGAGGTTATGGTCTTGCTCTAGGAACAATTGATTATCGTCAACATTTGGATTGGGTACATAAAGTTGTTACTCAATTATGCAAATCATCTCAAGTGCAGGTAGACCGATTCATAGAAAGACGCAAGATCAACTCACTAACCACATTCTAAACCAGGAAAATCCAGTGGCGAATGATGCTGAATCCAAGAGAAATGCAGTGATTGGACTCCATGACATCTTGAACAACCTGGGCGATGATATAAAATCAGGTAATTAGCGTAAAATCAATGGCGATTTCAGAATTAACGATCCTGTAGCTGTGTCGTTTGACGATTTTCAATTCATTATGGGGTCTATCGAGGCTTGTTTGACCGATTACAGTACAGATCAAAGGGGCGACGTTGGTTCTTGGGTTCGTATACCTTCCATGGATCTTTTGAATGATGTCCTTCCTCGTATGTCCAAGTTGGATGCTCAATCTGGTGGCCAGCACTACCTCAAAATGGCCAGCACAACAAACCTGATAGCTGCTCTACTGAAGCAAAGTGTTGAGCGTATTGATAAAGTGAGATCTATCGCAGGTAGAGTGCTATGCGAACTGATTTTGAAGGCTGAACACCTTCAGTATCCTGGACAAGACTACTTGAAATCGCATATCCACCAGTAAGTTGTATTTAATATCAGCTGGCCTGCTTCTTACCTTTCTCTTGAAGGGGTTTGCAATGGTCCTCTCCATCTGATTTATACCCTGTCATGGTGCATATTCTAAAGATACCAGAGTACCGACTTGAGCTGTTGACTGGATTGATTTCGAGCGCAGGTGGATTAACAGAGTCATTGGTGAGTTGATACGTTTGTGTGCAATGAGTATTTGCTAACTCATATTAGGTGCGACACTCAAGCTCATGTTTGATTGAATACATGGATAATTTGCCAATCACTGCACCTGCCGATCCTTCTTTAGAGGCTATTTTCACAACACTCTTGGACATTGCTGTCAAGTATGTGAGACAAGATCGGGTCACTATACCACTACTAGACGTACTGGGTCTTTTGTATGAATCTGGAACACTGACCAAGATCAGCAACAACTCCTTGTAAATATGAGCGTCATGCCCTATCAAACTGAACGCTAACTCTTTGTTTTAGGCATCTGAAGCTGTTTACAATCGTTAGAAAAGATACATTCAAGTGTAGAAATGTGCGCAAATTGCTCTCTTCTATCAAAGTGTAGTGTATTGTAATCTGGAAAAATGGCTTTGATTTACTGACCTTGTTTTATAGCTATATTGGCTTGATTTCTATAGATGGTTCACCAGTTAAATCAAAAGCGATACAGCAGATGTTATCCTACCTTGTACACGCATTCCCAAGAGTAAGCCATCTGCTTTATTAAGCGATCTTCGCAAGCGCACTTGTATTGACTCTTTATCTAGATCCGAATTGAGGCATCAGATCAGCTGTTCACACAGCTCTCAGTCTCTGAAGAGGCCGATGAAGACATGGATATGATGGAGGCTATTGAAATCATTACAGGGACTGATTGGTAAGTCTATTTATTGGCTATTTTGTGTGTGTGTTTTAATATGTGTGCTGTATCCAGGACTGAGCCATTGCCTCAGATTAAACCCCAAAGAGACAAGTTGTATGCACTTTTGAAGGTCCCCAAACCGGTTCTTGTAAAGAAATAAACCTTTTGTGTTGTAAAATGCACCTGTCAACATCTCTTGTTTGCATAAAATACCACCTGCATTGAATCTGTCAAACCTCAAATGTTGGAGTGGCTTGTTTCAATGTCTGTTTTTTCCTTGCCAATTTCATGCCAAAAGAATAGATTTTGAAATTTAAATTTTTACCTTTTTTTTTCCTACCATACACATCACAATGGGTAAATTGAAAAGAAAGAAGCTGGCAAATGCACTTGACCGCATGCTCAAAAAGAATGAAAAGAGAAGAGTGCAACAAGTCAAAGCTGATGCATACAGCGACAACATCGAAAAGGCCAAAAAGAACCAAGTAAAGCCCAAGAAATCCAACACAGTGGAGAGAGTCCGTGTTCGTCCTCAATACAGCTCCAAAGATAAGATCCTGTTGGTCGGCGAGGGCAATTTCTCATTTGCTCGCTCTTTGTGCGAAAACTACTTGGATGAAGGTGCAGAGAACTTGACAGCCACATGTTTTGATTCCGAGAAAGTGTTGTATGAAAAATACGGTGATGAAGCCAAGGACAATATTTCATTTGTGCGTGAATTCGGTGGTACTGTGCTTTTCGAAGTGGATGGCACTGACATGCCCAAGGAAGTGAAAAAGAACAGATATACAAAGATTGTGTTCAACTTTCCTCATGCCGGTAAGATTAGAGCTGCAAGATACCCACTGGGTTTTGTCAACTCATATACAGCCATATAGGTCTCGGTATCAAAGATCAAGATCGTAATATTATTGCAAACCAAAAGCTATTGAATGGCTTCTTTGATGCAGCTGAACCTCTTTTAACAACAGCAGCTAAAGATGAAATACCAGCCAACAAATCCGAAAGTAGACAAGTGGAGGAAAGTGTGGTACCTGACGGCGAGATCCATGTTACCCTGAAGACATGTACACCTTACAATTTATGGGGCGTCAAGAGTTTAGTCAAAGCAAAAGGAGTGCTAGCAGTTCGTGGCACAGCACCTTTCTTTACGGATGACTTTCCTGGGTATGAGCATCGTCGTACATTGGGCTTCAAGGAAGGGTTGAGTAAAGGCGCAAATGCAGAGATCGTATCATCAGATCCCAAAAGATATATTTTTGTTAGAAAGGAGGTGATGGATGCTGAAAACGAAAAGGCCATCAAGGGTGCACAGAAGAGAAAATTAGAGCTTTTAAAGATTCAAATGGGCAAAAAAGTGAAGAGAAAGAAGGTGCAACATTCTAACTCTGATGATGAGGATTAGTTGCTTTCTTTGTATTTATAATAAAAATGGATTTCCAGCTGTAATTGAGTTGAAGTGAGATACTATTTTACTGACAGGTATGTCTTGATCCAATTGCTGATGGTGATGAATGAGCTTTTTGGCTCCGAAAAAAATGCTCTTGTCATTCTGCACTTTTTTCTCTTGACCAAATCAATATGAAAACGTTAAAGGAATTCAAGACCTATGATCCAGTAATGAGAATACGCCATGTCTAGCAGAAAAACTGTATCTAACTATATTTACCCCAAGCAAAGTCGCCACAAGCAACTTATGAAAGAGTATTTGCAGCGACAGATAAAACCAACCAGACACATCCCTGCCGTGTACAAAACAGAAAAGGATGTCATCCAAGAGAATCACAAGTGAGTAACAGGTACATTGCGTTTTGGCTGTTGCATACTGAAAAAAAAGGAAGGTTTGTACGCTCAGATGTAGACGATGAGGACTTGACATGGGGACAGCGAGTGGCAAAGAAATATTACGACAAACTGTTCAAAGAGTACGCCATTTGCGAATTGAAATACTACAAGGAAGGCAAAATTGCCTTGAGATGGAGAACGGAGAAAGAGGTCGTTGTGGGCAAGGGCCAATTCATTTGCGCATCGACTCGCTGCGATGAGACTAAGAACTTACAGAGTTGGGAAGTCAATTTTGGATACATGGAGGACGGCGAAAAGAAGAATGAGCTGGTTAAAGTTAGATTGTGCCCTGAATGCTCTGACAAATTGAATTTCAAAACCAAAAAGAGGTTAGCCAAGACGCTCAAACGAAAATCAAGAGAAGTGCAAGAATCAAAAAGTGAAAGCAAAAGGCAGAGACGACATTCTAGTACATCGGATGCCTCATCTTCCTCAGCTTCTGATGATGATGAGAATGATGAAAAGAAAAAGGATAGAGGTAGGTTACTCATATGCCGAATGAGGTTTCTTTAATTAAAGCGTTTCCAGATAGGAATAATGAGTCTACGCAGGAATCAGCATCTATATGGAGCAAACCTTTGGATGCAAAGGAGGAGAAATCAAAGGAAGAAGAGTACGAGGACTACTTTACGGATCTACTGCAATGATCTCACCCAATCCCACAATCGTTTGAAAGCATCAAGTTTTCCACAAAGATCAATAAAAGGACCACATCCATTTATAGCCCTTATTTCCTTGCTCAAAACGTTTCAGATTTAATGCGGTGCATTCTCTTTACCAAAAAGTAGCACTCACAGATGAGGCAGGTGAATTTGAAGGTTACACATTGAATGACCATGGTGCCAAATATGCTAAGCCTAAACTGCACAGTTTGTACCAGAATATTCTACCATGCTGTACTGATCTGATTCACGTATATGGAGATTGCTTGGCTATTTTATTGGGTTTCAGTTACACAGTTACAACAAAAGCTTGGTGCAGGATACAGGCTGGACCATTCGAAAAAATTAATAATATCAATAGGGGGCGGCTGTCAGCAACGAAATTCCTGCCAGATCAATCCGAAACCAAATCAGTCATGACGCTGTGCTTAGCAAAATAATAAAGATGCTGCTTGTCTGCTTAGCAGGTTTCCATGTACAGTTAGCTTATGCATGACTCAAACGGATGGAGACGGTACCTCCCAGCTTGGCATGAATAAACTATAAAAGCCAAGCATGTTTGCTTTTTTTTTCGTTCAGCTCTTTATCAGTTATGAAATTAAGTCATTTAGGTAATTTTCTTTTTTCATTGATTTTTTTACTTTCACTTGTGCTAACTTGGTGCGATAATAGTCCACTTGCAGCTATCATTTCTAGCGTCGCTTATATCAGCACAGAGCGGTAACATTACTTACAATGTGATTGCTTCACCGCCAACTGCAGACATGTCTGTTGCTGTGATTGTCGACAATAACATCTATCGCTTGACCGCTCCTACATCAGGCGATCTCTTGTATACTGGGAGTGCACCGGCAGCTAAAAGTGAATACCATTATGCTATTATCGACAGTGTCAATCAAGTGAATGCGTCTGAAGCGTTCACCCGTACACCTGTTTTAAACGAAAGCACCACAAACGAGTTTTTCAATCGCTCAATTAGTACCCATCAACTCACCTATTTACCCCAGGTTTATGAGCCTGTATCTGTCATTGATCGCATTGAGTCCGGCCTTCATCATCTCGACCAAATTCCAACAATTCATATCTGGGGAAATCAAACTGCAATTGATCTTTTGCATAAAAACCAATTAGAGGACCTCGAGTTTGAGCTCAATCTTACTTATTACGGGTAAGCAGAGGAACTGTGTAGTTGCTACAAGGGATAACTGACAACATTTATAGCTTGAATGACGTCCATCATTTTGAAAACGTAAAGGTTGCATTGTCAGGCCGCTCATCAAGAGTTATTCCCAAATTGTCCTACACTTTGAAAATGAAAACAAAAGGCGAAGATAGCTTGTATGGCTACAAGAAACTCAAGTTGAGAGCGCTTGGTATGGACCCATCTTATGTCAGAGAATGTGTATCATACTCTACACTGAAAGCAGTAGGAATCCCTGCTAGTGGATTCTCCTACACACGGTAAGTTGAACTGAAATGGAACTACAGTGCATGTATTTATTTTTCTTGTCTAGTGTTTTCATCAATCAGAAGCCCGCTGGACTTTACGGTTTGATAGAGACATTCCAAGATCCATGGACTGCAAATGTGTTTGGCGGTGGTGATGCCAATTATAAATCAGGATACTTGTATCAAGGTCAAATAGCTGGTCCAAATCAAACTGTTCCTGTGTTCTCTGATCTGTCATATTACGGCGAAAATACCACTTTATATAGTCTTGGCCAATACAAGATCAAAGCAGGCACCGACAAAGACGAAACACCGGATGACTTTAAAGATCTCCAAGAATTTACAAAATTCATCAATGGCACAACCAGTAATACAACTGTAGAAGAGTGGGAGAAGCACTTGGATACCGAGGTCTTCACTCGAGCTATGGCCGTTGAGAACTTATTGGGTTTTTCAGACGCTTACATGACTCTATTCAACAACTTTTACGTTTACAATGACCCCAGGAACCCAGGAAGATACATCTATATTCCCGCTGATCTCGACACTACCATCGGTATTGCTTTGTATGAGCTAGATTACTTGCTAAGCGGTGATTATAGCAAGCACCCAGGCTTCAACATTCGACCTCTAACAACCAAACTCTTTTCCAATCAAATCATGCTGGATCACTATCAACACGTCATAATCAACTTGACACAACAATTGATTAATCCAAACACAATGTATCCTTTTATTGACAGTGTTGTGAACATGATCTATACTGATGTTGAATGGGATCAAACTCTTCCCGGCATGGGTACATATCATTTGCCCAACATGGATGATATGGATCCAGGTGCTGGTGCTGGAAATGACACAACTTCTTCTATTTTTGGCCCTGGATTTAGAACTAATTGGACGGATGTTCCCCAAACATTTAATTCTTCCTTGAACGGACCTACTAATTCTACTACAATGGAAAGCGTCAAAGGTTTTATAGCTAGAAAGAGTTCTAATGTGTTGGCTTTTTATAATAAATAAAGTTATATCAAATTAAGTTAATCAGTTTCATATAATGATACATCCACTTGTTGAGAGTCTTTTTTCCCTATGAATTGTAGAATGCAGTTTCTTTATTAAAGCTTGATTGCTTCGAACAGCATGTGCCTTGGATCAGAACCCGCAGAGTTACGCCGTTATTGAGTGACGCAAAATCAAGTGGCTAGACCGACATATAGCAAAAGCTATTTTTCATTTGACATGAGAGTTCTTTTTTTTTTACCCAAATTCAAAAATCTTTAGCTTTGCTTTCATACAAATAAAGTATTATCAATTTCGACTCCATTCTCTGTTTATCTTTCAAACGGCCAACACTTTGATAAGCGTGGATACTTGTAATGATCTCTTTATCATCATTACATAATCGACATTTAGCAATGTCAATTCCTGATTATCATTATAACTCCATAGCCCATAATACGAATACGCTAATATTATAAGTCAAATGATCCCAAGTGGATTCATCTGCTCTTTTTCCCTTCCCATTTTATATTTATACGGCGGCCCACAATTTTCCGTCGAACTCCCTGATTTACATGTTCTTTCGCATAGTGTAGTGTTCAAATCACTTCAAACAATGAAAACAACGCACTAAACAGCCCAGAAACGTAGAAAAGCTATATTTATTTATTACCTCTACATACAAAAAAACCTAGAAAAATTTTGCCATAGTTCTCCTCTGCAATGATGTTAGGCGGAATTTGAAGTACTACCCAAAAGTGCAATTAGGTAATATCTCAATTAGACCACCCCTCAGGTGCTAGAGCGTGCCTTACTACACCCCTAACATGAGGAATTATGTTTATTAAGACCCTCAACTGTCGCTAAGTAAGTAGAATCAACAGTTAAGTTTGGACCAGCCTATCTAATCCTAGCCTCGGAATCTTGTTATTGTTGAGCTTCAGTGATAGGCACATTCACTCAACGTAAAAAAAAAGGTATGCTTCACAGAAACATAGAAATAAAGAAAAATAGTGAGGGTAATAACATTACATGCCGATGAAAATTAAAAAAAATAAGGGCAAGAAGCCAAGAAAAAAAGGGGGAGAAAAAGAAGCTAATAAAAATGTATAACTTGTGTCTACTACTATTGCTCTGGCTGTTGTCATCCACAGAAAAAAATAACTCGATTGATCTCTTGCAGCATCCAGTAGTGTCCATGTTCATTCCCATTTGCGTGCCTATACATAATTCAAAGAATATAGTCAGTATTGCATTCCTCAGTCAACGCCATCATATCATAATAATATATACCTACCTAATTGACTGTTGACAGTTCCGTTTGCATCCAGTAGTATTCATCATTAATCATCCATCAGTAGTTGTCTTGACCTTATACTTGTTGCCTACACATCATATCAAAATGTAGTATAATAATAGTCAGCAATGTATTCAGCAATCTACGTCGTCATTTATACTTACTTGATAAACAATTCACAACAGGTTGTTCTGCATTTAATGTTCTGGAGCACCACCTTGTGCTTGATACCTATATTCTTCTATCAAATTTGGATACTCAGTATGGTATTATTAAGCAGCAGACACCATCAAAACTTACCCGATCGATTGAACCAATGATACGTAGCAGTAGTATATAAGACTTGAATATACCACCAGGCCAGAGAACAGCATTGCTAATGATGATTACTTGCTGACAGTACCAAACCAGAGAGAAGAATTGCTACTACTGATGATGACTTGCAGATAGTATCAGACCAAAAGAGAGAAGCAACACCACAGATAACTTGCAGATAGTACCAACCAGAACAGCAGCACCACTATCAATGAATAATTGCAGATAGTATCGAACCAGAAACAGCAGGCAGTGCCAGATATTTTGTTGAAGTTGAGAACAAACAAAACCATTGTCTACTAAAAAAAATATAAGAGAGTTCAGTTAGGCGCAATTCAATAAAAGTAGCAATCTACGTTACGTACCGAATTACTATTATGAAAGATATCAAAGATTCCAAGGAAGTAGCTATAGCAGTAAGTCGAATTGTTGTTGTGTCTTTGTCGTCGTCGTCTTGTTTGCTTTAAAGCAGTGATTACCTATTCTGAAAAAGAAAGAAAATGAATTAATAAATACTAGTGCTAGACAATCTATTCAGCAACAAATACACTCACTAGCATATGGCAACACTGATGACAGGCTTGATGAAGAACTTGTTGCTATTGTTTCCAAAAACATTATTGGAGTGAGTAGAATAATAGTAGTAGAACTGCTGCTGTAGCTGTAAAAATAATATCAAAAACGGGGGAAGAAGGAAAAACGGGGGAGTGCAAAAGCAAACTATTGTGCATTTGACGTCACGAGATTTCTCTGTATATAGTAGCTGATATCAAACTGAGATTAAAAGTTCTATTGATCAAAATGTCATTTCATCATTCTGGAAATTTGTCATGGCCTAAAGTTGGCAGTTGTTCATAGTAAACACTTGATCAAGCTTATATCAAACTTGTGCAGAATTAAAAGGCGCATTGAATGGTATTACTTTTGTCTGGTTTGATCAACACTAGGCGTTTCAAAGTGACAGAACAACTTTTGTCAAATTTTGATGGTTTTTTAACAAAACCTCCATCTCTGTCAGAGCAAACCTACTTATAACATTCATTATTATTGTAAAGCAAAAAATTTGCTATCATTTGAGCTCTTACTGGAAGTTCTAGCTTGACTCTACGTAGAGAAATGAGCAAAAACGTCTGACTAAAAAATCGTCAGCTAATTCTCTAGCCTGTAAGGGCAAGGCCAATTTGGTCAAAGATGGCCAATTTTGCAAGGACATAATTTTTTGTAATATCTCTGCCAATACTGAGCAGATTTGAACAAAACAACAACCGTTTGATAGGTCTACATTAGCCCCAACATAATCTAAAAGTCAAAAACACCTAATAGACGTTCCCTTCATGAAATAACTCAAAGTCATATATTTTGATTTGCCTCAAGCGGGCATTACCCGACATATTTTTGAAAACACTAACAATAACCATACCATCGTATAGAAAATTAACAGGGAAACAAAAGTCAAGCACTACGCAACATCGACTCACTTAGTAAATCATGGAGAAATATCCATCCAAACTTGGATCGTTTTTAACATTTTCCCTTCCTACTGCTTCACATCATTTATTACAAACTCAAATTTAACACGTACTAGTCAAACAAAGTATTACAAACAACTTTGGCTAGATATACAACCAACATTTAGATATAAAATTCAATCACTTTTATTAGTACCATCTGCTCAAATCTTGCATTTTTCACAACTTGTTTATTTCTCAACAACAACTCATTTTATCCAAAATTTAATTGCAGTTTCATCTTTTCCACTAAATTTTGTTATAATAACATGCCAAGCTTGAAACTGTAGCATCAATACTTAAAATCTCGATGTTTGATCGTCCAAAAGTCCAAAAGTCAAAATCTGAAAATCATTTCCAACATCCATGACCAGATATGAGGCCCCATACACAATATGAGATAACTTGAAACTATTGTAGTACTATAAAAATGAGGCAACTTTTTAGCTGAGGACATGGTATTAGAAATAATGCCTTGTCGTCCTCCAGATAATAACTGCTGCTGGCATTGGAGAGTGCACAACTTAGCAGGGAGGAGACGCATGCCTCATTTTGGAATGCATAATAGAAACAAAAAAAAAGCTACAACCATCAGTCTTGAAAAGAACACTAATAATAGCTGTTAATAATATCTTCTGTAGAAGCACTGGGCAGAAATTGGGATTTTACCGAGTTAGAATGAGGTAAAATATTTGGTAAAATATGCATATTTTACCAAGTTAGTACCCGATATTTAAATATTTAAATATTTGTAAAAGGTAGCTTTGAAGAGGTAAAATACTTGGTAAAAGATGAGGGACTTCAGGATGAGTTATATTTGAAAGTTAGCTTCAAAACCAGTTACTTGGATGCCGCATTACGAATGCAGCTTTAATATTTGCATTGCGCTTGATATAAAGTTTTGCTGAACTAAATAGTGATTGTATTGAATGTCAAATATTGAATTTGAAAATGTGGTTTCGATTTATTTAAATGAGAGAGAGACAAATGGAATGAAACGCAGAAAAAGATGACGATGGAACAGCTTCTTATCTACGCTTCTTTCCTCGGCTCTGGCTTTAGTTTCATCAGGATGATTTACAGCATTCGGTTTTACACTTTTTATTAATAGCATAGATTTTTGTGGTGTGATGGTACAGCTGATTTTATCTGGTTTTGCTTTTTGATATCGATGGATTGCTGCGATTAGATAAAAACAGCATTTGAAACAATAATGGGTAAATGTACAGCACGATATATACGGGAATTATGTTAGAAGTGGATTCAGTATATTTTTATTGAATTTGGAAAATGGATAATAGTGAAAGATCAAAATAGTATGAAACGTGAAACGCTTCGATGGAAGCTGAGAGAACCTAGCGGTTAAATACATTGCAGTCGTGTTTGTATGCGTTGGCCAGATGACATTGTCCAGAGTAGTCCAAAAGAGATACCTTTTTTTTGTAGCTTGGGTTATAATAGTATCAATGGGTACACAGCATGAATGTAATGATTTTCATCTGGATTGATTTGGAGAAAAGGACCAGTTGTTGAAGCAGATATAGAGCACCGTACATGATAAGCATTAATATTACATAAAAAAAAAGAGCATGGTTGACAGATAACACCTTGAGACATTATTCAACACCTTGTTACTAGAGGAGCATGTTACTAGAAGAACATTGATGGCTATTATAATGTCAGTATGAGATCTCGATGGTTTTTAATCAATCCTAAGGCATTACCTCTTCTTGCTCATCATGATAGCGTCCACTCATTCTTGGTAAAGGTGAACATTGTCTTTCAAAGCTAAAATTAAATTGATCATCAGTATGACATGTAAGAAATTTCACAAGACAGCACATCAAATGTGTAATAATATTTATGCTTACATACCCTGCTCAGACGATTCAATAGTTTATGATGGTTGCACCATGTTATGCTTGACCAAGAGTTTCCTTATAGTTAGAGATGGCAAACATCTACAAAGACATTATCGTCATTATTAGATAGGCTATACTGATGAATTTAAAAGGAAAACTTACTTTAAATGCTGAATGTATAGAATAAGCAGAGTTGCCAAAAAAATGAAAAAGCCCTTAGTCAAGTGCGAAAAAACGTCAGGTATTTATACCCTTTTTTCACTTTGCAAGTGCCCTTCCTCCCTTATTGACTTGGTTTCACTAGCGCTTCTCCCCCCTTTATTTACTAAAGCCTCTATTTTTAGAAGATTTGGCTTTGTAAATCATAAAATATTGATGAGCATTGTCTTATGTGCAAAAAAAAGAAGGTGGATGAGAAATATGATGCCATCCGGATTAAAGCTCTACCGGCTGTCACTTTCTTTCAAAAACTAACCTTTCGAGCTGCACGGTTTTTAGACAATGTATTTACCGAGACGACACGACGCACTCTACCAGAGATACCTCTGCTATTATCAAAATTAGTAGTAATAAGAAGACCATTAACGTACAGATCTTGTAGCTCTTCAATCGGTGGAAGGATAGCTTAGTTGTTGGTAGATGACTTGTCGAGATCCGAGAAGATACAATATTTTGGGGGCGATTTGCTGGCATTATTCAAGACGTATGATGGAGTGAAACAGTGGGCGCATTGAGCAAAATCGTGCAAAGTTGTTCATTTGATGTGGCAAGATTGGGGGCCTCACCATACGATACATCATTTGTGTAGTTAGTGTCGTTTTTATCAAATGTCTCAAGAAGCATTAAGGTTGTAAATTCAATCTCACCGAGCTCTATTTTTATGCTAGTGTTTGAGTCTTTTTTTTTTTGCTATAGTTACACGATGCACAGTAAAGTCATCATATTGATCAGTGCCTGATTAATATAATTTCAACAATGTTAAAAGCAATGACTAACCACCATTATCATCAGTAACAGCTCTCATTGCATCGACTGTTTGATCTTCATCCATATTAAAGACACGAAAAAAGTCGTAATCAGATAGTACTTCTGATGTTTCAGTATCTTGACCTGAATCCTGAAAGAAATCATCTTCAGTCGGGTCTATTTGTGAAATTTCTGCGCTTGTGTTGTCATTATTGATGAATTCCTCGGGTGGTGTTGGATTGATTGACCGTCCTCTTCACATAGTATGAGTTCTTCATCTTGTTTTCTTTTTCTTGCATGCTCATTATATCGTCGAATAATTGAAGAAATGAAGTTACCCTCTTTGCCGCAGTAAGCTTGGCATGTACGCTTTTGATATTTGTTGAGACCAAGCTGTTCTTCATTGCTGTTCATGGCGTTGACAAGCATATAATAATACTTGCGGTTTTTTAAATGATATCGAAATAATAGTACCGATTTGAACTGGAACGGCAACGGATTCAGCAATCAGTAAAATTACAGCAACACTTTGAATACTCTTGCATCGAGCCCTCTTTATATACTTTTGATTTGAATGAGGTTTTCTCTCAATGCCAAGTGATATTATGTAAGAACAATCACTTATATGGCTCCATGATTGACACATCAAAAGCCAAAATGCTAAACAACCAAATCATTGCATCTTTACCGCAGATCATGCGTTATTTTTATGAAGGGTGTTTCTGTGGTGCCTCAAACATCATTTACAATTATCATATAATACTCTCATCGTGCTTTTAAAACCACAAGTAACGGTAATGATGTGGTGTTCAGATATGCGAAATTACGACAGAAAGCCTTTCATTTTTCTTCTCCATAACAGAACCATTTCAAGGAAAAAGGCACCTTTTGCTGAAAGAGCAGATTTGCTTCTGTGGAATTTATAGCTATTTGTAGATATAAATTCACGGAAAAAAAGAATAAAAAAACAAAAGATCAACTTGATAAAGGTATATCTTTATTATCAAACTGATCGGTGTAAAATAGACTGAAGAATCTCTACTGGCCAGGTAGATGATCCTTCTTATATATTCTAACAATGGATAAAAGTTCTACTATGAAGGATTGACATATAAGTCAATTCAGATTAATTAACCTAGCAATTCATGCTAAGAGAAATCTCAGTGAACTAAACATACTTTAGCTCATCTGGATGAATGAATAGACTCTTATCCGAAGTACCCTGATCTGTCCTTTGTATGAGGATCACTAATATCGATCTAGTAGCATGTATCCTATAGGTACAGTCTCTTAGTCTACATTAGTAGTATGTGTCTGAGTGTATATCATTGTTCTGTATATATCTTAGCACATATCTAGATATATGGCATGTCTATAGCATGTCACTATGTGCATGTCTATATAGCATAACATATATTGTACAAGTCTGTAGTACATAATGTATCTGTAGCTAGTATCAAGGATATAAGCATATGTCATATAGTGTGGATCTTCAAGTAGTGCACATCTGATGCATACATCTTATATTGCATCGA
Source organism: Mucor circinelloides (assembly GCA_037974945.1). Lineage (NCBI taxonomy): Eukaryota > Fungi > Mucoromycota > Mucoromycetes > Mucorales > Mucoraceae > Mucor > Mucor circinelloides. Next base: position 125,620 of record JBBNAA010000029.1, on the reverse strand, counting down.
TCTTGGCATTTAACCAAATATGGGAAATATCCGTAGTCAATGTCGGGATACAAGCATCAGTCTATAGCGCCATCCATGCTAATGGTGCCATCTATAGCTTATGTTCGTATATGGTATAAATCTGTAGCGTACATCTAATTCATTAGTGTACATCATAGTTTATATCAGAATATGGTAACTGGATGAACTGTGTACGGAATTCAGATCATAGTGGATGTATTCCACAGCTTCGTCATCATCTGTTGTAGTAGCCCTCGTACATACGAATGAAAGAGAAGAGTAGTGAACCAATTTAAAGTAGTATCTTAAATGAGAGTTATATCAGCTCTCATAGATTAGCCCTATTAGATTATCTGTTTCATTGTTGTATGGGTATTTGAAATTTGACACCTTGAGCTGATGAAAATCAACAACTAATTTTTTTTAGAACCGGTGCATTCTATCATCCGATACACTAGAAAGCTGCCATTCGAGAGACCTTCCATATTGTATTATCTGTATTTGAAGTGAGTGTATTCAGTTCTATAGGCCAGAAGAAATGTATCATTCGGTCGACTTGGCATGTAATAATTAAGCGTAGAATATGTGCTTGCGATCCCTTAAATATCTAATTATGTCGGCTCTTCAGAGCTGTCGTGCATGCGTATATTTCACACACTAACACATTATTACACAGGTATACATGGAATGCATACATAAACAATTGAACAATATGAACATCATGGTCTAGTTGAACTAGAACATCTTTTGTTTACCAACATCTTTGTCACTCCTACTGTATTTCGTTGTCCACAGCCAGATCAGCCAGAGTTTTCATTTTCGCCGAATAATTATGAAACTTCGAGACAACAGGAAGAGATCCCAATACGATTAACTTCTTTTTTTAGACTTCATGCATCCATATTGGTACATTTGGAGTTTGAAGATCAATTTTTAAGAGCATCTCAATTCAAATCAAAAAGGAGAGCAAATGCTGTTATATGAGCGCTGTCTACCTGTTGACTAATAATAAAATACAACAACAAAGATCATTACATTGGCAGCAACTAAATATCATAAGAATCAGCATAATTTACGTACATTTCACGCATTGTCCCTATAAAACACATGCTTAATTTACCAAACTACAACCAGTATAAATGTTGGTAATAATCATTACCACGAACATCTCCTCAAATAAATATTTAATGTCCTGATGCGCAGTGAACAACCGACATTTAAACCTCTACAATATCCATAAGGGACCACAGTTTATCGCATTTTCAATAGTAAATCTAATGTAACAATTGGCCATGGAAATTAAAAGCTGTAAATTTTCAGACAGCATTTGAGGCTCAACTCCTACGACCTTTTACCAAATATTTTACCTCATTCTAACTCGGTAAAATCCCAATTTCTGCCCAGTGAAGAAGCAAAAATCATTTCTTTTGTTACATCAAAACTGTAGCAACTTATTAATTAGTTTGCTAATCATAGCCCATTTATATATGATCTGCAGCAATGTGATGTGTTCTCGCATTAAAAGCTTTACTGCACTTCTTCGAGATCTGGCGAAAGTGTATTATTATGTTGGATTGTATTATCGAGTTAGTCTATATTATTAGGTTATCTGAAAGAACAATACAGTAGCAATAATGCTTCGATAATAATAATAAGTAGAATAATATTGTCCTTTGCCTCGTGAGAGCTTTATAGTTTACTGCAAGAAGTACATATTTAAAAGCTTTTAAATATCTGTCAACAAGAAGCTTGCTTTACACAATAAGCATACAAGATTTTAGTCAAACTTCAAACTTCAAACTTTCAAATTTACAGGCTGTTTACAGAATTTTACATGTACTTTCGCATAGTGTAGTGTTCAAATCACTTCAAGCAATGAAAACAACGCACTAAACAGCCCAGAAACGTAGAAAAGCTATATTTATTTATTACCTCTACATACAAAAAACCTAGAAAAATTTTGCCATAGTTCTCCTCTGCAATGATGTTAGGCGGAATTCGAAGTACTACCCAAAAGTGCAATTAGGTAGTATCTCAATTAGACCACCCCTCAGGTGCCAGAGCGTGCCTTACTACACCCCTAACGTGAGGAATTATGTTTATTAAGACCCTCAACTGTCGCTAAGTAAGTAGAATCAACAATTAAGTTTGGACCAGCCTATCTAATCCTAGCCTCGGAATCTTGTTATTGTTGAGCTTCAGTGATAGGCACATTCACTCAACGTAAAGAAAAAAGGTATGCTTCAAAGAAACATAGAAAGAAATAAAGAAAAAGAAGACTAAGATGGAATTATACAGATAAATAGCTAACGATAATAATAAATAAAGCCGAAGCCAAGAAGAAAAAACAGACACAAAGCCAAGAAGAAAAATGAGCATGAAGCCAAAAAAAAAAAAAAAAAAAAAAAAAATAAGAAGGTGGCATTTACCAGAGCCATAATATCATCCTTCATCGAAGCCCAACTGATCCGATTCCACTTGCATCTAGTACCTACATGTAAACAAAATAATAGAATCAGTGATGTATTCTACAATCAACGCAAAATATACTTACGTATTAGTCCACTACTGTCATCAGAAGGAGCCATTCCTCTAACCACAACCATGAGATCAACCTTGAATTGTCTATGATAAAACAAGTTGATACAGTTAGTGCCTTGTATTTCAATCATTACCATGCATTATACTTACTGTAACTCGTTCACTTTTTTCAAAAGTTCTTCTTGTATCCAAAACCATGAAATTCATCTCGTACTTGTCCACATTGCATCGAACCGCTACATACTGTAGCAGCGTCGTTGAAGTCCTTATAGCACAAACTAGATAATAGATCGCCGTATAGAATCGACATACCATCAGTGAATCAGTAAATGTTGACCAAAGCTGAAATACGTACCATGTAATATTTTTGGAGCAGCGTAAATGCAGCAGCAAAACCAAATGAAGAGAGACCAGAACAGACACCATTCCAGAGAAACAGAGAGCTTTAAAAAGAGGAGAGACGACCTTGAACACAAAGCCAGATAGAATGGCCTACAAAGTAAGAAAACAAAGTGCTTTAGTAACTGCTGTTCGAGAAAAGTTGTATACTTACAGAGCGTGCACCAGAGAGTCTTGCATCGAAAGAGATACCAACACCAGAGAGCTTTGAAGCAGGAGAAAGCGAGCACCAGAGAGTAGTTTTGGTCCAAGAGAGAAGCCAGCACCAGTGAGAAGGGCCTAGAAGTTGTAAGAAAAAGTGTATGTTTTAGTAACGTATTATGGTAGTTGCACAATAGAAGAGAAGGTATACGTACCTAATATAGCTGCCACAACAGCTCAAAGTGCTGCACAATCCAAAGAAAAACCATTATGGCAACTTGCTGCACAAAAAGAAGACACCAGTATACCGAGATAGAGAGAGAGAGGTCGACAAAAAACAACAACCTACCAAGTTAAGCAAAGGAAAAAAAAAGAGATAATTGTTAATAAATAATGCATTTTATAATTATACATACTTACACATGCCACCATCGTATGCAGTACATATGCCACCAGCATATAAAAACATCAATCGGCTTGTAATTAAGTGAATTGTACATCTATGAACGATAAAGCAACCATACAGATAGCTAAAAATACAGCAAAAAAGAGCAAGAAAAAATAACGGGGGGATATGAAAAGCACGGCGTCTGCAAAGTATCCTTGTGACGTATATTGTACAAGCTACAAACTTCTATTGGAGAAGGACAAAGCCAGAATTCAGAAGCAGTCGTGGTATGTAGAACAATAATCGGCAAAAACGATTTGGAAATGGTAAAAATTACCATCGAATGCTGTTTTTCTTTATAATCCTGAATTTTATTAAATGATTTTTGCCTGTAAATTAAACGTTTTTTGTTGTTTAAAACAAAGCGCATCGAATGGTGCAAATTTCAAGTTGCTGGAGCTCAAGTGGATGCCGCAACCAGCAAAAATGCTCAAATCAGATTTTGGGGCATTACGCCAAAACACAAGTTTACATATAATTTGCTTTTAGCACCAACAAATGCACCTTAACTGAAGCTTTCGAATGAGGTATGACAGAAAAAAAAAGCTTTAGCAGTGCTTGAGATATCATGGATTTTTAAAAATGGCTAAAGTTGTCCTTTACTTGGATAAGGGCAAATCAACCCAAAATGAGGTTCCTTTTTTTGACTAAAAAAAAATTCGAAAAACTATTCTATCGTGTAGAGATGAACAAAAGAGCTAGATCTTAAGCAGTAAAAACCTTCTACTAGCTTAATGAAATTTTGTGTAAACCTCTTTGAAAGGTTGTTACTTTAGGCAGAGCGACAATTTCGAAATATCGTGGATTTTTCAGCCAAACGCATGTTCAACATATCTGTAATCACAGATTCGTAAGAAAGCAGCATTTGGATAGCAAAATTAATTTCACCGATTGAAAGCATTCTTGTGCTTGATGCATTTCACGCTTTTACCTACTATATCGCATTACATCATCTTATTATTAATTACAGCAGTAGCAGATCAGTTCTACATAGAGTTCCTCCATCACCACACAATATACAGTTGAAAGTGTAACACTTAATCAAGTTTAGCACTGCACATCAGGAACAACACTTCCAATAAATATCAAGCAGAACGACCTAACACTGAAACAAGACAACAACTCACATTACTGACAACAAGAACAGGTTGCAATCACATCTACGTCTTATCTACCTTTATACATGGATCCCCTCAATCTACTGGATACGCGCATTATGAATTATATCTCAGGATCTCAGTTCATAAAATCATATAAAAAGGCTATGACACTTCGTCGCAATAAAGGACATCTTGATTTTGTGTACAGTGGTGAAAAGTGATACTTTACTGTTTTCTTTTCATTTGTATAATTTTAGTCATTCAGCATTTTTTGTTGGATGCATCAGTGCTACTCATAAAAGCTATGCTGAAGTATGTATTATCAACCATTATTTCTCAACCTTATCAACTCTGACCTGCTTAGTTTCTTGACAACAGCTGATCCTATGGAAGACCTGATCGCAGTTTTGTTTTCTTCTCTGTATATTTTATGGTTTGTTGTTTGCGCTTTTTTGGGGTTAGCGTGCCTCTGAAGGATAATAACTAATAATGACACAGCTGACATTACTACTGTATATTGTATGCGTTTTTGTCTGCTATCTTTGCAACTCCGCATAGCTTTTGCTTAAATCAGTTGTGTCATGTTTCATATTATAAGATATTATTGTTTATACAGCAATCGCAACAATGAAATATACTTTTTTCTCCAGCTCATCAATATGATGGGTAACGTCAAAAAGTGCGTCGTCAAGTATTACTGTACAACCAAGAGCAAACTAATGATGCAAATCTTAACTCAAGTCATGACATTCGATGATATCATAGTGGTTGCATATTATCTGATGAATGTTGACTACTTGATATCCTTATGCTTACAGCACCTCAGAGGGTCTAAGGTTTTTTGAGCAGCTTAGCATTGACATTGTTGAGGGCGTTTTATTATGAATGTAACGATCGCAAAAGTTATATACTCATAAGGTCAAAAAAATTATTTGGCGATCTATAATAATAATCTCAAGCAAGAAGAATGTCGACGCCGATACGGTACCCGTTTTTGTTGTTTATCATAATACAGTAAATTTGTGATCACTGTCTCTGGTCCGCATCCCCGAGATGGTGTTGATAATATTTTGTTCCTCAATATTGTCCTAAAAAGGATAGTAGACCATAAACCGTGGCTTTCATTCCTCGTTTTAGTGGTTATCTTATTGGTATGGTCTCGATAATGTCATGTTTTGTCTCTCTGCACGTACCAAGATGGAGTATACTCTTGCGCTTTTTTGTCTCAATGCCATTTTTACCATGGAAACTGGATGCTACTTTTAAACTACAGTAGTAGCCCTAGAAATAATGAATCATCATCATAGCAATCAGTCAGGCAGCAAGAATAACGTTGTCAATGTTCCTTCTATCGCTTTCATCAATCGTATCATAGTTAGTTTTTTGCTTTCTACACATTTTTTCCAATAATGCTTTCAACAGTTTCTACTACATTTTGATCAGAAACAGAATAAAATGTTATTGAATTAGAGGTGGGTGCAGTAAAAAAATAAGGGTAAAAAGTAGACAGAATACTGTTAAAATTCTTCTTTATCCAAAATTGAGATAATGTGCAATAAAATGGATACTATACGTCTCTATTTATACTATTATTCGGTTTATATCTCTTATCTGGCGGTTGTTTAGCAACTGTCAGTAATTCCATTATTTTGAATATAAATGTTGGGTTGTTATTTGGTTCTTGCTCTGGTGGATTAAGGACGGTATTTCAAAATATACCTTGCGGAGCAAGCGTTGACAACAGCTTCCATTGTGAGCAGCATGCAAACTTTAAGGTTTTATATTTGTTACAACACATTACAATAACCTTGGTATGCTACTTTATTATGTGTCAGTTCTTATCCGAGTAGCTTACCCTTCTTGCTATCATCATGCAACTACTATTATTGTATACTTCTTATCTTTGATAGCATGGCTCGAATGAAATGACAATTTTATTTTTGGGTATTTTTATGATGGGAATCTAGTCTACTTTATTTCAGTGGGATTCCCTAGTAAATCAGGTACTCGCTGCATGTAATGCTTATTGTGTTTTATAATGCTGGGCCATCCGATTTAGTGCCACACCACATGGTAAAAATACGAATAATCTATAGGCGTGATGTACCTTTTAGATAATACTATAATGGCCAGTGTTGTAATTGCACTGAAATTTATTTAGAGTGCAGTCTGATTTGAAAAGGCTACCAAGATCGGTATCAGATGATGTATCCGAGCCATATTCTCATCAAATAAGGAAACTTACTTGAGCACATCATGCGGATAATAGATTGAACGTTCTTCGCATCCAATCAGCTAACTCGAATAATAAAAACACGTGAAATGGTCGTAGTATATCAAAAGGAGATTCTCGCATTCCTGAATGCCCCATCTTTTCGCTTTTTCTACTCGTAAAAACGCCCTACTTCGCCAAGATGTTAAGCCTTATTTGCTCTGCTGTTACCGCTCTCCTTGTGTTGATACTCTTTACTACTCCAGTAGGACAATGCCTTCTTTTGGCTTCTCCTTTCTGGACGATAGGTATGGATATTGTCTTCCACTTTGTAGATAATCAATATCCTGGCAAGATAGTTGCATTTGCTTTTGTGATTGTAGCTGCTTTGTTTGTAGCGATTGTCAGATTTATCTGGTTCGATTTGCTTTTGCAAGGGGTATGTCAGGATGATGAGGAAGTCTCTTCTGCTTGTCGTAGTAGTGCTGCTGGTAAGAATGGTATGTCTCGTGAATTTCTTGTTGATGCTGATGTCCCTTCCTATCCTCCTTGTGTCTCTTCTTTCGAAGATGCATCTGTGAGTGAGGTCTGCGTCTTGTTGGCCCCTCAACCTGAGACTTCTGCTGAGGATGCCTCTTTCTCTTCTCCTTCTGTTAGTGGTGCTTTGTGCCCTGACCATACAAATTACAAGTATGCGTCTCTTGCTGACGGTCTTGTTCTCGTAACAAACCCTAACATGATTTCTGCAGAACCTGATGTTGTATTTGCAGGCTTATCATTTGATGAGCTTTGCAAACTTGAAGTTGAAGAGAGAGCTTACACCTTGCGCATCAGCAATTTGAAGACTGCTTGTGTTAGTAGTTCTCCCGTTGTTGTTGCTGTTGAAGCTGATGACGAGGCTATTGATGATTCTTCCGTTGATGCCACCTCTTCTTCTTCTTCTTTCTCTTGCCCCTTCGGTCTTCTTGATGGCGCTTTTGCTGCTTACGCTTCAAATGTTACCCAGATAGTCCAAACCGTAGGTGATACTATTGATGGTAGTTTCCCTGTGATTGGGAAAAGTGCTGGTTCTACCTCTGCAGCTACTACTTTCTCTGGTAGTCCTGTTGTTGTCTCTGGTGATGAGACTTTCTATGATCTGTCTGGTGCTTCGGATAATGGTAGTATTGCCGCCATTGACAATGATGCTTCTCTTGATAATGCTATCCCCTGCGGTGGTGCTGTTATTGTTAGTGATTTCTCTGGCGTCTCTCGTGTTTCTTCTCCTCCTCTCTCTTTCTTTGACGCTCCTGCCGCTATTTGTGGTATCAAGAGATTAAGAAGTGAAGGCGATGATGGCATTGCTTGCCAAAAGAAAAACAAAAAAGCAAAAACCTTCGGGTTCGGCTTTTCTGTCTTTGTTGCTGACCCGGTCAACTTCTCTGCTACTTCCATGGTTCCTGCGGCCAACAATTTGGTGTCTGAAATCAAGCCCATTCGGTCCTCATCGTATACTGCTGCTCCTAATACTACTACTGCCAAAAAACAAATGGATGCGTTTGCTGGTGTTTTAGCTTCTTCTGATGTCAAAGAACTTCCTTTTTTTGCAACAACATTGGATACCTTGTCTCCCAGTCTCTCTGCCGCGGTCATTCCCAGTTCTATTACCACGGACACAGCAGATACAGTAGATCTTGCTGAGAACATTCTCTTTGACAACGAAGCACTGGATCCTGAAGCAACTGCGTTGGTGAGAGCACTTCTTGCTCCTGTCTCTCCAGTTACCCATCATGAAACTATGGTATTTGCTGCTGATAACGACTTCAAAAACGACGAGCCATTGGATTTTGCAGCAGCTGCACTGATAACGGCTCTGCTCCGACCTGTCTAAGCTTGTGAAAATAAAGACAGCCATCCATTCTCTCAAAAAACGCTTGATGAAAGAAATAAAAAAGCTTGGATTAAGAATGTTCTTATTAGAAAAAAACAAATGTCAAAGAAAAAAGAATAATACAAATTAAGCAATAAAATAACTCTGGCTGGCGGTAGCACTTACTTTTTTACTGTATATTCATGTTTTTTTTTGCTTATGCATAGCCTGCTAGATTGGGATTCTTTCTGCGTAATGTTACTCTAATGTTGTAGCTCTGTCATAAATATGGGGATAGAGATAAAGACGTTATTCACACACTGGGCCTTGATGATCTGTCTTTAAGGGGGATGATACCTTACGCCATAGTGTAATAATAGAGAGATTGTATCTTACAATACGCATACAATGTTTTTATTGTTGTTGTGATACGACTCTTATTCGGGCGTCAGCATGCTAAAATCTGGCTATTTTCTCACCAAATAATGCCACCAAATTGTACAATTATTTCTAACAAACTGCAGCCCTTCATTGTCGTTGTTTTATTTAAAAAAAAACTGGTAATGCGGAAAAAGTCAATAAAATAATATCTAAAAACTTCAAAAATCCATATTGCAGCTTGTTTAGAATAACGAAACATAGACAGAAAAAATACAATTACAGTGCGAGAAAAAAACGTTCCAGTGTTTTGCTATTTTGCACATATTGTATATTTTCTCTATAGAAGATATTAAAGCTATTAATCTGTTTTTAAAGTTAAAAAGTAGCCCTGGTAATTAGCGTTTGAATGATGTATTGTGCGTAGAACTCGGTTAATTGATTAAGGCTTAGCGGCTTTTTGAAAATTGAAAGTTAAAATTCATGAAATGTCAAAAAGCTTAATATATTTTTGGTCCCGCCTTACTCCTCCTGCTGACCGCTCTAATTCTACGTGGCATACTGTCTATGTGCTTAAGTCAGTCGTCTTCTGTAAATTGGCACCATTCCTGTTGGACTTCATTCTCTGCTTCCAAGGCCATGGTAGCCGTAGTAGAGTGCTTGTTTCGAGTGATGCTAAATATGTTCAATAGGATTCAGGTCCGAATTTTGGGCTGGCCAATCGAGAACAGTTTATAAAGAGATTCCATGGCTCTCTAGTTATTTGTAGGTAGAGCCAAAAGTATTTTGTCTCCTATTGTTTTGCTGAAACCTAAACGTTTTCTTGTCAAGTGCATAGTATGTCATAGTGTCTGCCAGAAGTAGTAACCTATGATTTGGGTATAAGCGTCGAAGCTAGCAGTTCCATCGGTAATAGTATATTAATAACTGGGTTGTTCCGCTGTAATGATGCCCCAAGAAAGCACTCCACCAGCATCTCCTTGGACCTGAGCTTCAGTTTGATAAGGTATCAACTCAATAGGCCTGTCTATTGAGTAAAAAGATCAGCCATCAAACCCTCGCATGTTGGCCCTAGTATTATCGGAGAAAATCTATTTACGCCAGTCATCCCTAGTCGGATGGTGATGTCTTTTGGTCTGAGCAAGGCGCTTTTCCTGGCTGTACATACGTATAATATTGGCCATGACTCTCCTTTTAGCTTTTGAACCAGTGCACCTAAGTATGGACTGTATACTCTACAGTATCCAGTAGATTGAGGGGATCCATGTATAAAGGTAGATAAGACGTAGATGTGATTGCAACCTGTTCTTGTTGTCAGTAATGTGAGTTGTTGTCTTGTTTCAGTGTTAGGTCGTTCTGCTTGATATTTATTGGAAGTGTTGTTCCTGATGTGCAGTGCTAAACTTGATTAAGTGTTACACTTTCAACTGTATATTGTGTGGTGATGGAGGAACTCTATGTAGAACTGATCTGCTACTGCTGTAATTAATAATAAGATGATGTAATGCGATATAGTAGGTAAAAGCGTGAAATGCATCAAGCACAAGAATGCTTTCAATCGGTGAAATTAATTTTGCTATCCAAATGCTGCTTTCTTACGAATCTGTGATTACAGATATGTTGAACATGCGTTTGGCTGAAAAATCCACGATATTTCGAAATTGTCGCTCTGCCTAAAGTAACAACCTTTCAAAGAGGTTTACACAAAATTTCATTAAGCTAGTAGAAGGTTTTTACTGCTTAAGATCTAGCTCTTTTGTTCATCTCTACACGATAGAATAGTTTTTCGAATTTTTTTTTAGTCAAAAAAAGGAACCTCATTTTGGGTTGATTTGCCCTTATCCAAGTAAAGGACAACTTTAGCCATTTTTAAAAATCCATGATATCTCAAGCACTGCTAAAGCTTTTTTTTTCTGTCATACCTCATTCGAAAGCTTCAGTTAAGGTGCATTTGTTGGTGCTAAAAGCAAATTATATGCAAACTTGTGTTTTGGCGTAATGCCCCAAAATCTGATTTGAGCATTTTTGCTGGTTGCGGCATCCACTTGAGCTCCAGCAACTTGAAATTTGCACCATTCGATGCGCTTTGTTTTAAACAACAAAAAACGTTTAATTTACAGGCAAAAATCATTTAATAAAATTCAGGATTATAAAGAAAAACAGCATTCGATGGTAATTTTTACCATTTCCAAATCGTTTTTGCCGATTATTGTTCTACATACCACGACTGCTTCTGAATTCTGGCTTTGTCCTTCTCCAATAGAAGTTTGTAGCTTGTACAATATACGTCACAAGGATACTTTGCAGACGCCGTGCTTTTCATATCCCCCCGTTATTTTTTCTTGCTCTTTTTTGCTGTATTTTTAGCTATCTGTATGGTTGCTTTATCGTTCATAGATGTACAATTCACTTAATTACAAGCCGATTGATGTTTTTATATGCTGGTGGCATATGTACTGCATACGATGGTGGCATGTGTAAGTATGTATAATTATAAAATGCATTATTTATTAACAATTATCTCTTTTTTTTTCCTTTGCTTAACTTGGTAGGTTGTTGTTTTTTGTCGACCTCTCTCTCTCTATCTCGGTATACTGGTGTCTTCTTTTTGTGCAGCAAGTTGCCATAATGGTTTTTCTTTGGATTGTGCAGCACTTTGAGCTGTTGTGGCAGCTATATTAGGTACGTATACCTTCTCTTCTATTGTGCAACTACCATAATACGTTACTAAAACATACACTTTTTCTTACAACTTCTAGGCCCTTCTCACTGGTGCTGGCTTCTCTCTTGGACCAAAACTACTCTCTGGTGCTCGCTTTCTCCTGCTTCAAAGCTCTCTGGTGTTGGTATCTCTTTCGATGCAAGACTCTCTGGTGCACGCTCTGTAAGTATACAACTTTTCTCGAACAGCAGTTACTAAAGCACTTTGTTTTCTTACTTTGTAGGCCATTCTATCTGGCTTTGTGTTCAAGGTCGTTTCTCCTCTCTTTGAAGCTCTCTGTTTCTCTGGGATGGTGTCTGTTCTGGTCTCTCTTCTTTTGGTTTTGCTGCTGCATTTACGCTGCTCCAAAAATATTACATGGTACGTATTTCAGCTTCGGTCAACATTTACTGATTCACTGATGGTATGTCGATTCTATACGGCGATCTATTATCTAGTTTGTGCTATAAGGACTTCAACGACGCTGCTACAGTATGTAGCGGTTCGATGCAATGTGGACAAGTACGAGATGAATTTCATGGTTTTGGATACAAGAAGAACTTTTGAAAAAAGTGAACGAGTTACAGTAAGTATAATGCATGGTAATGATTGAAATACAAGGCACTAACTGTATCAACTTGTTTTATCATAGACAATTCAAGGTTGATCTCATGGTTGTGGTTAGAGGAATGGCTCCTCCTTCTGATGACAGTAGTGGACTAATAGGTAAGTATATTTTGCGTTGATTGTAGAATACATCACTGATTCTATTATTTTGTTTACATGTAGGTACTAGATGCAAGTGGAATCGGATCAGTTGGGCTTCGATGAAGGATGATATTATGGCTCTGGTAAATGCCACCTTCTTATTTTTTTTTTTTTTTTTTTTTTTTTTGGCTTCATGCTCATTTTTCTTCTTGGCTTTGTGTCTGTTTTTTCTTCTTGGCTTCGGCTTTATCTATTATTATCGTTAGCTATTTATCTGTATAATTCCATCTTAGTCTTCTTTTTCTTTATTTCTTTCTATGTTTCTTTGAAGCATACCTTTTTTCTTTACGTTGAGTGAATGTGCCTATCACTGAAGCTCAACAATAACAAGATTCCGAGGCTAGGATTAGATAGGCTGGTCCAAACTTAATTGTTGATTCTACTTACTTAGCGACAGTTGAGGGTCTTAATAAACATAATTCCTCACGTTAGGGGTGTAGTAAGGCACGCTCTGGCACCTGAGGGGTGGTCTAATTGAGATACTACCTAATTGCACTTTTGGGTAGTACTTCAAATTCCGCCTAACATCATTGCAGAGGAGAACTATGGCAAAATTTTTCTAGGTTTTTTTATATATGTAGAGGTAATAAATAAATATAGCTTTTCTACGTTTCTGGGTTGTTTTCTGTATGAATTCAACTGATTCAAGTGATTTACGGCCCACACTATGCAATAGAACGTTCAAAATATTGTAGGTAGCATGTAAATTGGGAAGTTGGATAAAAAAGCATGTCAGCTTAAGCCTGGAGCATTGTTATATCAAATATGGTAGTAAAGTCTCCCACTCAAGGTCTTAGGTTATTCGTAACACTCTTTGGGTAAATCATGAGAAGCACGATTTACATGTCACTTATTGGTAGATAGTAATCTTATGGCATTTTAGCTCAACATTATACTGTAGACCCTAGTATAATGAAAAGAATATAAATGTATCCTCTGGATGCATTGTAAATAAAAATGTAATTCTTTAGCAGATTTAATTATCTTTGACTTTTGACATAGCAATCTGCACTTTAATGCAGATTGCATTGCATCATGTTGCATCCAAAAAAGTTAAAAGCAAACAACTATATAATTTATAATCCAAAGTGAAGTCTAACAAAGTTTTCCAAATTAAATCCATGCAAAAGTGCAAACTTTAAAGTTCTATAGTTTCATACTAAATCAGTATCACCGCCACTAAATCAATCAACAATTGCCACCAGATATTTTGTCACAAAAGCAGCTCTAGTGATAAATCGTTTCATTGTTGTATTCTCTCGAATATACAGCCAGTAGTGTAGAGTATTAACATATTCTCAAACATCTTACCATAAATGTGCATCAGGATTCGAATACAAATGGGACATTTTAATTCTTGTAGCTTCACAGACTCAATAGAATGTGTAATAATAATATTTCAAGAGCCTTGTTCGTCATCATGCTGATAAGCACATCTAATTGAGTGACATTGGCTACAAAAGGCGCTACTTTACAAATCAATGACAATTGTGATGCTTTTTACACTCTTCTCGATTTCTTTAATGTATAGTTTTAGGTAGTTGAAACATTGATATAGAGTATTACAAATGAAAAAAGAAATAAGTAAGAAGAAAAGGTTGAGGGAGGTGAGGGGAAATAATTATAAAAGAAAATCTAAATGCTAATAGTTTTGAAAATGTTTAAACCAGTGCTTGCTGTACTAATAATACAACCAGGTATTTGTCTATGGAAATGCAATTCCTTGATGTCTTCTTGACCTTGATGAACAAATAATAATTGAGGGGGTACTTCAACACCTTCATTCGTCAAACGACCTTCTTGCTCAGTATCAGGTTCAACAGATAAATCCCAGAGTGTCAATTGATTATCAGCACCAGACACAGCCAGAACAGACTCTTCAGTAGGATGCCATTCGATAGATGTGATAGGACCGTTGTGCCACTTGAATGTAGCAACAGGTGTAGGTTGAGAAGCACCACCTTTGAAGGTACGAAGATCCCAAACACTGAAAACACCATCGTCATGACCACTTGCCAATAAATAAGAAGCCTTTTTGTTCCATGTAATGACGTTGACATCAGAATTTGATGCATGAATACCAACAGCGGAGCGTTTCTTGTTACGAGTATCCCAAATTTTAACTGTTTGGTCAGCGGAACAAGAAGCAAAGACATTGCGTTCAGTAGGAGACCATTGAAGATCCTCAACAGATGATTTATGTTCTCTGAATGCGACGTTTTCTGTGTTGACACCAGTAGGGCTAATAATAGAGTGATAAATGCGACCATTGTTATCGCCAGTTAACAAACGACCAGCCTCGAGACTGGACCAATCCATAGCATAACCTTCCTCACGTCCATGATTGTTGATGGTGAATAAAGGCTTTTGTTGTGTATGGGAGGGAGTACCGGGAACTTCCAAACTGGCCAGAGGTGCGGTCAAATCCCAGATATGAACCTTACCAGTCTCTGCCCAAGTGGCAGCAATGCTCTTTTCTTGTTGTTGAGGCATCACTCTTAAACGATTGACACAACCGTTGTGAGGGAGAGATCTATATTCGAGGACAGGATCTTCATCTAAAGCATCTGGATCATCTTCGTCATCAGAATCTGTGGGTAACGTGTTAATGCAATGCGCTTTTCCTATAGTTTAATGATGGACATTACCATCTTGCTGAGTTTTGTGTAATGAAGACATTTTCATGACCAAGACTTCGTTGTTTCTATCACCGGGAAGAGATGTACCAGCAGCAACATAAGCAGTAGCAGGATACTAATGGTTTAAATCAGAAACCAGACATGCAGAGCACAGCATATTGACTTACATTCTTTCTTTCTTCACCCAACTTGTCCTCCAAGATATCAAAACTCAAGAAAGGAAGACGGACATCCAGATTGTGAAGCATAACGTATACAGAGTGATCAGCTTCCAAAACTTCACCCTCTGCCAATGGTTGGCCAGGCAAATACAGCTTTAAATCCTCCTCTTTCTCTTCCTCTTCCTCCTTTTCATCGACATCCATACCTAGTAGCAAAGAAAATAAGAATGCTGTTCTATTTGACATCAGGTATCGCTCGTACCGTCCTCTCCTTCGTCTTCCATGTCATTGTTTTCAACAACCTCCTCTTCTTCCATTTCATCCTCCCAAGCATCCTCAAAATCACCCATTTCGTTCTTTTCTTCGAGAGCATGTCTGCTAGAATCATTGCCAAAGGCGGCAGACTTGTTTTGCTCTCTAATATCGGATTGATCGGCTTGACGTTTTGACATGTGTGTGGTTGTATTGCAAGATGAAGGGAAAAATTTATTGATGTTGGATTTTTTTTATAAAAAAATAGGATTGACAGTCATTGTGGGTGACTACTTGAACAGCCTAAAAAAGCATTGGACATCTTTATCAGATCCTTTTGATCTTTGATCTTTATGTTATTTACAGTTATATGATATTGATGGATACATTCTTAATCCAATGATATACGTAAACCTTCTGCAGGAATTGGCACAAAATCATTGATATTAATTCCTCTGGATGCTAACTCATCGTAGCAATGTGGTGGTACAAGTTTTTTGATAAATTCAGGTTGAATCGATAATTCTAGAAATGTCCATCAATAACCAAATCCCTGCATTTGTGAGCTCATTTTTTCACTTCTTACCTCCAATCGAAAAATCAAATAGCGGTGGGAGAGGTTTTCCTGTAGGCATTTTTGTGTCGGGATTGCGCAATTCGTCAAAGAATGGATGTATAAGTGCCTCACTGGCAGTTGGTCTAGCTAATGGGTTGTATTGTAATATATTTGACATTAAATCAATCGCTTCTGGTGGTGTTCTCAATCTAAAAATCTATCGCGCTCGTTAGTCACTGCCTTTATTTAGGTATTGCCAGACGATTTACCTTTGCAAATGGATGTGGTTTGATGAGTGGAAATTTATGATCATCATAGTCGGGATTCATCAGTTCGATCTGTTCTCTTGATGGTGTGCCGAGTACTTTGATTATCTCTACTAACTGATCTATACCGCTTTCCCCTGGAAACAATGGTTGTCCCAATAATAACTCGCCCATGACACAACCAGCAGACCAAATGTCGATTTTAACCGAATACTCAGCAGCACCAAATATCAATTCCGGGGCACGATAGTAACGAGAACAAATGTAAGATACATTGGAATCTCCCGAATTCAGTATTTTTGCACTTCCAAAATCACACAATTTCAGGACGCCTGTGATGGGCTCTAGCAATAAGTTTTGAGGCTTGATATCTCGATGGCAAATGCCAATACTATGACAGTATGCGAGCGCTCTGTATAACTGATACATGTAAATCTTGACCTGCAAAACGGGTATAGGTTGTCTAATTTTGGCGTAATGACGGGCTACTCGATATACTGTTTCTGGCACATATTCCAATACAAGATTTAAAAAGATTTCATCTCTCTAAACCCACATGTTAGTCGCTGTACATATCAGCGCTAATCCAACGTGCCTACCTTTTCACCCTGATTGTAGAAATAAGCTCTCAAAGCACAGACGTTTGGATGGTGCATCATTCTTATCATTTCCAATTCTCGATTCTAATAGATAATCTGTCAAAAAAAATCATTCGATATTTTCATCTGATTTCATCACACCTTAAATCGCTTGTCTTGTAGCACTTTTTTGATTGCTGCCATTTCCCCAGTGTGCATTAATTTTGCTTGATACACAACTCCAAATGATCCATTTCCAATGACTTTTTCATGTGTGTAATGAAGTTGCATATCTTGTCCGGTTCTTCCATCTTTTGCAGCGACGATGACATGTCGTAGATGATGTGTCGGCGATGGTGAACCTATTTCAGAATGTTGGTATGCTGACGTGCTGATCATTTTGGGTAGACCAAGTTACCTGGAATTGAAGGTTTCACCCCCAAATGTATTGTCTTTTCTGGTTGTTGTTCCATATTAAGTGGGGGTAAGTGAGGCTATTTAAGCTTTGGTTACCAAAAGCCATGTTAGTCTAGTCGCTATGGATAGGTCTAGTGTCGACATACTTTACGGACGTTCACTGTATTAATCGGCTTCTTTTGTTCAAAATGTAGTAAACAAGGGAAAAAAAAGAGTGGGAAAGATAAATTGAAAAAAACAAAACTTATTAATAGACTCCCATTGGTGATGGATTTGTTTGTATTGTCTGTACAACTTCAAAGTGACGCACTCTTCAATAAGCACCTTTTTCAAAGCCCTTTAACATGTCTGTGATTCCTAGTAGTACCACTTTGATAGGTGTTGCTTTCTACAAGACAGGCTCGTTTAAGGACCTTTTGGTCTGTTTAATCTATGGTCATACGACCAGCTCGGTAGATTCCTCAAGATGGTGGGAGAGCTGATAGGTTGTCATTTCAAACATTTAAAGGGAGAAGTGCCATCCTACCAGACTTGTATCTTATCTAGTAGCGCTTCAAGTCGACATGTACTCAAGTTGGGTATTCAAAGATATGCAGTACCTTTTAACATTCAAGACCAACCTTGTATCATGGGGAGGAATTACAAGTGGAATGAAGCAAAGCTTGTGATCTTCAACATTGATACAATGAATGGCAATGATAAATCAAGCAAAATGAATAAAAAAAACGACGCGGTAGCAGGTTACAAGATGAGGATCAGAGAGCTCGACACATTAATATATGGCTGTAAATCGAAATGGACGGTGCAATGCATCTATCCTTATCGAACCATGTCGCCACTGTTGCTTCAACAGCCGACTATTCTAATGGTCGAACAGAGGCATTTTTTTGTTGAGCTGCAACACTGACTGTGAGCCTATCTTTTCCTCTCTCTCTCTCTTTTTCTCCAAAGCCATCCTTTTCTTTTTTTTTTGGAGAAGAAGAGACCAATTTAATCCAACATTTTATCCACAGATTACTCACCTTTACCTTCCTCTTCGTCGCTACATAAGCGACAGAGCTCTATTCAAGTCAAACAACAACAGCAGCAAAGATCTTTTCAGCACTGGATAAAAAAGATGAATCTCACTGTACAGAACAAAAAGAGACTCCTGTTATCCATCACATCTGTATTTCTGTTTATATTTCTGATATGGGTTTTAGTGCCCACAGAGACGTATTCATCTATTCCCGGTTATTACAGCAACAAGAATAACGATATAGGTAATAGCCATGGCTTTTTTTTTTTTTTTGTATGGATAAAAATATCTGAAATTAATCTATTCTTAGTAGCACAGGAATTGCTTTCAGATCACTGTTCAACACCACACCCAGGAAAGCCACTGGTGCAATATGCTGTCATGATTGATGCCGGTTCCTCTGGTTCTAGAGTGCATGTCTACAAATTTAATTATTGCAAAGAGGAGCCTGAGCTTGAGAACGAAGTCTTCCACATGCTAGAACCTGGCCTTTCTTCATTTGCTGATGATGCAGAGGGTGCTGCTGATTCCTTGGAGGAGCTTTTGCAAATCGCTGTAGACAGTGTTCCGAAATCAATGCAACACTGTACTCCCATTGCCGTCAAGGCAACCGCTGGTCTTCGTTTGTTGGGCGCTGAAAAGAGCGATCGCATATTGCAAGCCGTGCGTTCTCGCTTACAGGACAAATATCCATTCCCTATTGCTGATATCGAGATTATGGACGGCAAAGATGAGGGCGTTTATGCTTGGATCACTGTCAACTACCTGCTGGGCAACCTCAAGGCATCTGAACGTAGTAAATCAGCTGCTACCTTTGATCTAGGTGGTGCTTCCACCCAAATCGTGTTTGAACCTGAATTCGCACTGGACATGGAACACATGCTGCCTGGCGATCACGTATATGAATTGGACTACGCTCATCAGAAGTATAATCTCTACCAGCACTCTTATTTGGGCTATGGCTTGAAGGAGGCTCGCAAATTGATCAAAAGTCAAGTGATTGAGACATGGAAAGAGGAAGCTCTAGCTACAGGCAAAGTATACCATCCCTGTTTACCTCAAGACCACAAGGAGACGATTAAGTGGACAAGCGAAAGTGTCACTAAGAATGTAGAGCTCATTGGCACTGGAGCAGGGCACGCTGCATGCCGTGGCGTGATTGAAAAGGTGTTTGCCAAAGAAAAGGAATGCCCATTAGCTCCTTGCGCCTTTAACGGTGTCTATCAACCTCCTTTGACAGAGACTTTTGGCGATCGTGATCTCTACGTTTTCTCCTTCTTTTATGATTTGACTCAACCTCTGGGCATGCCATTGCAGTTTACAGTGCGTGAATTTGGTGAATTGGCGAATCGTGTTTGCAGTGGAGATCCTGAAGCTTTTAGACATGTACCTGACGCTTTGAGCATCTTGAAGCATTCTCCTGAATATTGTCTTGATTTGACGTATACCCATGCTTTGTTGCGTATCGGCTATGATGTTCCTCCCGAACGCCTGGTGCGTACTGCCAAGAAGATCCGTGATGCTGAAACTGGCTGGTGCCTTGGTGCTTCCATTGCAATGATTGACGATAATCAATTGTGCAAGCGAAACTAGAAATCACTTTTATTTAAACATTCATCTCATTACAGCATGGCATAGTAATCATCTATGCTTCAATTTGACATTTTGATAATAAATTTTATCATTTTACTATTATAGCTCCCTATTTTCTGGTCTAAAGATAAATTTGAGTGGGAATATGGCTATCAGTAGTAATTGCATGAATTTTGTTTCACTATATCTTTATTGAATTTTCAAAGAGCAAGCGTAACATCTGGACACTTCACTTGCCTAAGGGTTGAGTCAAGCCATCTTCAGACAAGCAAACCCACTTGTACTTGATAACGCCATTGAGAATTTCAATCAATGGATGACGAGGGTCGTCATGATTGAGCATGGCATCTTTTGAAACCAATAAGCAATCAGTAGCCCAGAAATCACAGCGAGTCTCTCTTGCAAACGGGATATTCTTATTCATGGAAGAGTCCATTATGATTTGATCAATTTCTTCAGTGCCAACTATAATACAGCGAGGAAGAAGCGCATGTCGTTCGTAGATTTCAGTGCATCGTCGAATAACTTCATTGATATAGTTGGTATCCACCTTTTCCGTAATGTTGACAACAATAGGAGGATAAGCAGACTCAGGATTAGCGGTGTACAAGACACAATTCATAGGTGAATGCATGAATCCAGTGGAAGCGACATGGTAGGTATCTTCAGAAGCGCCAACAAGATGCAAGGCCATGGCGTTTATTGCACGTTTGTCTGACAGGATGATCTTGCCAATGAGATCAGGACCAGCCTTATAAACCAAAGGAAGAGTAAAGCCGCTGTTGTCTACAAAGCGTGTCTGTGAGGCACTGTGCTTATTGCAGCCATAGTGCATTAAATCCTACCTGACATTGTGTTATAAGTTTGGGTGTTGAAATGAAAGAAAGAGAAACAATCAATGTGAGGTGTGTGCTTAAAAATTGACTTCTTCGTTTGATTGCGCACTCCCACAGTGATAAATATAAGATTGATACATGGAAGCGTTGCGTTTCCAAGGTAACAGCTGTCAACTGCGCTACTGCCGCAGAGCATCAAGTTTATGGCATTTTTGCGTAAGCATGACTAATCAAGTTTATTCAGAATCGAAAGGATAATGGATGTATATAGATGTATGTAGTAGGGTAAAATAAAAGATGTGATGTTTGTAAATGTAAATATATGGTTAAATGTACATGTTTGAATAGCATTATGTAAAGTCATGACTATGATTGAATAACGATGCCAGCAGGGTATTTTCATCTTCTTCCTTTATGTCAGCCATAGCCAGGTCCGGAGGAGAGGTCTCCTCGCCCGATTTACAGGAGCATTCTAGGCTGTTGTGCATTCCATGGTTCTTTAAAAATTCACATAGACAATCAGTCATATCATCAGGAAATCCAGCATAAATAACTCTGCACGATTCCAGGATACGCATAATTCTATGTATCATGATTTTCGCTCTGTTCTTGAGCTGTAGATCGTCTTTTATCAATGCGTTTCCACAGTAGACAGTTGATGCGTGATACAAACATGTGATGATTTGTTGACACACACACCACCCGAAACAACGAGTAATCACTTCTGAAATCTTGACAATGCTGTCGGCTGAGTTTGAGCAAATGGTGCTTGATCTGCGTTCCTGTCCTGAGAGAGAAGGTGACGACCCAGCTGTCGTGGAGCGTCTGATACTGTTGAGAATAGCTTTGTGTAAAATGATCCATTGCGAGTCGTACTGTATTTTGAGAAGCAGTGATGCTTGTGCTTGCAATGTCTTGGCGTCTAACGACGTAAAAAGATCTTTTTCCTTGTCCTTTTTCAATTTAAGCTGTTCCAGCTGCTCATAATTGTAATTTTGAGGTCTAAAGATTTCTGGCAGTCGTTTGTACCATTCTTCCAGCAAGGTCTCCTCTGCTAGTAATTGCTTTACGGTGGCGCCTCGTTCAATGAGTTGGTTTGTCTTTTTCGTTAGTCGGACTAATTCTACCGTGTGTACGAAATAAGACTCCTTCACTATCGTTTTGCCATTGTCAAAGTCGACCCTGTCTTTGATCTCCTTTGTCTTGTTCAATTCAAATAAAGTGTCGTTGAGTGTGATGATTTCGTAAAAGTCAATGTCGAATTCAGTGTCGTTGATTAGTGGTGGGTCGCCAACATACACCGACAAGGTAGAGTCGTTATAATACAGGATGAGAAGCAATTTGAGATACTTTTTCCGCAGAATCAAATCGTCTGTTGGTACTCTGTGAATACCGCATTCCATCACCATGTGCAGACAGAGACCGACAAAAATTTTTGCTTGAGAATATCGCTTGCAAACAATGCAAAACATGGATAAGTTCAATAGTGCTTCAATCGTCGAACAATCAGGTGTTTCGTCAAAAAACTCCATCAATTCTTCTCTTGCTCTGTCAAAATAAAAGCCAGCAATCTCTTGTGAATTGTGACAAATGTCCTTGTCATGTCGCATAACGTGCAAAAACACCATGGCTAGGCCAGAATCAATACAGACCTGGTTTCGCTTGGGGTCGCCTGATCGATCCCAAAAGGAATTCCAATCAGAGGAAAACTTTGGGTGTAGACAATCCCAAAATACTTGTCCCATGTAGTTGAGTGCTGCTGGAGATATGTCCTTTGTGAGGCCATTCAAATTCATCTGGCAGTGCTTGTAATTCTCTAGACAAATCTTGGGTCGTCTACCTAATGCATATTGCCAGTACTCTACATAGGCGTCTGGTGCTTGATCTGTTGATGAACTCGACGGTGAAGAGCATAGCAGCTCCAATGCCATGTCATCATCTTCAGGAAGTGCAAGTGTCGTCGAGGTTGTGCTCGTTGAATTCGAGGGTCCTGCCTCTTCTGACTGTAACAATCTAATCTTTTGAACTGCTTGAATCAACTGCTCTACACTTGTAATGTTGGTATCCAGCCTTAGAAGATTGCCTGGTTGAAAAGACAAAATCCACTTCATAGGATCGTTCGTAGACGTAGAGGGAGGTGATTCGTCGGCAATATCGCCACTTAATAAAGTACGTTTCCATGGTAAGGGTTGCTGCTGTTGTTGCTGTTGGAATTGAAGTAATTGCTGCTCTAGATTTCTCGTATCCAACGATTTCTGAATCTGTATTTGTTGTTGCTGTTGATGATGATCATGTTGTTGCTGCTGTTGTTGTTGCGAAGTTTGACTCAAACCAGACGCTGCTGTTTTTTGATGGTTCTCTTTGCGACGCTTATCAAAGTTGCCAGATGCCTTTTCAAGCTCTTTTGTCATGCGAGTCAAAACTGGAGTTGTCTTTTCAATCCAGGATTCAATTTCGTAAAAAGTTATCTGAAGCGATTCAATGTCATCATGTGGTGTCGTTGCCTTTTCTTTAGCTTTTGAGCTACTATTTTGGCCTTTTCGTTTTGCTGTTGCTGCATTTGATTTGTTTGCCATGTCATATACAGAGCAAGCTTATAAAATGAGAAGAAATGTTGTTTCAGAAATGTGAAGAAAGTAAAAAAAGAAAAAGAAATATTCAGTTTTGCAAAATGACGGTTATTTCATTGGTTCAAATGAAACGATCAATTGTAATGAAAACAGCCTTCCACGTCCACGTGAATCAAAATCAACAAGAGGCAATTGCTGTGTTTGTCTCGGACCTTCCATGCTAAAGTGGATAAAAGCGGGGAAATCATGTTCCCTCTTCTGTCTGCTCTTCTTTCATCAATATGCACATTGACCACCCTGATGTTACAAGCCCATTGTGAAGCGACATTTTGGCCATCTTGATGTAGATCTGATGCTGGATCTCTTTATGACATCTACCATTCAATGCACTAGCACTTGATCTAATGCACATTACGCTGTATTAATAGGATTAATTTTAAACAGTTGATACCATTTAAGAACAAACTACTAAATATATCATGAATTCCTGTCAGCCAGTTTAAGGGCCAGATCTACCTGAAGTGACTCATCATCAACAACCAAGGTCAGCCCCGCCGTGGTAAAATAACCGCTAGTGTTGCACAGACATTGAAAAGATATGGTGCTCGCAGAATATGGAGATGTTTGTTTTGAATCAACAATGCTTAGTCATGCCTACATAATCATATCGTCTTACCATTGACCATTGCATATGTTGCAATCGTGTTGAAATAAGAAGGTGGATTGACGATAGAGAGATTAAGGTTTAGCAACAGTGAATGCCATTCGACGATCATTGGTGCAAACAAGGTTTCTAAAATATAAACAAGTGGGAGGATCTCGTGTTGAGATTCCAAACCTGTGCCTGAACACAGCGTGCAGTAATCTTGGCGCCATCAACGGTAATCTGATCTTATTCCACTTATATACAGTACAATACGTAAAATAAAATGAGACAAAGCGTACTTTCTTTTGGTATCCTCTAGTTTCACTCTTATTCACCAGAATATCTACTGCTGCTGCTGTAATGATTGTACCTTGAATTTCAAATGCATTCGTGAATAAAGCAATGTGGTACGTAGCGGGATGGCACGTTTTGATCGAGTTGATTATACTCGCTCTAACCTTAAACAAGAAGTTTAGCATTTAAGATTTGACGAAGAGGAAATGAATCCAATTTAGAATAGAGTGCATTATTAAACTAGCATTGCTAAAATATTGTTTAGCTTATGCATTACTGACACACCATAATGTAGCTTCAGTATCTTTGGTACATTCCTAGGTAGCATCGATAACAATGCTGCTCTCTCCAAGTTATGCTAAACAAATCAGTTCTTGCAAAGGATTATGTGTAAATCAACTCATTTCCACCAAATGCACATATTTTCATCCCAATGGTTTGCCTCAACAGTGTCTATAGCATTAATGTATAAAATTGGTAGGAAGGCCGCATTGACATAGCAACACGGTAACACCAAGAGACATTCATTCAGCTAAATCAGCCCGATATTCAACTGCAAATTTAAATACGATTTAAAACGTCTTCAGGGGTGGAAATAGGACTTTTATTTCAACGATACAGTGCTTTGATGGTCCATGGCACAAAATATAAGTATCAGCTCAATTTCTGGTCAACGTTAGTTTGCTTGCGGTATAATCCATAATAGTTCGGACTGGCTTTTGCCTGACTAATGCGCTTCAAGTACACGAGAAACTATTATATTTGACAGGTGCATAATTTGCAAGTCAAAATAAGGCCCAGTACACGTTCGTATGGATAGTTCTCGATGAAAATAAGGAAAGAGCACTAATCCTGCCAAATCAAGTAACCTAATACAGCGAGATACTTCCACAGGTCAAGGTCAGCTACTCAACAATGAATTAAATGGGGATTTCTGCAGATACCCGGTTTTGTTGATATGTGAACGCCCTGTAGAGGTCGTTGTTTCATGCGTAAATGATGTATTATATATAAATTGTAGCGCCTGGTAGCATAAAAAGCATGTATTGCAAAATTTCTTTTGGACAAGACATATAGCCGGCAGAACTGCTAGTTACAGTTGTACTGTACTGATTGAACAGCAATATATAGTGCTACATACCTTGCTAATTCACTTTAAAGCTAAACTACGAAGCACATCTCCAACTTCAAAAGACGCATTACAATTAGATTAATGAAAGCAGTATACTCAGATTTCGCAATATATCAATTCCATTACTCTCAAGCCAATAATAGACCAAAACACAGCAGAATCTGGTGATATTGAGATCGTTATATCTCCCTTTATTGGCCATTTTAGATCGTCAGAGTGGTGCCAAATGATTGCGCTTGATTAGCAGTTACTTCCTAATGTTTTATCTCAAATTTTTTTCGATCATGACAGATTGATGAAATTCTTTATTTTCTCATGAGTGGTAACAAGGAAAAATCATCAAAAATTAAACAATTGCATTTTTCACCCTCAAAACGAAGTTTTTTGTCATGATATGTATTATTGAAAGAAGACTTAAACGTCCAAATTAGTATATAGAACTGCTATTTTAAGTAGTTGGTAATACGCAATTTGAGTTTTCGACTAAAAAGGTAATTTCAATTTTCGCTGATTTAGAAAGTATTTTTGGTGAATCATAAAGGAGTTATGGGTACCATTGGATAGAGCGCCTAAAGAAGTACTCTCTACGTTTAATACGCCAAGTTGATTAGATATAGTGTTTTTAGAGAAATCTTTGATACAAAGAAATATTTTGTCAAATTGATTACGAATTTGGTCCAAATCCAAAGGCCAGCAACCAACCACCTTTACATTTTGAAACTCAGAAATTTGGCGGCGGCAGAGGTAGTGGTAAGGACCTTCATGTATTTTTAGCTGGTTTTTGAACAGAGTCTTCAAGTTCAAAACGTTGTGGCTACATCAATTCGAAAGCTAACATCGCAATTGTTCACGCCAATAATTCCAAATATCTGGGCTTTTTAATGGTGGTACTTTCATGTCTATAGCATGCTTTAGCAATGTTCACCTCGATTTGGAAACTTCCGTCTTCAAAACAGGCTGTAACTATCTGATCAGAAGTCTCATCTCAAAATCAAAGGAAACAAAAAATGATTTTAAGCTATAATAATTTGATATCAGAGGACATAATGTGCCTTTTTGAACTTTTCAATAGCGTTGAAATGTTAATTTTCTTCTATTCAATGAGTTGTTTGATGCTTCAAGGATTGACGCTAAATAAACATTGTTGCTTCCTTACACTCGTTGCTGCTGTATTGCTGTTTTCAACTACTGAATTAAAGACAAAACAGTACAGCTTCTTTTTGGTTATTGCTCTGGCTTCTGGTTAGACGCTATTGTTTAATACACTATACGAATTACGACGGTTAGACTGAACTATAATTGTTTGCTGTGAGCTAAATGAATTACAGAACCAGACCCTCGGTACCAACTTTCTATTTCTGTAAATCAACTTGGCTCTAATGATGTTGATTTCCACATCCACCAAAGATTACTTGAGGCTATAGTTCATTCCCTTTTAAACGGTATTATGTTTTAAAAAATGAATATATGTTGAGAGGAATATAATTGCTGAGAGTTGAGAGCAGGGGCTACTGTTTATGGAATCGATTGTTTTTAGCAAACAAAGGCTTCGAACAACAAACACCGACCTGAATTACGTCTTGCCAAGCTTATGGACGAAAAGATTGATTCTATGAGCTTCTCTATAGACTATAAACGAAGTGAATCTCGATACATAACGGGAACGAAAATCTTTTCCTGACTTGCATCGTGATAATCTGTAAAGCGTCATCTGTGCGCTATCGACCATTCCCAATACAGCGAGGGTCACACTCTTTGCGTTGATATACTGTATTACTGCATTTTTATAATGCATAAGCTCATTTGAAATGATGTATGTCATTTCGACATAATAACAATGTACATCTTCGTTAAGGTGTTTAAGAAGTCATGTCAAACCATATGACTCGCAGGGAACAATCTAAGCTTGAATTGATGCAGAATATACAGTAGGTATTAGTAGAACGTAATAGAAGAAAGCACTTGTTTATGGTTTCGATATAATGTACAAGGCGTTTGCTCTTTTAGCAAAGAGCTTAAAATAACGTTTTGACGTTTTGTTTGTTCTCAAAAAAGTGAGCTGATTTCGAGAACCTTTTAGCACGAAACGATGGCTATACATCGTTCCAGACAATCTGATATGGTATAGTTAGCAATGAATCGTCATTATTTTCTCATATCAAACATAAAGAAAAAACACATGTACAACTAATTTATTATTGTAAATTGCAGTTTGTACTGTATGATGCACAAACAATTTTAAAGTTTGGGTTCACACGAGTCATAAGCTTATTGTTCGATTCAAATTCTGGAATTTCAGTATTCGAGTGTAATTCATGACTGTAATTCCACTCTGGTGTGATATTACCGGTGTTACGTTTGACGAGGATAGAGTCATTTTATGTGCTACAGAAGACGAGAGCCTGGATGGTCAATTCTTTATCATGGATGACCCTTAATTTTGTACTACTAAAACAAGACGCCAACTTTAAGAAGGAATTATACAAGAATTTTATTATTGTTATATTAAAGAGTAATAAATTATATAGATACAAATAGTTATATACACGAAAGTTTGAATTTCTATAGTAATGTTAATTTAACAGAGCCTCGAATTGTTGCTTTCAATTGGATATCTACATCCAAGTTTAGATCAAGTCTCAATTTTAAGGCAGAATTGCCACCAGCATTGGGATTTGAAGCGAGCTCTGGCTTTTTCATTTTTGAAGCTGCTTTTTTCAGTGTTTCTGCCTGCTGTATCGCCATTTCTTGTTGTGTTTTTGGAGCTGTTTCGACCTTTTTCTTTCTGACCTTCTTCTTTTCGCCTTTATCATTCATTGAGGATTCCACTTTTTTAACCTTCTTCTTCTTCTTTTTGTCCTTGATTGATGAGTCTGAGCTACTGCTCTCTTTTGTCTTCTTCTTTTTCTTCTTTTCTTTTGAGTCTATGTCATTATTTATTGATTTAATAGATTTATCTTCCGTTACAGACTTCTTTTTCGTGGGGGACGCAGCATCGGAAGGTGTTTTTCTGACAGATGGTTTTAAAGGAGTGGCAGTTTTTGATGGTTTTGTTTTTGTTGATTCCATGGCCAACAATTAGTGTAAAGTATGAAGGAAAGGATGATTCTTTCTCGGTGCAAATAGAATTCAAATTTTTACAGATAATGGAAAAAATGGTGACATATCTATCGTCATGTCAACCCAAAAAAGGGGATCCCATGAACGTTAAATGGGCAATGGAGTTCATGCGGCGATCATTTGTCTGATTTGATAGGTTAGATTTTTGTCAGGGGAAGAAAAATGATGGCATGTTTTCATGTTCCAAGACCACTAAAATTAGCGTAGATCATTTCTTTATCCCATCATAACACCATTACGTCTGTATACTGTCAGTATTTTTTTTCCAATCCGAGAAATAATTATAATAATTTTTTGCAAAATAGAAAAAGCTTCTTCTTTTTTTTTCTTTTCAATCAATTATTCTAATTTTACAACATGGCTCCAACATCTGCTCCTACTAAAGAGGCTCCTCCAAAGACAAAAACTGATGACAAGCCTAAGGCTGATGCCGCAAAGAAGGACGCCCCTGAGGAAAATAAGGCACAAGATGGTAAGAAGGACACAAAAACTCCACAAAAAAAAGCTCCTGCCAAGGTCGAGGAGGATTCCAGTGATGAAGATGATTCTGATAATGACTCTGCTTCTGATTCTGATGATGACGGCTCTGATGATGGCTCCAGCGACGAAGAAACTGATTCCAATGATGAAACTGACTCTGAAGAAGAAACTGATTCTGAAGAAGAAACTGATTCTGAGGAAGAGAGCTCCTCTGATGAAGAGGAATTGACACCAAAGCAATTGGCTAAACTCAAGAAACAAAATGGTCTCGTAAAGGGTGTTTCTGATACTGCTGGACAACTAGGCAATACAGTTGGCGGTGCAGTCAGTGGTGCTGGAGGTGGAAACAGTGGCAGTGACCATCCTCTTAGTCTTCGTCTTGATCTCAACTTGGACGTCGAGATTGAACTCAAGGCCAGAGTGCATGGTGATGTTACATTGGCTCTTTTACGTTAATCTATTTCCTTCTCTTATTTTTGTACACTACATATGCTACCTATATAAATCAATCATCTATATTATACTATTATTCATCACTTGTTGAAATAAATCTGAATTCTATTATTTAATCTAATTGCCATGCCATGATGCCATCAAGGGGGGGGGGGTCTAGTGATTGATTTGATATCTCTTGAGCAGTAGAACATGCGTAAAAATGAAACACGGCGAATTGATTTGGATTATTACAAGAAAAATATATTTGTTTAGAACGTATCGTATATATATATATATAAAGTTAAAAAAGAAGATAAAGAAATAGTATAACAATTAAGCCAAAAGAGCAAGGGTAACATCACCTATTGGGAAATGTCAGTACACTCATGTCAATCAATTGAGGAAGTTGCTTACCATGTACTCTTGCTTTGAGTGTGATTTCAACTTCCAAGTTGAGATCAAGACGTAAACTCAGGGGCTGTTGTCCATCCTTACCACCACCTCCTCCTCCTTGTTGTTGACCGCCTCCTTGTTGTTGACCACCTCCAATAACGCCATCGCCCAAACCGTTTAGTGTCTCTAAAGGATCATTTTTGATCAAGCCAAGGCCCTTGGACTTGGATGACTTCTTCTTCTTTGGCTTCTTTGTCTTTTCCTTCTTTTGCGATGACTTCTTCGACTTGGCAGGAGCCTCGTCCTCGGATTCAGTAACTTCTCTGATCTTTCCCTGCTGCTTTTCCATTTCTTTAGTTGGTGCCATTTTTGTTGTTTTGGTAATATAGCTGGAAAAAAAGGAAAAAATGGCAACTATTTGGAATCAAGAGAGTTTATAAGATCTAATCATAACCAACATGACAACAGAATGACCGCATCAACATCATTTTGTTTGATAATTGGGATTGGATGATCAATCCAATAAAATGATGATCCATAACTTAACCTTGTTTTCCTTTTTTAGCTTCTTTGTTTCCATGGTTACATAATAAATACATCACCATTTGAATTGGGAAATCCGAGTTTTGGTTGTTGCAAATCCCGCACTATATATTGTGAATTTTCTTTTTGTTCCATTTTCTCTTTTCCTCTTTATTTTCACCATATCAAAAAGTTTACCAAATGTCAGAACAAGAGCAACAGCAACAACAACAAGTACAAGAAGAAGAAAAACAGAACCAAGTGGCTACTAAAGAAAAGAAGCCCAAAAAGTCGTCCTCATCAAAAAAGAAGAAGGCCCGTCAAGAAGAGATGTTGCAGCAAAGACAAGCATTGCTGGCACAACAGCAGCAGAATCAGCAAGCCGCACAGAACAGTGGCAAGAACAGCAGCATGCCCAAGGTGCGTCTTGATCTCAATCTGGACGCAGAGCTGTACCTGAAGGCCAAGGCCAAGGGCGATGTCACTCTGACACTTTTATCTTAATTTAATATCATGTACAATCTCTAATTAATATATATACATATATACATATATAAATAAATGTAAATCTATCTGTGCTATAACTTATTAATAAAAGAATGCTCTTGCAGTATGCGCTTCTAAAGTTTTCCAATCTTTTCTAGAGTACATTGTATACCGAACATAACATGTAACATGAGGAGTGCAAGTAGCGCATGACATTGCCAGAGAAAGTTCGAGAATTACACCGATCTAGATCAATGTAATTTCGATTGTAATTTCCAGTGTGAATTTATGACTTCATTCAGAATTTCGGGTCACGAGTGGGTAGTTCATAGTTTATTTATAGATGATGTACATACAACATATTGTTAATTTATAAATGATAGGAAATGGGGGTTTAGAAACGACAATAAGAATTGATTAGATTAGATAAAAAAAAATTAGTTGCGAGGAATATGGATACTGAATGTAATGCCTGTCTTGGTGGCCTCCACTTTGACAACAATGTCGTCTTTGTCACCGTTGCCAATACTGAGTTTGCCTGAGTTTTCTTCGCCCTCATGTACAGTAGACTCTTCATCCTTGTCCTTCTTTTCTTGCTCTTGATGCTCTTTTGAGCCTTGATTGCCTTGATCGTCGTCCTCCAATGGAGTGGTGTCAAAATTGCCATACCCCTTCATCATGTCGCCAATGGGAAGCTCAAACGAATGATGGGTGCCCTTGTTGTCATCCTTTCTATCGTATTTGGTCTTGATGTCGTTGTAGGTGTCTTGCACAGTGTCCTTGACAGATTGCTTGCTGACTTCCTCGCCTTGTTCCTTGGCTTCGTTTTCCAATGAGGAAAGTCGTTGCATCAACATGCGATTATATTCCGAGATGGCATTCATCAATGTCATGGCATCCGTATTGCCAGCAAATGGACCCTCATCTTCGTCGCTGTCATCTTCTAATTCAGCTTGAGCCTCTTGAGCAATATCTTTTACACCATTGGAAACGTCCTCAGCAGCATTGTTTGTTTCTTTAGTGATCTCATCTGTTGCATCATTGAGTTGCTCTTCGGGCTCTTGGTCAATGACAGGAGTCTTGGTCTTTTTGGACTTTTTCGATTTGGTGGGAACAACAGGCTCACCTAGATCTTGGAGGTTCTGTTGAGCAAGTGCCTTTTTTGATTTCTTGCTGGAGGAGGAGGAGCTCTTACCGGACTTCTTGCTCTTTTTCTCAGTAATGGAAGGCATATTTTGTGATATTAAATAAATTAGAAACTAGGAATAAAAAGGAATACGTCCATTTGCTCTATTTATCCCAAAAAAAAGGTTTTTTTTGATTTTGGGATTTACGTTGATATATCGTCATGTTGATTTAGTGCTGTTTCTTTTTTACAATAAACAGCAGTAAATTAAACCTTAAAATGGGATGATTCGGGAAAGAAAACTTCTTTATTGAGCGATGATTTACGCATGAGATCATGGATTTTCGGTGGGCGTTTGGTTGTATAAAAGATCCTTCTTTCAGGATTTTGGCCTTTTTTTTTTTTCTTCTTTCTTTCTAAAAAACACTTATTTACAAAACGAATAAAATCAACGATTCTCGAACTATTTTTTATTGTACCATATTTAACAAGCAGAGCAATGAAGAACCAACAAGCAAAGCAACAAGAGGCAGCTGCCGCAATGGCCCGTGCCGCCAATAGTGGGGATGAGGCAGTTGAAGGTCAGCAACAACAGCAACAACAACCACCTGCTGCTCAAGGTCAAGACGCTCAAAATGAAGAGGAATCACCAGATCAACAAGATCAAGGTGATGACCAATCTGATGACAATCAAGAACAAGAACAACAAGCATCTGAGGAAGAAGAAGATGACGAAGAAGAATCTGAAGAGGAGGAGGAAGAATCCGATGACGAGGAGGAACTTGAAGAATTGTACCGCCTCATGGTCGGAAAGAAGATCAACAAAGCTGGTTTGGTCGTTGATAAGAAGTCTGGTGCTGTTCTTGGTAAAATTGCTGAAGGCAAACTCAAGAGAATGGCTGGCAAGAAGGTCCGCGACAATGGTGAGGTCTACAATGATAAGGGCAAGCTCATTGGCCGTGTAGAACCTGTTCAAGAAGACAGTGACGATGATGATGACGATGACTCTGACAATTCTGAAGCTGATGATAATGCTGAAGCTGATGATAATGCTGAAGCTGCCACAAAGAATGAGGAAGAAGGTACAGTTTGATCTGCATACGCTGTCAACCCGATTTAGTAATTTTGACTAATTCAATCCCCATTTGTTTAGATGCACCTGCAGATGATGCCATTAAAGATGATGCCATTAAAGATGATGATACCCTTGAAAATGAAGCCAAGTCGGCTGCCGAAGACGCCGCTGATGATACTGAAGATAAGGCTGGCAAAGCTACCGAAGCTACCGACGAAGCTAATGATGCAGTCGATGATCTCAAGAAGGCCGCTGAAGATACTGCTAATGATGCTGAAGGCAAAGCTGACGATGTCAAGCAATCCACCAAAGATGTAGCTAGTGATGCTGAAGATAACGCAGAAGAAGCCAAAGAGCCTACCAAAGACATTGCCAGTGATACTGAAGACCAAACGGACGATGCAAAGAAGGCTACTGAAAATGTCGCTGAAGATGGCGCTGAAGATGTCGCTGAAGATATCGCTGAAGATGTCGCCGATGCTGCTAAAGATACCACGGAAGATGCTGAAGATGCTGTGAACGATGCTGAAGATACTGCCAAGGATACCAAGGATACCAAGGACAGAGATGTTAAGCAAGATGCTGAAAATGCAGTTGAAGATCTTGAAGTCGGTGACAATGACGATAAAGCATCTGATGCTGAACAAGATGAAGAAAAGAAGCCTTTCAATCCCTATGATCTGGTTGACGAAGATTCTCCCGAGGTCCGTAAATCTGGCAAGGTCGTTGACATGGAAGACAATGTCGTAGGCACTGTTGATAAGGGCATGGCTCCTAAATTGGCTGGTTTCAAGGTCGACAAGGACGGCAACGTTGTAAACCACGAGGGCCATATTGTAGCAAAGGCCGAGCTCTATAAAACGGAAGAAGAACCCAAACAAGAAGAAGATGAAGACAAGCCTTTCAATCCCAATGAAAATGTCAACGAAGACTCTCCTGAAGTCCGTAAATCTGGCAAGATTGTGGATATGGAAGACAACGTTGTTGGTACCATTGATAAAGAACAAGCTCCCAAGTTTGCTGGTTTCAAGGTCGATAAGGATGGCAATGTTATCAACCACGAAGGTCATATCGTAGCCAAGGCTGATCTCTACAAGACTGAAGAAGATGAGAAGCCCTTCAACCCCAATGAGATGGTTAATGCCGATTCGCCTGAAGTTCGTAAGTCTGGCAAGGTCTTTGACATGGATGACAATCTCGTTGGCTATGTCGATAAGCGTGTTGCCGCTAAGCTTGCTGGTATGAAGGTCGATGAAACTGGCAATGTCATTAATGAGGAAGGTCATATTGTTGGCAAAGCTGATATGATCAAGCCTGAGCCCGAGGAAGAAGAGCCCAAGGAAGAAGAGAAGCGTTTCAATCCTAATGAAGCTGTTGATGAAGACTCTCCTGAAGTAAAGAAGTCTGGCAAAATTCTCGATATGGATGACAACCTGGTTGGCCACATTGACAAGAAGCTTGCTGCTAAATTAGTTGGTTTCAAGGTGGATCCTCAAGGCAATGTGATCGATAACGATGGCCACATCGTTGCTACTGCTGAAATGATCAAGGAGCCTGAGCAAGAAGAAGAGAAGAAGCCTTTCAATCCTAATGAAAACGTTAATGAAGATTCTCCCGAGGTGAAGAAATCCGGCAAGATTCTTGATATGGATGATGAAGTCGTGGGCCATATTGACAAGAAGCTCGCTGCTAAACTTGCTGGTCTCAAGGTTGATCCCCAAGGCAATGTGATCGATAACGATGGCCACATCGTTGCTACTGCTGAAATGATTCAACCCGAAGAAGAAAAGAAGCCCTTCAATCCTAACGACGCTGTCGATGAAAACTCTCCCGAGGTCAAGCGTTCTGGCAAAGTAGTTGATATGGACGACAACATTGTTGGCTCGGTTGACAAGCGTCTTGCTCCCAAGTTGGTTGGTTTCAAGGTCGATGATGACGGTAATGTCATTAATAACGAAGGCCATATCGTTGCCAAGGCTGAGATGATTCCTGCTGCTGAAGAAGAAGATCCCAACAAACCCTTCAACCCTAATACCATGGTCGATGAGCACTCTCCTCGTGTCAGAAAGTCTGGCAAGGTTGTTGATGAGGATGACAATATCGTCGGTGAAGTCGATAAGAGTTCTGCTCACAAGTTGGCTGGTTTCCCTGTCGATGACGATGGTAATATTATCGACAACGATGGCCATATCGTTGGCAAAGCAAAAATGCACGGCAAGAAGTCTGAAGAGCAACTCAAGGAAGAAGCAGAGGAAGAGGAGTACCGCAAGATTGCTGATCAAATGTCTCAATCCATTCAAACCTCTTTGGACAAGATCAAGCCCATCCTCAAGAACATTACTGATATCATTGATGAAGAAGAAGCCAAGCCCCAAAAGGAGCGCGATGAGCAAAAGCTGGTTGATACTGTCAAACCTCTCATTGAACAGGGCTCTGCTATTCTTGAAGAGTGCAATGGTGCTATTCGTGGTCTTGATCCCTCTGGTAGAATCGCCAAACAAGCTCAAGCAAAGACGTCTGCTAGAAAGGCCACTCCTGAAGAGTACCATTTGGCTGATCTTTTGGCTCAACTCTCTGGTGAAGTCAGCACTACCATTGATAGGGCCAAGAAGAAGGTTAGAAGCATGCCTCATGCCAAGAAGGAATTGAGTCCCTTATGGAACATCTTGCAAAGTCCCTTGCTTCAAATCCTCTCAGCTGTTGGTCTCTTGTTGACGGGTGTCCTCGGTCTTGTTGGCAACATCTTGAATGGCCTGGGTCTCGGCTCTATTATCAATGGTTTGTTAGGCGGTATTGGCCTCAACAAGATTCTGGAAGGTTTTGGCCTCGGTGATGCCTTGAAGCTCGGCGGAAAGAAGTAAATGTCCATCTCCTCCATGTAAATACACACACACACACACACTCTCTCTCTCTCTCTCTCTTTTATATATATATGTTACATTCCCTTGAAAATATATTGAATAAAACAAACTATGATCGAATAAAACTAAAATCTTCTCGCTTGTTCCATGCGTCTATTTGTCATCGAAGAGTAAGAGCTCTGTAAGCACCACTTGGATTATCTTGTAATTGGTCGCTTGCATGACAGCAGAAGTGCTTTCAAAAGGACTGCTTTGCATTTCATATAAATACCATAAAAAAAAGAGTACTAAACTTGAGCTTTTTTTTCTCTTGATTATATCAATGCTTCGATCAAAGTCATTCGTTAAGCGTACCCGCAAGGGAAACGTCGTCAAAGTCGTTAAAGAGCACTATTTGAGAGACGACATCCCATGCTCATCAGAGATTTGCAATGTCTGCAACAAGACATCCGCACCAGTGCTTTCAAGCACACCTAAAGGCACTAGCACCTTCAAGCCTCATTACCTCATTCCTGATACCAATGTCTTTATCAGTCAGGTAAATGCTTGTTCATTGCGATCTGACAGTAGCTAACTGTATGTGTGCTGAGTAGCTTGATATCATGGAACATCCCGCCATCAAAGATGTTATTGTATTGCAAACTGTCAGAGAAGAGATCCGTCATTTGAGTACACCTGTATACAACAGACTGAATACTATCTTGGCTGACAAGACTAAGCGTTTCTATATGTTTGCCAATGAACATCAACGGTGAGTATTAGATCAGTCTCAATGCTTATTTTTTGATTCTCATATCTCTTTTATGTACAGTGATACTTTTATTGAGAAATTGAA
Source organism: Mucor circinelloides (assembly GCA_037974945.1). Classification (NCBI taxonomy): domain Eukaryota; kingdom Fungi; phylum Mucoromycota; class Mucoromycetes; order Mucorales; family Mucoraceae; genus Mucor; species Mucor circinelloides. Next base: position 88,792 of record JBBNAA010000029.1, on the reverse strand, counting down.
GGGAGAAACACCCAATGACAGAAATGATCGAGGTAAAGCAGGAATACCGCAGCAAACCTGATCGATACTAATGCTCAATCAACAGCCATCCGAGTTGCAACCAAATGGTTTTCAGATCACTTAAAGGCCAATTCATCTGGCGAAAACATTGATGTAATCATGTTGAGCGATGATCGTGGAAATAGAGAAAAGGCCAAAGCAACAGGCATCAAATCATGTGGAGGTAATGATCTACAAGGTTTTATTGGTGGTTAATCTAATATTAATTCTATAGTGGTGGAATACGTCGAGAGTATCAAGGACACTCCTGAATTATTGGATATGGTGTCTGCTCCCAAGGCAGCAGCAGGTGAGAAAGTAGTTTATGAAGAGGTACAGTATAAGGATATTGCAATTACAGAGGAATGATGTTCATGCGTACATGTTGTAGCACTTGTCACCCGCTCAGATCCAGAGCGGCATCAAGAAGGGAACACTCATCCAGGCACCATTCAACGTCAGTGTACACAATGTTCAAGAAGCTACTGTCGTAGGCGAGGTGGAAGGAGAGGTCAAGACAATCTTTATTCTGGGCAGAAAGCACTTTAATCGTTGTATTCAGGGTGATATTGTTGCTGTGGAGCTTTTGCCCAAAAATGAATGGAAACGTGGAGCATCTATCGCTATTGAAGAGGAAGATGATGATGAGGAGAAGATGTTTGGAGAGGAAGAGGTTATTGATAAAATGACTGAAAACGACAGCCCTGTTGAGCCTACCGGTAAAGTCGTAGGTATCATTCGTAAGAAATGGAGACCTTATTGTGGTTTTATTGTCAAGAAGACTGTGCCCAAGAATACTACCAGTGGACCTGTTGGTGTCATGTTTCGTGCCATGGATAAACGTATTCCTCCCATCAAGATCAGAACGTCTCAAGCACAGTCTTTGGTTGGCAATCGTATTGTTGTGTCTATTGATAGTTGGCCCACCAACTCAAGGTAATATAAATCGTTGTTGTTTATGCAACTGAAAACTAACTCAAGATCTATAGCTTCCCTATGGGTCATTTCGTCAAGACATTAGGCTCTTCAGGTGACAGAGAAACAGAGACAGAAGTGTTGTTGTTGGAGCATGATGTTCCCTATCAAGAGTTCTCCCAGCGCGTGCTTCAAGATCTACCAGTGGAAGGAGATCAATGGGTTGTTCTTGACAAGCATTTGACTCAAGAAAATAGAAGAGATTTTAGAGATCTGGATGTCTGTAGTATCGATCCTCCTGGATGTACTGATATTGATGATGCTCTTCACGCTCGTATTCTTCCTAATGGCAATTGGGAAATTGGTGTCCGTAAGTTGTTGCCATGGTGGTTTGTGAAATTGTATATTGACACTTTTTGAACTAGATATTGCTGATGTTACTTATTTTGTCAAGCATGGTATGCCAATGGATGTCGAAGCTGCCTCTCGTGGTACATCTGTCTATTTGGTAGATAAACGTCTTGACATGTTGCCATCTCTCTTGGGTACCAGTAAGTATTAAAGTTGAATTAGACCAAGTAGCATAATCTAACTTTCAGGGCAGATTTGTGTTCATTGAGATCCAATGTCGAACGCTTGGCTTTCTCTTGTATTTGGGAAATGAACGAGAATGCTGAGATTGTCAGTGTCGATTTCACAAAAAGTGTCATTCGATCCAAACACTCCTTCACTTACGATGAAGCACAAACCCGTATTGACGACGAACGTATGCAAGATCCCATCACCAAGGGTATTCGCGTATTGAACAAATTTGCAAAGATTCTTCGTCAAAAGCGTATGGAAAATGGCGCCTTGACATTATCATCTCCTGAAGTTCGATTCAACTTGGAAAACGACTCACAAGATCCTGTTGATGTTGAAATGAAGGAACTGAAAGAAACAAACGCACTTGTCGAAGAATTCATGTTGTTGGCAAATATCTCGGTTGCCAAGAAGATTTACTCTAAATTCCCCAGTTCTGCCATGCTCCGTAAACACGCTGCTCCTCCTAGCAACAACTTTGATTCTTTACGTCAAATTCTTATGGAAAAGGGCTTTGTTTTGGAAACAGAGAGCTCAAAGGCCTTGGCTGATTCATTGGATAAAGCTGTGGTAAGTTGTAGCTATCAGATCATGGCCCATTTGGTTATTGATGCTTTTTCATAGATTCCTGAAGATCCTTATTTCAACAAATTAGTACGTATCATGACAACTCGTTGTATGATGCAGGCTCAATATTTTTGCTCAGGCACTGAGATTGAGTCAGAATTCAAGCATTATGGTCTAGCCAGCCCAATTTACACACATTTCACATCACCTATTCGTCGTTATGCAGGTACGTTCATAGTGATTTGCTTTACCTAAATCCACACTAACAATGCTTTTATAGATGTCATTGTCCATCGTTTACTACAAGCTTGTATTGAGCCCGATCTCGAATATGGTCAAGAGCTTACAGATACACAGAAGATGAAGGAACTATGCGACAATCTCAATTTCCGTAACAGAATGGCACAACAAGCAAGTCGCAGTTCTGTTGAACTGTTTACCAGTCTTTACTTTAGAAACAAGACTGAAGTGGAGGACGGCCGTATCCTTCGTGTATTGAAGAATGGCATTATTGTATTGGTACCTAAATATGGTATTGAAACCATTGTATATACATCAGCAACTGTAGATGGGCCATCACCATTCACTTATGATGAAGAAGCTAAATCCCTTGTTGCGGGAGATGTGGCGCTCAAGACTTTTGATTCAGTCAAGGTAGAGATTACAGTGGAAGGTGATGCGGAGGGCATGCGTCAAAAGATGAATATGAAGTTGGTTGAACCTTTTGTCGAAGGTGTGAGTGTTATACCCACAACCACAGCTGCCAATGGCTCCACAAAGAGAGCTAATCAAGATGCTACGGAAACAAAATCCAAAAAATCTAAAAAATAAGTGTGTATATGATTGTCTTTCTATTCGAAATTTAGAACCAATAAAATAAAAAACAGAGGCATATAATTATATAAGATGCAGAGAAGGAATGTTGAAATGTGTATGTATATATAATGATTTATGAGGGGGAGTTTATGTGAAAAAAAAAGGGGAGAAACAATAAGGGGAGGAAGATTTAATCTATGATTGTTGCTAGATTATGTAAAAAGAAATAAGGGCATAATAAATAAGCATATGTTATATATGTGTATGTATTTAGGGCATATCTGTATAGTTCAGTCCACTACTCGTTTAAATAAATTGAGGCATAGTAAAATCTGGAATATAAGTTGTTGCAGATAATGGAGATTGGTTATAGTACTGATTTGTTGGAAGCACAACAGGATCATTCATGTATAAATTATCCAATGAAATGGGCGAACCAGCTACTGTAGAGGCAGAGCATGATGCTGTTAATGGAGGTGTATGCTGTGAATATGACAATAAATCAAAACTATTAGAATCATAGGAAAAGTTTCTTTTGAACTGTAGTTGCTGCTGTGCTTGTGGTGGCAGGGGTGATATGGTGTTGGAGATCATGTTGGGTGACCATGCAGGCGATAGACAGCTTGCGTGTGGCTGGTTTAATGCCATGTCAATGTGTTGATGTTGGTAAGATGGAGGTGGCATAACAGGACACGATCTACGTCTCATTTCATATTGTTGTTGACATGAAGATGAAGCCGCGGCCACAGCAGCAGCAGTAGTAGCTACAGTGCGAACATTATCATTTAACTGCCATACAGACCAATCTTCTTCTTCATCTCTAGGAGCAGCAATAGCAGAAGCGGTGGCGCCTACTACAGCATAATTGTTTGTAAAAAATTGCGAAAATAAGATGGAGGATTGATTTATATCACTGGTATTGAACGATGTATTGATTGCATTCATGCTATCATCAAATTGTTCTGGTGCTTGCTGATGCTCTGCTTGTTCATTTTCTGTGTCTACTGCTACAACTGATTGCGTGCTTGATTTTTTTCTCAATAATTTTGCTTTTGCTCTTCGGTTTTGGAACCAAATTTGTACCCCACGAGGTGTCATTTCAAGTCTTTGAGCCAGAATGCGACGAATGGCAGCACTTGGCTTGGGATTCTCCAAGTAGGATTTCTCCAATATTTTGAGTTGTGCGCGGGATGTTCTGCGTCTATGTTTTATTTCGAATGGGTTGTAAAATGTGGGACGAAAATCACCTTGAGGGTATTGATGAAATGTCTCTAAAAGATAGCTCTCATCTGATTTTGTGCTAGTTGTGGTTGTGGTTGTGGTTGTGGTTGTGGTTGTGGTTTGGGTTGGGGTCGTGGTTGAGGTTGGTGATACAGTAAAAGATTGCTCAAAGGGTTGTAATGTATCCAATGTCATTTTTTGTGGATTAACAAGAGGGAAAAAGAAGTAAATCTGAACTGATTCATCGATAGTATTTTTATATATGCAATGCTATAAAAAAAGAAATTCCAATGATATACCACACATAAATGACAATCTGAAAAGACAGTGTGTATGTGTTTTTATCCGAATTCAGGATAGCATCGCATCCCCTTGAAGGAGTTGTTCCTTGGCTTCCTTTCTTTTTTAATACTGGAGTTATCAATAGACTATTCACAAAAGAACCAGTATAACCATAAATGATGAAAAAAAAAGAGTGAAGGTCATCATACGATAATCTCTAGTTTAACATCATCGGTATGTGTGTGGATTATGCGCGCCAGTTGACGATCGAAGGAAATATCCGTCTCACCCACACTTGACTGAATGATCATAATTCTGCATAAAAGGGCAAGTGGATTGTCGTGATATGTGTACATTTGATGTAAAAATTTCAATACAGACCAAACACACAGTAAGACATACACACTCTCTCTTTTTATTCCAGGGATTCACTCGTGTTCCTATTATTTACATCTGCATGAAAATCTATACTACTATTCTTTTTCTGATTTTTCATCATTTTCTTTTTCATAGACATATCCCCTGGCAATACCCGATAAACCTTCTTGCACATCGGCAGCTTCATCTTGACCGACATTAGCCTCTAGACCTCTATACGTTCTATTTTTAAGGTACTCTCCTACATAAAACATCAATATAAAAAAAAAAACAAGGGGCATGATGAGAGGGATAGAAAAAAAAAAATGAAATGATTACCTGCAGTGCTATTTAAAAGCATAGATATGCTAGTTTCCTTGCTTCTAATTGTCAAATCTGTCAATGTACTTGTCAAGACTTCGCCAGAATCTAAATCCATGGATGAGCATTCTAATCAAAAATCCATTTTAAAACAGTGCTTACCATCTTGAGCTGGTCCACCGCTGTTGGCTCTATGAAATGGACCTGATTTGTATTGACCAGTAATTAAGGAGAAATGGGGTTCTTCGTCACTGGAGGCATCTTGATCTTGTTCCTGAAGAAAAAAAAAAGCGTTAGTTTAAAATGGACCACACACACTATCGGACTAGACTGAGCCACATACCTCATCATAACTAAAGTCATCTGAACGTAATTGAGGTAAAAGCTTTGAGAAATCAGTAATATAGTTTCCAGTCCATTCCATATCCCTTTTATGACCAGTAGAGTGAGTTGAATGCGTGGTTATACATTTTTTTTAATAATACCTGATAAGTGCAATTTCTAGCTCAAATGGGGTTACAATTGGGCGGTAAAACTCCTGCTCATTTCTCTAATGATTAGTTTGTTCTTCCCCTGCTTGAAAGAGGTTTATAACATACCTTGGAATCAATCAAACTATTTTCGGGACAAGAAACTAATACATAACAATCGACTTCCATAAAATTGGCCATCTTGGCTACATTCAGTTTGCCCATAACAAAAAAGTAAGATTTTCTGCCAGATGCCTTGATGATTTTCTTGAGATGGTCAATGATGTTCAAATAAGATGCTGTCTATAGTGTCAGCAACCAGTCGTAACCAACCTAGAGACAACTTACCAACGCCCAATGTGCCCACAACGATACCAATGGTGTCTGCATCCTTGGCTTTCTGTACAAGAAAATATCTCTTCATCAGCATTTTGCTCACTTGCACTGACTCTTGTCTTGCTTCTCTGGTCTTGGGGTTGTATGTGTAGAGGGGGCATTGGTTGTGTACCATCATGATGTTGGTCAATGTCAAGCTCTCTCCTCCAACAAAGAAAATAGCGCATGATTCAATAGCGATGCCTTCTGGTAACTCAAAATAACGACCGCCCTTTTTCTTTTCTGCCTTAAGTTCTTCCACATTTGCATGCGTGGCTGGTGCAAGAATGGGAGACTCGTCCTCGTCGTCGTTGCTGTTGTATACATCCTCTAAATCACGGTGGCATTTCCCACAACATGCTTCTCCATTCTTCTTTCTCTCTTCGTGTTTGCCGCAACCACCACCGCTGCCGTGAGATGGCTTATTCAAAGTGTGCTGTAGTTTGGACTCTGTTTGAATAACAGTGGGAATGATGTGTTGATAGGTCTTTGCTAATTCAGCTGTCAAACGTTCTGCAGCATAAGAGTATTCAACGTCGCACATGATGATTACAGGTTGTGATAAATCGGGAAATAAGCTCGAAAACTCCTGCTTACAGTGCTCCATGTCGATGGATTGTTGACCAAATACGTATAAAACAGGGGAACGAGAGGTACTGCTTGAGCGTTAGTTTTGTACACTTAAAAAAAAAAAGAGGGGTATCCAACTTACGGACTCAAACAAGAGCGACCATAATGAACAATCAAATCAGCACTGACATGTTCAGCAGCCACTTCATCCACGCAGCAACTACCATAAGATGTATCTGCCAGTACAAAGATATCTTGCCCCGTCTTTTCGGCTAGTTGTTTAGCTACGTTGGCGGCATCTGCTAAGTATTCGTCAGGAAATTGAAGCGCAATTCGCTTGTAGTTGCCTTCCTTGATACGAGCTACTGTACGATCAATCTCGTACAGATCTTGAATATCCTCATGCTTTTCGCTCTTGACTTGTATTTGTCTTTCAATGACATCTTTGCCATCATCAGCAAAGTTTGTGGGTCCACTAGCTGCTGACATGCTGGAGGTTAGTAATAGCACAGAAAAAGAAAAAAAATGATTTCTCAATACAAACCATTTCGGATCATGTTTCTTTAAAGGTCAAGGTGACTCTATTTAAGACTGCTCTGTCTTCTCTGACTTTGCTTTGACTCTCTGACTTTTCTCATAAAACAACGTATAAAGCCAATGTCTGTCAAAAAATGAAAGCTCGTGAGTTTACTCAAGTAATAGGAAATGTTTGAAAATCTATTAGATTAGAAGAGATTCATCATTTAGCATTAAAAATGCCTGTTAGCATAGATGCATTGAGGTAGATTTGCCCATAAATAAGAACATTTGTAACCTGTAGCATACTTCAGAAAATGAAAAAAGTCGGAGCAAAGTCAGAGAGAAGTTTGATCTGTTGCATAAACCACTTTGGCAGACTGGGCAGTTTGAGTCGTCTTCTGCCTAAGGCTAGAGAATTGGTTCATACCTTCAAACTTTGATAGACTAAATAGTTCGATATCAATCCTGTGATGTACTGCAGAAATGCGACATTTGGCGTGGTCTAATTCAGGCCAACAGCTATTCTGGGTTGCTTTCCATTGGTATCATTGACAGTGGCAGAATTCAAAATAAGAGGTTAAAGTGATTTTTAAATCAAATTCTTTTCCAAAGAAATGGTGCTTTATATATATATGATACGATGGCATACGATAAACAAAACAGATCGAGGTTATGGCTGTGGTGGTTGTGGTGGTGATTTTGAGCGACGGTAACAGGATTAAGAGTAGTTGTATGACGTTAATTAGAGTGGTTCATGGCGATAAAGGATTTACAGCTATCAAATGGATTAATATAAAGAGCACAAGCACTGTAAATTAACACACTTACAATGGCATCCATCTTTGCAAGCACATTCAAAACACTTGCAACGACTTCTAACGAGAGGTCTGTTCCAGAGGGTATTTCAACTTTACCATTGCTGCCAGTGAATGGCCAAGAAGAATAGTCGTTCATTAGTTCATCCACCTTGTTGAATGCTTGTTCTCTTAAATCAGGCTGAAGATAGAGCAAAGCATTTTCCAAAACATTAGCTGCGTAGGCTGCACAGATCATACTGACGGTTCTAACATAGGCATGAGGCACATCTGATTGAGCATCCACAGAAGCAGGCGAAACTCGAGTAACCAGCATGGTACAGACTCGCTTGATGATTTCTTCTTTGACTGCAGGATCAGCTACTGGATGAGTGGCCATATCAAATAACAAAAAGTTGCGTTTTTCTGTTCTCAATACACCTTTATCAACTAGACCTTTAGCTAAACGTTCACGAACTTGCTTTAATTGATATCCAATTTTCATGACATTCCAAGTCTCGCCTATAGTTCGAGTTTATGTGAGTACTTGTAAGCACTATAGGCTCAGGCAGACTTACCACTCATTAAATCAATCCAGCTAGCTACACTCATTTTTTCGCTCATCTTCATCATCTTTAGAGCTTCATCCAACAAAACTTCACCTGTCAAATTTTCATTGATCACCTCGATATATCTATCACAAAGAGGATACTTTCGGCGGTTAGAATCTTTGACCATGGCGATTCTTCCTCTAAGAGCCAGCTCAATGACTATACAACCACGTAAAGCATAACTAATACTGTCATTCCAGAATGAAAGATAGCCCTATAAAACAAAAACACGTGTTTCAGATACTATATAGCATAGTGGTCTGTACATGCTTACCTGTTTATCCTTTAAACCTAACAGCAATACTTCCTCCATAAGAGTCAATTTGGGTGTAGATTTGCTCTCGTCTATATCACGTGGGTCATAGGCTACTTTCTTATCAGCCATAGGGCTGTTGCTGTGTTGTTGTTGATGGTGATGTTGTGAAGAATCGTTTGGGGTGTCATCGTCCGAGTTGGCACTTTGCCCTCCAACTCTTCTTCTTGTAACTGTAGACATTTCTTGTAGTGTGTTGTATTGTGATGTGTTGAATGTAGCTAGATTGCAAGATTTCTGTTATACACTGTATTTATATGTTAAAGAAAAAAAAAGTGTATATAAAAAAAAGTAGAGAAAAAAGAGAAAGAGAGAGAGAAAAAAAAAAGAAAGCCTACAAAGAAACCAAAAGATGCGAGAGGTTCATCAACTTGCAAGCTCACACAAAACGAGTGCGGGATCACAAAGCCCAGTAAGCCAAGAATTATTGCAACTCCATCCGATATTGGCTCATTTAAATGTACTCAACAAAGAAGCCGCTGTGCAGGTAGACCAAAGAGCCGTTGGCTTGGGAAAAGAGCAATAGGAAGAGAGGCTTGCCGAGTGTAATGTCACCATGACAATATGGCTAATAGGATCTATATTTACATCCAAGGTTACCTAATAGGAAATGATGCTATGATGTACACAATGATTTGCGTTTAAATTTCAAGAATTATAGAAGGGTTTGGCTATTTGCACCTTCTCGAGTTGCTTTTTGCACTGTTTTAGTGAAAGTTGCAAAGTTGAATCCCACTAGGAAACTTAAGCTTGGATTTGTGTTTAGGTTGAGGATAGAGCTTTTGAGGGCATCAGTTGCATGCTTGTACGAACTCACTCTAAAAATCAAAAGCTAGGCAGCAGTAGCGCTATTCTACATTGGTCTATGAAAGATACAGGTCGATCCCATCCAAGAAGAGAATAACTGCATTGACTGTTCTGCTAATAAAAATGCGCTAATGAACATGGTATTGGTGGTTGTCTTGTTGTCAAACAATAGATTGCTGATTCACCATTAGAACAAAATGTCGCTTATATTAAAAAAGCATCATACACACACACACAGTGATGAATGAAGAATGCTGTAAAAAGCCTTTGTGTTGTGCTCTTTAGTAAACAATAATGCATGAAATTAGACTTTATATAGAAATGAAATAATCCCATTTCAGGTATAATAAATCATCTCTTTCTCTATTTTCCTCTTCTTTTTTCTTTCTTTCACTACACACCATGTTTTCTGTTCGATCCAGAAAGATAGCAGAAAAGACAGACGATCCGTTCGTTGTCAGCAGCAACGACGAAAAATACGAAAAGAAGGGCGTCCCATACAAAGAAGCAACTTGGGTAGCTGCCATCCACGACCAAGTGCGTCTAGCCGCGCTGTCATCATTGGGGCTCTATCTTCGCATCATGAAACTAGGCTTCCCCGCCTACATCACTGACATTGAGATTGAGACTACAAAGCAGGTGAACTGGTACATGGCAGGAAAGTTCTTTATTGGCAAATTCCCTCCATTGGCAGGTCTTGTGTCAACAGGATTAGCACGTCTTGCTGGTTACTATGGCACTGAAGAATTGGGCTATCCAGGACAGTAAGTATTTCTTGAGCCAGATAGAATCTCTGCGTATATAATTGATACCCTGAAAGACCATTTGTAGAGTTCCCTGTTGTAGCATTAAGAAGATTTTCAGCCTTATTAGGTGCATCGCTTGTGCCATTGACTTATATCACCATGCGTAATATGGGTCACTCTCGTACTGCTGCAACATTAGCTTCTGCATTGTTAATATTTGGTAAGTGTGAGCGATACAGAGAGTTTAATTAAATGTATTCATTGGAATGGGTAGAGAATGGCGTTGTGACACAGTCAAGATATGCTACACCTGAAATTTATGTGCTATTTTTTAGCGCATTGGCAACATGCTCGTGGACATTGATGAATAAACACACACAAGAGAGGTATGTTCAGCATAGACTTACTGCTGCTAGATTACTGAAATGGTTTGCAATAGCCATGGCCAGCTCAGTGCTCAAGCAGGCTTCTGGCAAATCATGACTGGCATTTCTATCGGCTGTGCTGTTAGTTCGAAGTGGACAGGCATATTGATGATTCCAGTAGTTTGGGTGTCCATCTTGCATGACAGTTGGAATAAGTTATGCGAAAGGCACAACAGTGTCAAGGGTATTGTTAGGAACCTGTTTGCACATATTCTTTCTACCATGCTGTTGCCCTTGTGTGTCTATTTAGCCATTTTTCAAGTTCACTTCAATTTGATTCCCAATGCTGGCGACCATGATTTGCTGGTGAGCTCACATCTCAAGTACTCCCTCAAGGGAAACTCACTGGAACCCAGTCAACCAAGTATGTATTGTGCGCACCCACCCACCCACATATATATATATATATATATTTGCCCTGAAACAAACAAACAGACCTTGTTATTAACACATAAACAGACATTGCATATGGTTCACAGATTGTCATTCGACACGATGGCACTGTGGGCGGCTATCTCCACTCGCATAGAAAGAGATATACTGGCGGAAGCACACAACAAGAAGTGACATTGTATCCCCATGTCGATATTAACAACATTTGGACTGTACACAAGAACAATCAAATCTGGAACGCATCGCAGCCTATTGAATTTGTGCGTAATTTGGATCAGATTCGCCTTGAACACTTTGCATCCACGCGTAAACTGCACTCGCACGATCATCGACCTCAAATGACAAACAAAAAGGAGCATAATGAAGTAACGTAAGTAGCGTCTAGATTGTATACACGCATAGAGACTAACCAGCGCAAAAAAAAGCGCCTATGGTGATCGCTTCATTCAAGATTCTCACGACTATTGGACATTGCGAGTATTAGGCGATGATGGGCTCCCTGACAAGAACAAGAACATTACCTGGAAATCACTCAACCAAAAGTTCCGTCTCACTCATGTCCGTGGTTGCGCTTTGATCAGTCATAACTCCTACTACTCTCCCCCCAACGGCGAGAACCATCAAGAGGTAACATGCATGGCCGGCGCAGCTGCCCATGTTTCTCCTTGGATTGTAGAGTCGTCTTACCATGAACAGTGTAAGTTTACTATTATTTAAGGTTGTGTGCAACATCTGCTCATTTTTTTTTCATCTGTTTATAGTGGAAGGCATGCAAATGATTTCATATGGACCAATTTCCACCAAGCAAAAGTTCAACGAGGTTCACAAATTGATGGCCAAATACCCCACTGTGGTCTATGACCGTCTGCAGACTGGCTCACACAACGACGGTGCTGCTAATCCCAAGTTTCACAGAGAAGAAAATGCAAACAAATGGTTCTTTCAACGTGCTAGTCTTCGTATTTGGAGCGAACTGGCTGGTTACTCTACTCATCTTGTACTCAACCCTATTGTGCAACGTCTCATTTTGTCAACCATGGTAACCTATTTCGGCTTTTTGGGCCTTCATGCGTTCCTGGCACAGCGTCAAATTAAGCTGCCTTCTTATTTGATGTGGCTTCATTCCGCAGGTATGTCTTAATGACAGTTGCTTGAGAGCAACATACTAATATTGAATAGGCATGGATACATTGATCAATGATTTCTACACAAGATCCATCGTCTTTTTCTACTCTGCGTCTGTCATCCATGTCAGCTGTCTTCGATTCTTGCCTCATCATGTTACAGCAATGCCTGATATCCTGGGAGCTGTCTACTACGGCATTGGCCTCGCTGCTGTCTTTTTGGAAGCCTGTTCCAATCGCTTATCAGCCACTGTCAGACGCATTGCCTTGTACGGTCTGCTGTTCATCTCCATTGTCAAATTCTCTCAATTATCCCATCTATCTTACGGCGGAGAGAAGTGGTACCGTGCTGACTGTATCAAATCTGACCTCGACATTGATTGCATTCGATTCCCACCACATGAAGCCGAGTTGGCAGAAATAGTTCAAAACAGTGGTCGCACTCAGAATTCCACATTATTAACGATCTATGTTGAAATGGCAGGTAACACACAGCAGCCTTTCCGATACAACCAAGGCCAGGAAGCAGAGGCAGATGGTCATGTTGCTATTTTAAAACAACAAGCATACGTCAAAGAAGCACAATCAGCAACAGGTACACTTCGCTATCACCGTGTAGTTCCTACAGAAGCAATGACCCCTGAACAAGCCGCCATGTGGGCCAAGGAAGTTCATGAAGGCGCAAAGAACAGACAGAAAGCCGCAGAGGAAGCTGCCCTGAAAGATAAAGCGGAAAAAAAGGCTTCCAAAGGTGCGTCCGCAACAACAGCTCCACGAAAGAAGGTCAACAAGACCAAAAAGACCAACGTCGATGGAGGCCCTATCATGAATTCCACCAATAAGAAATAAACTCTAGCATCTCTTCATTTTCTTACATATTTAAATAAACCCTTTACTCACTATTAGGATTACACACATTGCAAGAGCAACGGATGTACTTGCAGACCTGTGCGCCAACTCCGCGTACAAAAAAAATTTTGCGTATAAAAAAGCAAATTGATTGTTTATTGTCCACTAGATTCAATTTAACCTTTTTTTTCCTCAAGTTCTCAAATATGGCCAAGACTGAATCAGGATCTCAAGGAAAGAGCTGCTGGACAAAGTTCCTCTTTGTCATGACCTTGCTCATTGCTGTCTTTATGGGTTTGGATCAAATCAAGGAACGTTGGTATATCTTTGATCAAAATGTGCTTCAACAAGTGGCTCAAAAGAACATTGCATTGTATGCCAATGATACCCGCGCTATGGTGAAAAACATTGCATTGGATTTGGAAAAGGAGTATCCTGGACACATTATTTTGAAGGAGGAATGGGTATTTAACAATGCTGGTGGTGCTATGGGTTCCATGTATATCATGCACGCGTCTATCACTGAGTATGTCATTATCTTTGGTACTCCCGTTGGTACTGAGGGTCACACTGGACGCTTCTTTGCTGATGATTACTTTATCATTCTTGAGGGTGAGCAATGGGCTGCTTATGCTGGTGATCTTGAGAGAACTGTCTTTAAGCCTGGAGAGATGCATCATTTGGCCAGAGGCGATGCTCAACATTACAAGATCCCTGAACACGCTTGGGCTCTTGAATATGCTCGTGGTTGGATTCCTCCCATGTTGCCTTTCGGTTTCTTTGACGCTTTCTTCTCTACTCTTGATATCGTCTCCGTTGTCAAGACTGTTCAACTCTCTGCCAAGGCCATCATTGGTGAATTGCTCAAGGGAAAGATCTAAATTATATTGATGTAGAAAATCATCATACATGTATACACCAAAAATCTCTAATAGAATAATTTCTCGCTTAATAATAAATAATTTTATACACATCAAGATCCATGCAACATCACCATCGCCTATTGTTTAAGCGAAATGTACTCTGTGTTTAAATCATTTGGTTTCATGCTTAATTGAAGGGGTTACCAATGGCAACAGGTTACATCAGCTGACCCAGGGCCCGAATACAGCAATCAAACCAGATGAACACTGTACATGATGCATATTTACTATTTAACTTCATCTATATATATTACAACTCATGGCCAAAGTCAAGTTTCTTCTGGCAACTTTTATTAGCTTGCAGTCAACGTCTCTAACTGTAGGATAACATGGGTGCAAATTAATCAAGAAGCATTCGATCTTGTGGTATTATTGCACCACAGTAGAGAAACACTTACGTCCACAAGGGTACATATTGCGTTCCCGCAAGAAAATTTGACATTGAAAGAACCATATAGAATAAAGCATAGTTAATGTCAAAATAAGACCTCGCCTACCTTGACTACATATGCAATCCATCATGCAGATACCAAGTATTAGAACTTTGCAAAGATTGAATCTTCATGAGTTCTAACTGAATTTTCATAGTAATCAATTCACTGTAATCCTGAAGGCTTTCTTTATATAACGATGTTAAGAATAGGTTGTCTTTAAAAGCTTGAACTAAATCTAGGGTCAACTTTCCGAACCGTTTACTAACATACAATACATTCTGCAAACTATGTGTTGTACTTTATTTATACATATATAAGTAGAGAACTTTATCATAACTTTTATTAGTATAAACACTGTTGGGCTACTATTTAGTTTTGATCTGTTGAATCATGAACTCAATTTTAAATTATAGTACGTCAATCATGCGTTGACAATAGCTCTCATTGTTTAGGGTGCATCTTTTTAAGGCGTACTATTCATAGTATCTGACGTTTCTAATACCTTCGTCGTATGGTCATTGGACAGAAGGAAATAAGATGGTAAAGGTTGAATGTATTATTCTTTGTCTCTATATACGTTTAGCCTTATAGCTAATTATTCGCTTATTAGCAGCAGGCGCTTTGTTTGCCTGCTTTGAATGATTTTCTTATCTCCAATTGCTTGAGATGCACCTACAAAGAAGAACGGAACTCTTTCAGAGGCATGCTTTCTTTTTTTACATGGAACGAATAGGAACGTATCTTTGACTTGTTTCCAGTTGATTGAAGCCTTTTTCTCGGCTTATAATTATACTAGATATCACCTTTTCTTCTCTGGCTATGGGATAGACGTTGCGCTGACATCGAATGCCTATTTGGTACTGGTGTTGAGGACACAGCTTTATCAAATGGCCGTAATAAGTTATGTATTTGCGTTGCATAAACGTTAGCGATGTTCGAAAGAAAAGGAGGGAGGAGTAAATCGGCAGTATTAAGAATAGTGTAATCACTACAGCAAAGCAAAATTAGTATGACGTGCGCTTTGGACGATGTATCGAAGGTGAGATTACTTGAACACAATAATCTATTTCTTGAATGAATGCAATCGACATTGCCTTGGGCAGGTTTCGTTTGAAATGTCAGATTGAATTCATCTTAATTCACCAATTTGCGAATTCCATATATGAAGAATTGGCGTCTTCGGCAAGAACTCGACTAGATTCCCATTCTGGTCGAGTCTGAACTTTTCAAGTATATGGGGAGGGGGTCGGGCTATGTAATGGCTTTGAAAGCAGTAGCGCTACATAGAAGGCGATGATACAAATCAAACGACAACAGCCAAGTCGAAGCGAAATTTCCATCCAAACATTTGAGAGCATAACCCAAGTAACGAAATGCACTTACCTGGTGCTCCTTTACCAATGAAACCAACGCCTATCTCCAATACAACAAACGGTTGAAGTTTCTGAAATACAATACTATTCCGCTAAACCTGCAACCCTAAATCCATGCAACAAAGAGCAAGTCGATTATCTGAAACGTTCAGCATCTTGATCATACTCAATGCCATTCAGTATTTCCAGCAGCAACTAAGGACGCTTATAGAGCAGTTCTCTTACAGCAATGTATTTAGAAAAAAATCACGTACTATGCTTTATTCGAACCTGATTTCTTGATAAAATATTCACTTCCCTAGATCAAAATCTCCAAAACGATAAAAGAAATAATAAGGTAGGAAAGTTGGTTGTGGGGTAAAAAAAAAAGGAGGTAGAGAGAGAGAGAGAGATATTGTTCAAATGAGACAAAAATATAGACATTTAGTTGAAGAAGGTTCTGCTGGGAGAGTGATCAAACAAAGCAACACGAATTTGAGGCAACATCTCTTCCTTGGCAATATCCAAGCGAGCACCAAGAGTATTATCAACAGTAATCTTACCATTAAGACCGGTCATAATAACACCACCAGCACTATATAGATCATGTTAACATTTGAATAAACCAAGCAGAGACTTCGAAATTTTACCTTGATGCAGGGAGATATTCCTCACTGATTTCGAAATTGGGCTTGGACTTCATGGTTTCCTCATACTTTTCAGCAGCACGTTCCTTGGCAGAGTTTACTTGATCAATATCTTGCTCACGACATTTGATAACAACGTCATCTTCCATAAGAGCGTAAGCACCTTGAAGAATAAGGCCTTCCATTAAAGTAGCATATTTATCTCCGTCCTTTGAGATTTCATGAATGAGGCTATCTGTTTCTTGAAAGAGATCATCAAGAACTTGTTGACGTTCTTGAAGGATTCTAAGACGAGCTTTGTTGATGTGGTTTGACTGGGCACTAAATGATGAAAAAAGTAACGTGTTTGTATACCTTTGATTAAGGGATTTGATGTTTCATATATTTTTTTTTCTCTTACATTCTCTTCTGAACTTCAGCTTGCTTAATCTTGCGTTCAAAGACGGCTTCAATGTTTAAAGACTCTTGACGAACAATCTTTGCCTGTCATATATTCAAGTTGAATAAGATAAAGGCGCGTATGTTTGTATAGTGTTTCATGAGTTACCTTTTCAATATTGAACTCTTCATCGGCCTATGTAACACTTTTTTAGTACAATGATAGAGCTTGTTGAAGACGTCCACGCTTTTACCTTGACTTTGATTTCTCTGGCCTTTTCTAAAGCTTCTTGCTTGATGAAAGCAACCTAAATAAATAAGGTTAAGTCAACTCGTCCGTCGCCAGAAAGATAAACATTATGTACCATCTTCTTCATCTCGTTGAAGACTTCATCATCGTTGAGGGGTCTAGCTGTGGACATTGTATACTGTGTGATATGCAGTAAGTTTTTATATTCAAGGGATCGATATGGCTTGCTACTTACGAAGTATTTCTTTTTTAGATTAAAGAGAGAGAGAGAGAGAAAAAAAAGGGGGGAAGATTATACGTGAAAAGAGTTTTAAAATACAAGAAACATCCGTCGAGATATCTATGGAAACAGGAAAGCATCATACACACACATTGCGGTTCTCCAATTGCAGATGACGTTGGTTTTGTTTGCTTCCTGTTTCGATTCGATGATCACCATCTTTCTCTTGGATACGGCTACGCTAATGGAAGACGGTTGATGCACTGTTCGATACCTCGTCATGATAGGAGCTACGCTGGTTTACATTGTATGAAAAACACAAACACACGCACACTTGTCTCGATCATCAAACTATCGGATTTCTCCCTGCCACCAAAACAATGCAACACTGGTGCCTGATTAACATGCAAAAAAGAAGCAATGATTTATATAGACTTTATTAAAACTTTTCCAGACGTATGGCGTCTCTTGGTAAGTGGTTAAATGCAATAGGGCTCGGTGTAGGTGCTGATAAGCGTAGTTGTGGTTGAGTGCGTTCTGTTTGAAGCCTGCCTTCCACTAGGCGGGATGTGATTGATATGACGGATGGAGGCTCTTCCTCAATGAACTCTCTTACTGTGAATGCTGTGGAAGTGCTACCCAGATTGAGATTGGGAAAAACTAGAGGTAAAAGTGGAGGATGAGAAGATTCTTGCTGTTGTTGCTGCTGGATACTGTTTTGACGGCTCGTGTTGTCACTGCTGCTACTACTAGCGCTACTACGGCTATTATTACTGCTACTACTACTACTACTGCTGCTGTTTTTACTTTCTCGATCTACGATACGGATACCTGCTTGAGTATTGGAGTTTCCAGTGAAAATGGTAGATGCAAATTGTGTCACTCGATCTCTAATGGATCTTGCAAGAGAAGATTGTCCAGCCACTGGCAGGATAAAAAAAAAAGCGTGGTTAGTCAATGCATGCTATGGATAAAGTGCTACATTACTTGAATAGCTATCACTGCTAGTCGAATCTGATATTGTTGTGGCTGTTGTCGATGAGGAAGAAGATGTGGAGCTTGATCTTTGTGTTGTGGGTGAATCATGCTCCTCTTCATTTTGAGAGACATCATCATCGTTTTGTATAGTACCCAGAGTTCCATTTGTTTGAGTTGAAGCACGCCTTGCATTGTTGTTGGATAGCCCGACATGCCAATAGTTCGCATTCACGGAAGTCGCACTTCTGATGATTCGATTCGCTGTGGAACTTCCTGTGATGGATGAAGATTGCGTTGATGGTGCTTGTATTAAAGCGGGAACACTGGACATTTGGTTGACAGAAGGTAAGAGTAGAGTAGCGTCGATATGAGCCAAGGACTGTCTTGTATGCCAGTCAATGGTGCTCTGATACAGTTTGATGATCGCATCCAAGGTGCATTCAATAGAGCAAATATGAAATCGAACCGGAATCTGGAGACGATTATTACACAACCGAGCTAAATAGCCTATCTGAAATGCAGACTGCGTATACCAAGACTGACAGTAATCACATTGCCGTGCTAGTGCTTGCGCGTACTGGTTGATGTAATTAGGAACTATGGTTGTATGTAAAGCACTATCTATAAAGTCATAAACTTTCTCAGTGTGCTGATCTATGCGCTTGTTCGTTTTGAGGTACGCTTGTGAGTTTGCCAAATGACTTCGTAGACAGATTTCTCTCAAACTTGCTACCTGTGTCAAAATACGCTGCGTTTCTTTTCGAATTGCTTCCTTCTCTTCGTCTATAGAGTCTTCGTCGCTGCTGATGACGTTTTCTTCATCGTCAATCTCAGAGAGCATGTTTGGCATGGGATGGTCTGATCTTCTAAACTTGGCATCGCCACAGTAAAGAATGTTCTTTTTGTTGTATAGTGCATCACGCAACGTCTTTTTAATGTTGGGTTGTGTTGTCTGAAGTATATTGTACGCATTGGAAAGAGACATGGCTTGCACTCCTTCCAGGTCTTCTTCTTCTTCGTCGTCGAAATGGTCCAATTCACAGAGTATGCCGTCTACATGTTCAATGGTGGAGTTTTCGTAGAATAGCAGAGTGCGCAATGACCCGCCGTAGGGATGGCAATCGATGTTTTGATCGTCGTTGTGACAAGGAGGGTTAGACAGCGTATTGAAGACTGAGTGGGGCACAGCCAAATCTACATGAATATCCACCTCTTGTCGAGGTGCCAGAGCCAGAATGGAAGGGGGCATGTATTTTAGTTGATTTCGACGAATATCCAGTTTCTGAAGCTCTAGCATGTGCAAAAACATAAATGGAGGCAGGATTCTCAACTGATTTTGCACTAGTCCCAATTTAACGAGATGCGTCAACGATGATATAGTGTCTGGCAAGTGTGTAATTCGATTGTCGTTCAGGTTGAGCCATTGCAATTGAGAAAGCAGGCCGATTTCAGGTGGAATTTCGGTCAAACGATTGATGGCTAAATTGAGTCTTCGCAGGTCGCTGCATTTGGATAGACGCTCAAAGAACTTGCTTGGAATTCTAGTTAATTGACATGTGTGTAGGTCCAAACTGACGAGCTTTGTGTATCCACAAGCCAAGAATTTAGGCGGTAGTTGTCCAAGCCTATTGCCAGAGAGATGGAGATGTGTCAGTGCGTCTGGTGGTTGGTTGAGCAGAGTACTTGGCACTTGAGTCAGTGCATTGAATGCCAAATTGAGTGTATGTAGAGTAGGAGGAAAGTTGTAATTTGGAGGAATGAATTTGACCTTGTTTTTTTGAAACATGAGAACCTCCAGACGGGTCAAGTAGAATATAATGCTAGGAAAAGCTACTTTGTATTAGCAACCTCGTTCAATGATGGCTTTAGCATTGCTGTCTTACATGAGAAATTGTTACTCTCCAGATCCAATCCTCGCAGATGATGGCAGCAAACTATATCTACCGGAAGTTCTGTTAGTTGATTATGAGCAAGGTTGAGCCATTGCAAGTTGGGTAATTGCGACAAGACATCTTTATGTATCACTTCAAGCTGATTGTTGGCCAATGATAAGGATGTCAAATTCTTCAATGCCAGGATTTCGGTTGGAAATTGACTGAAATTATTCTCTCGTAGTGACAATTCTGTCAAGTGCTGTTTAAACTGCAGTAATGCTTTGGCATATGTTTGCAGTGAATCCAATTGATTTCTTCGCAGCAACAGCTGTTGTACGCCAGGTGTGTTTTGCTTGCGATTAAAAAACGAGTTTCTCGGCTGGAATAGGTTTGATGGAAGACTACACAATGCCAATTAGACAAGTCAAGGTGTTTATAAGCTTACTTACTACGAAGAGCTATCTGACAAATCTAGTTTGGTGCAGATAGAAGGTGAGTTTGTTGAGGCACTAGTGGAAGCCATTATAATCAAAAGTTTGATAAAAGGTGCAAAGACAAAGGCATGTCAGTTTATTTTTCTCTCTTTTTTTTTTATGAGCGAGGGATCTAATTATTCTTTTATAGCTTCAATTCAAACAAACATTTTGCTATGCAATGCAATCAAATTTGTTGACGAGGCGATTTTCAACGCTTTTTTTTTTTTTTTTTTTTTTTTTGTGAAGGATGAGAAAGTGTCTCATTCTCGATTTGAAATCGAATTCATGCAAACTCGAAATCTAATTGGCGTGTATTATAGACTTCGTGGTAGATCGCTCAATTGCTGTTGTTCAGATGGATTCAAGAAGACGGGTTTACTTTATATGATGGCACAGGTTAAATGGATATAAGTCTCTATCTTAATGGTAGTATCTTTGATATAGTGGCACATCAAAAGAGTTCTCCCATTTTGGCTCTAGCAAACTCCACCATATCATCGATAGATTGAGGCGACACTAGTTTTAATAGGTTCATGGTGCAGCTTTCCGATCGGAAATCTGAGTAAACCGCTGTTAGGCACTGATAAAGCAAACTATACAACCAACTACTTACTGTGATTGTTCTTGTAATCGCAGGAGCACGTTTCCAGCAATGCCTGATTTAAGGGACAGTGCTGAATTGAAGAATGGCTGTACCCAATTTCATTAAAGAAATGAACATCTTTCTTGTTTAAGAACATGGCAGCAGCTATCGACCTCACTGGCCCGTCTCCCCATCTATACGCAATCCGCAAGTCAATAAAAAGATACCACAACAACAAGATGCGCATACACACACACACTTACCTTTCATAAAAGAATCCGCCCACAAGGTCAAGATAGTGAAAGAAGGATAGATACTCTTCTGATTTCAGAAATGCTAAATCTACAATTTCAAAATCTGGCCACATGTAGCAAAAGTTGTACTCTCTTTCCTTTGTCAGCAACCAAGGCATGATGCTGGAATCCGCTTGTGTGATTAGCTGTGGATTCATTCTCATAAATTCCAGTGATGCTGGCCATAAACTGAAGCTTGTTGCTGAATCCTCTTTGTTTGTTATAGCGAAGCCTATACAATGATGATGAGTTTTACGCTCTGTTAAAGTCAACATGATGCTGCAGCTTGCCTATTTTTTTATTATTTGCCTTCATTATTTGGAATGGATCGTCCCCTTGAAACATGTTACAAGTATACTCTGATCCAGGCTCGACTCGCCAAGCATAATCAACCGTATTGAATAAAGAATGATGTTGAAATAAACCAGCCTTGTATCTATCCATGCGGTTAATATCGCCCTGTATGATCATCTCTGAGCAAATACCTCATTTCCTGTCTCTCATAGAGACTGTGCGATTTCTTGACACGCAAATAAATCATTCGTCTTATCGCATTTTCGGTCCGTTTGACATCAATCCATTCTGGGTAAGTAAATGCCTCCAAGTCAATTTGACCAAAATACACTTTCCCGCTAGCTACTTTGCCAATGTATTTCTTGAAATCATATGTAAAATGCTGGCTGTTTAAAAGGACCCAAGGATAGCTTGCATTGTTGTGCGAATTAAACCTGTCTTCTACGCTGCGTATAGCTGATCTTGCTGCTTGTAATTCTTCATTCTTCACAATCATATAGAATGCTCCTTTCACTGGTAAACCATCCCAGACATCGTCGTCCATGAAAAGATCGGGCTGCACTGAATCCTGGAATAAATGGCTGGTATGGTCTCTTTCTGTCGTGTAAATGCTGCTGTCAGACTTGCCAGGCATCCATTGTGGTTGCTTCCGTGAGTCCAGTTGAAGAGGCTGATATGATTTCCAGTTTTCATGCTGGCTACAGAACTTTCCAAGCAGATCAAGGTCTTGTAGAGCATCTGGTGCTGAATTTGATAGATATACAAAACGACATATGAATGTAAAGATGACACTGCTGATGATGACTGCAATCACCTTTCTACGATGCTTGTAAAGAAAGAATGATTTCATGAGGGTTATTAGATGAGAACAAAAGAGAGAAAAGAATAAAATAGAAGTAAATTCTCTATATGTGCGTTTTTTTTTACGTATTTATTAAATTAAGATAATAATAGTGATAGCGGCACAAATAATAAATAGTGAAGAATGTTGAATATGCAAAACAGAGTGGGCCTGGGGATCGCTAGAGCCCCTCTGATGGGATTCTTTACTCATGCTCTAACACTCTAAATATCTACAGCAAGTCGGTGCTCTGTCGTTCAGCAGCACACCGTAAGCATCTGTGCTAGTGTGGCAGTATGTACAACCACGGCAGTGCTTTTGCCTCCAGTGCGTGTTGTAGAGGATGATATAAGCTGCTTTATTATGATTAGTAGATTACCATTTTATTCTACTAAAAATGGTAGGAGGGGTATTTGCATCAGGTTCATATTCACGGGCTTTAGCTTTAATGCCTTCCATGATATCCTTGAGAGCCGATTTGTCTAGATCATCACGTTTACTAAGTATATTTTCCACAAAAGCAAGCGGCACATCAGGATACGCTTGTCTCAGCGTATAATAATCCACAAATATCATGCGGCGGTTACTCTCCAGTAGTGTGTGTACTTTTTCAATGACATCGAATCTCTCCTCCATTTCTTCCACAGAGGTGTATTTTGCGAAAAAGTTGAACGATAAACGAACATCGTTTTCAATGCGTTCCAAGCAGGTCTCCATGTGGAATTTGGCATTCTTATGACGCATGGCTTCCAGGTACAGCATCAAGAATCTGTCCAGCATGTCATGGATCAGTTTGTCAAAGATGAACTTGTTTAGGTGTTGGAAATCGTTGCAGTAATCCTTCAGTGTTTCAATGACAGATGGGATAAGCGGCTGCTCGTACCAACGCGAGGTAAAGAGGTCGGCAAACACTGGCTTGATATCACCAAATGTCACTTCTAATAGTGCCTCACGAGCGCTTGCTGCGATTTGCAAGTAGCCGTCAATGGCTGTTGAGAGCTTGTCTTCCACTTGCATCTTGTAATTGGCATCCACAATAGGTGGTACACGAATCAATATGTCGTTGGCAAAGTCAGAGCATTTGATTTGATCGTTTGCCAGTGCCATAACATACTCGACAAGGCCCTCAGGCACATCCTCTGGCTGCTCCAGCTGCTTTTGTAGTTCAGACATGAGCAGCTTTTTCCAGAATACCTGTGAATCCTTCATGACCTTGTGGCATTCATTGACCACAAGATAGAGCAGTTTGCCTTGGTTCGCGTCTGCTGCCACATCAATTTGCTGGTTAATGATTTGAAATAGATCCACAGCGCCCGATAATCCAAATTGACCATCTGGAGACATTTCTGGTGGATCCTGACGAGTGACAAAATCTTTGGATTCAGATTGCATCAAGTTGGATGTCCATTCGACCAGTTTTCTGCGGACCAGCTTGAGATAGTCATCCACAAGCGATTGTTCCTGGCCATCCAATAGTTGAGGCTCCAGCAGCTCTTCCGTAACACCCAACCGTGTGCTCATGGTGGTGTAGTAATCGCGAACAAACCTCAACAATCTCAGTATAGTACCAGCATCTAGATCCTGTTGCACCATTTGATTCAGCAAATCATATGTATGGCGATGGTACTCCAATACGAAATACGGAAAGATCTTGTATTTCTTGGGGAACTTAGGCACCACTTGATCGTACACTAATTCCAGCTCGTTAAAGATGAAATCTGCTGAATCCAACGCACCCTGCCAATCTTCGCTGTCCTTGAACGGTGCAAATTCCTCCTCGAAACGCTCTCTCAGCGATTGATGCAATTGCTCATAGAACTCTACTCGGTACGATTTGATAGTACGAGGATTGCCTTCTGCCAAACGCCATTTCTTGTGGCCCTGCAGATCCTGATGGTTCGACTGTGCTTGTCTGGCAGCCAAGGCCTTTTCATCTGCTGTTTCTTCACATTCGATGATCTTGATCAATTTGACAATGGTGGCACCGCATCCATTTTCGACTAAAGGTATCAAATTTCGAGCCAGCAGCCATAAATGCTGCGTAAAATCGTCTGAAAGCACATCGACTCGACGAAAGTATGTCTTGAGCGTAATGATCACATCGTGAGGCGAATCACGAGCTTGATGCATGGTTTGGTCGCGAAATTCCTCCAATTTGAATAAATGGTAGTGAACATGCAATAGAGCTTCGTGTGGACTGAAAATGTCGTTTTGCATTGGCGCAAATGCATTCTCTAAATCATCCAGCTGTTGGTATAGTTCTTGAAACGCTTGTACTTTGGCTTGTGTCGCAACAAAATTTTGGTGCACTTGAGATATCTATAGATCGTGCTTGCGTTAGTCTGGAGCACTCTCCTTCCCTGCCTCCCCCTCCCCCCCCCGCGATGCTCTGCTTTGAGGCTTACCATGTTGATTCTAGGAAAGTCATGAATCATAGATTGAGCATCATAACATAGCTTGTCAATGTTTCGCATGTTGTCCTTTACTCTGTTGATGTTTCTACTGGATATTGTCAGTGTCTCTAAACCTTCTTGGACATGGTCAAGCTGGGATTGAACGCCTGTATTGAGTTGAGCATCGATGGAAGCCTTTTCTTTTGCTAGCTTGCGAGTCAATGGTCCAACTTTGCTTGTGAGGTCGTCTGGATGCTTTAATAGTTCAGAGAGTTTGGTGATGGCAATCTCTCTAGCGTCCTCCATTGTGTAGTCGATTTTTAAAGAGAAGAAGGAGAGAAAAAGCTCGAAACTGAAATTTCAAACACATTTATTGAATTGTAGCAAATCAGAGTCGCACAGTTCCTAGTCTTCTGTGAGAAGTTGCATACAGTCTTTATCCAATGTCAACGACCGATACATCCAAAGCCTCAAAGTGATGGCTATAGCCCAGATCCTAGCATTAATCCTATTCGCTATGATGTATTAGATAAAAGATATCGTCAAGGTGGTTTCTGTGTCGTCATTTTCACTCGCTAGCAGCCTTTTCATCGCTTAAAGGCATTGCCTCAAGGCCCTTCATCAAAAGCTGTTTTGAGGCAATCATTCAAAGAGGGAGAGAGAGCCTACTTGCCAACTAGTCAAAAACACAAAATACGCTTGCGTAGCAATCAGATTAGAACCTCTATCAGTATTCATATTCCCTTCTCTGGTTGGGGGGATACAATCCTCATTTTGACAGCCTCTGTTCAGGTAGGTGAAGGGCTGAATCTCGCCATTGGTAGCAAACAGGGATGGTCAAAATATATACAAACAACATATACGTATCTATTAGCGCTTAGCTCATGATGAAATCCAACAAAATCACACAGTTTTCAGGAATTATTTATACATTGATAATCGAATCTCTGTCTTTGTATTTCACTTGTTTCAAAGCACCTAAAATAAGCTCAAACATTGGGTTTTTCATTTGCCATTCTGTGTGTATAAGGTGATGCGTTGTTGACGCGTTACACAACAACCTCGACGTCTTTTGAATAGGCGACTTTTTATTTTGGTTGCATCAACCTATATAAATAGGCCCTTCTTGTGCTTAATTCCCTCTCTTTTTCTTTTCCAATTGAATTAATATTAAGAACAGGCTTAGCCTAGTTTCCTTTTTTAAAGAATTATGCCTATTTTGAACCATTTAGCCAACAAGGTCAAGCACAAAATACGCCATGGAGTCCACAATGTCGTAAAGCCAAACACCAGTCAAGGAGGTGAAGATGATCGCGAAGAGGAATACATGATGGAGGATCACCGCTATGATTCGTTTGCTCCTATCCGCCAAGAAGCTATGGTAAAGTACTTTATTGATGGCCATGATTACTGCTGGTAAGCCAAAATGCCAAGACCATCAGGCAATCGAGGCTAAAAATTTTATTCAGGGCTGTTGCAGAAGCAATTGAAAGCGCTCAAGAGGTGATTTTTATCGAGGATTGGTGGTTGGTAAGGTTCCAAAGTTGTATAAACGGAAAATTCTCGGGCTAAAATGATTCTATTTGCTTCTACTATAGTCGCCTGAATTGGTAAGCGGTGTGGTTGGTATCAATAGTAGAAAATACGTGCTAATGAAGAGGGAAAAACCCTTAATAGTACCTTCGACGACCTCCAGCCAAATTTCCAGAATATCGTATTGATGCATTGTTAAAAAGAAAAGCCGAAGAAGGCGTCATGATTTACGTTGTGGTGTACAAGGTATGACAAAAAGGCTTGATTGTGTTCATGACGTTTTAGCATCCCAACATACATTCGTAGGAGGTGGAATTAGCTCTCACTCTGGATAGTGCTCACACCAAGAAGGCACTGCAAGACTTGCATGAGAATATTGTTGGTAAATATTTGGACTGTTAGGATGCAAATTATGTAATTGATTCATGTTTGATTTAGTGCAAAGACATCCTGATCATGCAGTTGGAGGCACTTTCTTTTGGTCACATCACGAAAAATTTGTAGTTGTCGATAATCGCATTGCATTCTTGGGCGGTATCGATCTTTGTTATGGGTAAATGTCTATTGTTTCATCGAAAAAAAAGAAAAACGAATCATGTGTATATAATTGTTTGTCTCTTTCGTTTAGTCGATGGGATACTCATGCGCACCGATTAGCCGATTTCAATTACGCTGATCCTCACTTGGAAATCTATCCAGGCCAAGACTACAGTGATGCCAGATTGAGGGATTTTGAGAAAGGTGCGTACAATAGCGCTTATATCGATATACATACTGACAGCCTGCTCTAGTCAAACAATGGGATATGAGATTGATTGATAAAACTGTTATCCCTCGGATGCCATGGCATGATATTTCCTTGTGTATGGTAAAGTAGATTCCTTTTTGTTCTTTGTTTCTTTTTGTACTTCCTTTCTAACTACCCTATATTTTAGCTCGGCGAACCCGTATTGGATGTCGCACGTCATTTCTGCGATAGATGGAACTTTATTAAACAATCCAAGTCTTTGGATAAGCAACAGGCACCATTCTTGAAGCCCCCACTTGGTGGTTACAGTAATTACCAAAGTTTTAAGATTCCTCTCGAAAGCAAATTGCTTCGTTCCTATCACTTCGAACATAATACCTCGGGTATTCATGGTACATGTAAAGCACAGGTGCTTCGTAGCAGTGCAGAATGGAGCAGTGGTATCAAATTGGAGGTACATTGAACAATCAAATTCATACATAAATCGGAACACTAACTTTGATTGAATAGCATTCTATCCAAAATGCCTATATTGATGTCATTAATAACGCTCAACATTACGTCTATATTGAGAATCAGTTCTTTAGTAAGTTGATGATGAAGAACAACCAAGCAATTGTCCTAAACAAAGCTCTATAGTTACAACTACCGAAGACGATAGCAACTATATCCTGAAGAACCAAATTGGCGCTGCCATTGTAAATCGTATCAAGAGAGCATTCGATGAGCAAGAAAAGTTCAAGATTTTTGTCTTGATTCCCTTGATGCCTGCATTTCCTGCCGAGTTGAGCTCCAAGGATGCTGCTACTGCCAGGTAAGAAACAACAGCACAGACCAAGATACAGGATAACATACTCACACAGCACTTTTCTAGACTTGTCATGTACTACCAATACATTTCCATTTGCAGTGGTCAAAAGAGTATTCTCGAGAAACTCAAGGCCCTCAACATCAATCCCGATGAATACATTCGATTCTACAGTTTGAGAAGTTACGATCGCATCAATCGTCCCATGGTCGAGGAAATGTTAGCCCGTGATGCTGGTTTCACTCCTCACAAGAATGGCGTACCTTTGAAGGAACATGAAGTTGAAACAACTCAAGTGGGTCACAACCAGCCTACTCCTCCTGCTGGATTTGTATCTCCTGATGAATTGGAGCGCCACAGACAACAATATCAGAGCCAAGAACACCATGGTCACCATATCGCTTCTGATTCCATCGCCCCTGATGCCATGAGCAACCATCGCAATTCTGTTCGCGATGAGCCTTGGATTAGTGATACTGCTGACAGTGCACCTCGTGATGAAGTCTCTGAAAAGGAGGAAGTTCGTGATTACGTTACTGAGGAATTGTATATTCATGCTAAATTGCTCATTGCCGATGATCGTGTTGTCATTATGGGCTCTGCCAATCTGAATGATAGATCTCAATGTGGTGATCGTGATTCTGAAATCGCCTTGATTACTGAGGATAAAGACCTGATTCCTTCTCGTATGAATGGTCAACCTGTAAGTTGTGATACTGATATAGTAGATGATGTACTGATATGCGTCATATTGCATAGTACCAAGCTAGTAGATTTGCTGCTACTTTACGCCGTCAGTTATGGAAGGAACATTTGGGTTTGATTGACGAGGAGCCAATTGATCAAGTCAACGATGCCATGTTACCTTTGCCCGTTTTACAAATCGACCACACGCAAACTAAGGAGGACCATTGGGTTATGGATCCTTTGGATGACGAAACCTTGGGTCGTTGGAACCACACTGCTCATACCAACACTGTTTCCTTCCGTGAAGTATTCCACTGTGTTCCTGATGACACCATTATGACCTGGGATGAATACCACAAGTTTTACCCTGACCCTGAAAAGATTGAGTTAGGCCATGTTCATGATCCCAACATGTCTGTGAATGAAGTGCGTCAACATTTAGACAATATTCGTGGTCATCTTGTTGAGTTCCCCACCAAGTTCTTGTCTTTTGAAGACCTTCAAGGTCAATCTATCCCTCTTGTTGGTGCTGCTACTCAACACTTGTACACCTAATCTGTTTATTATCAACTCTTTCTTTACCAACATTTATATAACTCTAAAGTACCTTAAACTAATTTCGCAGCATAAAACACCCATTGTAGTCGTTACATCACGTACTGATTTTATTGAATTAATATATCTTATTTTCATCATTATATAAGAGCATTTCAATTTTGTAGTAGAGTTACATTATGCAAATACTATATGGCAGGTTAAGTAGTTTTGTTTAGATAACTTGAATGGGATTCCAGCTCTTCTCTAAGCGCGTCAGGGGAAACACAAATCATCCAAGGCCTGGCCCTGAATAATTTAGAGATGAAGGCGCTGACGATGCCATTGACAAATGGTTTTAGTGCTTTGGAACCCGCTGCATAGGCGCCTCCTTCATAATCGTGGTACTAGTTTTGATAGTCATGTAGATTTTGGATATCAATCAAGCTTGAAATTGGTATAAAGGCTGGATGAGAATGATACCAGCCAACTACTATTGTCATATCTCCAGCTTCAATCCTCAAATTTATCATTTCGATTGGGCTAGTAGGATCCATTTCAACGTTCACGTTGCTCTGACTAATTTCGAAGATAGATCAGCAAGGGAACGCTTGCACTACAGTAATGGCTTCAAAGAGAACATTTGGATAAGTTATTCATTGTCATCTCTGATCTACGGGTTTTATGTGTTTTTGCGTTTGTCCCCATTTATTACCTGCTAAGGATCCAATAATCCTTGTAGGCCAAAAGTGAGCACGGAAATTTATGCACAGCAATGCATTGGAATTGACACAATATGAATGGTTGGCTGTCAGGATCATTAGAACCGGGTATGTCAGCAAGCAGATCACAAAGAACCATTGTATGTGTATTATCTCTAAGCATCCAGAAGGACAATTTTTGCTACCAATGCTAATGAAATTTGAAACAGTACTACCATTTTCATCATTCAACATTACTGTTTTTACCATTTTAGAAATGCAATTACTACTTTATTGGTTCTTGAGTCTATAAATATGTCAAAGAAAACTTTAATAACTGTCTTTGAGATAGTCGGCCCTTATTATTATAACAGCGTTTGAAAGCAAACAGAAGAAAAAGATTCTCCAAATCCGATTTTTATACTGAAATGTTGGTGAATTAATATCCTACGTCGCAAAATAACCCTCATCATTTCTAGTGTCATCATATACTGATTAATTGAGCCAGACTGTCTTGCTCTTAGAGAACAATTTGCCGTGGTGCATTTGCAGTACAATGCTTTCCAGTTTGAATAAACTTGAGAACCTTAAGTTATTGCTTTGAGAGTGGTGCAAAAATAACAATAATGTTCGATAGTGTAAACATACAGTACCTTTATTACAAGTATATTTGTGGAATACGTCCACTATGGCCTGTATTCCGAAGATAATAGTTCATCCAGTTACCATTTTTGATATAAACTATTATGTGCACTGAGTCAGATGTACGATACAGATTCACACTATATAATATATTGGCTACAGATGGCATCATTAGCATGGATGGTGCTATAGACTACTTATACTTGTATCCCGACACCCACTACTACGGATGTTTGCCATATTTAGCCAAATGCCAATATCGGTGCTATATAAAGTTTATGCTTCAGATGTGCGCATGAAGATCCACACTATGTGACATAGGCTTATAATATCCATGATACTAGCTACAAATACATTATGTACTACAGACTTGTACAATATATCTTATGCTATAGACAAGCTATGTATCCAGATATGTGCTAAAATGTATACAGAACGACGATATACACTCAGACACACGCACACTATTAATATTATAGATTAAGAGACTGTACCTATAGGATACATGCTACTACTAGATCGATATTAAGGATCCTCATATGAAGAACAGATCAGGGTACTTTGGATAAGAGTCCATTTATTTATCCAGACAATGCTAAAAAAAATATTATTGTTTAGCTTGCTGAGATCTCTTTTAGCATGAATCGATATGTTAGTTGATCTGCATTGACTTACATGTCTATAATACTTAATACCAGAGCTTTTATCCATTGTTATGGTATATAAGAACAATCATCTACCCGGCCATTATTAGAGATTCATTAGTCTACTATTATCGTACACCTACTACTACAGACGTTGTTTGCATCCTTATTCACATAGTGCAGTGTTCAAATCACTTACATCAATAAAAACAACGCATGAAACAGCCCAGAAACGTAGAAAAGCTATATTTATTTATTACCTCTACATACAAAAAAACCTAGAAAAATTTTGCCATAGTTCTCCTCTGCAACGATGTTAGGCGGAATTTGAAGTACTACCCAAAAGTGCAATTAGGCAGTATTTCAATTAGACCACCCCTCAGGTGCTAGAGCGTGCCTTACTACACCCCTAACATGAGGAATTATGTTTATTAAGACCCTTAATTATCGCTAAGTAAGTAGAATCAATAATTAAGTTTGGACCAGCCTATCTAATCCTAGCCTCGGAATCTTGTTATTGTTGAGCTTCAGTGATAGGCACATTCACTCAACGTAAAAAAAAAGGTACAGTATGCTTCACAGAAACATAGA
Source organism: Mucor circinelloides (assembly GCA_037974945.1). Lineage (NCBI taxonomy): Eukaryota > Fungi > Mucoromycota > Mucoromycetes > Mucorales > Mucoraceae > Mucor > Mucor circinelloides. Next base: position 56,872 of record JBBNAA010000029.1, on the reverse strand, counting down.
AAGAAAGAAAAATAGTGAGGGTAATAACATTACATGCCGATGAAAATTAAAAAAAAATGAGGGCAAGAAGCCAAGAAAAAAAGGGGGAGAAAAAGAAGCTAATAAAAATGTATAACTTGTGTCTACTACTATTGCTCTGGCTGTTGTCATCCACAGAAAAAAAATAGCTTGATTGATCTCTTGCAGCATCCAGTAGTGTCCATGTTCATTCCCATTTGCCTGCCTATACATAATTCAAAGAATATAGTCAGTATTGCATTCCTCAATCAACGCCATCATATCATAATAATATATACCTACCTAATTGACTGTTGACAGTTCCGTTTGCATCCAGTAGTATTCATCATTCATCATCCATCAGTAGTAGTCGTCGTGACCTTATACTTTTTGCCTACACATCATATCAAAATAGTATAATAATAGTCAGCAATGTATTCAGCAATCTAAGTCATCATTCATTTATACTTACTTGATAAACAATTCACAACAGGTTCTACATTTAATGTCCTGGAGCACCACCGTGTGCTTGATACCTATATTCTATCAAATTTGGATAGTCAGTATGGTATTATTAAGCAGCAGACACCATCAAAACTTACCCGATCGATTGAACCAACAATGATACGTAGCAGTAGTATATAAGACTTGATTATACCACCAGGCCAGAGAACAGCATTGCTAATGATTACTTGCTGACAGTACCAAACCAGAGAGAAGAATTGCTACTGATGATGATGACTTGCAGATATTACCAAACCAAAAGTGAAAAACAGCGCTTCACATGCCTTGCAGATAGTATCAGACCAAAAGAGAGAAGCAACACCACAGATAACTTGCAGATAGTACCAACCAGAACAGCAGCACCACTATCAATGAATTGCAGATAGTATCGAACCAGAAATAGCAGGCAGCGCCAGATATTTTGTTGAAGTTGAGAACAAACAAAACCATTATTATCTACTAAAAAAAAATATAAGAGAGTTCAGTTAGGCGCAATTCAATAAAAGTAGCAATCTACGTTACGTACCGAATTACTATTATGAAAGATATCAAAAGAGATTCCAAGGAAGTAGCTGTAGCAGTAAGTCAAATTGTTGTGTCGTTGTCGTCGTCGTCGTCTTGTTTGCTTTAAAGCAGTAACTACCTATTCTGAAAAAGAAAGAAAATGAATTAATAAATACTAGTGCTAGACAATCTATTCAGCAACAAATACACTCACTAGCATATGGCAACACTGATGACAGGCTTGATGAAGAACTTGTTGCTATTGTTTCCAAAAACATTATTGGAGTGAGTAGAATAATAGTAGTAGAACTGCTGCTGTAGCTGTAAAAATAATATCAAAAACGGGGGAAGAAGGAAAAACGGGGGAGTGCAAAAGCAAACTATTGTGCATTTGACGTCACGAGGTTTCTCTGTATATAGTAGCTGATATCAAACTGAGATTAAAAGCTCCATTGATCAAAATGCCATTTCATCATTCTGGAAATTTGTCATGGCCTAAAGTTGGCAGTTGTTCATAGTAAACACTTGATCAAGCTTATATCAAACTTGTGCAGAATTAAAAGGCGCATTGAATGGTATTACTTTTGTCTGGTTTGATCAGCATTAGGCGTTTCAAAGCGACAGAAGATTTTTTGTCAAATTTTGATGGTTTTTCAAGAAAACCTCCATCTCTGTTAAAATAAACCTACTTGTAACATAAATGATTATTGTAACGCAAACAATTTCCTATCGTTTGAGCCCTTACTTGAGGCTCTAGCTTGACTCTACGTGGAGAAATGAGCAAAAACGTCTGACCCAAAAATTGTCAGCTAACTTTTTCACCTGTCAGGATAAGCCAAAATTGGTCAAAGATGGCTAATTTTTTAAGGACATAACTTTTTGTAATATCTCTGCCAATACTGAGCAGATTTGAACAAAACAACAACCGTTTGATAGGTCTACATTAGCCCCAACATAATCTAAAAGCCAAAAACACCTAATAGACGTTCCCTTCATGAAATAACTCAAAGTCATATATTTTGATTTGCCTCAAGCGGGCACTGCCCGACATATTTTTGAAAACACTAACAATAACCATACCATCGTATAGAAAATTAAAAGGGAAACAAAAGTCAAGCACTACGCAACATCGACTCACTTAGTAAATCATGGAGAAATATCCATCCAAACTTGGATCGTTTTTTACATTTTCCCTTATTACTGCTTCACATCGTCTATCACAAACTCAAATTTAACACGTACTAGTCAAACAAAGTATTACAAACAACTTTGGCTAGATATACAACCAAAATTCACATATAAAATTCAATCACTTTTATTAGTACCATCTGCTCAAATCTTGCATTTTTCACAACTTGTTTATTTCTCAACAACAACTCATTTTATCCAAAATTTAATTGCAGTTTCATCTTTTCCACTAAATTTCGTTATAATAACATGCCAAGCTTGAAACTGTAGCATCAATACTTAAAATCTCGATGTTTGATCGTCCAAAAGTCCAAAAGTCAAATTCTGAAAATCATTTCCAACATCCATGACCAGATATGAGGCCCCATACACAATATGAGATAACTTGAAACTATTGTAGTACTATAAAAATGAGGCAACTTTTTAGCTGAGGACATGGTATTAGAAATAATGCCTTGTCGTCCTCCAGATAATAACTGCTGCTGGCATTGGAGAGTGCACAACTTATTAGCAGGGAGGAGACGCATGCCTCATTTTGGAATGCATAATAGAAACAAAAAAAAAAGCTACAACCATCAGTCTTGAAAAGAACACTAATAATAGCTGTTAATAATATCTTCTGTAGAAGAAGCAAAAATCATTTCTTTTGTTACATCAAAACTGTAGCAACTTATTAGTTTGCTAATCATAGCCCATTTATATATGATCTGCAGCAATGTGATGTGTTCTCGCATTAAAAGCTTTACTGCACTTCTTCGAGATCTGGCGAAAGTGTATTATTATGTTGGATTGTATTATCGAGTTAGTCTATATTATTAGGTTATCTGAAAGAAGAACAATACAGTAGCAATAATGCTTCGATAATAATAATAAGTAGAATAATATTGTCCTTTGCCTCGTGAGAGCTTTATAGTTTACTGCAAGAAGTACATATTTAAAAGCTTTTAAATATCTGTCAACAAGAAGCTTGCTTTACACAATAAGCATACAAGATTTTAGTCAAACTTCAAACTTCAAACTTTCAAATTTACAGGCTGTTTACAGAATTTTACATGTACTTTCGCATAGTGTAGTGTTCAAATCACTTCAAGCAATGAAAACAACGCACTAAACAGCCCAGAAACGTAGAAAAGCTATATTTATTTATTACCTCTACATACAAAAAAACCTAGAAAAATTTTGCCATAGTTCTCCTCTGCAACGATGTTAGGCGGAATTTGAAGTACTACCCAAAAGTGCAATTAGGCAGTATTTCAATTAGACCACCCCTCAGGTGCTAGAGCGTGCCTTACTACACCCCTAACATGAGGAATTATGTTTATTAAGACCCTTAATTATCGCTAAGTAAGTAGAATCAATAATTAAGTTTGGACCAGCCTATCTAATCCTAGCCTCGGAATCTTGTTATTGTTGAGCTTCAGTGATAGGCACATTCACTCAACGTAAAAAAAAAGGTACAGTATGCTTCACAGAAACATAGAAAGAAAGAAAAATAGTGAGGGTAATAACATTACATGCCGATGAAAATTAAAAAAAAATGAGGGCAAGAAGCCAAGAAAAAAAGGGGGAGAAAAAGAAGCTAATAAAAATGTATAACTTGTGTCTACTACTATTGCTCTGGCTGTTGTCATCCACAGAAAAAAAATAGCTTGATTGATCTCTTGCAGCATCCAGTAGTGTCCATGTTCATTCCCATTTGCCTGCCTATACATAATTCAAAGAATATAGTCAGTATTGCATTCCTCAATCAACGCCATCATATCATAATAATATATACCTACCTAATTGACTGTTGACAGTTCCGTTTGCATCCAGTAGTATTCATCATTCATCATCCATCAGTAGTAGTCGTCGTGACCTTATACTTTTTGCCTACACATCATATCAAAATAGTATAATAATAGTCAGCAATGTATTCAGCAATCTAAGTCATCATTCATTTATACTTACTTGATAAACAATTCACAACAGGTTCTACATTTAATGTCCTGGAGCACCACCGTGTGCTTGATACCTATATTCTATCAAATTTGGATAGTCAGTATGGTATTATTAAGCAGCAGACACCATCAAAACTTACCCGATCGATTGAACCAACAATGATACGTAGCAGTAGTATATAAGACTTGATTATACCACCAGGCCAGAGAACAGCATTGCTAATGATTACTTGCTGACAGTACCAAACCAGAGAGAAGAATTGCTACTGATGATGATGACTTGCAGATATTACCAAACCAAAAGTGAAAAACAGCGCTTCACATGCCTTGCAGATAGTATCAGACCAAAAGAGAGAAGCAACACCACAGATAACTTGCAGATAGTACCAACCAGAACAGCAGCACCACTATCAATGAATTGCAGATAGTATCGAACCAGAAATAGCAGGCAGCGCCAGATATTTTGTTGAAGTTGAGAACAAACAAAACCATTATTATCTACTAAAAAAAAATATAAGAGAGTTCAGTTAGGCGCAATTCAATAAAAGTAGCAATCTACGTTACGTACCGAATTACTATTATGAAAGATATCAAAAGAGATTCCAAGGAAGTAGCTGTAGCAGTAAGTCAAATTGTTGTGTCGTTGTCGTCGTCGTCGTCTTGTTTGCTTTAAAGCAGTAACTACCTATTCTGAAAAAGAAAGAAAATGAATTAATAAATACTAGTGCTAGACAATCTATTCAGCAACAAATACACTCACTAGCATATGGCAACACTGATGACAGGCTTGATGAAGAACTTGTTGCTATTGTTTCCAAAAACATTATTGGAGTGAGTAGAATAATAGTAGTAGAACTGCTGCTGTAGCTGTAAAAATAATATCAAAAACGGGGGAAGAAGGAAAAACGGGGGAGTGCAAAAGCAAACTATTGTGCATTTGACGTCACGAGGTTTCTCTGTATATAGTAGCTGATATCAAACTGAGATTAAAAGCTCCATTGATCAAAATGCCATTTCATCATTCTGGAAATTTGTCATGGCCTAAAGTTGGCAGTTGTTCATAGTAAACACTTGATCAAGCTTATATCAAACTTGTGCAGAATTAAAAGGCGCATTGAATGGTATTACTTTTGTCTGGTTTGATCAGCATTAGGCGTTTCAAAGCGACAGAAGATTTTTTGTCAAATTTTGATGGTTTTTCAAGAAAACCTCCATCTCTGTTAAAATAAACCTACTTGTAACATAAATGATTATTGTAACGCAAACAATTTCCTATCGTTTGAGCCCTTACTTGAGGCTCTAGCTTGACTCTACGTGGAGAAATGAGCAAAAACGTCTGACCCAAAAATTGTCAGCTAACTTTTTCACCTGTCAGGATAAGCCAAAATTGGTCAAAGATGGCTAATTTTTTAAGGACATAACTTTTTGTAATATCTCTGCCAATACTGAGCAGATTTGAACAAAACAACAACCGTTTGATAGGTCTACATTAGCCCCAACATAATCTAAAAGCCAAAAACACCTAATAGACGTTCCCTTCATGAAATAACTCAAAGTCATATATTTTGATTTGCCTCAAGCGGGCACTGCCCGACATATTTTTGAAAACACTAACAATAACCATACCATCGTATAGAAAATTAAAAGGGAAACAAAAGTCAAGCACTACGCAACATCGACTCACTTAGTAAATCATGGAGAAATATCCATCCAAACTTGGATCGTTTTTTACATTTTCCCTTATTACTGCTTCACATCGTCTATCACAAACTCAAATTTAACACGTACTAGTCAAACAAAGTATTACAAACAACTTTGGCTAGATATACAACCAAAATTCACATATAAAATTCAATCACTTTTATTAGTACCATCTGCTCAAATCTTGCATTTTTCACAACTTGTTTATTTCTCAACAACAACTCATTTTATCCAAAATTTAATTGCAGTTTCATCTTTTCCACTAAATTTCGTTATAATAACATGCCAAGCTTGAAACTGTAGCATCAATACTTAAAATCTCGATGTTTGATCGTCCAAAAGTCCAAAAGTCAAATTCTGAAAATCATTTCCAACATCCATGACCAGATATGAGGCCCCATACACAATATGAGATAACTTGAAACTATTGTAGTACTATAAAAATGAGGCAACTTTTTAGCTGAGGACATGGTATTAGAAATAATGCCTTGTCGTCCTCCAGATAATAACTGCTGCTGGCATTGGAGAGTGCACAACTTATTAGCAGGGAGGAGACGCATGCCTCATTTTGGAATGCATAATAGAAACAAAAAAAAAAGCTACAACCATCAGTCTTGAAAAGAACACTAATAATAGCTGTTAATAATATCTTCTGTAGAAGAAGCAAAAATCATTTCTTTTGTTACATCAAAACTGTAGCAACTTATTAGTTTGCTAGTCATAGCCCATTTATATATGATCTGCAGCAATGTGATGTGTTCTCGCATTAAAAGCTTTACTGCGCTTCGAGATCCGGTTAAAGCGTATAGTGCAAATTATTCTTGTGACCTATAATAGTAGCAATTTTTTATTGGAGCAAGCCAAATTTCAACAGCCGCCGCAGTAATAAAAAAGCAGTGGTGGTAGTTGATGAAATTGATATTAGAATAATGGAAACGTCGAAAAAGCCATTGTAAAATACTATTTTTCTCTGTTTCCTTGAAGTTTATTAGATGAGTTGAGCCTGCAGCTTTAATGTTTTATATTTATAAAAGTAAGGCGCATCAAATGGTGCACGTTACAAGTTGCTGGAGCTCAACTGGAGGTCACAATCAGCAAAAACAGTTATACCAGTTTTTTGGGCATTGCGCAAAAAAACAAGTATACAAGTAGCTCGTTTATAATACCAACAGATGTACGATATTTTAAGCTTTTGAATGAGCTATATTACATAGTAAATGCTTCATTATTGCTTGAGATATTACGGATTTTTAAAAATGGCTATCAGTTCCCTTGCTATGATACACATAGTTCACATCAAATCAATGAAAATCAAATTAGCTATAATTCAAGTATGTTATAAAACAATAAAAAAGACGCAGATCTCACACAGAAAATATGCTTCAAAAACTCTTTCTCGAGGAGATATTTACTTGCAAAACCTGTGTAATAAGCGGGGAGAAAATGGATATCTTGAAATGGGCAGCTCAATGTAGGCGAATGAAGTAAAATACAGCTGCCTAATTTTGAAGGCAGTGTTTTCCAGCCTCTCAGTTATACGTACATGTCTTCAATTGTTCAACTTGATTATGATCGTTTTGGTTCGTTCTCAACATAAAAATGATCATTATACCCAAAAATTTGTAAGCAGAGAAGCATATATAATTTAAAGTGAAATGAAATAAAGGCTTTGAAATTAAGCCAGATACAAAAACTAAAGACTTTGTTATTAACGGAATCAAGCACATCTACTTTTACTAAATCCGAAGTATCGTTACATCCATCAATGATTCGAACACAGCGTTTCAAACATACAGCCAACATTTTGGATCATCGAGATGTTCCTAAACATCCTGCTGATAATTGGCGTCCTGATTCGAACACAACAACTGAGTTATCCCAAATCATGAAGAAATCCCAAGGACCCACCAACTATATGTATTATTTGCTTACTTGGATCAATGTAAACGCAATACATAAGCTCAATTTTGTGCTGTACATGATAAGCGTGCATAATGGCACAGCTGTTTCTGATAGCTAGTATCCAAGCTACCTCTCATAAAAAACTATATATTAATGTCATACAGGAAAGTGATAATATAATAATGTCTCGTTTGTAGGCCTCGCAGAAAGCACGTGCCCTGAGTCAGTGCTCCGCGTAGACTACAAAAAACGAGAAAAAAAAGACTACCTCATAAAGTACGCGTTTTTTAAAGACAATTTACTCTTTTATTTATTGACAGATGGGTTTAATAAGGGACAATTGCTTTTGGGTATGCATAGATGGAAAGTTAAATGATGACTCTTGAAATCTTTTTTGTACGCTTTTCACGTTTAACAATGAGATTCTCCTTCTTATTGGATCGTGTTACATTAGACGATATCAGGTCTTTTTTCATGCCATCCAATAGAGCAGTAGAAGCAGAACCATACTGTTGCAAGGACATAAGCTGCCCCTTAATCACTTGAGAGCGTAAAACCTGAACGTCAATTTGCAAGTAAGAATCTTGTATGGCTGCAGTTTGATTGTAAGGTGAAACTAGAGAGATGGTAGGGGGTGATTTGTCCTTGCTTTGTGATTGAGAAGAGTGCATGGAAGCCAGTTGGGAAAACTCTTTGGAATACAAGTACACATGGCCATCGTTTGAATCCTTGGTGTCAGACTTTTCGTTTGCATTATTAGGAAACCAACTAATAAGCTTTTTATCATTATCTGCGCTATCACCACTGACATCTAGTTTGTGATTGATCCACGTTTGAAGATCACGAGGTCGCACAGAGTCAATAAGAACAAGATCAGTTGAATTAATGTCGCTTGTGGATGCATCGGATGTGGATGTCGTGGTTTCCATGGCTTCATCACAATATTCAGCATGCTGCTGGCAAAATTGTTCCACAGAATAGTCCATGTCACTAATTAAACTTGTCAGAATGCTTGTATAATACTGCTATTCTCGATATACTTACTCTGACGATGTAGAGCCGATCAAAGGAAATTGCTTCTTGGACAAGACTGAAGAGCCACCCACAGTTAAACGATCAGAGGCTCTTGAAGGCAATGTAAATAATGCAAAAGAGAACAAAATGATCTATTTTTAAACTAGTCAGTACTTGATAGACCTACTCTATATATATCACATTTTACCATAAACACCACGCCGGTAGCCTTTGAGGGCTTCTGGCCATTATTGATTAAATTTCTCTTATTGTTGCCAATATGAATAACAGTATTGCTGCTATTCACTGATTGCGTTTGCTCCAGCTTCTCTTTTAATTCCATATTCTCCTTCTCCAGTGATTGGATTCTATTTTCAAGTGTACCCACTTTATGCACCAGTGTCTCATTTTCCATCAATAAATTTTGCTTTTCCTCCTCCAAAAGACTGAGATGCTCTCTTTTTCTCTTGCGAGACAATAAAGCAGCTGCACGGTTCTTGATTAATCTCTCTTGTCGTTTCTGGATTTGAGCTTGTTTTTGAGCTTCAATTGATGTAGGCTGTGATGTTGATGGTGGTGGTGTTGTGGTTTGTTGCTGTTGTTGTTGCTGTTGTTGTTGTAATTGTTGTTGCTGAGGTTCAAGTTGGCTAATTGCAACAGTTTCATTTACTGTACTTGTTGGGCCAGCCAACGGAGATGAACTGCTAGAACTAGACACATCGATAGCCATAGGTTCTTGTTTAATTTGCACATCAGGGCGAGGCGCAAGCGGTTTTGGGGCTAATAATGAAGGTTGTGGTACACAAGGAGCGGGAGCAGTAGTGTCCCTCTTCTTTCTGCCTCTTCTTTTTTTGGGCTGTTCATTCGCTACAATTGTGGTAGCGGAGGTGATAGGCAGCGGTTGAATGAATTGAGCGTTGGCAACATCCATGGAGGGCAGAAAGAATGGGAAGGCATTCAGGAGGTCAGATGGATGATGTTGTTGTGGTAAGCAGGGGTTAAATAAATCGTTTGTATTGTTTGTTGTCCACGCATGCTGATCACTACCAAGAAAATCTGTGTTGATATCCAGCATAAAATCATCTACCGAGTGTTTTTCAGGTGAACCGGTTGTTTCTGAGGATGAAGATGTGCTTGATGGTGGCGATAAAGGTGTATCTGTTGATAGATAGTCTGCGTTCAAGTAAGACATGATCAAGTCTTCTTGTTCTTCTTGTAAAATCTCAGGATCAGGCTTAATAAATGTCATTTTTCTTGAAAAATAATAATAGTGCGAAAGAAAGAGAGAGGGAGAGAAAGAGATGGAAACTTGGCGAGCGGTTTTAAATTGCATGTTCTACCAAACGAAAAGGAGTTTCAATCAATGAATCTGATTATATTTAGCCCACTCTGATTTCTTTATATATATATTTAGCATCCTAAGAATCTGACTCTGGGCAGAAATGTATCAGATTTGTTGCTATTTTTTGTCATGTATGAATAATATCAATATCAAACTGAGCACCTTCAATGCCACGGCAACATACTATGTGATATTGTAGTAATTACTTAAGGTTTCATTATCTAATATAGTCCTACCTAACACATAAACATGCATATATTAATTTTTTTCGAGGTACCACTCTCATTTCGCTCACACCCATTTGGTTTCCACGCTGCTTGAATTTACATAACCGCACTGAAAATTTTTATTTGCTTGTACTTTTTTCTTGCTTTTTGCAACTAACAATTTATTACAAATGGAGTTCCCAGAAGCACAAGATTTTGAAGCTTCAAAGTTGGGTACAAAGTCATAGTAATGTATTCATGTACATGTTTTATAGCTTAGCACTGATAAATTATGTGTGAATCAGCTGGGATACAGTTTATGACCGAGAAAATGATAACTTCAAAGAGATTGGAGATATTGGAGAGATCTGGTTTGGCGAAGATAGTGTGGAACGCATGGTAGAATGGGTTACAGAAAATGTGAGTGACCCTGAGAGTCGCATGATTGATCTGGGTTGTGGAAATGGACACTTATTATTGGAATTAAGTAATGAGGGCTACAAGAATTTGCATGGCATAGACTATTCTGAATCGGCTATCACACTTGCCAAATCTGTTGCAAAGCAGCGTGAATTGGAATGGATTCAATACGATGCTGTAGACTTCTTGACCAACCCAGATTGGTTTTTGCCCAACGACAAATACAATGTTGTGCTGGATAAAGGTACTTATGATGCTATTTCTTTGCATCCAGATCAAGTTCAGGCCAAGAAAGATGGCGTAGCTGGTCCCAGGGAGAAATATGTGGAGTCAGTATATAGAATGATGGATCCCAAGGGTTTATTTTTGATCACAAGCTGTAACTGGACCAAGGAAGAGCTGATTGATAACTTTTCCAAATGTAATTACATTACGAGAAACATTGATTTGATCCATTGTTACTAATATGCCTTGAATGATCTAGACTTCCGCTATCACTCTAGTGTAAAGTACCCCGTCTTCCAGTTTGGCGGCCATGAAGGATCAAAGATTTGCACCGTTGCTTTCGAGATGGCTAGCAATTCCAAGGAGTAAACCAATCATTCGAACTGTAAAATAAATCAAAGTTTTTAGAGCCTTTTGGTTCATATCTCAACAATTACATGAGCATCTAATGAATCAGTCAACAATTTAAGTTTCAGGAGGACCAACAACATTAATATACGTATTCCGATTACAAGTGCTATTGCTTATTGGGCACGATTCACTTTTATGATTTAATAAACCCTTGGCGCCTCATGTTATGTTGACACCTATTAAGGGTCTTGACATTTCAAAAATAACACACACTTGCTCGCCAAGCTACCTTTTTTTTATGTTCAGCAGAATGCAGTGTGTTACAATCTAGGGTATCACTATTTGCACAATCGAAATTACTTCCTGCTTTGTGCACCATCGTTAATTACTACGAGCATAAATATTACTTTGCACATCATCAACTTCTGCTCTTCGTATGTTTTTGACGGATATTAGGGGCATCACTACAATTTAAGCGCATAGCCATGCAATCACACTGTGATATCCAATGCCTCAAACTGCACTAAATGCTCCATAACATCATTTGCAACTGTGAATATGACTCTTTTACGATGTTTTGAGTCTACATCAATGCAAACAATTCATATGCAAGTAGACAGTATACTTACATTAACTCTTGCTATTGGATAGCATGTTAGAAACAGCTAAATCCGGATACACTTGACGAGTGATTTCTTATGTCAGAAGCTGTTTTAAACCACCAGAATAGCACCAAACAATTGCTCTCGCCCTAGCAGCTATTTGCTGATACATTTTCTCAATTTTTTGGGATCGATGACGATCATTTAAAATTCTTTTGCAAAAGCATCAAAGATGAGTTGTTTGCATTTTTTACCCCAAAAATGAAGCCCTTTATTATGGTGCATATAATACCAGAATGATTCTGATATGATCCAGGGCAACATCTGGAACTACTTTTGTGAGACCTTTATACGGGAAATCTCGTGATTTAGGCACTAGATCAGATTTCGTATTTTAGTGGGTTGTTCGATATTCTACAAATAGATTAGAAAGTAGGGTAAGTCGAACGCAACTTATATAGCTGAATTTGGCAAAAACGACAAAACAAACTTTTCTGTGTTCGTAAATCCGATCGACTCGACATTGCACTTGATGTTGTTGATAGCTAATACTACACGAATACTATGCGATACCAATTGTTTGTAAGAGGCACTATTTATGAAGCTATTGAACTACTGCCAGAAGTGCCTGACGATTATTGTTGACTCGAAAATGGAATGTATCGTTTTATAGTGTAGTATCTCAAGATTTCGAACTGCATGTGGCAGATAAAAAACCAAAGGACTTTACTATTATTGAATTCATTATTTAACAGTACAAAGAAATAGTTCACTATCTATCAAGCGGACAACTAAAACTCATCATTATTGTAAGATGTTTATGTAGAATGTACCAGTATCGATCATATGGAATGATCTAATTCATGTTTACAATGCAAAGAGAGCCAAAAACTCTTGCCATCTTTATTGTCACAAAAAAAAAAAGAAAAAAAAAAGAAAAAATCGCTCACTTTGGCTTCTATTGACGCTCCCAACCTTGGTTCTTTGCAAACATCTGAGGTGGCATACCTAGTAAGAAAATGGTGCGTCAGTGTAAAAATCGCATCATCTCAGTACAAAAAAAAAAACTTACCATTGGCCATGACATGAGGTGGCATTGGCTGTTGCTGTGGCTGTTGCTGTTGCTGTGGTTGCATAGGAAATCTAGGTTGTCCTTGCTGCATATGAAGCATTTGTTGCTGATTGAAATGAGGAGGAGGAGGAGTCATCATAGGTCTTTGTCCAGGCGGTAAAAGAGGAGGCATCATCATATGAGGAGGCAAGTATTCTGAACTGTTGCCATTTCTCAAGTGTGGTGGAGGCATTCCTCTTGGGGGAGGAGGCATATCGCCGTTATTGAATTGTACAAGCTGCTCGAATGCACGATGATCCATCATGGGTGGTTGAGGCGAGTAGGGAGGTTGTTGATAAGCGAAATACTGTGGTGGTAATGGAATACCATTTGGCATTTGAGAGTGCTGTTGTTGCTGCTGTTGCTGTTGAATGTGAGGAGGTAAATGCTGTTTCATGGCTGCAGGAGAATAGCGTGTATTTGAAATGGGCGGAGTAGACTTGGTAGATTGCAATGAAGGTGATCTGCCTTCTGATGATCTTGCGCTCATTTGACGAAGCACAGATGTAGGCAAGTTGTTACCGAATCGATTAGAGACGGAAGAAGCTGAGGACGTAGAGGAGGAGGGTTTGTTTTCAAAAGGTGAGCCAGTCATCAATGGTGATCCTTTATTCACTCTAGGTGAGCCTTGCAAATCATCTTCGCTGTTGCTGTTGCTATTATGTGGTAACGAGGGTTTGGGTTGAGATAGAATTTGAAGTACACGATTGAAGCCCATGGCATCTTCATTTTGATTGCCTTTGGGTTCATTGTTTGCCTTTTTAGCACCCAACGATTTTAAGATGTCTTCCTCAGAGAACACCCTAACATTTTGATGTTGTTGTTGTTGCTGCTGCTGCTGTTGTTGTTGCAATTGTTGCTGGTGCAATTGTTGCTGCTGCTGCTGTTGTTGTTGTTGCAATTGTTGTAAATGATGTGGAAGTGGGGATTGGTGCTGATGGTGTTGCTTCAATTGGTTTGTTGCAGGTGCTGCTGTAGCAGACTGAGGTCCTTGGAATAGATCATTCAAGCTTATGGAACGAGGTTGCGCACTTGTAGATTCTTGAGGTTGCACAGGTGCTTCGACTACAGCAGTTGTCATAGGTTCCTCACGCTTTGCAAAGAACTTGGCAAAACGAGACCCGCCCTTTTGCTCACGACGAGGCTCTGAAGAGGTATCTTCAAAGAAAGAGAGAGGGTCTACCTGTTTGGGTTCGATTGACAATGCCTCCAACGACTCTTCAACCTTCTTTTCTGGTTTAGCGACGACAGGATGCTCGTTGATACCATCTCTCTTTTTCATGTTTGATTTCCACGCTTCCAAATCATTAGCAAATTGCGCTTGAATATCCTCATCTTTTGCTTCGACTTCGACCTCAGGTGTATAATCCATCCATTCTGGAGTTCTTTCAGCGTCAGCGTCTTGATAACTGTTGTGATGGTGATTCTTGGTATTGCTGTTATTTGAGCGACCGTTCGCGCGATTGTTATTGTTGTTGCTTGTATTGTTATGCGAATCTACAGTGAATAAACCACATTAGTGTTGGTTGCCAAAAGCAAGGAGCCATTTAGACTTACATTCTCGTCTTCCGCTGCTGCCATTCTTCATCTCACTTATTCGCTCATTATTGTTGTATCGTTTGTTATTGTGTGGTGGTGACGATCCCATGAATTTTCTGTCGGATGATGGTTTGTTGTTATCGGTTCTGTGTGAAAATCCCTTTTCTCCTATATATGAAGGACCACGAGGTGACCGATATTCTTTTATTCCAGTGTTGTTCGATCTCTCATCCAGCTTGCAAACTTTGATTTAGTTTCCCTGCGCATCTCCAGCCTTACTCTCAACTTACTTGTCTATGATTGTGTCTTGAGGAGCTGGATTGAGGAGGTTTTGACATGTTTGGTCCTTCGTCTGTTCTTTTCAGGCCTCCGTATAGTGACGAGGCAAAGTTTGTCTTTGTGGGGCCGAGAATTATACTTTTATCTATGTGAGAAGCAGGTTACTATTCATACCGTGCGGTCTATACAAATCGAATACCTTACCTGTAGGTGTACGGGTAACAATTGAGCCATTCAAGATATTTTTACATGCTGGTGAATCAGGGTCCTCACTACATGGACATTTTAGTTAGTACACACATGACAGAACTGGCCATTGCAAAGCAGCATTACCCAAACCAAGTCAATAAAGAGGGCATTTCTTCTGGTTTTTGTACAAGCGGGCTATCATGCAAGCCTATCATTACTTCTTTTGTGTAGCGAATAACTGTCGTTGACGCTGATAATCCTTGTTCGTTATCTGACATTGCTATTTTCTGTTGTTTTTTGTGTGTCTTTTTTGTTGTTTGTGTATGTGTGTGATAGATGGGGCTATTTGAGAGTACTGAAATTGATCAAGGCCTTGAAAGGTGTATTCTTGTGGAAGGGAACAAGAAGGAGAGATAAAAAATAGACCGAGTAGGGGTGGCTAGTTAAATAGAATAGACGCGCGTTCAATTATTTTTTAATGTGGGATTCTTGATGGTTGAGATGGAGGTTCAGCTTGCAGTTTCTTTGTGCTGATTTCGTTGTTCAAGTGTTTAATGATATACAATCTTGCGACAGCTGGAGTTACTGATGTGGTGTTTTTTCTTTTTCTTGTTGAGCTCCTTTGTAGGCTTTTAGGTATAGAAAAGAAAGGAAAGATTTTCAAATGTGAGCCATTGGAATGGGTTTATAATCAGAGGCATCCAATGTGACTTATGAAAGATTTTTTCGACACTATATTCAGTCTTAAACGACATGCAAGGCAGTATTCACTTGATGGGGGGGGCTTCATAAAATCAAGTTGGCAGCATACTAGGGAGTGGTTGTGCAATTTGGTCCTTCAATTGAGTCGTTAGCTCGTACATATATATATAGCTCAATGTCATGTCGAGCTGGAATAGAGAAAACGCTTTACGTTTCCTTTTTAGCAACGCATTGCAATCTATACAAGCACTACATCTCGTCTGGTACCTGTTGCTACACATCTGGGCATCTTTTTTGGCCAACATCAAAATGATGGCATTGCAGCCATAGCGGTCAATGTTACCGCATTGCCTGAGACAAACACACCATATTAAGAATATGCTGAGCTTCAACAAAGAATCATCACATAAAGTTTTCACCTATTCCTTGATGGAATCCCTCTCTTTTGTTTACATTGCTACATTACTTGAATAAAAAAAAATGTCATCTATTGCCGTACTAGGTGGTGGTATCTCTGGATTGTCTGCTGCTTACTATTTAGCTCGTTTAGCTCCCGCCTCAACCAAGATTGTCCTGATTGAGGGCAAGGATCGTCTGGGCGGTTGGATTCATAGTCGTCGTGTAGCTCCTGGTAAATATAGTCGAGATAAAGCACCTCAATTGTCAAATGAAAAGGACTCTATACTCTTTGAAGCTGGTCCTAGAAGCTTACGACCTGAGGGT
The DNA here is from genome assembly GCA_037974945.1 of Mucor circinelloides. Classification (NCBI taxonomy): domain Eukaryota; kingdom Fungi; phylum Mucoromycota; class Mucoromycetes; order Mucorales; family Mucoraceae; genus Mucor; species Mucor circinelloides. The sequence continues at coordinate 40,433 of JBBNAA010000029.1, read as the reverse complement.
CCCAATGGTGCTATCTTGTTAGAAATGGTAAAGCATCTTGCCATCTTGAATGCATACGATAGCTAACCATTCACATGTGTAGATTCAAAATCTCGATTTAAACAATGAAGGTTTGCTCAGCGTACCCAAAACAGACCCTTCTGTCAAGAATCGCTACATTTACTACGACGGCGAGATCAATACACTCCCATCAGGCCCTATTTCTATGCTTTTGAAGAAGCCTCCGGTTTTCAAGTCTGTCATACTCGCCGGCGCTCTTGAGCCCTTGAGGAGCTCTCGTTTCAAGAACGGCAAACCCAAAGATGGAATTGAAGATGAATCCATGTACAATTTTATGAAAAGAAGATTCAATGAACATACAGCCATTAATTTGATGGGAGCTGTCGCGCATGGTGTTTATGCAGGAGATGTGAAGCAATTATCAATTCAATCTACACTCCGTATGTTGTACGAAGCTGAAAAAAATTATGGTAGTGTCATTGTCGGTATGATGAGAGGCGCTGCAAATACCTCTACTATGCGTGAACGTGGCATGGCTGTCAGATCAAGAGATAAGGACCCCGAATGGTTTGGGCGCATGGAGAAGATGAGTGTGTTGGGCTTCAAAGATGGCATGGAAACCTTGCCAGACCGCCTTCGTTCATGGCTGGAACAACGTCCCAATGTGGAAATCATTCGAAACGATCCCGTCGAGTCAATTGAGCCCTTGGAAAATGGAAAAGAGAGCAAGGTATGTGCATAGCTTGGATTCACACATGTAGCTTATAGACTGACTGTCACTTCTTTGCCAGATCAAAACCAAATCTAACGAGTTCTTTGCTGATCACGTTCTCTCGACGATTCCTTCGTTTACCCTCGAAAAGCTGATCAAGCCAAATTCACTGCCAAATTTGAGTCATAATCCTGCATCTGATGTAGCCGTTGTCAATTTCGCCTATTCTCCGGAGGTCAAATTAGGCTATGATGGTTTTGGTTTCCTGACGCCTCACCGTGATACAAAGTATAGAGTTCCCGTACCGGGTACTCTCGGCGTCATTTTTGACTCAAATGCTATGCCTGGTCAAGAGACAGAACAGCCAGAGGTAGTCAAGGTTACTGCAATGATGGGTGGTGCAGACTGGAAGGATGCATTTGGAAAAGCGACCATCGATGAATTAGATCCTGAAGTAGCTTACAAATACGCAAGAAAGGGCATGAGTGTCTTTCTGAATTTGCATGACGAACCAACCCATGCAATGGTCAATCTTCAAAAGCAATGTATTCCTCAATATGTTGTGGGTCATGAAGGTCGCATGCGAGAGCTACATCATGCCTTAAAGCAAAATTATGGACACTTAATGAGTTTAACTGGTGCTAGCTATATGGGTGTCAGTGTTCCTGATTGTATCAAGAACAGTCGCATGTTGGTGGAAGAGCTGTTGGTTTCTGGTGCGCTTGGTTCTCGTGACAAGGTCGTTACAGGTCTGGGAAGAACGGTAGAATCAAACTCAAAGGAGCTTCAAGATGGTGCTAGAATTAGTAAAGGCACTGTGGATGTTATCCTGAAATCTTAAGGCCCATGTGGTTAAAAATTGTACATACGCATTATAAATAAAGCTACATGTTTGACACATCATTTCTATCATGTCTCGGTTGAACTTGACTATAGTTTCTAGCTAGATACAATAAAGCAGTTTCATTGCCAATGAGGTTTTTTCATTGCTTCTCATTAATAAGTGCAGAGTGTTAACGTTCATATCAAAAGACACCAAACTTTGATGCAAATTATTTGTTATTCAGGGGGGAAGGTCAAAGTGATACCAAATCACTACTTTTAGTTGGCAATCACTCCCTGATATTGTAACTGAATAAGTTTGGGTAATTAGTATGAGTGTATATAGAATAGCAGCTAAAAAGCTGTTGAAAAACCTGAATCTTCAAGACAAAAACAGTTATCAGGTATACAAAATTCGCTTATCTATGCGATACAAATGGCAGGTCTATGAATACTATAGCTAGAGTTACAGAACTAGTAGTGTAAAATAAGCTTTCAGCCACGCGTGGAAACGAGATGAAACATACAAAATTATACCTTACCAGCTTGAAACAGTGCAAAAGACATTTGTTTAGACCAACGCACCGTTTGATTACAGACTAACTCAATCTTCATCTACGTTTTTGCACCTCATCTAATCGAGATGAGGCGGATACACTAAAGTTCTCTGACATTTTCCCATAAGCAAGTTTTAAAACTAGACTGGACACCTTTTAGGCAAGCTACAAACATAAAACTACCACTGTTGAAAAGCCAACATGCGTGATATTTTTGGCGTCGATATTTGCGCTTTTGTATAGAGAATTGTAGTAACTATAGCTTCTAAACGTGGAATGTTTTGTTCAAAAACACGTCAAAAGTTCTCGTGGGGCGTAACCTTTAAATGTCAATAGATTTTTGTCAGTCACCATGATTTGAATATGAATAGAACCACTGCTTATCGTAGAAGCGCTTGCCCTAGAGTCTCTTCCTTTATAGAAAGCCTCGATTTTGGAGATAAATTCGGTGTTGGTGTAGCCGGTTCTGTTGGTGAGCTGCGGAAAGGTGCGCTGGAATATTATGCTTGATAAACCAATGAGGCCGATAGCAAGCGCAGACAACTTGTCTCGAAAGAAGACGCTTCTTCCATATTGTCGAAGTATGCATTGGGGGCTGTAGCATAAAAAAACACCAGGAACTTTGCGAGAAGCTACTTTACCGGGAACTGTGAGATGGACAGTGGATGGGGACAGTTTTGAGAAACAGTATTCTCTCTCCTCGCTTGTCCAAGTCTTGGTTATGAAAGAGGTCGAGATGAAGTTTGTAGCGTTTGATACCAAAAGGAACTGTCTCGGTCATTGTCACAAGCCTATTTTCTGTGTCTGAGAATGTCGCATCTTGATTGAGATCCAGGCCATCCTTGATCTGTCGGCTGTAGTTGGCTTGCTGAAATGCTGTTCAATTCTGCTCTGACTGTCTGCAATCTTCTGTTTGAATACTTGCTCATCTTTGTAAGACTCTTCAATGACAATGTTATTCTTCAATATCGAGCCTGGCCATTTTTTGTGCTTGTCTTGAGCGCTATCTTGGTTGTATGTTGCTTTGGGTTTGCTGCCCAAGATACGAACTGTCCTTAGACCTGGCATTATAGTCATGCGCTGAGCAAAGATGAAGCCATAGGAATTACAAACTTACTGCACAGCACCCAGATCAAATATCGAGTTGAAGCACGTATCCTTGTTCTGGCTAGACTTTATGTTTGATACCAAAGGGGAATCATCATAGTTGCACACGATATAGCGTTCACAACCTCCATCCAAGATGTGATAGATGACAGTGGCATGCAAGGACAATGGATACTGTTTGGAGAGCTGCAAGTCAAGGAGCAATTTTCGTTAAAACTTGATGTAGTCAGTATGCGCAAAGACATCGTTCGCCATAATGCAAAAGGGTAAGACTCTGGCCATGGTATTCTTTGACGATTCGCTTGGGATGTATGGCTTGATGAGATTGAGGAGCTTCAGGCAGCATTCCGTCTCAGCCGTAAGTGGGTCCTTTAAGAGATTGTTGACACGGCCTTGGTTATGAGCAGTGATCTTGTCATCAAGAGTTAGGATACAGATTCACGAAACTACGCGATGTGTAACACGGTTTGAATTTGTCAAGGTTTGTGAATCTAACAAGGGTGAGAAGACACCTTGCTATATGATCAAAGCTGATTTCAGTGGTAGTGTACATTAGCTATATGCCTTCTCTAATATAAATAATTGATAGTTTGACGTGTGTCTTTTTCCAATGGAATGAAATCAATTATGTACGTCAAGGAGCTTTTCGATACTTTTATTGGATTAACGAGGAACAACCAGAAATGATTGAACGCATAGTACATTATTCGCGCGAGGGAAATCAGCTATATAATAATAGAGCCAGGGCGTTTTGAACCATGTAAGGCAATGTCAAAGAAAGAAAAAAAAAACTACTTGCATATATGTAAAGAGTTTCATTAAAGGCCTTGCTTAGTTGTAGTCTTGTCAATCACTCAGCCCTAAAAAAGAAGGATGTGTGTGAAGAGCAACGTTGTTTGGCTCTGTCTTATCTTATTGCTTTAGTCCCGACACAGCTCGCAACTGCAAACACATTTTTCTTGTTGCTAGTGTGTGTGGTTTATTGTACGCCAATAAAAGAACTGCAGCCCTTTCTCATCTTTCCAAACTTGAAATAAATGGTAGTAAACTAATATTTTATGACAAGGTATCTTCGCTTGAGCATGAGCAAGAAGAAGACGAGTGAAAGCATATGAAATTGCTCGAGATCAAAAACAACATGTAGCGGCAATCAAACATTTGTGCACGATGAACTCAGGTTCAGGTACGAGTTTGATTCTCACTTATCAGTTCTGAAAATAGATGTTTTGTCATACATGTTCGAAAGTGTTGGTTAGATAGAGCGGCAAGGCGATGTTGAGCAGTTTAGTTGTCATCGTGAATTAAACCATGCTTAGCAGAAGCCTCGATGATAAAAATTGAGAAGAAAATTTTTACGTCTGAAAATTTTTACGTCTGAAAATTTTTGCCAATTTGATTCTAAACTTCTTTGAGCAATGGATCCATTTGAGATTATCATTGGTGTTTTTCCCAGCATCTCACGCTGCGTGTGGCCAAGATGTGGGGAAAATTACGATAGGGCGGGGAAGTAGAGAGAGAGAGAGAGGAGCCTTAAAGATATGATGAGAAGAAATGCACAAATGATTAATAAGTTCTTTACCTCAAAAATGGCAAATGTCAAGCAAGTAACACACATTTAAATGAAAGATAGTATACGAATGTTGAATAGCATGAGAAAAAAATGAGAAATAAGCATCGAAAGCGTTACAAGTGGGAATCAAATAGTCTAAAGAAATGCCAATGTTCGCTCGGAGCGACCGAGCTGCATGTCTGCCAGTATTTTACTCACGACAAATGATCCCCGTTTATCAAAATTGAAAACCCAGGGAAGAACTAATATCCTCATGCAGAGTTAGATCAAAGAACGAGGTTACTTGTGATTATTTACTTGCTGCATTCATTTAAGAGATAAGCTGGTATTGACGGACTTGACCTGGATTTTTTTAAATATTGGGGTAAATCAGCTTTTTCATTAGGAGAATATAATTTTTTAGTGTAGTTTCTTTTTATATGTGCTGATACATAAATCGCAATTGATAGTAAAGAAGCAATATTGTATATCGAAAACAGATACCAGACATCAGAAAAGGTAATTTCATGTTATTTTAGGTATAAAAAAATTCATATGAATAAAGTACTGCTTTTGCATGTTATCTGTGATAGTGAATAGAATTGCCATGGCGTGTGTATTATAGCGATATTTCAGTACTACAAGGAAGTAAGACATGCTAAATATGTATAAAAATGAGAAGATCCCACGCTAAGACAATCGTTATACTTTATCAGTATAAAATTTTTCCTCCACCATTACATTCGCCCATGAGGTTGGTTGAATAATCATGGAAAATCAACGATTGCTATATTTAGCATTTTATTAGAGCCAGCAACAAGGGATGCTGATAATGAAGAAGAAAAAAAAAAAAATGGAAAGTGGAGAACCTTAATTTGTCTCTGTTATCATTTTTCAATCTATTACATGTTACCCCACCAACTGCACTCTGGAAACTGCACGTGGAGGTGTTGGTTGTAAAGTTGTGAAACGCATCATATTATCACATCCAATTCCATCAAATACATACCTATCATTCGGAATCTTCTTTATAATATCAAAGCAATTAATAATAGAAGTTCCATCTCTTTCATCATCACCGTCAAGTATGATTTCACCGTATCATAATGATAGCAAATTACAGGTTTCTTCCATGAATTTAGTTACACAAGGAGATCTAAATGATACGTAAATTTGATATGTGTGGATGGTGGTGTGTTGTGTTTTGTGGTGTGCTTTGTGATTCCAAATAGAAAGCAACTCCGTATTATCTCGCATTTTCAACCTCCCCGCAAAATCAAGAGAAAGCAAGCACAAAGATAATTAGATAAAAAAAATCCAGCTGTCATTATTTGATTTGGATCATAAAAGGGCCTGGGAGGGGGGAAAGGTACGGAAGGGAAATAGGATGGAGAAATAGGGTAAATGTAAACCTTATTGGACTATAGCCAACGGATAAAACAAAAATCAGCTTATGATGTTGTCGAACTATGGCATTATCTCGTAATCGTTTAGACCTTTTTTCTTGATATTTATACAGCATCTTCCCGCTCTTCAATGAAGGGCTTTCGGAGTGCATTTTTTGGGGGGGGGGGAAGACACTTTGGCCTAGAAAATGTCATATTTGACTCATACAAGTTAAAATTGGCAAATAGAATAGCATCGTTTCAGAGTAATATCACCTCATTTTGAAATCCAATTCTGATAAAGGGAGTCTGGGCTTTTTATGAGCAAATATCTTACAGTGTATTGTAAAATGACGTTTTTTCGTAATCTGATTCCGGGATTGTTGTGTAAAATACACAAACGAAATTACAACATTGGACATCTCAATTACACACGCCATGGGCCTTCCAACATCTTCTTATTTGTCCTCCCCTTTCCTGGATAGAAAAAAAGAAATTTAGAAAATTTGCCCGGGAAACAGCGAGGACTGCAAAGTAAAAAGAACGGATGATATGATGCTTATGCGGGGTGGAGATGATGAGAGATTAACAAACATCCAATCAATTCTCCATTTGAGTATGCGGGGGAGAGTCCACCCTTGCGGTATCGTCCAATCATACTGAGGATAAGCTCCACCCCACGTGCGATTACACTTTCACAACCCTGAACAGAAGCACTCTTTTATCCAATCAAAAGTTTCTTTAGATAAGCAAACAGGGTGAAAAATTAAAACGGGAGAATCTGGGTCATTGCTGAAGAATTATAAAATTTAGGGTAATTTCGGATAAATCATTATACTTTAATATAAGTTTTTTTTTTTGTTAAATGTGTTTTATTGTTATTTATGTACATAAAGAGAAAGAGAGTAGGGTTGTTTGATATATAATAATTGCTGATATGGTTCTTTGTGCATTGGTACTATACAATATTAAATTAATTGGAAGGAAAAAAAAAAAAAAGTCTACATAATGAAAGAGTGGGGGGATGTGTTATATATATAAATTGCTGATGGTGAGTATGGAATGATTATTTAGAATTGAACAACAGAGTGGATTGAAGGTAATGAAGATGTTGATTCAGAGGAAGCAGCAGCATTAGAGGACATAAAGTGGGATGTAGAGCTAATAGGAGGCAACACACGGGCTTGAGGGGGGCGGTTTAAGAGATCCATTAAGCTGGGTTGAGTGCAATTACTAGAGCGGGCAGAGACAGGATCAAACTGGTTACATTCCAAAGGTGCCAACTTGAACATGGACATTCTAGGTGATCCAATGGGTGATAAGATGGTAGTAGGAGAAAGAGTGGGAGATTGATCAGGTGTGAACAGCATTTCCTCGTTATCGGAGTGATGGGAGGAGAAATTTGAGCTTGTAGAGAGAGCGGGAGAAGGAGGTAAAGATCTGGCAACGAGCATAACAGGCTGTTGTTGTAATTGCTGTTGCTGGATTTGGTGGTTTTGTTGCTGTTGATGTTGTTGAATTGATTTTGCTAATTTTGCTTTGCGTACACGTCTCTTGTTTGGAGAAGTGTGGATGCGAACATGTCTTGTTAATTCATCAGATCGTGAGAATTTCTTTGCACAACCAGGGAATGTACATTGATGAGGTTTTTCACCTGTGTGTGTACGAATATGACGAGTTTGATGTTCAAGTCTGTAAAACGACTTTGGACAGATGGGACATTTGTAAGGTCTGGGGATATTTGCCTTATCAACTGGTGTAATAGCTCTCTTGGGACAAGAAAGATGCATAGTAGAAGTTTGAATAAATGTGGTCATGATGTGTATATAATGGAAATTAAAAAAAGAAGAGAAACGAGAAAGAAATGCATAGCAAAGGGTGAGAAAGTACAGGGTTTATATACTCGATAGAAAACGACTAATTGGGTAAGTGGGGTTTTGATGATGGCTGAGATAACAGATTCAGTGGGGGGGGGGAGAGCATTGATTGTGAGACATGCTTACAATAGCAAGAAAACTCTTTTTCTCCACACATCCGAAAAAGATGAGGGATGTTGATAACCCAATTATGGTAATCCCTGATTTTTCATAGTATTTCACACGATATGATTTTAGAGTTGATTCTTTCCCTTGTGAAGAGACAGCATATAAACAAAATCAGCCATGGAAATCAAGACAATGACAGCATGTATTCAGTTTTATTACGGCTTGGAAGATCGCAAGAGAAGAGAGACGATAATTTATTTCAGTGAAACTCCCTTATCTATGTCCATATCAAAAAGAAATCTCCTATTCTTTCCTTCTCCTTCTCCCCTTCACTCTTGTTTATTCCCCTTGCTCATAGGCACCCCCCTGTGCGTGTGAGGGTGGGTGTTGTGGGGTAATTATTTCCAGATTGTCGGCAATGTGCTTGCTTCTTGCGATATGCTTCCTTCTCTTCATTAATATTCCGCCTTTATTTTATTTCATTTCGTATATTACTACAATGTCATTCCGAATATACATCACGCAATTTTTACCTTGATCTTGTCGACAGTTGTAAAGAATTTTGCTATCCCATCATCATATGAAAATCATTCAAGCTTGTCTGTGCAATTTTTTTTTTTTTTTTTTTTTGCTGTTGATGTACCCAATCAAGACACTTGCTCTTTTCACACAAGCACATATATTTGACATTTCCTTGAATGTATATACACGCATCACATGTGAAATAGTTTATATACCCTGCTGCTCTCCCCCCCCCCCATTATTTTACAATAATTCCACTCTCCTATTCTATCCGTCTAATATTATTATTATACATATTCTCCCCTTCTGCCTCATCATGTTACTCGCTCCATTATAATGCAATGCAAAAATGCTCATGTATATTATCACTGTCATGAGAATCAATGTTGTCATGACAACCAACGAAACAAACTGTCACAAGATGTTGATTCAAGTAAAATTCACACATAATGCACACACACACAGCACAACACAGGACAACATACACATTTGGCGTATTAGAGTGAGGAATTACGCAAGCTCTTTTATTTTCTTTTATTTTTTTATTTTTTTATATATACATCTCATTTCTCTACACATGAATATATTAAAATTTACCCCATTTAACTCATCGGTTGATGCGTCATTCTGGCAATCGCTAGTAGAGAAAAAGCTGAACGTACTCAAATTATCATCAGAATCGCAAGTCATTCAAGGCTACTATACACATGCAACGGCAGCAACGAATGAGAAGCATGAAACAATAAATATTCCAGGTCGATTTCATATTCCTGCAGAAGGATTAGAAGAGGAAGCTCATATGTTTGTGTTTATGAGGGTGGTTTTGCATTAATTTTCTTCTCACATATAAAAAATAATAATATAGAAAGATGGGGTATTATGGTTATAAAGGAACATTGGTCAATACAAATACTATTGAGGAATTTCGCACGACTGATAAGAACCAATTGTTTCAACAAGTAACAGAAAAGGTAATCAAGCCGAGGAATGGAATGGCAGTATATGGGAAAAAAAAAACTAAATGATGTATAGATACAAAATGCAGTTCAAACGAGTCAAGCACTGAAAAATCCGAGTGAATTGGGTAGTTTTCTGTTGCTCACGTTTGCTGATTTGAAAAAATACAAGTTCTATTATTGGTTTGGATTCCCTGCTTTAATGCCAAGTGAACCATGGACGCTGCTGCATAAACAAGACTCAATTGACGCTGATTTACTGCTCTCGCTAAAGAGCATGGATCATGATTGGCCATTTTTCACCATAAAGAATAACCAGCAGGTGCTACCACTGAGCGAATTTGATAGCAAGGATGTAAGATAGGGAAAGCCGTTGTCTGTTAAGTGCTGCTGACATGTATATAGTGTATCATTGGTTTTGTTGACCCTGCTACTTCTACCGACACACCCGGCTGGCCACTAAGAAATTTACTGTATCTTGTATTCAAATCGTTCAATATACGAGCGGTCTCTGTACTATGTTGGCGTCAACATCAACCAGACACTTCGTTTATCATCAAGGTGGAATTACCAGAAAAAGCATCTTATGACAGTAAGTTTCTTTCGTATTTCTTTTCGTAAATGTACAATGATTCACGTTGTAACAAATATATAAGACTTGAAATCTGTGGGGTGGGAACGAAACGTGCAAGGTAAACTTGGTCCCAGAATGGCTGATCTGGGCCCATTAATGGATCCTAGAAGGTATATATATATATACACAATAATAATAATGACGATACTATCGACAAATAACAACAATAACGATGCACTAGACTGGCCGATACTTCTGTAGACCTCAATTTAAAATTAATGAGGTGGCGCTTGATGCCTGATCTTGATTTAGAAAAGATTAAGCAAACAAAATGTCTACTGCTTGGTGCGGGAACTCTTGGATGCTATGTAGCTAGATGCTTGATTGTAAGTTTCTTTTTTTTTCCAGTAGCAAATGAACAGCTAACTGACTACATGTAGGGATGGGGCGTGCGCCATATATCGTTTGTCGATAACGGAAAGGTATCATTCTCCAATCCTGTTCGCCAACCTTTATATCAGTTTGAAGATGCGTTAAACGGTGGTGCCTTAAAAGCTAAATCTGCAGCAAAAAACCTTAAATTAATTCAACCTACTATCGTATCAGAAGGTTACGACTTATCTATACCTATGCCTGGTCACCATGCCCAAAGCTCAGACGAACAACTATCTCAAGATATCGATAAACTGAGTCGATTAGTATCAGATCATGATGTTGTATTTTTATTAACTGATAGCAGAGAAAGTCGTTGGTTTCCTACTGTATTAGCTGCAAAATACAACAAGATGGTCATCAACAGTGCCTTGGGATTTGACACATACCTTGTCATGAGACACGGCGCGCGTCAACATCAACAACAAGACAAATTGGGATGTTACTTTTGTAACGATATCGTCGCACCTACCGATGTAAGATAAAAAATGTTTATCTATCGATCAAGTCTAGAACTAAATTATGCAATAGTCTCTTACTGACCGCACTTTGGACCAACAATGCACTGTTACCAGACCAGGCTTAGCGGCTATAGCTGGTGCCCTGGCTGTTGAACTTATGGTATCATTACTACAACATCCAGATGGGTAAGTGATGAAATCCAAACGATGATAGATCGGGGTTTTTTTTACTGATACTATGTTGGTGCTGTGATAAGGATCAATGCAAAAGCTGATACGTCTAGCAACCAAACTCAATCTTCTGGTTCTATTCTGGGTTTGCTTCCACATCAGATACGAGGCTTTCTTGGGCAATTTAGCAACATGCTGATAGTAGGACAAGCATATGAAAAGTGTACAGCATGCTCAGAAAAGGTATATATCTTTCTCTCCTATCTCTCTTGCAATTCTAATCATCCATTCATCCTATAAGATCTTGAGTGCGTATGATGAAAATCGTCTGAGTTTTGTCAAACAAGTGCTCAAAGACCCACTTTATTTGGAAGAAATTACGGGATTAGCAGCGATGAAAAAAGAAAGCGAATCATTATTAGACGACTGGGATATTGAAAATGACGATGATGATGATTTTTAAAAATTGAAAATAGGGTGGGAAAAATAGCTTTTTTTTTTACGAATTATAATACAAAAAATATCCCTTGGTCTGATCACTGTTCTGATTTTGTGCGTACATTGGAAATTGATGGTGCAACCCCCCCCCCCAATACATGCTTCGGAAATTTGCGTGTGTGCTGGAGTTTATATAATAACGTTGTAGTTTAAAAGGTCGATCGTTTCGTAATCCGATATCGTAAACGTAAAAAGCTTTTCCGGGGAAATCTAATGAAGCTTTAAAGTTCAGGGTTTTCCAGCTCGCAACAGATTGATAAATGAGTTGATTATTTTTCATTCCAGACTAAAATAATTACATAATGTCGTATGATTCTTTTCAAATGTTCAGTATGATTAAGTTGTGATAAACTTGAAATCGGATGGTTTTCTTCATGACTAACGGAAAACGTTCCGCCAAAGTAAACTATTATTCGAAAAGACGTGCCTTTGACTCATCTCATATTATACTCTAGTCGGATTGTGTGAAAAAACAAAGGTAATACAATAGTATGATTTACGGGTAAAATAGTGACATTTTAACATATGAAGAAATGTGGGGTCGCCAGCTTTGTCAAACCCTCCACTGTTTTTTTCTGTACATGCTACACTTGTTTGATTTTGTGTCACTGCATATCCCATTATAAAATACCAAAACGGTTTATTTTATGAATAAGCATGATTTTCACAACTTCTTGCGCTGTACCTAGACTTTTTGCCTTGACTAAATAGAGTTTCTATGTGTATTGCTGCTTACTGTATTATTTGACGTGACAAATGATTTAATTATCTCACGACAATTTGTATGCTTGGATTCCATAGCGGATCGAAAGGTAAAGTGTATCCAAATATAGCTTCCTTTATTTTCACACTTAAATATTGCTTCCATGCATGTATAAATGCATAGCTACATCCTGTGAGTTTCTCATGCCATTATTTAGACAGAATCATGTTTCAATGCACTACAAGACTAAGCAACCTTAATTGCCCCTGCAAATATCATTTCACACACGGAAAACTTTAGAGAAAAGCCTAATCATTTTAAAGTTTCTTTTTTCCACAAATGAAAGAACCACTAATAAAACGCAGTATAACAAACTTTATCCTCATATTTTAAGAATTTCATCTTCTTCAACCAGTCAAAATTAATTTTCTCCTCATGAGGCCCTGGTGGACGAGAAAAAAAAAGGGGGGGGGGAGCATGGATGGAGAAAGCCGGCCTGGAGAACTTTCGAAAAGCATATTTAACAGTTTACGGATCGAAATGGCCAGACTTTCCTTTGGTACGACACGGATGAAGTTTACTTGTTCTGAACATTTCCGCAAACTGTCATTACTTACTAGCCTTGTTTGTCACATCTTCTAATTCTGTTACTATTTTTGAAGCTTGATAATTCACTACAGATGATTTTCATGTATGATCTATGCTTTGCATGTCTTATTTTATGGTGCGTGAATATAAGATTCATGCAGTTTTCATGTGTGGGGTAAATGACCCCCCTCACATTCTGTACTTGTCACTTTGAATACGCGATTCAAGCGATACGAACAAAGTTATACCAAATATTATAAGTGAAGTAATCGCCTGATAGTATGCCATTACTATGGCTCCTACAACTTTCTGTAAATTATAAAATAATACACGATAACCACTGAGCATTCTTTTAGCCGGCTACGATCGTGTAAGGATATTGCTCTTTGTACAAAAAAAGAATCACCCCATGCACGACTATTACTTAAAGCACAATACTCTTCACATAATCATAATACCCCCTTTACAATTTTGCATTGTGCACCACCGTTCATGATGAGCAGCACTGCGATATAAGCGTGCAGATATGCAAACACACCTGATGTCAAGCACCAAAAGCTGCGCTAATACCTCTAATACTCACTTGTAATTATGTATATGACTCCTCTACGATGCTCGAGGTCTACATGAATGGAGATGATCCATATACGGATAAACAGCATACTTGCGTTAAATCTTACTTTTCATTAGTGTGACATTCTATTCCTTCAAGAGAGAATACAAGATGAAATTTTAGATGAATCAAAGAAGTTACAAGACGCAAATATATCTCTTTGATGGTTTTTAATGATTTGTATGAAATACTCAGTGTTCATTAATGACTAGCACAAACGTGTTTATATGACCAATACAGTTCTACTGGTGCATTGAAGTTCCACTGAAGAGGCAATCGAATAATGGAGAGAAGATAGCTTTGTTGACTCGAATAGAGCATGTTTCTTCTATTCACACAGTTAAATTAGGAATAGGGAGAAAGTATTGTATAAAGCTTTATTGAATGATTAGCAAAAACGATGCTTCTTGGTTCAGGCATCATTACATGAGAGCAGTGATGCTATTCCACAAGAGTAACCGCGAGAAGGCGAGCACCATTACCCTCAAAAAATTAGGTATAAACAGGCAAAGACATTCTACCTGGCATGAGAAACCAAGACCGAGATCTTGATTTCTATGCCTAACAACTACTACTCCCCTCATCAATACTGAGGCTTTCCCGAATGAGTTTATTTCACATAAAAGTCTTGGCTTTCTTCAATTTCGGTTAAAAGCATCCTCTCCAGCTTCTCTTTCCTACGATACTTGTATGAAAACAATTGATTGAAACATGTATGAGCAAAGAACAACTTATTCGCAATGAAATGAATACAAGCTGGTGAACTGATATACTTCAAAATTTTTTGTGAGTTAGCCAGCAAGCTCATTGGTGTTTATAGAGCGACTTACACGATAGTATCCTCTTTCTCGTCAAACCCAATGTTCTCTGTTTATCCTTTGATATCATCAATTTCCAATGGCTCATCACTACATCGCACCCAGTTATTTAATTTCCTCAAGTCCAAAAAGAAATGAAGCGTTTCCACCACACACACGATAAAATACTCTCTTAAATGCATCAAATTGACGTTCAACGCTCTTGTTTCGTATAGAATCAGTGTACAATGAAACAAATTCATGCTTGTTCTCCCTTGGGCACAAGAGGCACCGATTGACGTTGTCCAAACACCTCGATGTCTGCTACAAATGATTTGCAAAAGACATTTTCCACATCGCCTTCAAACTCGAGTAGCTCTGCTCAAACCCCCTTTGTCAATGCAGGTCGAAATGCTTTCAAATTGGACAGTCCAGTAGGTAAATTGTGTAGTTTTTTGTATAAAGCAGTTGGTAAGTGAATGTGTAGAATCATAGAATTGTATATCGCTAATCCCAACACCACCCCCACCAGAAAGAACTGGTCTTCACTTTCAAAGCTTGCGGAACTGAACCAACATAGATTGTAATCTTCATCAAATGTATCATGAGTTGTTACATCAGCGAGAATTGGACATGCAAATCAACAATGAAGCTTGAACTTGCCTCTGCTTCCGTTGTTGACCACTTCTTGAACATAAATGCTTAAGATCTTTATACATATTGATAACCACTAGGCAAATTTGAGATTATTCCACTTATACTTTGCCAATTATTATAATTTTTATTCTTTTTTTCTTTCACAATTTAAACATCTCTGCCAGAATAAAGGATATATTAGCATATATCCTATTGATACAGTCTATTTAGTCTATATCAATAGTATAATTCTGTATTCTATACAGAAGCTATCTGATGTCAATTATATATGTGATTGTCACTGTGTAAGAAGCTGATTAGGCAATGTCAGCATCCTCTGATGACCACTATTGACCGAATGCATTGTCCAACATTATAGTCGTTCCTTGATTAAGCCACTAAAGGGTTGACTTTGTTCAAGTCCACAGGCACAGATGTATGAGTAATAAATTTACATGAAAGCTTTAATACAATATAATTTTGAGAATAAAAAGAAACACAATAAAGAAAAATGGCTTGAAATGAACAAAAAGGGAATCTATAATAAAAGTAAAAGTGTGCTTAACGACGACCGTTACCACTTCTCTTTTTTGCCTTCTTCTCTCTTCTCTTTTCTGCACGTCTTTCGTTCTTCATGACACCATCCACCATCTTGTAACGACCCTTAACACCCTTGGGACGGCCCTTCACACCACGATTAGCACCCTTTGCAACAACAACCTTGACGTCCTTCTTGGGTTTTGATTTAGTAGCTCTAGCCAACAATTTACCAATGTTCTTTGCTTTTTCTTTTTCAGACATGTCTGGGTTGTCAGCAATATCAGTAGCCTTCTTTTGTGCTTTGGTGATTCTTTGTACGGCCTTGAACTTCTTACGAGCCTTGGCTTCAGCAATCTTTTTGATGGGACGAGCATTGAGTGCCTTGAGCTTCTCACGAAGTTGATTCATAGCTTCCTTGGTGACGGGTAAATTAGGCTTGTTATGGTGCTTTTCATCATCCAAGAACCACTCGGGAAGACCATCTTTATCTCTAAAGGCTTCCTTGGAGAAACCATCATCAATGAAATCTTCAAGTGTCTTTTCTTTGTTGGCTAATTGACGAGCCATGGTGATTGCTTCAGCTGTTGTTAGACCAGTCTCTAATGCCTTCTTCATGGCCTTGGAGTTTTCATCTTCAGCGCCATCCCACATTTCTTCGTCAGATGGAATAGCATCTTCAGTTGCTTCAATCTCGAAATCACTGTCTCCATCTTGCTCTTCAGCATCGCTTCTGGTGTCTTCATCCTTTTGGCTTCTCTTTCTCTTGCGAGATTGTTCGCGGATAAATTGCTCGTCGTCGCTTGATTCTTCATCTTCCACAAGCTCATCAAGTGCAACATCTTGGAAGATATCTTGGTCGAAAAACATGGATGCAGATGTTGTGAGACCACTGGCAGTCTTTTTGGATAAAGCAGCCTTTTCTCCAAGATCATTCATAAGAGAATTGGATGATTTTGTAGCAATCTTCAGCTTCTTCTCCTTGGGTGCCTTGGGCTTTGCAACCTTTACTGTCGTATCGTCTTCACTGTCGCTATTGCTGTCAGAATCGCTGTCAGATTCAGAATCTGAAGATTCAGAGTTAGAAGACTCAGAGTCAGAATCAAAGGTCTTATCTCTGTCTTCATCCTTCTTATCGTCGAATCCATTCCACTCATCATCTTCGTTACGGACTTGTTTGGCTCTGAACTTTGCATCTCTTTCTGCTCTACTCTGCTTATAACGGCTGTATGCTTCATCCATTTGTTGCTCGAGATCACGTTCGTATTCTTCATCAGAATCCATGTTTTCGTCCATTTCCATATCCATTTCTCTCACACGGCCACGGAGATTCTTATCAACCTTGATATCGTTGTTATCGTCATCATCAGCAAATTCATCGGCCATGGACATGTCACCAGCGTGAAGTTTAGCGAGAGAGTCGTCCTTGTTGATCTTTTTAATATTGAAAACTTCTTCATCGGCTACACCTCCATCTTCTAAAGCAATATCGGTGGGAATAATCATGTTCAATTGCATACGTTGAATCAGCTTCATCTTCTTTTCGTTGGCTTTTCTTCTCTCTCTTTTCTTTTTGGCAGCTTCTTCCTTTGTCAAATTGGCAAGCTCAGCTTCTAACAATTCGTCTTCGTCTAATGGTTCTTCTTCGATCAAAGCAGCCTTGGCCTTCTCCTCTTCCTTCTTATCCATCTTGTACTCCTCACGAAGAGTAGCTCTCCATTTCAAAAGAGTCTTGAAATCACTTTTACCAAGTACCTTCAAATCCTCAGTGTTCACCTTGACATCTTCAGTGGTGATATCACGCTTCAAAAGTTCTTTAGCTTCTTCAGAATCCCAAGTGAATTGATTGTAAGAACCCAAAGTAGTAATAGGATCTTGAGAGCGAACAAATTCCATCACATCGAGTTTCTTGTGCATGGTGTAATCACCATCCTCATAACCATCTCTGTGTCTATGCTTTTTTTCAGGCTTGAAAATGTCAGTCATCTTCTTTTGCTCCTCAGCACCAACATCAGAAAAGACCGCCTTGGGATCCAAGATACGAGGATCAATCTTCTTGGGAGCAATGAAATCACGGCACACAACAAAAATTTCGGCAGAGACATTACGAGAAGAGGGAGGCTTTGTGGCCTCTACTTTGCGGAAAAGCTGTTGGAAAACCCAAAGCAATTTGTTGTAATCTTTGGATCTGAAAACCTTGGTAACGAAGGTACCACCCTTAGCCAAGAATTCAGTGGCAAGCTTCAATGAAACGAGTACAAGCTCTGATTGGGAGAAAGCATCATGAACCCAAGCTCTACCGACGTTGGGAGCACCATCATGAAGAACGCTATATATAAAGATAATGAGTAACCTTGTATATCAATGCTCTACATTCATAACATACACATCAGCTTTCCATGTCTTCATTTCTTGTCTAAGATTTTGTCTACATCTTTCAGTTGTAATATCATCTTGAAAGGTGATGACACCAGGGATGGGCTTAATAGAGACCAAATCAACACCTACAAGAAATTGCTGTTAGCAACTGATGTGTACCTGTGTGGATCAATGCTTACCAATGACTAAACTTGATTGAGGCATGTACTTTGTTGCGACTTGAAGCCTATACAAATGTTATCAAATCAACATTGGATCAAATTATACAAGAAATTACACTTACCAACCACCAGGAGCAGCACACAAATCAATCAATGCTCGAGACTTTTCCAAGAAATTATACTTTTTGTTGAGCTGAATAAGCTTGAAGGCAGAACGAGCACGGTAACCTTGCTCTTTGGCTAAGTGATAGTACTTATCCAAACGTCCTATTGATTGTATTTAGCCACTGGCTCTGAATTGTTGAATACGGCAACTTACCCTTGGAGTTCTTCTTCTCTCTGGCTTTACCCATTATAAATCAGTCTTTGATGTATGTATAAAAAAGAAGGGAAAACTGTCTAATTTAAAAAAACTTTAAATGGGATTGAGGGCAAGTCCAAATCAAGGAAAAAAAGGACAAAAGGATAAGCCATGTAGGTGACACTTTTTCATCTTTAATGCGATTGCATTCTGTTTGTATATGATTGGTCGGCTTGTCATATATGTGGATCCCTTATAGATCAATGGAGATTGATTGTATTTCTTTAACATTTACGTCATTTGAGAGAAAAACATACCACCATGGCTTCGGTAAGAGGGATCGATCTTAATTGTCTATCCTGGATTTACTGACACAGCAAACAGTTCTTTTTTGAAGACTACCAGTTCCCTAGCGAACTCTACAATCGAGAAACAGGTGATTTTACTACGCCAATTCGAACACTACTCGACTTTGCGCCTCATATTTTACAAGAGCTACCCAAGGACGAAAAGGTAAGTTCTGCTTCTAATTGATGCAGAGCACATCTCTGATGACATACAGGAGCAAAAACCTATCAACTCTTCAGCTGAGGACTCCTGGACTAAGAACTTTGTTCCTACCAGTTATTTTGGATCTTTACTGACGCCTGAAAGAACAAAGGCAATCACCGAGTTTGTAATTCGATGTGGAACTGAATACATGCAAAAGACAAGCGAGAAAAAGTACGAACAGGAGAGATTCAAAGAGTTTGAGAGACAATACAAGAGGGAACGCCGACGAAAACGCAGAGAGAATAATAGAGGATGGTTCTTTAATCGCAATGAACCTGTGTCGTCATCCTCAGAATCCGAGGATGAAGAAGAGGCGGAAAGAGAGAGGATGAAGCAAAAAATGAAGCAAGACAAGGAGAAGCAGAAACAGGCTGCCAAAAGTGATGAAAAGAAGGAAGAAAAGCAAGTGCTGGGTCCTTCTACAACAGCACAAACGCTCGCTAAATCAGCAGCAGCAGCAGGTGTTCTTTCACTCTCATTATATTCAACTTATCAAGCAAGTGCCAGGTTCAGCGAAGTTTCATTTCACAATCAACTAGAAATGTTGATAACTCAGGTTCAGAGCATTCTTCAAAGCACAGAAGTGTGGATTGAGGAGCATGACAAAATGCATGACAAAATACCCAACCGAATTCGATCTGATGTGATTCAACTAAAACAGCTGCTGGATTTACTGGTTAGATTGGACCCTAGATCAAACAAAAAGTTAGAAGCAACTGGATGGGGTGTGGGCGCTTTTGGTGGACTTTCTGCCCTTGGTGGATTTGCTCTAGGCAGCACAGCTGTTGCAACTGGAGGCGCTGCTCTTGCGATTGGGGGTGCTATTGTGATGATTTCATCCAAGGCTTCTGGTAAAAGCCAGCTGGGTGCTCGATTATTGCTGGAGAATCAAGTAAGAGAAAGGGTTGCATCATGCCAAAATAGTATGAAGGAGCGAGTAAAGATGATTCGAGAGGAAATCCCAGTAAAGAAGGAGGAGGGGCATGTTGAAATTGGCGAGAAAAGGTATAGTATTTGTTATAGTTTAGGTATGAGTCTTATACTAAGCTTATTGTTCAAGTAGAAAACTCAAAGAAGAAAAGGGATCTGGCCGTACAACACACTATCGCTTGCAACCGGAAGAAGTCGAATTGGAGGAGGAGGAGAAAGAAACATTTACAGCCCAATTACCCAAGAAAAAAAAGGAAAAGGTTGCGTTACCCAACTAGCTCAGAATGACATCAATGCCTGGAGTTATTATTCTGATCAATAAATTTTGTATTGTTTATCCTTCATAACCCCCCTTCATTGAACATGATAATCATACTATTTAAATCTCAGGCCAACTCCCTGCCTTAAGCATACCGTACATGTAACTGATATTGACTGTATGCACTGAAAGAGAGTAAACTGGTTTATGAGGCAGCCCCTCACATTGTGAATACATCATACATTGGCCAGTTTATCTATAGTACATAACATCAAATTCGCTGAGAAAAATTGAACGGAATCAGCATCGACTGATAAAAGGTTTCCGATGTTTCATTTATTGCATGTATAGTATGACCAGAATTGATGTATTAAAATTTCAGATTTTGCATGATTTTAGGTAACTCACTTTGAACTACCAGTGAGACAGAAATCAAGAGTAGCGCAGTCGTAAATCTAACAGAAGGAGGGCCCCATTAGATGGAACACCCTACTACCGTCTACCATGTTCTCGAAGCAAACCATATGCTGCCTTCATAAAAGTGCTAGACATTTCACCAAAGTTCTGGCAAATGCTATAAACATCGGGGTTTTGCTCAAAATTTCGAGTTTCTTCCATCATCTTCCAGTAGGAAGGAGTGATTCCTCATTAAAACACAGCGAGAAACAGTATAAAAGAAATGCCTGGACGAGATTTCTTCATTTCTTACAACTACAACTTATTCAATAATATAATACAACAACAACAATATTATGAGTGGAATGAATTTTACTGATAAAGTCGAGAAGGCTTTGGGCATTGCTCAGAGTTTGGCTCGTGAATTTGGACATTCTCAAATCGCGCCTGCACACATTGCTTGTGCATTATTCGATGAAACTGAAGGTGCTCCTCTGTTCAAATCTATCCTCGAAAAAGCTGGTGCTGATCCCAAGATCATTGAGCGTGGCTACAGAAAGCTGATGTTACATTTACCCTCTCAAGACCCCGCTCCCACTGATATTAGCATTGGCCCTCAAACTGGTAAACTTCTTCGTAATGCCGAAAAGCACATGAAGAATCAAAAAGACTCTTTTATCTCGATTGATCATGTCATTCTGGCTTTGGCTGATGAAGATGCTACTTTCAAGCCAATGAAAGAAGCAGGTGTTACAAAGAAGGCTCTCGAATCTGCTGTCTCTCAAGTCCGTGGTAATCGTCGTGTGGATTCCAAGAATGCTGAAGAAGTCTATGAGGCATTGGCCAAATATGCTATCGACTTGACTCAGATGGCTCAAACTGGTAAATTAGATCCCGTCATTGGTCGTGATGATGAGATCCGTCGTGTTATTCGTGTGCTGGCTAGACGTACAAAGAACAATCCCGTCTTGATTGGTGAGCCTGGTGTTGGTAAGACGGCTATTGTTGAAGGTTTGGCTCGTCGTATCATTGAACGTGATGTCCCACAATCTTTACAATGCAAGCTCTTTTCTCTGGATATGGGTGCATTGATTGCTGGTGCAAAGTTCCGTGGTGAATTCGAAGAACGTCTCAAGGCTGTCTTGAAGGAAGTCAAGGAATCTGAAGAAGGTGTCATCTTGTTTATTGATGAAATCCATACTGTATTGGGTGCCGGTAAGGCTGAAGGCTCCATGGATGCTGCCAACTTGTTGAAGCCCATGTTGGCCCGTGGTGAACTTCGTTGTATTGGTGCTACTACTCTTTCTGAATATCGTGAAATCGAGAAGGACCCTGCATTTGAGCGTCGTTTCCAAAAGGTGGATGTCGGTGAACCATCTGTCCCTGCTACTATCTCTATTCTTCGTGGTCTCAAGGAGCGTTATGAAAATTACCATGGTGTCAAGATTGTCGATTCTGCATTGGTCGCTGCTGCTCAGCTCTCTGATCGTTACATTACCACCCGTTTCTTGCCTGATAAGGCTATCGATCTAATTGACGAAGCTGCTGCCAATACTCGTGTTCAACTCGACTCAAAGCCTGAAGAGATTGATGTTCTCGAACGTAAGCGTTTCCAACTTGAGATTGAAGCCAAGGCTCTTGGAAAGGAAAAGAACAACAAGGAGTCCAAGGAGCGTTTAGAGTCTGTCAAGGAGGAAATGGCCAGGATTGATGAAGAGTTGAAACCACTGAAGCTCAAGTATGAATTGACAAAGGGTCGTCTTGATGAAATCCGTGATTTGAAGCAAAAGTTGGATGATCTCAAGTCCAAAGCCATTGAAGCCAAAAACCGTTATGACTTGGATACTGCTGCCGATATTGAATACTATGCTATCCCTGACGTTGAACAACGTATTGCTGAACTCCAAGCTGAAAAGCAGCGCAAGGTGAATGAGGAACTGGCTAGCGATACCAACACAGACAACACCATATTGTCTGAGGTTGTTCGTCCTGAACAAATCATGGAGGTTGTCTCTCGTTGGACTGGTATTCCCGTACAGAACTTGGCAAAGAGCGAGCGTGAAAAGCTCTTAAACATGGAAGCTGAAATCAGCAAGCATGTGGTTGGTCAAGATGCTGCTATCAAGGCTGTCTGTAATGCTATTCGTCTCTCCAAGGCTGGCCTTCAAGACCCTCACAAGCCTTTGGCCTCTTTTATGTTCCTTGGTCCTACTGGTGTTGGTAAGACTTTGCTCTGCAAGACTCTGGCTGAATTCTTATTCAATGACGAACGTGCCATGATTCGTATTGATATGAGTGAATTGATGGAACAACACAGTGTCGCTAAGTTGATTGGTGCTCCTCCTGGTTACGTTGGCCATGAAGATGGTGGTCTCTTTGAAGCTGTTCGTCGCAAGCCTTATGCTGTCGTCTTGCTTGATGAATTGGAAAAGGCTCACAGAGATGTGGCTAACGTTCTCTTACAAGTTCTCGATGAAGGCTTCATCCATGATTCCAAGGGTCGCAAGATTGACTTCCGTAACACTATTATTGTCATGACTTCCAACTTGGGTGCTGGTCTCTTGGCTGATCAACACAAGGATAACATGATCATCTTGAAGGAAAAGATTCTTGAGGTTGTTCGTAACCACTTTAGTCCTGAATTCACCAATCGTATCGATGAATTGGTCATCTTTAACCGTCTCTCTCAAAACAACATTACTGGAATTGTGGATGTTCGTCTCAAGGAAATTGAAGAGCGTCTCGCTGATCGTCGTATTGTACTGCAAGTCTCACAAGCTGCCAAGAATTGGCTCGGTGAACATGGCTATGAACCTATCTTTGGTGCTCGTCCTTTGAACCGTCTAATTCAACAGCGTGTGTTGAATCCTTTGGCTAGATTGATTATTGATGGCGGTGTTCGCAATGGTGAAGTTGCCAACGTTGATCTTGATGCCAATGGTCATATTGAAATCAAGCGCAACCATGAAAGCGAAGCAGGCTATATCGAAGAAGAACCTATGGACGAGGATGAAGACCTCGATATGGATTAAATTGACTAGCACTTATTTAATATCCCCTTAACTTAATTCATTATACATATTTTGCATTTTACATTATTATTTGTAATATACATTTTTAAAGAAATAAAAGATTTGCTATTAGTATCATTAAATTACCTTTGTCTTTTTCTTTTTAATACTTGGATACTTATAAAATGCTGTGTTAGAATCATCGATTGATAATGCAGTGATAAATATGATTTATAGTATGAATAGGTGTACTTGTTTCAATCAATAAAGTCTATAGTTTTCATATCTTGTTTAATTGGAAAGACTTTCACCTTAAATTATATATGCTTATCTTCCTCCAAATCGTTGGATGCAACAATATCACCTATGTTCTATATCCGCCTTTGACTGCATAACTACAAGGCATATTGATAAGCATTCATGTTCAAAAAGCGGTCAACAACGGAAATAGGTGAAAGTTCAAGCTTCATTGTTGATTTGCATGTCCAATTCTCGCTGCTGTAATAACTCGTGATACATTTGATGAAGATTCCATTCTTTGTTGGTTCAGTTCCGCAAGCTTTGAACGTCAATTTGATCGTGATGTGCATAGCAATCGTTTTCAACGATATGTAATGAAATTTACGATGGTCATTGACCTTGCATCTCTCTACATCACTAACACGCTCAAATAAACTTAACATACTTACCAAAACCAGAGCAGCAAGCTTTTTGTGCCTCTACAGAGGTCTTGATCTGCTTAATGCCATAATCCATACGATGTCATCAGCGACTCGGTAGACAATTCAATGTATCAATGGACATAGAGTCGTGACATAGCTAGCTCAAGTTGGGCTTTGCAAATGTATCTATATAAAATAAAGCCTTGAACCCGTCTCTCGTTCCCTCCCTTCCTCTTCATCTATCTCTTTCCTTCTCTTCCTCTTCATCACTATTATTCATTCAAAATGACCGGTCACCCAAAGAACATTGGCCTTGCAACTGTCAGCATCTACATTTGTCAATCATGCGAGCAAAACACTCATGTGTTATGTTTTGGCATCCGGGATCGAGTAGTAACAACAGAAAATGGCTTCTATTGTCATTTGTGCTTATTAGCAATGGTTGTATAACGCTTGGAGCTCCAAGTTCCACTTCCACCAACAACTGCTTCTGTTCCTCCTCCTCCACCAGCTGTAGCAAACAACAACAACGACAAGAGCTG
This sequence comes from Mucor circinelloides, assembly GCA_037974945.1. Lineage (NCBI taxonomy): Eukaryota > Fungi > Mucoromycota > Mucoromycetes > Mucorales > Mucoraceae > Mucor > Mucor circinelloides. Next base: position 15,635 of record JBBNAA010000029.1, on the reverse strand, counting down.
CAAGAATATCCCCTCCTCCATTGTCTCCTCCACCGAGACACTATCGTTTTTTCGAATAAATAAAAGATATTTGATTGCTTTTCTGATAAATTTGTGCATACTGTAAAAGAAAGGATTTGTCATTACAAAATGAGACAAGTGATGCATTAATTAAAGTGAATATGTCCAATTCTGACTCGAGAAATCAGCCGTCGAATGTATCCAGATTTAGTTGTATTTGAGCACACTAATGAAAAGGAAGAGCTAATGCAAGTATGCTGTCTATCCATATGTGGGTCATCTCCATTCATGTAGACCTGGAGCATCGTAGAGGAGTCATGTCCTTAATTACATGTGAGTATTGGAGATTCTAGCGCAATTTGCAACTGTGCAGGAAGCAGTTTTCCATTGTGGCAAATAGCAATAGCTTTTACGATATACACCTAACCATTATACCTGGTTAATATCAAGATTACAACTAGTAAAACTGAAGCCTGGTACGCCTTCTAGAAGGTATGGTGAAAGGATAGTAGTAGTTTAGAAGCGCTACAAGAAGCTTGTTTATGGCACCGTTTAGGGCCATTATGCGATATTCCGATTTCTAGGTTCAACTGTATAACGGAAGAACCAAAGTATTCCACTTGAATACAAGAGTCTAGGTGGGCCAATAAAATCACTACACCTCTCGAAAGCATAATTCATCCATAAATCGGTGGTCATTGAAAAATGGCTGCTTCCCCCTTTTTCTTATTGTCTTGTTTCCCTTTTATATATATATATATATATCAACACTCATGCTCAAGTTTACACTGTGCGTTATTGGTATATACACCTGTTTCTTAACATGGGGTGTTATCCAAGAACGTGTGAGTACAACGCCATACGGCAACGACGAAACACCCAAAAAGTTCAAATTTTTCATCGTTCTCAACCTCATTCAGTCCATCATTGCTGCTACCGTAGCAGGCATTTACCTCAAAGCGTGCGGAAGAAACCTCAATATCAGAGAGACACCACGCAGCTTATACGCCAAGTACATCCAAGTAGCCATCTTCAATTGCATTGGATCACCTTTTGGCTATGCCTCACTCAAACACATTGATTATCCTACCATGATCTTGGGCAAGTCATGCAAATTGGTGCCTGTCATGTTTATGAACGTCTTGGTGTATCGTCGCAAGTTCCCATTGCACAAGTACGCTTGTGTTGTGCTGGTGACGCTTGGTGTCTCCATGTTTATGCTGTATCAACCCTCCAAGAAGGCGTCCAGTGGTCCTGTCAACAACTCTATATGGGGACTGTTCTTGTTGTGCACTAACTTGTGCATCGATGGATTGACAAACGCAACGCAGGATGAGATCTTTTCAAAGTTCAACCACCTTGTCAGCGGCCAGCATATGATGTTTTACATGAATGCAATCGGATCCATGCTGTCAGCTTCCTACCTGCTTTTACACCCTCACAACGATGAACTGCAACAAGCATTGGCCTTCTTTCAGCAACATCCTGCTGTCATTAGAGATGTATTATTATTCGGTTTCTGTGGAGCTGTTGGACAATGCTTCATCTTTTATACCCTCCAACATTACGGCAGTCTTCGTTTGGTCACAGTGACAGTAACAAGAAAGTTATTTACTATGCTGCTGAGTGTCTTTTGGTTCAATCATACTCTGAACTTGGGTCAATGGAGCGGTGTAGCTCTTGTATTTTTGGGTAATGTACTTTGGATATGTTTCAATTGACATGCACTAACACTTCGCTTGACAGCCATTGGCATTGAGGCATACATTGGAAAGCAACAGAAAGCAAAAGCCAAGAAATTAACAAATACATCACCTACTGTGCTCAAGAAAGCCAGCGTGATAGATCAAAAGAAGCAAGCTTAGATTCCTTAGATAAACAATATATTTTATTTACAATATCCACTGCTGATAGTTTGAGGAGGGAGTGTTGGATGAAGCGCTGTAGTACTTGTTATGTGTGGGATACTTGCTGTTGAAATAATGACGAGGGCTGCGATGATTGCTGTCAACACCTAACGCCTCACTTACGAAATGTGTCAAATACGAAATGTAGTGCTGAGCTTCACGCGGGAAAATCGCATACAGAATCGACCAGAACAATACAGCGCGGTAGAAATACTTGCAAATGAGTCCAGCTTGAGGTCTATGATACATGGAAGCTAGAGGCTGCACAAGCAATATAGCAGTTTGCAAGACCATGAAGCTACCAAGCGCCATCAGCGTCAAGTGTCAATGTGTTTTGTACGGCATTTACCTGTTACGCAGCGTATCGAATCGAGTTGTATTTGCATACATCAACAAACAAGAGACAACGAATGGAGGAAACACTTTTCGCAGTTGGCGATGAGCTCTCTCAAACCTTCCATAGAGCAATGAGTTTTGGCTGATGCCTTGATCATGAGTGCGACGGCAAGCTTGGATAATGTCAAATACAAAGCCAAGCACAACGTAGCTGTAAAATGTCACTAATCCCAAACAAATCACAATAGGCTCCACTTTATGCAAGTAATAGTCAATGCCGAAATGATAGCTTAGCCGAGGAATCAAATCGCCTAAACTCGAGCAATGCAATACAAATGGAATCAGCACAATCAATAAGGCGTATATGAGCAGAACTGGAATAGGTGAAAGCATTGTTTGAAAGTGGGGGAAAAAAAAAAAACGAGAAGGATTGTCGGTGAAAGAACAGGGTTTTATTTACATTGACGCCAACACATGAGAAAACTCAATCTATGCAAATGTTTGTTTGTTGGCCACAAATACACAAAGAAATCATCAAAATTACTCACCTTTGTGTTCTCAACACTTTCTCTCAAGCTAGCCATGGCTGCCTCTCGGAATAAATTGTCTAATTGAGCACCTAATGATGTACATTTGAACATGAGCAACAAGCGCTGAAACCTCTCGTGCGAGCTTCGTTTTTTTTTTTTTTTTTTTTTTTTTTTTTACCTGACCAATTCGACGTCCGGTTTACCAGATCATCCAACTCGTTATCGCTCAAATCAATTGGCATTCTGGAACTGATACCTTGGATAATTTGTAATCGTTGCTACAAAAGATGAAATATAAGATAACGACACACTTGGGAGATGTTGTATAATGGCCAGGAAAACTCACGTTAGCATCGGGTAATGGTATATAGATGTGCTCATCAAAACGGCCAGGTCTGAGGACAGCAGGATCAATGGCATCAATTCGATTTGTAGCTAAAGTTACAGATTAATACCATTCAATTCACACAATGCAGCACGCATTTCGTACCTGCCACCACCAGCAAACCAATGTGGGCCTCTTTGTTCCTACTCTTGGTCAGCAAACCATCCATTTCTGTCAAGAACCCTGTAACAATTCTATCGCTTGTATTCTCTGATGAATGGCTTGTGCCTCTCTTTGGAAGTAACATATCAATCTACTCCCTGACGCATTAGCTACCGCCATAGACTGACAAGCTAACACCACCTTACCTGATCAATGAACAGTATACAAGGCGAATTCGCCCTCGCTTGAGAAAATAGCTTTGCGATGCCCTTTTCTGATTCACCAACCACTTTAGACCGAATTTGAGAGCTCTCCACCAGCATGAAATTAACACCTGCTTCAGAGGCAAGCGCAGAGCATAGCATTGTCTTACCTACGCCGGTGGGTCCATGTAGTAAAATACCTTTCGGCGGTGAAATACCCAAATCAATGTACTTCTCTGGATGATGAAACGGCTGTATCACCGATGTCTTGATCTCTTGTATAATATCGTCGATGCCATACAGATCCTTAAATGTAATGTCGGGTAACTTGGATGAAAACTCGTTGAGATTGGATGGCTTGACAATGGTCAATGCGTGTTTGAAATGAGCAAATGTAACGTGCTGGTGGTGCTCTTGTTGCTTCATGAGTAAGAGGATGGCTTGGGAGGTTAGGCTTTGTAGATCGCTGGGCACAAATCCATGTGTTAGTCGAGATACTTGACGTAGAATGTCTTGTTTTTCAGCATCTGAACCAAAGGGAAGATCTACATGATTGTTTAATGCACTGTTACCTCCACATCAGACGACCCTTACTTTTGGTCACAATGGCCAGTATAGCGTGTCGTTGCTCAGGTGTGTTGATAATGATCTCTTGCAAATCGTCCAACCGACCAGATCTCAAGAAAGCGGGTTCAATGGCATGCAAGCGACTTGTCATGCCAATAACATAGGCGTTGCTCACATTATCGATGCAGGACATCAGCATGGACGATAAACGCATATCGAGGTCGCTCTTTTTTGACGTCCATCTGCCAGCAATCATATCAATCTCATCCAGAATCAATATGGACATGGCATGGTTCTTTGTTTGGTTGAAGAAATTGAACAATGTCGACTCGCTCACACCCTCCTCTACATGTACATTTAGCATAGTTTCAGATCAAATGGGAGACTACATGTACCTGTCTGGAAGATATCAGGGCCATTCAGTATGTAGTATGGTAGATTGGAATGCTCTATGTTTCATTAATACATCTCGCTCTGGAATCATGCAGCTAAAAAGTCAAACATTTACGAGCAATGGTCTTTGCCATGATGGTTTTGCCTGTGCCTGGTTTTCCGTACAGTATCAGTCCCTTGGAGCCCTTGACGTGCGACATCTGGGTGAGGGCCACTTTCTGGATGATGTGCTCAATCAATGGCTGACATCCGCCAATGTGAGATGTTACTTGAATCGACCAATGATCCATGAAAGCAAATTGCAGGTTCTCCATTGTTGTTGACGTTGCTTTTTTGTAAATTTTTTCAGTGCTATTTTTACGCCCGAACAAGGTCACAGTAGAAACAAGAAGCTGTGTATACACAAAACCTAGAATTTACACGTTTCTCTCTCTGTTGTTTGACTAAAGAAAGTAAAGAAAAGAGGGAGAAAATTACGCACATCCCCTTTTCTTTTTCCACCCAAACAGCATCAAAATATACCTCTTTGGCTGCTAGGCAATTAAATCAACATGTCCTTAAATACCAGAGCAACAGGTCCCAATAGCAATAAAAAGAGGGCAACCTCTCCTCATGACTCTATTCGAAAGTATTTAACTATCAAGCCCTCTGCTTCTTCGCCAACAGATGCATCGTCTTCTCCACCAGCTAAAAAAGCTTTGTCTTCAACAGACGACAACATCAAGCCCCCAGAAAAAGCCAATCGCATGCCTGTGAAATCACCAGCTCCTTCTAAATCATCAGAAACTGGACAGAGTCGTTTCCTGGACTTATACAAGACTACTAGAAAGAACACAAAATCTCGCTCTAGTACTACTGCTACCACTGCCTCCACCAGTAGCAGCTGCACAAGCAGCGGCACAAGCACAAGCACCAAAACAACAGCCATCATCAGAGAAAATCGTCCATCACCTGTAAAGAGATCTTACTCTGCCATGTCACATCTGGATACAGTCAACAAGTCGTGGATGAACTCACCCATCTCCTCAAACAAAAAGGCCTGCGATAACAAAGCTGTAATTATTTTGCTCTGCTCTGAATGACTCTATAATAGATTACTCACTATCCCCTTTTATAGTATGATCGTCTCACACCAGGTATCACAGACATGCTCTCTGCTCAAGCCATTATTAAATCATCACAACAAATCCTTGATAACACTGGATCTGAAAGTTACCAAGAGCAAATCGCCCACGCCATCGGTATTGATACCACCAAACGCATTTTGAGCTTTAAACAAGAATCGCCACGCAGCCAAAAGATCGATATCAGCAAAAACGCACCTCAAACCAAGCTCAACACGCACACATCCTCACACGTAAAGCGACACATCTTGCAAACACCAGAAAAGATTCTAGATGCTCCTTACATGGATGATGATTACTATCTCAATGTGCTTGATTGGTCGAAAATGAACGTCGTGGCTGTTGGTCTCGGTAAAGCCATCTATCTTTGGAACGCTGATAATGGTACGATCCAAGCACTCAACTACAACTATGATGATCAAGTCGCGTCTGTAAATTGGTCTGGCGATGGCTCGTATTTGGCTGTAGGTACAGCTGGCGGTGACACTCAGATTTGGGATGTACAGTCCAACACAAAATTGCGTACCATGCACGGTCAGAATTGTCGTATTGGCGTTTTGTCTTGGGATAAACATCTGGTTTCCTCTGGTGGACGTGACGGTAGTATCTTTCATCATGATGTACGTATGGCCAAACATACAGTGCGTGAACTTTACGGACATTCAGACGAAGTGTGTGGTCTCAAGTGGCGTTGGGATGGCCAATCTTTGGCAAGCGGCGGCAATGATAACACTGTCAATATCTGGGACGCGAGATCAACTGAGCCTGCTCATGTAAAGAGACAGCACACGGGTGCCATTAAGGTAATATTGCATTTATCTATTTGTCTTCAACTATTTCCTAACAACAAACATTAGGCTCTTGCTTGGTGTCCCTGGAATCACTCTACACTTGCTACTGGTGGCGGCAGAGACGATAAGCAAATTCATTTCTGGAACTCATCCACTGGTGCTCGTATGAAGTCTGTCAATGCTGGATCCCAAGTGACATCGCTTCATTGGTCTCATCATCACAAGGAAATCGTATCTACTCACGGCCTCCCTCATAATCAATTGACTGTTTGGGCGTATCCATCCTTGAACAAAGTCATCGATATCCCTGCACATGAATCAAGAATTTTACATTCTGCCCTAAGCCCTGATGGTCAAGTATTAGCTACTGCTGCTGCTGATGAAAACCTAAAGTTCTGGAGAATCTTTGAACACGATGGAAAGGCTCGTCTTGGCTCAGAAAGCAGCCGATTAACTATGAAAAAAGAAGTTCAGTTAAGGAGAACTAACTCTATTCGATAAATCTTATATCTTGTATACACATGCACACATATCAAACTATCAGCCCCAATTGCACCATCTTTACATCCTTTTTTTTTTTATAATGTCCCCCTTTTATATCTTCCCCCACCCACCCCCTTTTTTACAAAGTACAACAACAAAAATATAGTATTCATAAAAAATAAAATACCATTACTTATTTCATTTTCACTACATACATATCAATGTCAATAACTTGATGTCATGTTTTTTTTGATACGGACAAATGCCTACCAAGAGACCTGAAAATAGCCCTGTACTTGTTGGTTCAGTGGTGGGTGAAGAAGTGGATTGCATGAAAAAGTCTTTTTATAAAAATGCTTAGGTATCATATTTAATCCATTACTATTTAGGCTCTGCAGGTCAATCAAGATGCAATGTTGAGTAATGCACTAAACAAGAGTTAACTACTGCCAATATGCCCAAGTGCTTTCAATAACCATGATTGGTCAGGGAATCTATCATCGGTTTTGTTTATTTAATATGAGCACTACACTGAAGTCGAGGGTAACCAGTTAATTTGTGAGACTTGAATGTCTAACTATCTCTGGTTGTTGGTCATTATTGTTCGCCATATGTATATATATATATATATATAAGATATCTCGAATATTCTTCGCACTCCACACGTTCCAATACTGTAGGTATTTCCTTTTGGCTAAATTTTCATTGAGTATGTGCTCAAGACTTCTTTTTTTATAAGGTATTCAACAATTACCTTTCCATTCAATCCGCGTAGGTAGGTTTTCAGCTTTTCTTTAATGAATTTTGTAGCTCCAGGTCTACATCCTCTGATGGTTCCTGAGAAGCTTCCACCCCCATAGCCAATTACCGTACGGGATACTTCAAAGAGTGTACATCCAGTCTTTGGCACATTTCGTGCAGTGCCCTCCATTTGGTCATGTATTTCTTGTAATTCATCCTTTGGGGATGTCCCGTTGATTTATGCAAAAGTAGAGTTGTAATCGGCATTGGAGTTTGCGCAAACCGCCAAAAAAAAAACTGCAATATCAGGAGTCTTGAAGAAACTATGGTGTTTTCATCCACAGAAGAAAGTCGACTGAATTGCTGAATCCATTTGTTGGCCTTGAGGAAATGACAAATATTCAGAATTGTATGTATATATTTCGTACACCATCATGGTTATTTACAGCTGTGGAGACCTCTCGTACGCCAGGAATACTTGTGTAAAGTTTGACAAGAATATCAAGGTTACAGAAATAGGGAAAATTAATTTACAATACTGCATTGTATTACTGTACTGAAAAGCAAAGAGATGACTGAAAATGCACGCTATGCAAAGCGTCGAGTATACTAACGAGATGCATGTATGTATGGGGTATATTTTATTTCAGTAATAATGTCTATGTGGCGGGCTAATCATAATAGGCGGTAGATGGTGCTCGATAGCATAAGATTTATAGTCTACAATAGTAGGAAGCAATGGAGGGGCGTGTACTGTTTGGTGATAGTCATCAATATCAGAGTAAACGCTTGCAGGAGACAGTGAATTCGAGAGATCCGGACTTTGCTCTTGTTGGTATTCCTGTTGGGAGATTGAATTGGCTTCACTACGGTATGCAAATGTGTATTTAGTTTCAATGCCAAAAACCGGCACAATTGTTAAACTTACAATAAGACTTGATTTTTATGTGTATGCTCTTGATGTCTTGATAATGTGGTTTTCCTTGTAAACGATTTATTGCAATCACCACATACATAGGGTCTGCTTCCTGTGTGTGTTCTGCGATGTCTAGCAAGAGATGAGGAATCTCCAAACGATTTTTGACAATGTTGATATTCACAGACGTGTGGCCTTTCGCCAGTATGTGTTCTTGAGTGAACTTTCAACGCACTTCTCTGAATAAATTGCTTTTGACACCCTTTCCATTGACAGTGATATGGTCGTTCTCCTGTGTGAATGCGTTGATGTCTAGCGAGATCAGATCTTCTTGTAAAGCTTTTTGAGCATTGCAGCCAATCGCAAGAATAAGGCTTACAAAGCTTCTTTGTATAAGTAGTGGTGATACCGTCGTCTGTTGAGTTTAGCAAATTGCAGATATCCATGATGATGAATCCGTCAGTGTCAACAAAAGTTTGTGGCTCTATTTATACTCATTTTTGTTCAAAAGTGGGGAGGTGCATATAAGGTTAGAGAATGGCTGCGAGTCAAATGTTTTCAGACGGATCCTCTGCAAGCAATGTATATATCAAGAGTTAGCGGAGAGGGGACCTTTTGTTGATTGAGTGGAGCACGAGCCATTGTATGATGTTGTGCGTGTGTGCAAATAAAAACCCAGGGAATTGGCACTAAAATAAAATATCTTTGATGAAGACGGCCTATAAGCTAACTGTTGCCAAGACTTGTCCATACTATAAGAATTTAGTGCCTGTTTTGGTGATTAAACTGCAAATTATCACAAATGAAGGGCTTATTAGAAAGCGCGACATCCTACGAGAGTCTCACTCTAGTGTCTTGATTTTTTAGCCGTGATTCTTTTTGTAATTGTTCAGTAGTAGGGCACGAAATTCTTGGTAATCAATGTTTGCACATGTTTGGGAATGAACACCCGATCCGCGCTTAAAACTTTTATGTGGTGGCTGTAATGACATGATTGGCCTTGTGTTGGTTGTGATACGATTCTAGACTTGAGGTATACGGCTATGCATTAACAAAAAGATCTACAAAAGGTACTTGCGATAATGTAGTACAGTTCTATGATTTTGACAGGGCGAGGACAAAATCAGGACACGATATATTTGCCAGCCTCGGAGCAAAGAAACCGGCTCTTTAGCAGTTAATTTAAAATGAAACAGATTATTTATTTTAAATCATGATTAGCAGTGCCCTCTGTTCATGTATTTATAACTATTCAGCTGAGCTAGACAATCATAATATTTATTCTTGGCAATCAATTGACATATGGTGCCCAAATTTAGATCTACATTGAAGTTCTTTATTGATATGCCGCATTGGAGCATGTCCCAGATGTCTGTCATTCATAGATAAGCAATGCCTGATTTGCTAGGCAGAATGGGAAATCGGCTTTGTCTCATCACCAACATATTACTAAGAAAAAAAAAACAAGTTTGTTGTTATGTGTGTAATCATACCACGATATATCCATTGTTGACATATCAAGTTAGCTGCAACTGGAAACTTCAATGTAAATGCGAAATTCCTCAATTACGAAACATCCGCCAGTTTGGAAAGGAGAATCACAAGAGAACCTCCATTCTTCCGCGTTTCAATGTCCATTTGAATAGTAAAATGCTCATTGCAATTATTTGTTACAGAAAATCATGACGATTTATTATACCATGATTACGGCCCTACTAATAGATTTCGTCATTTGTTCCTCGCTACTTTTGGTTTTCATCGCCAGTTTTGCTGTAATAATAATCATGCGCTGTAAAGAATATATACTCATTGTTTAGTCTCTTTTGATAAAACAGGATTTGGCCACTTTGGATCGTGGATGAAATCTTGTTAATACGCTAAATATTTAATCGTTCCTGAAAAATGTCCTCAATAATTTTGCCTCAGACCTGGACAACGTGATTTTTCTTGCGTTGACCAATTTATACAACCTAGATTATGTACAACGAAAGATCTTCTACCTGCAAAATGCCTGTTTATCAACTAGGGTGAGACAAAGTAGTCAGAGGTCAACTTGCAAGCTGAATGCATCATGAAAGGAATCTCATCAAGAAATGGTGTTTTTTTTTTGGCAAGCTTTCCTTATAAACATTCTTGGTTTTATTTCGGATACGTTGCCGTTTTTCTTGAAAATCGCAATCTATCGCCAACATTCTTGAAACTATCCTGTTTTTTGGTGAGATGAGGCTGCAGTGTCTGCCAATTGATAAGTTGTTTGTACCTCTCTACTTTAAAATTCTTTCACAGCTAAGCAACGTCTTTTAGAAGCTGGCGCCATTGCGTTCAGGATAGATCTGAAGCCATTGCTGCAGGTAATCGTCAAAGATAAGTTCATAGGATCTTTTATTTTTACTGCCCTTATCTAGTTTGGTATAAACTTTCTTTAAAGCGCTTTATATTTGTAAATACACGCACTTTTCGGTCAAACCTACTTTAGGGACTCTCTCAATAGCAACGGATACACCTCACCTCAAATCAGACTTATGCAAGTGATTTAGATTCTTTAGATTGCTATGAATACTTGGTCAAAAAAAGGGAACTATGTGCATATTGAGAGAAATTACGTTCCGAGTTTTTGAGAATAGAAACAAAAAGAAGTTCAAACTTGACATCTGGCCCCTTAATAATGTCATAAAGCTGAGGGACAAACAGCATTCAACATGTATATTACAACACCAGAGGCTTGCATCCATGACTTCTACCAGCGTCGGCGCCCTTCATCATGTAAAACAATGAGTTTCATTTAACAACATTCGAACACTATACTTGCATCTAATTCATCGTCTTCTTTCTCTCTATTACTGGTAAACCTACATCTTCTCAACCCATTCTCTTCCATATCGGGATAGACATAATGCAACTTTGCGTCGGCCGATTCTTCAAGAAACTTTGTTTTCAGTACAAGACATTCCGATTTAGCAGTAAGCTGCTTAAATGTGATACATTAGTTTGATTAAGGGTTTCTCAACGATCTTTGCATAAAGGAGACCAACAAAAAAAAAAAGTCATATTATACTTTTGGTTTAATTTGTGCCTTAGCAATGATGGAAGGCATTGATGATCATGTATTGAGAAGTAAATGTAACAAACAATAAAGGTTCTATTTATTATGTATGATATGTAATTTTCATGCAAGGAATTAAGCTTTGTTAATTTCAGCAAGTTGAAGATCAATGACCTGCTTAATCTTGGGATCCAAATCAGTGTGGGCTTTAACGGCAGCCTCAAGTTTATCTAGGTTGGCCTTGAAACTGGCGTCGCTCTTGTCAATCTTGGCAATCTTGGAGAGAGATTTGGCAGCCAACAGGTACTTTTGCTGACGAATGTAAATATCGAAACCGAGAGCGTGAACTTCAACATTGTTGGGCGCTAATAATTCTAATGGCTTTACAAATTGAAGAGCATCTTCTAAGGGTTTCTCGGTGTTGAGGTATTTCTCTCCTTCGGGATCTTCGTCAACAGGCTTCTTATCGTGCTTGTGTTTAGCAGCTTCTTCCTTGATTTGAACCTTCTTGGCCTCAGCATCTTGTTGTGCCTTCAAAGCAGCCTTACGAGCCTTATTTCTAGCCTTCTTCTTCTCAGCCTCAGTCATGTTGGCCTCATCGATTTCAGTATTCTCCTTGGGCTTGTCAGCAAGAGCCAAATAAGCCTCAACAGCGCCCTTAGCAGCCTTGAGGTAGAAAGGATGGGCTCTAAGCTTATCCTCCCAGCGCAACGCGCTCACATAAGCACGCAGAGTTAGCTTACGCAAACAGTAACTGTGGAAATCAAATTGATCATCAAAGTAATCAATGTAGAATTTCTCCAAAGTATGGAAACGCTTCAAAGCCTTGCCGTAATCCTTCTTGCGGAGGTAAGCATTGCCTTCTTCAGTCATGAACCATTGGCATTGCATATCAGTCAGGTCTTGAACAGTAGCAACATCCTTGCGAGTGAATAAACCCAAAACACGTTCAGCCTCGTCAATATGGCCAGCACGCAAAAGATATTTAGCACACTTGGAGTTGATAAAACGATCTTGAAGATCCATTTCACGAGCTTCGTTCATAATCTTGGACGCTTCCTGGACTTGACCAGCATGCTTCAAAATTCTACCCTTTGTCATGTAAAGTTCAACAACAGTTGGCGTGTGAGCAATGGCCTTGTTGATGGCCTCAAGGGCCTTTTCATTCTCTTTGTGGAAATCATGCTGTTTAGCAACGTAGTATAAAGTCCACAACAAAGCAGTAGGAGGTTCCTTTGCAGAATCAGCGCCAAATGCACCATTCTTTTCCAAAGAGGCGAGGTAACCAGCAACAAGCTCTTCAATAATACGTTTCTTTTCTGCATCAGCATAGTATCGCTTCATAGAGGCAAACAAAGATGGAATGCCCTTTCTCAGACCGTTCTGGAGAGAAGCTTCAACCTTGATCTTGAAGGACTCACCCTCAGCATGTTGAAGAATCAAATGCTCAATGGCTTTGGAGCGAGGGTATTGAGTGAAAAGATCCCCAAGAACGCCATTGACTTCACTCTTTTCCTTAAGGGACAAAAGCTCGGTGATGTAAGCAATATTGTGAGGATTTTCACTGATCAGAATTCGATAAGCTTTTTCGGCCTCTTCCTTTCTACCCAATTTTTCCAGATACAATGCATTCTTCTCCTTCCATGCTCTCTTATCAGTAACTTGAGGCTCAATTTCGTTGAGATGGTCCAAAGCGCTTTGGAAATCACCAGTTTCTTCTAATAACATGTTATGATACATGAGTAATTCGGACTTTTCAAAATCAGTGGTGGCAGCCTGTTTGTTTACAAACGTCAGTTTACTTTCTGCAATATCCCACATATACTTACAGGGACATTGGATTCGGCATGAGTGTTTAAAACTTTGACACCATTTTGAGGTTCATTGACAAGTTGGTAAGCAATAGCCAATCCGAGCCAAAAAGGAGGGTTTTGAGGTTTAGCTTCTAACAATTTAGTGCGCGTGTCCTATTTACAAAGTTGAGCTTCTCTATATCCTCCCACACCCCCATTCAACATTTATCAACTTACAACCAGTGCATCGTAATGACGCATTTGAGTTTGGAGAATAGCATAATCACGGAGAATGTTAAAATCGTTCTTGTTGAATTTCAAGGCGTTAGCGTAACATTTGGCAGCCTCCTCATAGTTTTTATCAGCACGGTACAAAAGACCATATACATGCCAGCCTAGAATAGTCGATGTTCAATCAGAGTGCCGTAATTGTTTATCATTCTATCATACTTACAGATATGAGAGGTTAGATCCTTCAAAAGACCCTTTTTGACATATTCGTAGCCCTCTTCCTTCTTTTGAAGGTTGTTCAAGAACAAACCCTTCATTGCCATAGTTTCTATGAATAATCCATCAGAAAATAGTAACAAATTGAAAATAACTGTCGAGTATATTTACCACCATGATCAGGATACTTTTTAAGAATACCTTCGGCCAACTTCAAACCTTTTTTGTATTCACGAAGTTCATAATTTTTCTATAGTTTGGATTCGTATTAGTCAACAATACGCGCGTATGGACATAAAAGTTTGGTAATTTACCAAAAGATTTCTGAATACTTGGGCTTCCTTGGGAGGGAGCTCTCTCTTGTTGGCTGCCATGGTGGAAATGAGTATATTGTGGAAGATGAAAGAATGATTTCACGAACAAATCCAGAAAAAGATTTTTTGAGATGTAGCGGGAAATCAATTATGCGTCCTCCTCTTGTGGATAAGCATGAGTACTGAAGGCTATCCTGATGCAATTAGCATGACAGAAATGAGTTCGTTTTATTTGCTATTATAGCCAAAGCAATATATAAAAAAGGAAGAAAAATAACTGATCCGCTGATATCAGTCTACATCTTGTTGTTAAGCACTGAAAAAGTTTCCCATCATTTATAATAGCTCGATCAAATCATTTCTACGGCGCTAAAACAATTCAATGCTAATCAACATTCATAATTATTAATGCTATGCTGTCATCATGAATGGTTACCACAGATGGAGCCATTTTTTTTTTTCTATAAATTTGCAAAATACAGTAAAAACAAGATATTGGTAAAAATAGTTTACTGTATTATTCAATGCATACGAATAATAAGAGTGTATGTGAGAACAACAAGGAAAGAAATATAATTGAAAATGTTCTTTAATCAAGATACTATACGTAAGTTGCAATAAGTTCACATCTGGCATTTTCATTGATATCAATACAATGCATTTAATGATTATATTGTAACGATATAAATAATCATCATACGTATGTACAATAACAACTCTTCAGTGCCAGCTTTCGACTGATGTGTACAAATTAAGATATCTCATTATTGAGTGAAGAGCAATAATCCTGGTATATATGTTCATAAAAATAAAATCTAGAGGTACCAACAAAAGTATATGTAGTCTTCTAGTGATTCATTGCGATTAAGGAGTATGGTTATTCCAAATGCCATGTATATGCAATTGTATTCATCTATGTCACTGATGTGATTTGCTTTATTTCAGTGCGGATCTATCATCTTCCTTGCTGATTACTGACATGCTGCAAAGGCTGTTTGTGAGCATTATGATGTAAAAATAGATAACAAACAAACATGAAAAGCTAAATTTTGATTTTCGCATTCCAGAAAATGTGATGTTCTGTTATGCTACTGGATGATATTAACGTTGGGTTCAGATCATCATCTATAATTACCATTGCCGGGTGTGACACTATTCATTCAGTGTATTCAGTAGCCAGCAGAGCATAAGGCAGTCTGGTATTTGCACAAGGCCCAAACATAAGCCGAAGTTTATTAATGAAGGTCAAGGGCTATTTATACTAAATTTACAACTGATTATTACATAAAACAGTAATTGATGTTACTCATTATAACTCAATCTGCTCTTAGACTGAGATATAACATACAAGCATATTTCGTCTTAAAGAGAGCTGTTTATCCAAATATACATTGAAATTATACAGACAGCTGTAGGCCTTCCAGCAAACAGACGCCTTTACATGATCAATACAAACTGACTAAGTATGCAATTAAACATCAAACAATCCAGTAAGCTGAGCATAAACTTATTTAAACTCCGTTTCTGGTTTTCTCGTTCCGATTTGGAACCCCGACATCG